>CM057478.1:2400000-3025000 GCA_030035585.1 Dugong dugon
GAATATGTGTGTGTGTGTGTGTGTGTGTGTGTGTGTGTGTGTGTGTGTGTAATTGATCATATATTCAGATGGGGTCAGATTCATAGGGGTCAGATATCTTTTCTATGATAAATAAGTCCAAAATGCTAAACGGAAATTCACTCATGGATATCGTCCTCCTCAGAATTTTGCATGATCCTAGGACAGTATTTTATTTAAAGCACCTGATATTAATGTTTTTCATTAAGCTTTTCATTTTGAGGTAACTGTTGATGCACAGGAAGTTGTAAGAAATAGTAGAGAGATCCTGTATACATTTTACACAGCTTCACCCAATAATATCTTGCGGAACTATAACAGAATAACACAACCAGCATACTGACATCGGTACAGTTAAAATACAGAACGTTTCTATCACCACAAAGATCTCTCATCTTCTTTGTAGCCACACTCACTTCCTTCTCATCTCGTCCCCTCTTTAACTCCTGGTCACCACTAACCTGTTCTTCATTTGTATAATTTTGACACATGAAAAATATTATATAAATGGAATCATTCAGTACATGATTTTTTAGGATTGGCTTTTTGAACTCATCATGATATACTGGAACTTCATCCAGGCGGTGTGCGTAGCAATAGTTTTCATATTTTTTATTGCTGAGTACTATTCCAAGGTATGGATGTACCATAGTTTCTTTCAATGTTCACCCATTTGAAGGACACTTGTGTTGTTTTCAGTTTCTGGCTGTCAAGAATAAAGGTGCTATAAAAGTTCATGTACAGATTTTTGCTTGAACATAAATTTTAATTTCTCTAGGATAAATGCCCAGGGGTGCAATATGGTAGTTTTGTATTGCTGTTGTTGTTTCTTTTGTTTTTTCATTTTTAAAGAAACTATTTTCCAGAGTGACTGTTTCATTTTACATTCCCATTAGCCATGCAGGAGTGTTCCAGTTTCTCCATATCCTTGCCACTATTTTTTATTTTAGCTCTTTGGAAAGTTATATAGTGCTATGTCATTGTGATTTTAATTTTTAATTCCTAATGAATAGTGATGTTAAAATCGTTCTTGTGCTTACATGCCATCTGCATGTCCTCTCTGGTGAAATACTTCCTTATGTCTTTTGGCCATTTTCTAATTTATCTATAGTGTTTTTCAGTGCAACTCTTTGTATAACTTAATAGTTGTTTTCGGTATCATATTACATATACATAATTTGAAGCCTTGGTGGTGCAGTGGTTAAGAGTTCAGTTGCTAATCAAAAGGCTGGCAGTTCAAATCTACCAGTTGCTCTTTGGAAACTCTGTAGGGCAGTTCTACTCTGTCCTATAGGGTCACTATGAGTCACAACTGACTCAAAGGCAACAGGTTTTGTTTGGTTCGTTTGGTTTAAACACAACTTATCACAGTCTACTGGTACCATCATTTTACTAGTTCAAATGTATTGTAGAATCCATAGTTCCCTTAACCCTCCTTCATTTATGTGTCAAATACTTCCTCTACATACATTTAGAACCACAGCAGTGATATAATTTTGCCTTCAACCATCAAACATGATTTAGAAAATTCAATAGACGGAAAGTCAATTGCATTTACTAATATTTTTGTTTGTTGTGCTCTTTCATCCTTCCTGATGCTCCAAGATTCCTTCATTTATTATTTTCTTTCTGTTCCAAGAACTTCCTGTAGCCATTTTTTTTAGGGTAGCTCTGCTCACTACAAATTCTTTTAATTTTTCTTCATCTGAATGCCATTATTTCTCCCACATTCCTGAAGGATATTTTCCCCTGAGAAATGTTGTACCACTTTCTTCTGGCCTTCATCGTTTCTGATGAGAATTCCGCTGTCATTCGAATTGGTTTTTCCCCTACAGATAAATGTGGTTTCTCTCTCATTGCTTTCACAGTTGTTTGCCTTTAGATTCAAGAAGTTTAAGTATGGCAGAGTTGAGGTTTATCCTTTTCCTCCATTCCCTTCAGGACTCCCAATGATACAAATGTTTCATCTTTGTTATAGTCCTACATACCCCGAGGCCCTGTTCTTTACTGTGTTGTGTGTATTTCCTTCGGTCGTTTAGATTGCTTGAGTTCTATTATTTCATTTTCAAGTTCACTTATTCTTTCCTCAGTCCCCTACATTCTGCTATTGTGTCCATCCACTGAGTTTGCTCGTTTTAATTCTGACTACTGTATTCTTCAGTCCTAAAATTTCATTTTGCTCTTTTTATATCTTATTTCTTTGCTGAGAGTTTCTGTTTCTTTGTGGAGACTTTTTTCTATTTATTTCAAGTGTGTCTGTAATTGATCACTAAAGTACTTTTGTCATGGATACATTTGACTCCTTGTCATATAACTCTAGTATCTTTATACTTTCAGTGTTGGCAACTTTTGGTTATCTTTTCCCAGTCAGTTTGATATCGTTCTGGTTGTTGGTATGATGAGTCATTTTCAACTGAAAACTAGACATTTGGGATATTAATTTAGGAGACTCTGGATCTTATTTATACCTTTGGTTCTAGCTGGCTTTTTCTGACATTGCTCTAACAGGTGAAGTGGGCGGGGGGGGGGGGTCTTCACTGCCTGGTTACTTCCAAGTGGGGTTAGAATCTCATATTCACTACTCAGCCTCTGTTGAAACTGAGGGAGGGAACACCACCTGGCTACTGCTGAGCAGAGTTGGTAGTTTCTGCTCCCCAGTGGCCGCCACTGATACCTCTCTGGCTAAGAGGGGTGTGACTGACTGGTTACTACTCCCCATGTGCCCTCCACTGACACCACAGGGTGTGTGGCCTTATTACTTCTGGGCAGAGATAAAGTCTTGACCTTCCACTTTGTTGTTGGCTGCCACTGAGTCAGCTACTGATTCATGGCAATCCCATGCACTAAGAAACTAATGCTGCCCCGTCCTGCACCATCCCCATGACTGTGTTCTGATTGGACCATTGTGATCCATAAGATATTTACAGGATGATTTTTAGAAGTAGATCACTAGGCCTTTCTCCACTGGACCTTGTCTTATAGCACCCAATCAGAAGAGGATACACTGCCTCATTGTTTCCAGGTAGGAATGGAAGTTCTATGCTTCCTGCATGATCTGCCTTGACATAATGGAAATTACAATTTAAACCAAAGTGTAAATTCCTTATGATTTATACCATTATAATATATCACAGCGACATCTTGAAAGATGCAGATGTGAGCAGATCCACTGGTATATCCATATAATGTTATGTGCTGTCCAGTTGGCCCTGACTCACACTGACTTTATATATAACATAATGAAGCACTGCCTGGTCCTGTTCCATTCTCACAATCATTACTATGCTTGAGCCATTGCTGCAGCCACTGTGGCAATCCATCTCATTGTGGGTCTCCTTGTTTTTCACTGACCCTCTACTTTACCAAGCATGATGTCTTTCTCCAGTGATGGGTCCCTTGTGATGACATGTCCAAAGTAGGTAAGACAATGTCTTGCCACCCTTGCTTCTAAGAAGGATTCTGGCTGGATTTCCTCCACGACAGACTTGTTCATTCTTCTGGCAGTCCATGGTATAGTCAACAGTCTTTGCCGATACCAGAATTTGAATGCTTCAATTCTTCTTTAGTCTTCCTTTTTCAGTGTCTAGCGTTCACATGCATATAAGATGGCCGAAAATACCATGACTTGGGTCAGGTGCACCTTGGTCATAAAGTGACATCTTGCTTTTTAACCTTTAAAGAGGTCTTCTGCAGCAGATTTTCCCAATGCAATACGTTGTTTGGTATCTTGATTGCTCCTTCCATGGGCATTGACTGGTGATCCAAAAAGAATGAAATCCTTGACAATTTCAATTTCTTCACCACTTCACATGATTTTGTTTATTGGTCTAGTTGTAAGGATCTTTTTTTTTTTTTTTTCCTTTATGTTCAGGTGTGATCCATACTGAAGGCTGTACTCTTTGATCTTCATCAGTAAGTGCTTCAAATCACCCTCACTTTCGGCAAACAAGGTTGTGTCATCTGTATATTTCATGGTGTTAATGAGTCGTCCTCAAATCCTGATGCCACATTCTTCTTTATATAGTCCAGATTCTCTGATTATTTGCTCACCATATAGACTGAATAAGTATGGTGAAAGGATACAACTCTGACATGTTTCCTGATTTTGAACCATCAGCATTCCCTTGTTCTGTTCGAAAGACTGCCTCTTGGTCTATGTACAGATTCCTCACGAGCACAATTAATGTTCCAGAACTCCCATTCTTCTCAGTGTTATCCATAATTTGTTATGATCCACACAGTTGAATGCCTTTGCATAGTCAATAAAATACAGGTAAACATCTTTCTGCCATTCTCTGCTTTTGGTCAATATGCATGTGTCATCAGTAATTTTATCCTTAATTCCATATCCTCTTCTGAATCCAGCTTGAATTTCTGGCAGATCCCTGTCCATTTATGGCTTCATCCGCTTTTGAATTATCTTCAGCAAAATTTTACTAGCATAAGATATTAATACTACTCTTTCATAATTTCCATACTGTGTTTGATCACTTTTCTTTGGATTGGGCACAAATATAGATCTCTTCCAGCAGGTTGACCAGATAGCTCTCTTCCAAATTTCTTGACATAGATGAATAAGTGCTTCCAGTGTTGAATCTGTTTGTTGAAGCATCTCTACTGGTATTCCGTCAATTCCTGGAGCTTTGTTTTTGGCCAATGTTTTTAGTGTAGCTTGTACTTCTTCCTTCAGTATCAGCAGTTCTAGATCATATGCTACCTTCTGAAATGGTTGAGCTTCGGTCAATTCTTTCTGGTAAGTGACTGTATTCCTTCCATCTTCTCTGGCTGCTTTCTGCATCATTAAATGTTTTGAGCATAGAATCCTTCAATGCTGCAACTTGAAGCTTGAATATTCTTTTCAGTTCTTTCCGCTTGAGGAATGCCAATCATGTTCTTCCTTTTTGGTTTTCAAACTCTACGTCTTTGCACATGTCATTATTATACTATACTTTGTCTTCTTGATCTGCCCTTTAAAATCTTCTGTTCAGCTCTTTTACTTCATCATTTCTTCTGTTCACTGTAGCTACTCTCCACTTAAAAGCAAGGTTCAGAGTCACTTCTGACACCCATTTTGTTCTTTTCTTCCTTTACTGTCTTTTTAATGACACTTTACTTTCTACATGTGTGATGACCTTGATGTCAACCCACAATTCTTCTGGTCTTCTTTCATTAGTGCTCAGTGCATCATATCTATTTTTGAGATGGCCTCTAAATTCAGGTGGGATGTATTCAAGTTTGTACTTTGACTCTCTTGGGCTTGCATTGATTTTATTCAGCTTCAGCTTGAACTTGCATGTCAGCAATTGATGGTCTGTTCCACAGTTGGTCACTATCTTTGTCTTATCTGATAATATAGAGATTCTCCATCGTCTCTTTCTACAAATGAAGTTGATTTGACTTCTGTGTAAACTAATCAGTGCGGTCCAGGTGTATAGTCAGCATTTGTGTTGTTGAAAAATAAGTATTCCCAGGGAGTAAATCACTGGTCTTGCAGAATTCTATCATGCAGTCTCCAGCATCGTTCCCATGTCCAAGGCATTATTTTCCAACCACCGATCCTTCTTTGTTTCCAACTTTTGCATGCCGATCATCAGTAATTATCAATGCATCTTGATTGCATGTCTGATCAATTTCAAACTGCAGAAGTTGATAAAATCTTCAGTTTCTTCATCTTTGGCATTAGTGGTTGGTGCGTAAATTTGAATAATAGTTGTATTTAACGGTCTTCCTTGTTCATGTATATATATTAACCTATCACTGACAGCACTGAACTTCAGGATAAATCTTGAAATGCTCTTTTTGACAATGAATGTGACGTCATTCCTCTTTAATCTGTCATTCCTGGCATAGTAGACCACATGTCTGTTGGATTCATAATGGCCAGTGCCAGTCCAGTTTGGCTCACTAAAGCCTAGGATATCAATACGTAAGCATTCAGTTTCAGTTTTTACAACTTTCAGTTTTCACAACTTTCAGTTTTCCATGATTCATACTTTGTACATTCAATGTTCTGATCATTAATGGAAGTTTACAGCTATTTCTTCTCATTTTAGGTCATGTCACATCAGTAAATGAAGGACCCAAAGGCTTTACTCCATCTGTGTCATTCATGTTGACTCCACTTGGAGGAGGCAGCTCTTCCACAGTCGTATTTTGAATGACGTCTAACCTGAGGGGCTTATCTCCTTACACTGTAAGGGACAATGTTCTGTAGTTATCCATAAGGTGTTCATTGGCTAACTTTTAGAAGCAAATCACCAGGCATTTCTTTCTAGCTTGTCTTACTGTGAAAGCTCCACTGAAACCTGTCCACCACAGGTGGCCCTGCTGGGATTTGAAATACAGGTGACACAGTTTCCCGCATCATAAGAAAACACAAGCCACCACAGTATGATAAACTGACAGACGAGTCTACTGAATTTACTATAATTTAAAAAAAATTTAAACCAATATAAAATTCTCATTTTTAATTTCCATTATTCAGTGTTATTGCATCATCAAATAATTTGATAACTTCCTCATTGCACAAAGAAATACAAATCTGACTGACTTTATCATTTTCTTCATGCCAAAATTTATAATTTCATGTGTTCTGTCTTCGTGTTTCAGAAAAAAAAGAACTTCCTGAATACTGTTTTAAAAACTGAAGGAATTTTGAAATTGTTTTTTGAACAAGTTTTTTTAAAGAGAACAAACAAAATAACGGACTTCACCAGAGGGAGGGAGGGAGTTCTTGGGAACCCAAACGGCCACAGCACCTCTGTTATAGCAGTCAAGCAATAGTTGAAAAACTCCAAACTCATGATCTAAAGTGCTCCTCCTCAAAAAAATCCTCCATTATCTTACTATGTCGTCTTTAAAGCAACGGGACAAAATTTACTGTGACATACGATAACTTTTGCTGTGTGACAGTGTATTTTGATTTGGGATAGCTACAACTGATTATGGTTAAGAAAGAAGATAAAATATTTTCTATTACTGTGCTAAAGGTGCAGAAATGTGATGAAAAATGTTTAGTGTGTTTTTCTCTCTCATTTTGTCAACTACAGGCTCTTATTGAGTCACCGTGTAAAATACATATTATGTAACTACAACTAATATTATCATAAATTTCTGGGGACTTGTTATTCTAATACTGGATATTATTTTAAAATCATTGTTTAAAATATGAATAGCGTCATCCAAATATACTTACAATAAACATAAGAAAATGAGGTTGGAAAAACTAAATAATTAATATAATTTACATGATACTAATGATAAATATTATGACTAATATTCTAAGCTAGTACAAGGACATCATTGATAATACATATTTTTTATATAGTTGGTAAAATAGTTTAAGGCCAGTTTTTTTTTTTTTTTTTACATTAGCGCGCATTCCTCACACACCTGAAGCAAGTATACTGTAATGCTGTAATTGGAGTCCCGAGGTGGTACAAATGGTTAAAGCACTTGGGTGTTAAGCAATACGTTTTTGGTTCAAGTCCACTCAGAAAGAAGCACCTCAGAAGAAAGGCGTGATTTGCTTCTGAAAAATTAGCCATGAGTCACCATAAGTCAGAATCAACTTAACAGCAACTGGTATAATGCTGTTTAGTAGCTTAATGCCAGAGCCCTGGTGATGCAGTGGTTAAGAGCTCGGCTGCTAACCATAAAGGTCGGCAGTTCAAATCCACCAGCTGCTCCTTGGAAACCCTATGGGGCAGTTCTACTCTGTCCTACAGAGTCGCTATGAGTCAGAATCGACACAATGGCAATGGGTACGATGCGGTGGAGTGCTAGGTTTTGCTTTTTTTTAATTTATTTTAATCGCTGTTGGTGTACTTGCTTATTAATCTCAGGTAATTTTCAAGGCAATTTTAAAGTATCAATAGCCTAACAGAACATTGTATACTTTAAAATAATGGCATAATTATGAAAAATAGCAACTGAAAATATAAAAATACAATTTATTCTAAACCCAGTCTCATAATAAATATACACTGAAATACATAAAACCAGGTTAAATGTTCACAGCATTTGGTTAAGTCATAAAATATATTAAATCCAATCTATCTCACTGAAAGAAGTCATTTTCCTCATTTTGCCAAAAAATTTCCTCTGGTATTATTACCAGGTAAGTGTTGGCCCTGAGAATAAGACTCGTGTGCGCGCGCACGTGTGTGTGTGTGTGTGTGTGTGTGTGTGTGTGTCTGTGGTTAAGAGCTCGGCTGCTGACCAAAAGGTCGGCAGCTCAAATTCACCAGCCACTCCTTGGAAACCCTACGGGGCAGCTCTACTCTGTCCTATAAGGTCACTATGAGTAGGAATGAACTTGACTGCAACAGGTTTGGTTCTTTTTGGGGTGTGTGTGTATACATATATAATAGGGCCTTGGTGGCACAGTGGTTAAGCATTTGGCTGCTAACCAAAAGGTCTTGGAAGAAGTACGGACAGAAAGCTCCTTAGAAGCAAGGAAGATGAGACTTCTCTCACATACTTTGGACATATTATCAGGAAGTACCAATCCCTGGAGAAGGACACCATGCTTGGTGAAGCAGCCGGTCAGTGAAGAAGAGGAAGACTTTCAACGAGATGGACTGACACAGTGGTTGCAACAATGGGCTCAAACACAGCAATGACTGTGGGGATGGCGCAGGACTTGGCAGTGTTTCATTATTGTATACAGGGTAGTTATGAGTTGGAACTGACTAAAAGGTACCTACCAACAACAACATATTTCTTTTTAATGGTTTAGAGCTTTTAAGGGACCTAAGTTTGCAGCTGGCTACTAACCTAAAGGTTGGCAGTTGAAACATGCCCAGTGGCTCCGTGGAAGAAAGGCCTGGTACTGGAAATTCAGGCTGCCACGTAAGCCAGTTGCTGAACTGGGGTGCGGGTTGCCGGGGGGGGGGGACAGTTTAGTAACAGAAGGTCACAGAGCTTTCCTATCTTTTTCTTGACATTGACTTTTTCTTGATTCAGCGTTGCTTGGTTGCTGTGAACCTCTGAGTATTTACCAGATCTGACTAAGTCAGATCTGACCCTTTCTGCTTGGTCATTGATATTTCTTTGAGGGACAAACACATCTGTCTTCTTACTTTACCATTTTGGGGACGTCCCTCTGTATTTTTTAGGCTAAACCGTGTTTATTTTTCACAGTTTGAAAATATCAATTTCAGAATTATTTTAATGATCAACTACCAGCCGTCTGAGTGTAAGTCAGCCTTGGGAAAGACTAATTCGGTGTCACTTCCTCTACATCCAAGAGAACACAGAAACCAAAACAACATTAGTAAAGTTTTGAGAATTCACATGTCAATCACACAATGATTCAATAATTTCTAATTATACAGCTAAACTTGGCAATTATTTGCATTATCACTTTCAGGGAACTTCTAAAATCGAAGCTGGGGATCATGTGGTTTTTAACTCACAGTCAAAATCGAGTTTTCTGAGAATTATACCCAATAATTCTTGAAGTTAATTCAAACTGTTGGATGGTAGTGTATTCACAAGTTGTTTCAGACAAAATTGGAAATAGCAACCAAAACGTCAATGCCCCGTCTGTACACTACAGCTTCCCCACGACACTGAGTCAGCAGCCTTTTGATTATTGTCATTCAATTTTACATATGCTTAGGCTGTTCGTTTAGTTTAAAATTAAACATACTTGCATTGTATGTTCCTTACTAACTGCAGGAATATCTTGTAGATCTTTGAGCAATCAATCTTCAAATGACCGCAGCATAGATGTACCTGCATCGACTAGGGAAGAGGGTCGAAGAACTTACATTTTACACTTCAGTAAAAGGAAAAATAAAAATACGGAAACACTGACATATCATTTACCTTCTGTCAGGGTTTACAGCATCCTGAATTAGTTGGCCCTAAGGCAAAAAGAACTCTTTGTTACAGAGTGATGATCGATCATTTTGAAATGCTCTGAGATATAAAATATAATGCAGAGAAATATTCAATAAAACCCTTTGCTGGATGCACTAGGAAAGCATTGTGATTTAAACTGTTGGTGAGCCACCATTCACTTTGAGTGTTCAGGCTGGTACTTCATGAAACAAGGGTCTGGCTTTCAAACCAGCCAGGAGATCAAAAGTAACCCACTATATACGCGTTTAAACTCTGCATATATAATAACTGAACATGGCTAGACTTGCAGCTTCTTGGTGCAGAGCATTAAATATAAGCTGGTTGGGCCGGTGTGCACTGAAGGGATACGGAGCCAGTGACGGCCATTATTTAGGGGGACAGTGTGCATAGTTCATGCTATAATCCTTCCCTCCTTTTTTTTCACTCTCAGCTCCAGGCCCAAAGTCTTATTCTCCCCCCATTATTATATGGATTATTTCGCTTGCCATATCTTGTTGGAAACCCTGGTGGTGTAGTTGTTAAGAGCTACGACCGCTAACCAAAAAGTCAGCAGTTTGAATCCACCAGGCACTCCCTGGACACCCTATGGGGGCAGTTCTACTCTGTCCTATAGGGTCGCTATGAGTCAGAATTGACTCCAAGGCAACAAGTTTGGTTCTTTTTTTTTTTTTGGTTTATCTTGTTAGTAATTATCTTCCAATAGGTGAAGTAAAATATGCCATCGTTCTCCCTTCAATATTTCTCAACATCATGGGTATGATTAGACCTCATTTTTAAAGAGACTCAGGAAACGGCATAAGTTAAGAAACCACGATTTATCAACAGTTTGTTAAAACATGAACAGAGTTACAGAATTTGGAAACATATCGACATCTAAAACACCGGCATTGGCACGGAGGAGATTTAATTTGGTTACGGGAGTGAGGCCTATATTTTAATAAGTAAGCCAGAGAGATAGTATAAATAATCATTTAAATAGGGCTATACAGGCAAATTTTATTTTTGATCTGACATCAGCAGCAGAACAATACTTAAATTTATAAATTATGTGTATGCATGTGTTTATGACAGCCTGTATATTGCATATTAAGAAGATAATAATTCCTTTTCTTAATAAATTAAAAAATACAAAAATCTTTTTGTCCTGAATGAGAGTGAATTGTTTTATGTATCCCACTACAGACACCCCTAGCAATATACGCCATTGGAGGAAAAATCATTCAATACTTTTCCAGATGAGAAAGAGAAGGGACTTGAAAGTGGCCTTACTTTGGCCACAAAACAACACACACAAAAAGTATCTGGACGTATTTACTGTGTTTTAGTAACAATTAATAAAGAGATTTTGATAGAATGCAAGGTTTCTGTAGTTCAAATTTCCTGCAATAATTTGACAGCATAGTTGAGACCTGGATTTGCAGGACCTTGGATGTGAGGCTAACGTATTTGAACTTTCATCTAGGGAAAAGCAATTTAGCAAAGATTTTAAAGGAAACAGGTATGCAACATATGTGGACCAAAAATTATTAAACGGAAATCATTTTGTGGGATGAAATAAAGTAAAGGAAACATTCAAAATTTATTTTTTATAATGACAGTCATTGAATTTTATGAACGGCTTATAAATATCAACACATCTATAGTTGTAACAGAACTCTGTATGTATGAACATGTATGATCTGCCTCTTGTGGTGTGAGTTAGTGGAATTATCTTGGGACTAGGTATAGGGAATTTTGGTTTCTAATATCAGTCTGAGTGCTGGTGCTTAATGTTTGAATTATTTATTTTTTTAATAAAATAAAGAACTTAGACAATATGCAAAGGCACAGCATTCCCTACAATTCCATGATTTATTCATATGCAATTCAAATTTTATTCAGTTGGATACTGAGACAGGATGCTAGTTTTCTTCTAAAATTTAAATTGTATATTTTTATTTATTCAATACACAAAACAGTGATATAGGAGGCACTAAAATAAAACCAGCAATATGTGAAATTAAAGGTCAGTAGTAATAAAGTAAGGAATTATTTTTTGGTAAGAATGAGGATAAGACCATTTCCAAAGTGTGCACATCACTTCTACAACCTATAGATAAAATTTAAATATTAAGTCATGAAAATGTCTCCTATGCGTTCAGCTCCTCTTATTTTATTAGCTATTATCTTAGAGGAGTATGTATTTTTCAAAGCTGAAAAACTCTTCAAACCTACAGTAGCATAATTTAATTTGCAATGCAGCAGACTAAAACACCCGTTGCCATCAAGTCGATTCTGACTCACAGCCACCCTACAGGACAGAGTAGAACTATCCCATAGGGTTTCCAAGAAGCGGCTGGTGGATTCAAGCTGCCAACCTTTGAGTTAGCAGCCGAGCTCTTAACCACTGCATAACAAAGACACTAAAATCTCTCTCAGATTTTTTACTCATAAATTTCCAAAGCATTTTACAGGGTGGAGAATGGAGATACATAGAATCAATCAAAAATTAGCCAAAAATAAAGCACAGTATATCACAATTTGTAAAGCAACACTTTACAAGCAATACTAGGCTGGGCCAAATGAAATTGCTGATATTTAACACACTTGATGTATCAAAAGGCAATTTCATATAGCTCAACTCAACAAGTTATATATTCCTTAATGACATTCTAACCATTGTAGATCCATTGAATTTATACACAAATAAATCCTCCCTCTTTCCCAAAACAAATAAACAAAAACACAACTGTCCTGTAGGAGTAGCAAAGTACACAATGTTAGAATTCTTGACAAACCAGAGTTCATGTTTTGTATAGATTCTTGGTTTCTGATACTCATATTTCCCAGCAGCAGTTAACATGGTAATCTGTGCAGAGCATGTTTTGAATAAATATACAATTTCATTTGGAATATTAATATAATCTATTTTCAATCGTCCAAATTGTGATTTAACTAACAGATTATGTCTAGTACTCTTTGCTCAGCTCTGTTCACTGAGCAGAATAATTAAGAAATACCTAAATAGTTTCAACAAATTGGATTCTTTGACTCTATTTGGAAAAGTTACAAAAAATGCTTGACCTTACCAGCAGCTACAGTTCATTTTAAGATTTCTGTCAATATTTATGGACTGTCTACATTTAGAACATGGTATGTAATTTTGGTATAAAATAATTAAGAATTTATTTCCTAAAATATTATGTTAACAAAATTGTATTAAAAAATTGTTTAAATGGGAAGGGAAGTATTCAAGGCAGAAAGGACTGAAAAGCTTCAGATAGAGCAAATTAGTTTTTCACTTGGAATTTCAATAGTAAAGACGATACCACAAACTGAAGCTAATTCATTGACAAAATTGAAACAAATACGTGTAATGACAAGGAGAAGACTTTAAATAATGGGCGCATCTTGCTGTTTGCTGAGCTAATGCTAGGACAGTCCTCACCTCTGTCATCACCAAGTGTCATCAGCTCATGCTTCATACTCAAAACATTATGACCCTTATCCTCCATTGCTTGAGAAACATAACATAAAATTTTAAAGAAGACACACACACACCCTCAAAATCAATATAAATTACAGCTGAGTTCATAGCAACCAGTGGTACTCAAGAGAAGGAGACAACAGCTAAATGGCCACCAACACGTATAAAGCACTTGTATCTTCTTGCCTTGAAAGCAGCACATGTTTAACTGATAATATAGGGCTGGATTTAGCTCCTAATTGCTCTAAATTTTTTTTTTTTTTAATTGTACTTCAGGTGAAGGCTTACAGAACAAATAGTTTCTCATGAAACAGTAGTACACATATTGTTTTATGACATTGGTTGACAACCCCACAACATGTGAACCGTATAACTTCTCAACCTTTTTTTTTTGGTGAAAATACACATAGCCAAAGATACACCATTTCAAAAATTTCTACATACACAGTTCAGTGACATTGACTACGCTCTTCCAATTGTGCTGCTATTCTCACTTAAGATGAAGGCTTACAGAGCAAAATAGTTCCTCATTTAACAGTTACTACACGTTGCCCTATGACAATGGTTAGCAACCTCACAACACATCAACAATATCCTTACTCAGCCTTGGGTTCCCTATCACCAGCTTCCTTGTCCCCTTCTGCCTTCTGGCCCTTGTCACTGGACTACTGTACCTCGTTAGTCTCATTTGGTTTTATGGGGCTGTCCACTCCCAGGCTGAACAGTGAACCTCGGAGGTAACTTAACCACTGAGCTAAAAGGGTGTCTGGGGGCCATACTCTCGGGGTTTCTCCAGTCTCCTTTAGGCCAGTAAATCTGATCTTTTTTTGTGAGTTAGAATTATGTTCTACATCCTTCTCCAGCTCTGTCCAGAACCCTCTGTTGTGATCCTGGTCAGAATTTGCTCTAAAATTTTAATCAATATTTTCCATGTAGTGCAAACTGTGCTTCCTAATAAATGAGGCCAGTTACTCCTGATTTTACTTTGTAAACATTTTTTGCTGTAAGAGAAAGCCCTTACTCAGTGCATGTTGTTCTTGCTAGGTGCCATAGAGTTGGTTTTGAGGCATAGCTACCCTACGTACAACGGAATGAAACACTGTCTGTTCCTGTGCCATCCTCACAATCATCGCTATGTTTGAGCCCATTGTTGCAGCCACTATGTCAATCCATTTCACTGAGGGTCTTCCACTTTTTCGCTCTCTACTTTGCCAAGCATGATGTCCTTCTCTAGGGGTGGACCCTCCTGCTAACATGTCCAAAGTAAGCAAGATGGAGTCTCGCCATGCTTACTTCTAAGGGACATTCTGGCTGTTCTTCTTCCAAGACAGATTTGTTCGTTCTTCTGGAAGTCCATGGTATATTCAATATTCTTTGCCAACGCCATAATTCAAATGCATCAATTCTTTGTTGATCGTCCTTATTCATTGTTGAGCTTTCACATGCACGTGAGGCAACTGAAAATATCATGGCTTGAGTCAGGCACACCTTAGTCTTTAAAGTGACAGCTTTGCTTTTTAACACTTTCAAGAGGTCTTTTGCAGCAGATTTGCTCAATGCAATATGTTGTTTGATTTCTTGACTGCCGCTTCCATGGGTGTTGATTGCGGATCCAAGTAAAATGAAATCCTTGACAACTTCAATCTTTTCTCCGTTTATCATGATGTTGCTTATTGGTCCAGTTGTTAAGGATTTGGGTTTTCCTTACGTTGAGGTGTAATCCGTACTGAAGGCCGTAGTCTTTGATCTTCACCAGTAAGTGCTTCAAGTCCTCTTCACTTTCTGCAAGCAAGGCTGTGTCATCTGCATATTGCACGTTGTTAATGAGTCTTCCTCCAATCCTGTTGCTGCATTCTTCTTCATATAGTCCATCTACCTGGATTATTTTCTTAGCATACTGATTGAATAAGTATAGTGAAAGGATACAACTCTGACACACACCTTTCCTGATTTTAAACCATGTAGTATTTCCTTGTTCTGTTCGAATGACTGACTCTTGGTCTATGTACAGGTTCCTCATCAGAACAGTTAAGTATTCTGTAATTCCCATTCTTCTCAATATTATCCATAATTTGTTATGATCCACACAGTTGAATGCCTTTGCATAGTCAATAAAACACAGGTAATCTTCTTTCAGGTATTCTCTGCTTTCAGACAAGATCCATCTGACATCAGCAACGATATCCCTTGTTCTGTGTCCTCTTTAAATCTGGCTTGAATTTCTGGGAGTTCCCTGTTGACAAAGTGCTGCAACCACTTTTGAAGGATCTTCAGCAAAATTTTTCTTGTGCGCGATATTGACATTCTTTGATAACTTCCACATTCTTTTGGATCACTTTTCTTTGGAATGGGCATAAATATGGATCTCTTCCAGTCGGGTGGCCAGGTAGCTGCCTTCCAAATTTCTTCACATAGACGAGTGAGCACCTCCAGCCCTGCATCCATTTGTTGAAACATCTCAACTGGTATTCCATCAATTCCTAAAACCTTGTTTTTCGCCAATGTCTTCGGTGCAGCCTGGACTGCTTTCTTCAGTACCATCAGTTGTTGGTCATATGCTAGATCTTGAAATGGTTGAAAGTCAACCAATTCTTTTTGGTACATCCACTCTGTATATTCCTTCCATCTTCTTTTGATGCTTCCTGAGTCATTCAATATTTTCCCCATAGAATCCTTCAATATTACAACTCGAGGCTTGAATTTTTTCTTCAGTTCTTTCATCTTGAGAAATGCCAAGTGTGTTCTACTCTTTTGATTTTCTAACTCCAGATCTTTGCACGTCATTATAATAGTTTGCTTTGTCTTCTCTTGCCACCCTTTTAAATCTTCTGTTCAAGTCTTTTACTTCATCATTTCTTCCGTTCATTTTAGATACTATACAATCAAGAGCAAGATTCAGTCATTTCTGACATCCATTTTGGTCTTTTCTTTCTTTCCTCTCTTTTTAATGACCTCTTGCTTTCTTCCTGCATGACGTCCTTGATGTCATTCCACAGCTCTTCAGTCATTAGTGTTCAACGCATCAAATCTATTCTTGAGATGGTCTATAACACTTAATAGATTTCTTTTAATTGAATGTGAATTCTTCCATTACACCCACAGCCACTCCTTGGAAACCCTATGGGGCAGTTCTACTCTGTCCTACAGGATCGCCACAAGTCGGAATCGACTTGACGGCAACGAATACACACACACACACACACACACACACAGAGTCATGCATCGCATAATGTCTCTTCAGGCAACATCTGACCACATATATATCCATGATCCCATAAGGCCTGTCCCTTCTCCAATTCCTTCCTACCTAATATGCTGAGGCTGGGAGAAGAAGACAACTACCCTGCAGGTAGGAAGGGGTTGGGGAGGGGACAGGCCTTATCGGACCACAGACATATACGCAGCTGGACGCTGCCCAAATGGGTGTTATGCTGCACATGGCTGTATGGTGTTCTCACAATGTCCAAATCACATAACATCTTATTTCATAGCACGTATTGTGGACATTAAACAACGCATGACTCTATATACACACATACACATTCATATATATGCTGATACGTATAGAGATAGAGGCAGGGGCAGAGATAGAGATATCAATGGCTTGAGTTGGTATACAGATATGAAAAACAAAACTTTGTGTCTTAACCACTGCTACTTTGTGGGAGAAATTACTTTCTATTAAATCTACATGACTTTAAAATTGAAAAAATGCATTTACCTTTAGTTGTTAATTGCAAAGAAAATAGACTTGTCTGTATAAATTCAGTAAATATTTGCCAAACAATAACTAAGATATAGTTAGCAACTATTTTCACTGCTACAATAATTTTATGAAGTCTTTGGGTGGTACAAATGGTTGATGTGGTTGGCTGTTAACCAAAAGAGTGGAAGTTCTGGTCTACTCAGAGTGCCTCAGAAGAAAGGTCTGGCAATCTAGTTCCAGAAAATCCCTCATTTAAAACCCTATGGAGCACAGGTCTATCTGACACACATGGGGTTACCCTACATCAGAACTGACTGGATAGCAACTGGATTGGTTAATAATTTTAAATCCTTAATCACACATGTATAGCAGTAATATGAGCTCTTTCAAAATTCATGCCTCTTAGAAGCAACTGGAATAAAATCATTGCCATGAAGCGGAAAATTTAACCACTGTGGCTTGGGGAACATAGTCAAACTATAATTTTTCATTCTAGATAGAGATCAGAAAGGGATTGTTTCAAGGCTAACAAGTGCTCAGGAGTTTCCTGGTACTAAATAGAAGACATTTTCCAACACTGCACAAAATTTGAAAATACCGCTTTCCAAAGACACTTTGTCTAGTAAAAATCTATACAAAGTGAACAGCAGCAGAACTATATCATTTGTTTTATAAGTAATCTACCAGGAAAGAGAATTTATAAATGTATTAGTGACAAGAGCAAAGGATTTACCTAGTATCTATCAAGAAGAGCGAGCATGATCTACCAGGATAAGCAAGATGGCTGGAGTTTCTAATGTAGAAAAAGCCAATGGAATAGAGAGATTCAAATAAAACTACACTCCTTTCAACCAGATAGCATTTTGTGATGGACTTTCTATGTTTTCATAATTCTAGTATGGCTGTGGACTGTCACCCAATAAGTCAAATAAAGACAATGAAATTTCCACCATTCTTCAGAGTAGATTATGTTTTGATGGCTCACACCAGCATGGTTGCCCATTTGGCCACGAGGGTGCCGTTTGCATTAGGATTCTTTGCTTAATCAGTATCATAGCTCCAATCACTTCTGCACCGCGTTAGAGGCATTTTCAAGCATAATCATAGATGAACAGTTTCTATTACTGAAAAAATTTAGCAGCAAGAGATTTTTTTCACACTAACACTTGGAAAAAACATAGAACACAGATGAGAAAGAGAGAAGCTAAGAAGCTGTTACTCCTGGAGAGCAACTGGATTCAGCATTTTGTAGAAAAGATTCCTGGGAGGGGAAAGAGGTAACAGGGCTTAAAATATGTAGTATTCATTTACACAGCTGAACTAGTTAATGACACTGGTATTGGAGTGTCCACCACCCATCTGTCAGTTTGCTATATGGTGACAGTTTATATGTTGTTATGATGCTGGAAGCTGTGCCACTGGTATTTCACATACCAGCAAGGTCACCCATGATGGACAGGTTTCAAGGAAGCTTCCAAACTATGACAGACTAGTAAGAAAGGTCTGGTGATCTACTTCAGAAAATTAGCCAGTGAAAACCCTGTGGATCACAAGAGAACAGAAGATTGTTTTATACAGTGCTAGAAGATAAGCCTGTAGTTGGAAGGCACTCAAAACACACGGTGGCCCCAACAATGTACTTGAGCGTATTGATGACGATGAAGATGGTGCAAGACTAGGCGACATTTCTTCTCTGTACATGGGATTGCCATGAGTCCGAGCCGACCCAAAAGAAATGAACAATAACAACACTGAAGTGTAAATGGTGCAAACAGAAAGACTGAAAAGTCTCCTTAAATGGTGTAAAACCTTTGCAAGCTTTCTATAAGTGACTTGGTACATATACAAGATCATTCAATAACACAGAACCGGGAAGATAGAAGAGGAGAGCCAACACGTGGACACTACCCACAGCCACATGACTAACGGTTTTAATAAGCATACGGTGGGGAGAAACTGGAAGTTTCTGGAGCCTCACGTTACATCCCTTACTTGGGATGCACACGCACACACAGATTCGTATGTGTACATAAAATACATCTCCATGTTTAAATTAACAGATTTACACGCCTCAGAGAATTCTTGCCAGAGTATGTGTTTGGTCATTCTCAATTAATCCATTCTAAGGAAAATATAAAGTCTGGAATAAAATTATTATTTTGGGAATCATTACAGATAAAGGTTTTAACAAGGGGTGTCAACCGGCACTTATGGGCTCTGGTTCTCTGGCTTGGTAGCTGGAGGAATCAATTCTTCTTACCTTGAGAATGAAAACAACTGTAGGATCATCCGTAGGCCATGGATTTGACTGGAGACCTTTCCATAAGGCAGGATGCATTAAACGATGAGTTTGATTGGCTTGAATTTGTCCTTCAGAGCATGATTACTGAAGGGTGAATGATGAAATTATACACTCGGATGAAAAGTAGCCTGAAGGTTACTCCACCAAGAAACAGTCTTTCCCTCTGGTAAAAACCAAAAAACACCAAACCAGTTGTGACTGAGTCGACTCATGGCGGCCTCGTGTGTTGCAGGGTAGAACTGCTCCATGGGGTTTTCATGGCTGTGCCTTGTCAGAAGCACATTGCCAGGCTTTCTTCTGAGGTGCCTCTGGGTGAGCTTGAACCACCAAAAGCTTTCTGTTAGGGGTTGAGCGTTTAACTGTTTGAGCCACCCTGGGACTACTCTCATGTAGTCCAGGTCAAATCTGTAGCTACTCAGCCGATACCTCTCTCGGTGTGTGTGTTCGTGCGTCTCGTCTCTGACTCTCCTCTCTGCTTCTCCAGTCCTTTCTCAAAGTCCTTTACCAGTAACACTAAGAAACATTTCCACCTAGATACACTCCGATAAAAGCAAATCCTACGTTACTGAATTCCATTACAAAATTCCAGGTCAGCACTTCTTAAAATGGTAAGAAACTAATGTTGGAAGATGTTTAAAGTTTATACCAAGATTGCCTTGAGCAATAAGTTTGTTTAAGAGTAAATAAAGTTACCTTTTTTTTGGTACTGTGGCATCCCCATTGCCTTCTCACGCGCTGTGTATGTTGCGGCTCTCCCAATGGCCAGCTAATACGCTGCACTCCCCAGTGGTTTGGCTTCAGAACTCTTGCTTCTCTTTGAAATATACTGTTGTTTCTGAGAGGAGCCCTGGTAGCGTAGTGGTTAAGAGCTACAGCTGCTAACCAAGAGGCTGCCAGTTCAAATCCACCAGCTGCTCCTTGGAAACCCTATGGGGCAGTTCTACTAGGTCAGAATCGACTCAACAGCAACGGGTTTGTTTCTGAGAGGCTGTTGTAAATTCTTTCCACAGGATAAAAGTCCACTCTCCTTTATACAGACTTTCCTATCCAGCAAGTTTCACTGCAACATCAAAATTTTCACTGCAATATACATTGCTATGAAAACTTCCGGGAAGTGTGTAGAAAGGAGTGACTAGGAAGCAGCTGCAAACCTTTTGAGCCCTTGTCTGGTGTGGGATTCCCCTTGACACTCTTTCCCGTTGCTTCTCCAGATGGTAAGAGTTTGTTTTACATCTGTGGATTCATTAGCTCCAAGTTAGTAATTCCCAGATAATATTTCATTTGCTTTCTCCTTTCTAGACATTTACACTGTATGCCCTAGCTAGCCTGAATGATGGCGTTTGTTAACTAGGTACTTCCTTCATCAAATTAAGCATCAGCTTGGTTTTGTTAGTCGGCCATGCTTTTTTAGCACAACAACTCAAATCCTGTAAATTTTTATGAAGTCAGGAGTTAATGCAGCAAGTAGGTTGGAACTGGATCAGATTCCCTCCAAGGCCAGAAATAGAAGCTTCGAAAACGAGTGCAGAGATTAAATTTAGAAAAAGCAGGTGGGAAGTAGGCTTCCTAGTTGATGCAGATGATATGTCTTTTGTGACTTGGGATATTTGAAGGTAAGAAAGTCTGGAGTTTTAAAAAGGCAAAAATTTAAAAAAGAATATCAGAAATAAGAAGGCAGTAAGACTGTGAAAAAGGCTTAGCTGTTAACAGATTAAATGAAAAGTAATCTAGAGACAATACACGTCAAGTTCATGGGGTGGTATTCAAGTGATCTAATATTGAAAGAGTAAAGAGAAAATAATGCATTGGCTTATAAATTAGTTTGAGTATTGCCTTCTATTTTATACTACTAAACAAATTCAATTTTAAACATTTAGAGAAACTACCTTTTAAAATTATAGTTGTCATACTTATTTGAAATATGAAAGCCTGGACAGATACTAATCTTCTTAAGTTAAGTAGCCTTTATAAACTCTGTAACACGCTTATACAAATAGTACCTAAGTCATTCTTCTTCTTGACTGTGGGTGATATGATTTCCCTTATGTGGCAGGCAAGACAGAGTGAAAATGAGGGTTAAATTAGCTGTTGAGCATTTCTTTGCTCTTCTTTAACAGCATTCAACAGCCATCTCCTACACGACTTTTTACGTTTACTCAAAGGTTCCACTTTTATAATCATTTACAATGAATGACCACAAATGCCAGTTTTTTACCTTAACAGCATTGCTTCCTTCAGCGTGTTTCCGTGGTTTAGAATCAGAACACTTAGCTTAAATCTGTTATTTTACAACTACTTACTCAAGTAACATTAGTTAATTTATGTAAATTATTCAGGATTCTGTTGCTTTAATTAAAAAAATACATATACTTGGGTTTGATATTTTCTCTCCTAATTATTTCATAAGATTGAAACTAATATGTTAGTAAAGCAAAAGTAAAGTACTCATAAATTTAGGACAAACTCCTAGGAGATTCAGTGTATTAAGAAGATGTCAATCATTATAGCTGTGTGTTCAGTGTTCTTTAAAGTATGATGAATAAATTAATTAGATATACTGGTTATTCCAAATTATATGATTTGCGGTAAAGTATAACTTGTTTTGATTCCTCTTTCACTTAATAAATCAGGAACACTTACAATAAATGCCACTCTACAAGATTAGAAAATCTGTATCTACTATGAAAGAAGTTCACTGTTGGATTTTTTAACTCATTAAAAACAAGATATTTTACTCCTTTGTTCTAAATAATAAATATATGATGATTGAGAACATTTAGACAATGTATAAAAGCATAAAAAAGACAAATATTCTGTTGTTTTAAAGCAGAAAATCTTTGGTTAACGTTTATAATTCTCTGGGAAATTGCTTTTTTATCTGGAGATACTGACATATAGGCAGTAACATAATTGGAATATATCTTGTTTTTATACATAATATTAAATATTCTTAAATCACAATTTAATGGCTCCTTTAAAATCTATATATACCTTATCTATTCGTTCCCATGTTGTTGGAAAGTTAGGTTTTCTCTGGTTTCCTATTCCATTAAATAAACAAACAAGCGAACAGATTAGTCCTTGAATGAACAACTTTTTCTAGTAATCATTTTGTGAATTTATTATTTTTGTTTTAAATAAATGATCAGAAGTAGTAGTAATATGTCAAAGGCTATTGATAATTTAAGGATTCCGATCCAAGTCAGTGTTCAGAATTTCTATGTATTTACACTGCACTGTCTGTACTGTCTTTTACCACTCCTTCACTAAGTCCAGGTATTATTATTTTATAAGTATTACTTTGTTAATTTGAAAGTCCAAAAATCACATCATATTTTTTCTTCACTTTGTATTTTTGTGATTACTGGTGAGGTTTAATGGTTTTTCTACAAATGTATTACTATTTGTAAAGGTAATCAATTTCTTTGAAATTTCTGGATAAATATTTTGCTCATTTTTCTATTAAAATTTGCTTGTTTTCTGTTACTGTGTCTGACTTCTTAATATATTGAAAATATATATTAAGCTGTAAAATTTGTAATGGAAAATTCTTTTTTGTTTTTGCTTTTGAATCTGATGTGATAAATTGATCTGGCACAATTATCTGGTAAAAACGTATCAAATAAGTAGTTTGTCATTCATGTAATAGCTCTTAGAAAAGCTTTCCACATCTAGAGATCAGGTAGAAATTCATGTATATTTTCTTCTTGTTTAAAATGCTGGTTTGTGTTTTTGTTTATTGCACCCATCTCTGTTGTTAGGTGCCGTGGAGTGGGTTCCGACTCATAATGACCCAGTGTACAACAGAAGGAAACACTGCCTGGCCCTGCGCCATGCTCACAATCACTGTTACAATGGAGCCCACTGTTGCAGCCACTGTGGCAATCCATCTTGTTGAGGGTCTTCCTCTTTCTCGCTGACCCTCTACTTTACTAAGCGAGATGTCCTTCTCCAGGGACTGATCCCTTCTGACAACATAGCCAAAGTATGTGAGATGTAGTTTTGCCGTCCTTGCTTCCAGGAGCTTTCTGGTTGTACTTCTCCCCTATCGTTAGTTTTGCCTAATAGTATGAGGTAAGGATGGACTTTATTCCACCAAATAACTGATTGTCCAGATATTATCCAGTTTGACAAACATTGTTTTCCATTAACCAGTGCTGCCTCATATGTCATATACTAACCTCATACACAAAAGTTCTGGATAGATTTTTCTAGGTTCATTTGTTAAAAACTTCAAAGTTATATTACTTAATTAGACGTCAACAGAGATGGCACATCTCTGTTCCATATGCAGTTCTGCTTTTAGGTATAAAAATCTGGAGGGACTCGGTTGTTGAGGAGAATCTATACACAGCAACATCACCCCACATACCATACAAAGACTTATTTCTGTCTATCCAAACCTGGAAGATTGCTGTACTGTTTTAGGTATTTAAACCACTTTCCAAAGGTAGAAATTACCACTTGTGTAACACTTGGGAGCCTTGTTAACCACGTTTCTGCAAAGTAGAGAAGAAATAATTTTAATCTTGCATTCCTCGGATAAACCCAAAATAAGCATGATGTATCAAATATGTTGGTCTTCGGGTGACATAAATGGTTTGCTCTTGGTCTGGCGATCTACCTCAGTAAGACAAAAAAACAAACCCGTTGCCATGAAGTCGATTCTGGCTCCTGGTGACCCTACTGTTTCCAAGCAGAGCTGCACTCCATAGGATTTTCAATAGGTGTAATCTTACAAAAGTCAACTGCCATGCCTTTCTTCTGCTGTGCCTCGGGGTGGATTTCAACCACCAGTCTTTCAGCACTGCTTCACCTAGGGACCTGAAACACGTGGGGCAGCCATGAGTGGGAATCAACCCCACAGCACTGGATTTGGTTTTTATCATATGTTACTATCCCAGAACTCTGCTGGCTCATTTTTTTTTTTAAATTTTGCATCTACAGTCACGATGGAAATTTTCTTTCCTTACACGACTTACAACTAGTTTTACTTTCTCACACATGGGTCGTCATGAGTTGGAATTGACTCAATGGCAACTGTGCCGGGGACTAAGTTTAGTGTCGCATAAAGAACTGAAGACCGATTCCTTTTTCTCTGGGCGTTAAGTCGGGAATTATGTGGGAAAGACTGAAATTAGCTTTTTCTTGGATTTTAGGTTACAAACACTGGCAAATTTGGGTTTGGTATTCTTTGTGAGAGGTTTTAACTACAATTCATTACATTAATGTTTTAGACTAATTCCGGTTTTCTCTTACTTTCTGAACCAGTTTGGATATTTTCCTATGAAGTTATCATTTTAATGTACATTTTCAAGTATGACATGAAGTTAGAGATAATAGTACTTATGTGTTTATCATCTCAAAAACCAGCTTATTGCTTTTAAAATCCTGCTTTATTTTTTTCTATTCATTAATTTTTGCTTTTTCTTAATGTCCTTCCTTTTTATATTCATTACTTTACACCCTTTCTTTTTTAATAACTTAAATTCCATCCTTCACTCCTTCACTTCAGCCTTTTTTCTTTTCTAAAATAAGTATTTAAGGCTGTAAATATTCCTCTGAGTTCTGCTAGAAATGCATCCTTCAGGTTCAATGGTGTATATTATTATTTTTATTATTTTCAGTTCTAAATATTTTCAAATCTTCCTAACTCCATAATATTCCATTACAATTATTTGTTTAACCCAAGAGCTATTTAAAAGTGTATTTGTTAATTATCAACCATAAAGGGGTCTTCTATCTGTATTTTATTGACTGATTAAATCTAACATGTTCAGAGCATATATCTAAATTATAACAATATCTTGAAATTTTTGAGACTTGCTTTCTGAATATATATATGTCCACTTTTACCAAATGTTCTAGGTGTGCTAGAAAATAATATTTCATAAATATTGGATACAACTCAAATACACACACCATTGTATTACTTTCCTAGAACTGCTGTAAAAAATACTACAAACTTGTTGTTGTTGTTAGCTGCCGTTGAGTGGGTTCCAACTCACAGTGATCCTGTGTACAACCGAAGGAATCACTGCCTGGTCCTGTGCCATGCTCACAATTGTTGTTGTGCCTTAGCCCACTGTTGCAGCCACTGTGTCAATCTATCTCGTTGAGGGTCTTCTTCTTTTTCGCTGACCCTCTACTTTACCAAGCATGATGTCCTTCTCTAGGGACTGATCCCTCCTGACAACATGTCCAAAGCATGTTAGACATAGTCTTGCCATCCTTGGTTCAAAGAAGCATTCTGGTTGTACTTCTTCCAAGACAGATTTGTTTGTTCTTTTGCCAGTCCATGGTATATTCAATATTTTTCACCAACGCCACAATACAAAAGTGTCAATTCTTCTTAGGTCTTCCTTATTCATTGTCCAGCTTTCGCGTGCATATGATGCAATTGAAAATACCATGCCTTGGATCAGTCGCATCTTAGTCTTCAAGGTGACATCTTTGCTTTTCAACGCTTCAAAGAGGTTGTTTGCAGCGGATTTCCCCAATGCAATGCATGTTTTGATTTCTTCACTGTTGCTTCCAACGGTGTTGATCGTGGATCCGAGTAAAATGAAATCCTGGACAACATCAATCTTTTCTCCATTTATCATGATGTTGTTTATTGGTCCAGGTGTGAGCATTTTTGTTTTCTTTATGTTGAGGTGTAATCCATACTGAAAGCTATGGTCTTTGATCTTCATCGGTAAGTGCTTCAAGTCCTCTTCAATAACACAAGCTGTTAATGAATTTTCCTCCAATCCTGATGCCCCAGTCTTCTTCATACAGTCCAGCTTCTCAGATAATTTGTTCAACATACAGATTGAATTGATATGGTGAAAGGATGCAACCATGATGTATCCCCTTGTTCTGTCTGAAAAACTGCCTCTGGATCTAGGTATAGGTTCCTCGTGAGCACAATTTAGTATTCTGGAATTTCCATTCTTTGCAATGTTATCCATAATTTGTCGTGATCCACACAGTTGGGTGCCTTTGCACAGTCAATAAAACACAGGTAAACACCTTTCTGGTATTCTCTGCTTTCAACCAGGATCCATATGACATCAGCAATGATATCCCTGGTTCCATGTCCTCTTCTGAATCTGGCCTGAATTATTGGCAGTTCCCTGTCGACACGCTGCTACAGCCACTTTTGAATGATCTACAGCAAAATTTTACTTGCGTGTGATATTAATGATTTTTGTTGATAATTTCCACATTTGGCTGGATTACCTTTCTTGGGAATAAGCATAAATATGGATCTCTTCCAGCGGGTTGGCCAGGTAGCTGTCTTCTAAATTTCTTAGCATAAACGAGTGAAAACTTCCAGTGCTGCATCCATTTGCTGAAACATCTCAACTGGTATTCCGTCAATTCCTGGAGCTTTGATTTTCTGCAATGCCTTCAGTGCAGCTTGGACTTCTTCCTTCAGTACCATTGGTACCTCTTGAAATAGTTAAGCATTGACCAATTCTTTCTGGTATAATGACTCTGTGTATTCCTTCCATTTTCTTTTGATGCTTCCTGTATCATTTAATATTTTCCCCATAGAATCCTTCACTATTGCAGCTAAAGTCTTGAATTTTCTCTCCAGTTCTCTCAGCTTGAGAGATGCCAAGTGTGTTCTTCCATTCTGATTTTCAATTTCCAGCTCTCTGCACACATCATCATAATACTTCACTTTGTCTTCTTGAATTGCCCTTTGAAATCTTCTGTTCAGCTCTTTTACTGCATCATTTCTTCCTATTGCTTTAGCTACTCGACGTTCAAGAGCAAGTTTCAGAGTCCCTTCTGACATCCATTTTGGTCTTTTCTTTCTTTCTTGTCTTTTTAATGACCTCCTGGTTTCTTCATGTATGATGTCCTTGATGTCGTTCCACAACTCATCTGGTCTTTGGTCATAAGTGTTCAACGTGTCAAATCTATTCTTGAGATGGTCTCTAACTCAGGTGGGATATACTCAAGGTCGTACTTTGGCTCTCGTGGACTTGTTCTAATTTTCTTCAGTTTCAACTTGAACTTGCATATGAGCAATTGATGGTCTGTTCTGCAGTCGGCCCCTGACCTTGTTCTGACTAATGATACTGAGCTTTTCCATCGTCTCTTTCCAGAGATGTAGGCGATTTGATTCCTTTGTATTCCACCTGGCGAGGTCCATGTGTATAGTTGCCATTTATGTTGGTGAAAAAAGGTATCTGCAACGAAGAAGTCCCTGATCTTGCAAGATTCTGTAATGCGATCTCTGCTGTCATTTCCATTACCAAGGCCATACTTTCCAACTACTGACCCTTCCTCGTTTCCAACTTTTGCATTCCAATCACTAGTAATTATCAATGCATCCTGATTGCCTGTTCCATCAATTTCAGACTGCAGCAGAAGCTGGTAAAAATCTTCAATTTCTTCATCTTTGGCCTTAGTGGTTGGTGCTTAAATTTGAATAATAGTCATAATAACTGTCCTTCCTTGTAGGCATATGGATATTATCCCATCACTGATAGCGTTGTACTTCAGGAGATCTTGAAATGTTCTTTTCAACAATGCAATGCCACTCCTCTTCAAGCTGTCATTCCCAGCATAGTAGACCATATGACTGTAAGATTCAAAATGGCCAATACCAGTTCATTCCAGCTCACCAATGCCTAGGATATCAATATTTATGTGTTCCATTTCATTTTCAACAATTTCCAATTTTCCTAGATTCATACTTCATACATTCCACATTCCAATTATGAGTGGATGTTTGCAGCTTTTTTTTCTCATTTTGAGTCATGCCACATCAGCAAATGAAGGTCCCGAAAGCTTGACTCCATCCGTGTCATTAAGGTCAACTCTACTTTGATTAGGCGGCTCTTCCCCAGGAGTCTTTTGAGTGCCTTCCAACCTGGGGGCTCATCTGCTGGCACTATATCAGACAATGTTCCACAGCTATTCATAAGGTTTTCACTGGCTAAATCTTTTCAGAAGTAGACTGCCAGGTCCTTCTTCCTAGTCTGTCTTAGTCTGGAAGCTCAGCTGAAACCTATCTGCCATGGGTGACCCTGCTGGTATCTGAATACTGGTGGCATAGCTTCCAGCATCACAGCAACGCACAAGCCCCCACAATACAACAAACTGACAGACACGTGGGGGATTACAACGAGGTTTGGGAGGCTAGAAGCCTGAAATGAAGGTGTCGGGTGGGCTCATGCTCTTTCAAAAAGGCTTTAGGGGTGGAATGCTTCCTTTTCTATTCTGGCTTCTGGTGGTCCCAGTCATTCCTTGGTTTGCAGCCATGAAACTCCAATTTCTACCTCTATCTTCACAAGGTCTTCTTCCCTCTAGTCTGTCTATTTTTCTGTTTACAAGGTTATTTTCCTCTTCTTATTAGGACCCCAGCGATACTGGATTGCAGCATATCTTACTCCAATATAACCACGTTAACTAAATATGTCTGCAAAGATGCTAATTTCAAATAAAGGTATTCACAAGTACCGGGGTGGGGACTTGAATCGATTTTTTGCGAGGGCACCAATTAATCTATGACACTCATTGCTAGTTATGTTATGAAAATAACCTATATGCAAATGAAAATAGTCTATATTGTAATTTTTGTCTGTTTGATCCTTCCTGTCTAGTCATTTTACAACTAGTTTTACTCTGTCTAGTCATTTTCTAGTTTCTCATAATTCTGTCAAATTTTGTTCTGTACTTTTTGATGCTGTGTTGCTAGATGCAGAGAAAGTTAAAAATTATTCATCTTTCTGGTGATTTTAACCTTTTATATTTAACAACTGAACACTCTTCGTCTCAAATAATATTTTTTTACTTTTCTTTAAAGTTTTTTCACCTGATAGTTCCACAGACACAGGACATTTCTTTGGTTAGTAATTTCCTGTTACATCTTTTACTATTCTTTACTCGAGTCCTTGGAAAAAGTAATAATATTAGACACATCTCTTATAAGAAGATTTTTTTTCTTTTAAATCCAGACTAGTAATCTATCTTTTTTCCAACTGGAATATTTAGTTCATTTGCATGAAACGTAATTATTGATAGAATTTGTATTCAAATTTAATGGTATATTCAGCATTTTACATACTTCTATTTTTTTCTTCCCTCTCCATTTTGGTCAGAATATGTTGTTCACCATATTACTAAATACAGAAATTAAGTATATTTTTCATGTCAAAAAAATTCACATATCCAATGAATTCATTTGGTTTTGCTTTGTTAGCCAGACTTCATTACTCAGTTAACTATTCTGTTACTTTCTGGTGCTGAGAACAGAGTTAACTGTACTCCTTGGTTCAAGGAACACTACCTCCCTCTGGCCCTGCAATCTCTCATTTTTATCAATTAAATTTTTCTCCCTTCATCAGGGATCCGTATACTCCTTTCTTTTTCCCCATAGGTATATATGCATTTTAATGTGCTTTTTATATACTTTTGAAACATATGTATTAGTGCTTCTTGTTTAAATTTATATAAATGTTCTTTTTTAATAATTCATTTTGTTTTACTTTTCTTATTCAATGACAAGTTTTTAAATGTACTCATTTGTCACATTCCATATGTATTGCCATTTTCTATTGGTTCTAATGTCTTTTTTTGCTAGTTTACAGAAAGTTCATATTGTTATTAAAGCCTTGTCAAATATAAATATCTTCACCTCTATGTCACATATATGTTAATTACTCTGAAGGCTCTCTTTTGAATGGAAATACTTATCTTTAATATAGTAACCATCAATTTTTTTTACCTTCCATTTACAAGTTACATAACAAAAGAGAACAATCACTTCTTTTATTTTTTATTGGTTTTATTACTATTATTGCTATTATCATCATCATTTTGTCTTCCAACTGAATTTTGTGTAGTTATCGGTCATTTATTAGTTGAGATGTTTTCTTTTGCCAATTGGCTGGCCAATAAAGACTATTCCATATTCCCTGATAGGGCAGAAAATAATATTAGCTTATCATCACACTATGAGTATACTTGATAATTTGTATGAAAATTGGAGAAATTTTAGAAGACTATATTCCTAAAAAGTATTCTATATCCAACTACAAATGAGCTTCTGACACACCCACAGATATAAATATGTTTCCCTACAGAAAAAAGGTTTTTAAGCCTCTTTAATGCACTGCCAAGTAAGCAACTCCACACTGCATGTCCACATTAATTCCAGGTTGATAATACTTTAAGATAAATATAAATACCTAATTCTGTCTTTCAACAAGTCTATTTATCACACAAAAAATTGAGTCTTGAATAAATATAGCGACAAACACTAAGTTTCTAACTACACTGGACCATGACTACGGAGTTATTGAGAGTGAACGAGGCGGACTTCACTCTTTGTACCCTTCACATCCGTTAGGAGCCCCTTCTAACAACCGTCAAGTGGGCACTTGGTGAAGGTACTTTTTAATGCACAACTTGCGAACCCAGGGCGAATTTAACGAGATCCTGTAGAATAATATGGCCTCCTCTAAACTGCCTTGTTCTCTGACATTCTGGATGAAGATGATAATAACAACTATAATAATGGTGATGATGATAATCATACAAACAAATAATCATTTTCTACATCTAGTGCTACAGAGAATTCTCCTGTCTCCTGCCTATACGGCTTTAAAATAGAGAATGCGTGAGAGAAAGACAGAAAAAGTAAAGAATCTAATTCTGGTGAGGATATAATGAAGAGATTTGTTCCAAAACAGGAAGAAAGACAATCTGAGTGGCAATGCCTGAAGCTCCTACAATTATTACAAACAGACTCATTATTATTGTTTGATAAGCAGTCACATTTTAAGATGAATGGCTTGTAATTATAGTACCTTTGAAAAAGTCTTTTCACTAATGGTTGATTACTGGTTAATGAATTATATTAAATGAGATTAGCTCATTAATGAAAGGTAGAAAAAGTGTTTAATGATTTTAAGTATCAAGAAAATAAATAAATCTATGCTAATATTAAATGTAAACAAAAGTAAATTATATGTAGGCATGATTACAAAATATTAATAGTATGCATACATATTAGAAACCCCCGTGATATAGTGGTTAAGTACTATGGCTAAGGCATAAAAATATTCCAATATTTTTAATGTCAATGTCAACAATCTTAAGTACCTTATGCTAATTTGTACAAGAAAAAACTAACATTGAAAAGGCATTATGTAGAAGCAAAAATATTCTTAACCACTAAAATATGCATACCAGAGAAAACGAGTCTCTGTCTTAAGTTTCATTATTTTAATATTTATATGGCGTGTGTATATGGTATAGTTGATTTGATGTTTTAATAAACAAAACCAGAAGCCAAATCCATTACAGCCACCCTACAGGACAGAGTAGAAATGCCCCAGAGGATTTCTAAGGCTTAAATCTGTACAGAAGCAGACTGTCACATCTTTCTCCTGTGGAGTGGCTGGTGGGTTCAAACGGCTGACCCTCTGGTTGGCAGCCGAGCGCTTGACCACTGCACCACCAGGGCACCTTACTAATAAACAGAGGACACTACTAAAAAAAAGCCAAATTTTGAGTATTAAATATTGTTTTTTGCATTTCAGTTGTCATTTTTAGAAAATAAATTAGCTAACTAAAAACTCCCACTTGATTGTTGAGTTTTTGTTTGGTTGGTTGGTGTTGTTTGTTGCTCATGAAGTTTAATATCCTGGAAATAGAATATCTGAATTAAATATTACACTAGGTGTCATCTGGGATAATCTGGGCTTATAATGGTAGATTTTCTTGAAAAGTACATTCAAATACTCTTTGGGATGATCATAATATTCAAGTGTAGTCCATAAAATAAACCTAGGTTACTACTACCAACTCTTCTCGGAAGCAATAATTTCTGTTATAATCATAATCACCCTTTTATCTATAAATCAGAAAAGAAAAAAAAGAAAAAATATAACCTTGCTGAAAATGCCAAACTGTATACCAAATTATTCCTTTAATCCCATGGAGCAAAAGTAAAATAACAGGTTATGTTCTAAGTGTAAATGCCTCATACTATTTGCAATCAGGACCTACATAAATCGAATAAAACGTTCTCTAGCCACAATTATACAAAATGTCCCTATAATCTCCTTTGCTGTGGTGTGCAGGCCTGGCTTGATTTTGTTTACTCAGAAGTGACTTTAGTGGAGTTTGGATAACGGAGCCCTTTTTTTTAAAAAATAAAAGTTTTTAAGAACAAACGCATGCTATGAAAATCAATTTAAAAAACAAATTTTCTGTCAGATGGGAGAATTGCGAGTTGGTGTTCTCTTTAATTATTCAGAAAATTACAGCAGCCCCTACACTGACAGAGCAGGTATCTCAATTTGACTCAACTGAGCAACTCCAGACAAGTGCCTGGGAGGCCCTTCTGGTGCTTCATCTTGCAGGATCAGCAGGAAGAGTTAAAAGGACACTTCTGTTACTTTTAAAGAATGTAAAATGTTGATATTTTAGTTTTTCCCGTTAGAGCAATGCGAGTTAAATTCATGACAAATTATATAGTCAGAAATCGTATACTATTAAGTATAATGCTGTTTAAGTAAGTCAGGAAACCCAAGGTCTGTGAGGATCCCTCCTCTCTCTCAGAGCTTCAAAATAAACCCTCGGGTATAACAGCTCTTTCGCACATTTGTGCTGTTATTTTCCAGAAAATCTGGGTCAGAAGATGACTACCCTAAAATTAAAATTGTCTATAATACTTACAGGAAGAAAATGCACCACAACTTTTTTCAGTATGGAGTCAAAGTGTTTCCTTTTTATCAAAACACAACTGACCAGCATTATAATCTAATAAATTACATGTACAGCGAAACCTGTGAGAACCAAAGCTCAACAGGACTGCCTTGTTTTTCTGGGTCTCACAAGTTTTTCCCCTTTGACAGGGTGCAGTCTTACACTATTCTATCATTCATTTTAGTGGGAAATATTTGAGTTTTCCTTCTCTGACAGGTTTCTGCCTTACACAGGTCCCAGCTTTCGCAGGTTTTACTGTATCATGATAACAAGCTGATGATAAACTGCAAAATGTGAGGTCGTTTATATTTTAAAAGTATCTTCAGAGACTTCTGGTTTGAGCTCTAACATACAAACAGCTTGAAAGTCGTTTCTAGCATCCTTACACCAAGAAAAACCTGAAGAAATGGAAAATCAATCATTTTTCTTGGAACCTTCACAGAACAGAAGTTGCAGAGAAAATCACCACCTTGAAATCTAGAGTCAAGCAAATCCAGACAGAGAACAACCGCAATTTGTCTACCTGAAGCGTAAGTCTAGGGATGCCATAAGAATTACAATTAAAGAGTGATTTTGATAAATGGGTGGAGGCTGTGTGGACTAACTTAAGAATGAGAAGCTCCTTGAGTCTGTGGTCAAAGGGAGGACCCCAAATTGCTGCAGGCGTTTCTTTTTTTTCCTCCAGGAACCCTATAATACCGTCATGGAGAGGACTTGCAAAAGCTCTCTACACAGCCCTGACAGGGGAGGGAAACTGTAGCCTTGCAAAATCTTCAGTCCCTTCTCCTTGGAAACACTTGTAGCCTCTAGGTGGTAGGACTTCACCAGATGGCAATGTTCATACCTTTTCCCAACTCTGGGAAGGGAACTTTGCTCTACCGTGAAGCAGATCACCAGACGTTTCCTCTGTGGCTCCTCTGGGTCGGCTGGAACCACCACCCTTTCAGCCAGTAAATGAGCGCTTTAACATTTGTACTACCTAGGGACTCTAGTTGTATGATATACCCTCAGTAAAAGGGGTAGGGAAAAGAACTGCTCACCAAGGTCACTGTGGAAATAAATAGAATCCGTGAGAGTAAGGTACATAGCACTCTACTCCAGTTAGAGAAGTGTTTCCCATGGGTTTAGTAATTCTGAACCCAGTGCACTGAAACATGTATACTAGCATGGAACAGACAAGCAAATGCATGGGAGATTGCAGAAGTCAGGTGTGCCACTGTTGGAGTGGGGGGTTACAGAGCAATCAGTGTGAATTCATTTACCTTAATACAGGTACTGATGGGTAGATACAGAAATGATTATAAATATGTGTGCATACGTAGGTTAGCATACCTGCAACCTGTGCTCTCGATCTCTCCACTCAGAGAATACAGAGGTCATGACAAGCCACTAGCAATCAGCATATCCAGCATTCAGAACTTGGTTTCTAACACCATTCTTCAATAAAAGATACCAGGAATTACTGAACAAATTCCTGCTTTTAGGGTTGAGGCAGGATATCGACTAGATGAACCTGCAGCCTCTTCTAGTGACAGAAAGTGATCAAAGGACAAAACAATGATGGTATATGCCAACGGGCACATGAGCCAACTCCACAGCTTCCAACGGCCAGAGCTGGAACCATCTGAACAACAGAATAATTACAGTGGTGCTGGATTATAACTCAATGTACAAAATAATATTCATGCATCCACAGTGATATAAATAAATGAATTAATAAATAAATCAGTGGGAAAGGGGAAGGGACAAATCACTCATATAGAAAAATTCCACAGAATTTATGTAAATACGCCACCTCAAGCTGGCAGAGGACAACCCATCAACCCTTAACTGTGGTTACTCTTAGTGACTTGCTCCCAAAAAGTACAGTATGGAAATGGGGGGAGAACAACTTGACAGTTGAAAAACCCAGCAGAAGCTGCCAGGGCCTGGTGACCGAGGGTAACATCATCAGTTATAAGCCATAGTGATAGTTTCACCCTTGTATCACGTGTTCTGACTAGCACTTCACCACCGTGATCTTCCACCTAAAATCCCGTGACTCCAAACCAAGCAGCAGGCAAAATCTCAGACAAACCTAAATTAAATAGCATTCTACAAAACACTAGACCAATACTTAACAAAACTGTTAAGATAATCAAAAACAAGGATAGTCTGAGGAACAACCCAGAGAAGCCTAAAGAGACATCATCACAAAAGGTAACAGAGCACCCTGGATAAGAGGCTCGAACAGAAAAAGGATATTAGGTTAAAAACTAATGAAACTCGAATGAAAAATTGAGTTTAACATAATCAATACTGGATCATTAGTCGTGACCAATGTATCACAGAAATGTTAGATGTTAATAGGGAAACCTGGGTGTAAGATGTATGGGAATTCTTTATACTCGCTTTGCAACTTTTCTATAAATCTAAAACAATTCTAAAAAAATTTTAAAGTTTATTTAAATTTTTAAAATGCTCTCACATGTAGTATCTCATTTAAAGTTCAAACACACTTGTGATAGCTATTATGTATATGTTACATCTGAGAAAACTGAAGTTTAAATGTCTTTCCCAGGCCACAGAGCTATCAAATAATTAACAGAACAGGAATCAAACAAAGACTACAGGATCCAAAGGTTGTGCTCCTATGCTATTCAGTTAACATTTTCCATACAATGACTTGAAGTTATTTCATCTTTTAAATTTAGTTCAACCTCAGCATTTAATTACCTTAAAATGAAGTGCTGGATGCACTAGTAATATTTTTCCAATAAACCTTCATTGAAATGGAAGTGTTCATCTCAGGAATATATGCTGTTGTTAGCTGTTGTCGAGTTGCCCATGACTCATGGTGACCCCATGCACAACAGGATTGTTGTGATCCACACGGTTTTCATTGGCTGATTTCTCAGAAGTACATTGCCAGGCCTTTCTTCCTAGTCTTAGTCTGGAAGCTCCCCTGAAACCTGTTCAGCATCATAGCAACATGCAAACATGCACTGACAGACAGATGTTGGTTACTTGAGGTTAACTGGCCAGAAATTGAACCTGGGTCTCCCACATGGAAGGTGAGAATTCCACCAATAAATTACCACTATCTCCTAACCACCACTGCCCCTTAAGTATCTATAGGGGACTATATTGGACTTTGAAAATCACGGTATAGATAAACTCTAATGTTCCTTCTCTAAATTCACTGTTACTACTAAATTATTTAGATTCTTGACCAATACACTCATAACTCGGTTCATTTAATTTCAAATATTATTTTTTGACCATCTTTTATAAACAAAGCACTACAGAAGATGCTAGGTGCAGGGGCTGACAGTTGCGGAACGTGTGGAACTCAGGAGGGATAAGAGGGATAGATTCCAAAGAAACAGGGAAGAATTCAAAGTAGCACAAAAAAGCTTAAAAACAAACAAACCAACCCAGTGCCATCAAGTCAATTCCGACTCATAGTGACCCTACAGACTTTCCAAGGAGCAGCTGGTGGAGTCAAACTGTCGACCAACCATAACTCTTAACCACTGTGCCACCAGGGCTCAAAAAAAAAAAAAAAAAAAAAAAAGCTTAAAAGCTAGGAAGCAGGGGTAAAAATTGCTAACAATATTGTTGCAAGACAATTCTCCATGAGTTTCTTATGTGCTGGCAAGTCTTCCGACAGCTTCTATTCCAGACTAACTTTTCAGAGATTTTTGTATACCAGATGGACTTGGGAGACAGAGATGGTGCTTTGGTCCAGGGATGAGGGTAGCATTATTTACTCTCCAGAATAAAGATCATTTCTTTCTCCGGATAAAGGGTGGACAGCTTTGCTATCAGCCCCCTTCTAAGACTGGAGATTTCTTAAGCTGGGATTCCTCGGCTGTAGAGCAAACCCACTGTGTGCACGACATCCTCCTAGGCTGCTCCGCACTGCCCCTGTGGAACTCGAGGTCAAGGGGAATGAGGGTGAACCTCAATAAAGGCCTTTGACCTCAGAGTCTCCTCTCTGCTGCCGGCATCTATGAAACTGTAGCAGGCTAACCTATAAGCTTCCAAGTAGAGTAAAATTTCAGATCTTTGAAAAAATAAAAGTTCTTGACAAGTAGAAGTTATTTAGGTACTGTGCTAAGAAAGTTGTATCCACTTAACTGAATGTAATCTTCCCAGACACCCAGTGGATTTTATTTTACCTATATTACAAACAGGAAACCCTGGTGGTGTAGTGGTTAAGAGTGAAGGCTGCTAGCCAAAAGATCAGCAGTTCGAATCTATCAGGTGCTCCTTGGAAACCCTATGGAGCCGTTCTACTCTGTCCTATAGGGTCGTTATGAGTCGGACTGACTCGATGGAAATGGTTTTTTTTTCAATTACAAAAATGGAGACTGAAAATTAAGAGTATTTTACTAACTTCCTCAAGGTCACACTTGAAGTCAGTGGCAGTATCACCAATGCAAGCCTACACGTGTCTGACCACAAACCTGTGAGGTTCGCTACCAGGACGACTAAAGCCCTGGATACTTGAATTTTAAATGGAAGACTTCATAATGATCACGTTTTAGAAATGCAAAGTGTACAACTGGATTTGGTACATGAGATATATACAAAAGGGCAAAAAATTAGGCCAGATTCATATTTAGTATCTTATTGGAAGAAGTAATCCCTGAAATTGTAGAATTTTAACAAAAACTCTTTTGCCTGACCTACTTAAGTAATTATACCAATACTTTATATTTACATGAATAGACTAGAACATCATAAAGTTGTGCTGATCTCTCCAGATGGTAATGTATTTTTGTCTTAAATAATTATGTATCTTATTTTTGTTGTACTTAAATGTAGCTAGAATCTATAAGAAAATTATCTGACAAAGGAGTGCCTGGTAGACAAGGTTTTTTGTAGGCCATACAGAGATATTTGTTATGCTTACGATACATAAATCACTCATGACATGTAAGTATTAATTTATAATATGTTGCTCATTATTCTGTGTAACGGATGCCACTTTTCTATGATGTTCTTATATCTCTAAAAGGACAAAAGGCTGAAACTATGTGCTACTAAAACATTTGCTTTTGGGAGAAGTTAAATCCCTTTTTAGTTTAATATGTAGCTTTGGGTTTTAAGAGTTTTTTTTTTTTAGTCTCTGCCATTTTACTGGTGTGACACTTTAACTGTGATATTCTTTGCAGGTATCCATACAGCATTTGAATTAATGTAAAGGATGTGACAGAGAATCTAATAAGACAAAATAATATTCCATACGCTTATTAAAAAAAGACATCATGTCTGCTATTTATTATATTCTTTAAAAGAAACCCTTTATTGACCAAGATAAAACTCACACATTCACTTAAATGAAGCCCCTGCACTGGGGGAGAAAAGAATCACTTGGACAGATATTTTTATATGTTTTGTACATGTAAATGGGGCTGACATTACATATTAAAATATTGGATTGAACTCTAGAAATATCATTCTGACCTTATTCCCTTGTGTAAATGTTTGATATTCCTTTAGACATAAACTGGAATAGAGATCTCTAAGCTAGCATTCTCTGGAAGCATGCAAATAAAGGATTTTGAAGACAAATGTATATAGAGACCTTCTGGAAGAAACCATGTTGAACAGTTTTTTTTTTTTAATTGTACTTCAGGTGAAGGCTTACAGAACAAATAGTTTCTCATGAAACAGAAGTACACATGTTGTTCTATGACATTGGTTAACAACCCCACAATATATCAGCCCTCTAACTTCACAACCTTTTTTTTTTGGTGAAAATACACACAGCCAAAGATACACCATTTCAAAAATTTCTACATGCACAGTTCAGTGACATTGACTACGCTCTTCCAATTGTGCTGTTATTCTCACTTAAGATGAAGGCTTGCAGAACAAAATAGTTTCTCATTTAACAGTTACTACAAATGTTGCCCTATGACAATGGTTAACAATCTCACATCAACAATATCCTTACTTAACCTTGGGATCCCTATCACCAGCTTCCTTCTCCCCTTGTGCTTTCTGGCCCTTGTCACTGGACTCCTGTACCTCCTTAGTCTCATTCGGTTTTACGGGGCTGTCCACTCCCAGGCTGAACAATGAACCTCGGAGGTAACTTCACCACTGAGCTAAAAGGGTGTCTGGGGGCCATACTCTCGAGGTTTCTCCAGTCTCCTTTACGCCAGTAATCTGGTCTTTTTTTTTTTTTTTGTGGGTTAGAATTATGCTCTACATCCTTCTCCAGCTCTGTCCAGAACCCTCTGTTGTGATCCTGGTCAGAGAAGTCAGTGGTGGTAGCCAGGCACCATCTAACTGTACTGGACTCAGTCCGGTGGAGGCCTTGGTAGCTGTGGACACTTAGTCCTTTGGACTAATCTTTTCCTTGTATCCTGTTCTCTTCATTTTCCCTTGTTCCTGAAGGGATGAGACCAGTGGAGTATCTTAGATGGCCGCTCAGAGGCTTTTAAGACCCCAGACACTACTCACCAAGGCAGAATGTAGAGCATTGTTTTTATAAGCTGTGTTATGCCAATTGAGCTAGATGTTCCCCAAGACCATGGTCCCCAGAGCCCTCTGCCCAGCAATTCACTCCCTCAGGGAGTTTAGATGTGTCTATGGGGCTTCCATGACCTTTGCTTGTACAAGTTGTGCTAGTTTCTCCTGTATTGTGTACTGTCTCATCCTTCACCCAAGATACCACTTATCTATTGTCTATTTAATATTCCCCGTGCCCCACCATCCCTGGTAATCAACAAAGATTGTTACATTTTGTGTGTGAACTTTTCCATGGGTTTTTACAATAGAGGTCTCATACAATATTTGTCCTTTTGTGATTGACTTATTTCACTCAGCATAATGTCCTCCAGTTTCATCCATGTTATGAGATGCTTCACAGATTCATTGCTGTTCTTTCTCGTTGCATAGTACTCCATTGTGTGTATGTACCATAGTTTGTTTATCCATTCATCTGTTGATGGGCATCTAGGTTGTTTCCATCGTTTTGCTATTGTGAACAATGCTGCCATGAACATAGGTGTGAATATGTCTATTCGAGTGACAACTCTTATTTCTCTAGGATATATTCCTAGGAGTGGGATTGCTGGATCGAATGGTATGTCTATTTCCAGGTTTCTGAGGAAGTGCCATATCATTTTCCAAAACGGTTGTATCATTCTGCATTCCCACCAGCAGTGCATAAGTGTTCCCATCTCCCCGCAGCCCCTCCAACATTTGTTATTTCCAGTGTTTTTGATTCGTGCCAGTAATGCCGGGGTGAGATGGTATCTCATTGTGGTTTTAATTTGCATTTCTCTAATGGCTAGTGATCGCGAGCATTTCCTCATGTGTCTGTTGGCTGCTTGAATGCCTTCTTTGGTGCAGTGTCTGTTCATTTCCTTTGCCCATTTTTTAATAGGATTATTTGTCTTTTTTGTTGTAGAGGTGTTGGATTTTCTTGTAGATTATGGAGATTAGACCTTTGTCTGACTTGTACTGTCCAAAAATTTTTTCCCAGTCCGTAGGTTCTCTTTTTACTCTTTTGGTGAAGTCTTTCGAAGAGGATAGGTCTTTGATTTTTAGAAGATCCCAGTTATCTAGCTTATCTATTGGGGTTTGTGCGTTGATGGTTATGGTTTGTATCCTGTCAATGCCGTGTATTAAGGCCTGAAGTGTTGGTCCTATTTTTTCTTCTATGAACTTTATGATTTTGGGCTTTATATTCAGGTCTTTGATCCATTTTGAAGTAAGTTTTTGTATACGGTGTGAGGTATGGGTCCTGTTTAATCTTTTTGTAAATGGATATCCAGTTTTGCCAGCACCACTTGTTAAAAAGACTGTCTTTTCCCAATTTGATGGACTTTGGGCCCTTGTCGAAGATCAGGTGACCGTAGGTGGATGGATTTACATCTGGGTTCTCAATTCTGTTCTATTGGTCAATGTATCTGTCATTGTACCAGTACCAGGCTGTTTTGACTACTGTAGCTGTATAGTAGGTTCTGAGGTCAGGTAGTGTGAGTCCTCCTACTTTATTGTTCTTCTTCAGTAGTGCTTTACTTATTTGGGGCTTCTTCCCTTTCTATATGAAGTTAATGATTAGCTCTTCCATCTCTTTGAAGAATGTTGCTGGTATTTGGATCAGGATTGCATTGTATTTGTAAATTGCTTGGGATAGAATTGTCATTTTCACAATGTTGAGTCTGCCTATCCATGAGCATGGTATGTTTATCCATTTATGTAGATCCCTTTAGGGTTCTTGCAGTAGTGTTTTGTAGTTTTCTTTGTATAGGTCTTTTACATCCCTGATCAGATTTATTCCTAAGTATTTTATCTTTTTAGGGGCCACTGAAAATGGTATTGCTTTCCTGATTTCCTTTTCATCGTTCTCCTTATTGGTGTATAGGAATCCAACTAATTTTTGAATGTTTATCTTGTATCCTGCTACTCTGCTGAATCTTTCTATTAGTTCCAGTAGGTTTCTCGAGGAGTCTTTAGGGTTTTCTGTGTATAGTATCATATCATCTGCAAACAGGGACAGTTGATTTCTTTTTCTTGCCTTATTGCTCTAGCCAGAACTTCCAGCACAATGTTAAATAGGAGTGGTGATAAAGGGCATCCTTGTCTTGTTCCTGTTCTCAAGGGGAATGTTTTCAGCCTCTCTCCATTAAGAATGATGTTGGCCATTGGTTTTGCATAGATGCCCTTTATTATTTTGAGGAATTTCCCTTCTATACCTATTTTATTGAGAGTTTTTATTAGGAATGGTGTTGGACTTTGTCAAATGCCTTTTCTGCGTCAATGGAGATGATCAAGTGATTCTTTTATTTATGTGGTGGATCACGTTGATTGATTTTCTAATGTTGAACCATCCTTGCATACTTGGTATGAGTCCTACTTAGTCATGGTGTATTATTTTTTTGATATGATGCTAAATTCTATTGGCGAGAATTTTGTTCAGAATTTTTGCATCTATATTCACGAGAGATATTGGTCTGTAATTTTCTTTTTTTGTGACATCTTCGCCTGGTTTTGGTATCAGCGTTATGCTGGCTTCATAGAATGAATTTGGAAGTGTTGCTTCCTCTTCTATGCTCTGAAATAGCTTGAGTAGTACTGGTACAAGCTCTTCTGTAAATGTTTTGTAAAATTCTCCAGTGAAGCCATCTGGGCCAAGGCTTTTTGGTTGGGAGTTTTTTTATTACCTTTTCAATCTCTTCTCTTGTTACGCGTCTATTCAGATTTTCAACATCACTTTGTTGTAGTTTGGGTAGGCCGTATGTTTCTAGAAAGTTATCCATTTCCTCTAGGTTTTCACATTTGTTGGAGTATAGTATTTCATAATATTCTGTTATAATCCTTTTTATTTCAGTTGGGTCTGTTGTAATGTCCCCCATTTCACTTCTTATTTGGGTTATTTGTGTCCTTTCCTGTTTTTCTTTTGTCAGTCTGGCCAGTGGTTTGTCGATTTTGTTGATTCTTTCGAAGAACCAACTTTTGGTTTTGTTGATTCTTTCTATTGTTTTTCTGTTCTCTATTTCATTGATTTCTGCTCTGATCTTTACTATTTCCTTTCTTCCAATGGCTGTGGGCTTTTTTTGCTGTTCTCTTTCTATTTGTTTGAGTTCTGTAGTTAATGTTTTGATTTTGTCCCTTTCTTCTTTTTGGATATGTGCATCTATTGCTATAAATTGTCTTCTGAGGACTGCCTTTGCTGTGTCCCAAAGGTTTTGGTATGATGTGTTTTCATTCTCATTTGATTCTAGGATTTTTTTGATTCCATCTCTGATTTCTTCTATTACCCAGTGATGTGTAAGCAGGGTATTATTCAGTTTCCATGTAATTGATTTTCTTTTCCTTGCTCTTTCTATTGTTAATTTCTACCTCGATGGCATTGTGGTCAGAGAAGATACTTTGAATTATCTCAACGTTTTGGATCTTGTTGAGGATTGCTCTGTGGCCTAAGATGTGGTCTATTCTGGAGAACATTCCATGTGTATTGGAAAAGCATGTGTACTTTGCAGTGGTTGGTTGGAGTGTTCTATATATGTCTATGAGGTCAAGTTGGCTGAATGTGCCCTTTAGGTCTTCTGTATCTTTGCTGAGTTTCTTCTTAGTTGTTCTGTCCTTTACTGAGAGTGGTGTGTTGAAGTCTCCTACTATTACTGTGGAACTGTCAATTTCTCTTTTCACTGTTGTTAGAGAATGTTTTATGTATTTTGGAGCCCTGTCATTGGGTGTGTAGATGTTTGTTATGGTTATGTCTTCATGATGCATCGCCCCCTTAACCATTATATAGTGTCCTTCTTTGTCTTTTATGGTAGATTTTGTTTTAAAATGTATTTTATCTGAGATTAGAATCGCCACTCCTGCTATTTTTTGGTAGTCATTAGCTTGATATATTTTTTTCCAACCTTTGACTTTTAATAAATTCACATCTTTGTTTCTAAGGTGTGTCTCCTGTAGACAGCATATTGATGGATCCTGTCAAACAGGTTTTTTTTGATGCGAGACTTTTTATAACCTATATAATGTTGTTGTTATTTGCCAGCAAGCTGACTCCGACTCATGGCGACCTCTTGTGTGCAGAGTAGAATTGCTCCATTGGGTTTTCACTTGCCTGGGGACCTTAACTTATATAACAGCAATATGTATTGTGAATTTCTAAGATAAGGATTTTTAAGCAGAATTTCTTAAAGCTTTTACTCTGTTTTTCTTAAACATTTGGAGATACTAACATGGTGCACTACAGTGAATGTTGCTTTAATTATGATTCAGTGAACTTCTTTAAGTTGTTCTTCTACTCCATTCTGACACAAAGATTTTTTTTTTTAATTCTAGTTTCATCCTCCAACATGACCTCCTTCCCAAAATAGTTTTAAATATTCTGACGTGCAATAAGGACACTTAAAGAAAGATCATAAACAATCCTACACTGTTAATATTTGCTATATGCTGTTTTGAATAAATTCTATAAAACTTTATATAATTTTTATATCAACAGATGCATCTGACTAATTGTTTATTGTTACTAAACTCTGCTTCATTAAACAAGAAATAGCAGCTGGACAAAGAAAATGCTTCCTATGTTTTAGCTTCACTAATTAGTGAACCACTCGGGTGTGTTGCGACTTCTGATGTCGCTAACTTGGGTTGCCACAAGTGTCAGACATTGAGACCATTCCTCAAAGCAGAACTAATCCATCCATAACTCTGCACCATCCCTAATATGATTCTGTCTCCCAACCGTGTTAACTCCTAATCCCTTTCCATGGGACCCTCAGGAGCACATGACTCGCCCGTAACCAAAATCCTTGTATCTCTGAACACTCAGTACACGACTCAAATGACACGTCTCTCCTCTGAGGGTACTGCCTTTTAATCAGCTGTATCAAGAGGCAGCTCTTTTCCTTTGTACCTATTCCATATACCGGCCTGGAGGAAGGCAGTGTTGCTTCTTGTTTCTCATTCCTGTTTCCTAAACCAGCATAGCTCTTTCCTCCTAAACACCCTGCATATAAGCTCCTGCCAGTGTGATTATACCACCTGTTCTCCCTCTGTGTTATACTCATCTACAGACCCCCGGACCATTCTTCTCCATTCTTTAAAGGCTTCACTCCCTGGATGACTGTCACTTTCTTAAAATGACTTCTGTCATAATTCCAGATTATTTCAACTGCCAAGGATATGCTCTTTTCAGTTGCCTAGTCTCTGAGTTTCTTTATTGCTCTCTCCCAATGAATGTGTTGTCCTCCCCGCCTGAGCACTTGTTCCTATGGGCATACCCTATACCTTGTCACGATCAATAATTACAACCCCACCATAATTTCCATTTCAAGCATGACCCTTGATAAGAACCACCTAGTAACTTTCTAGTCAACTACTCGTAGTACCCCAACTGGATCTACAAGCCACTAATCCTGTCTTTACTTCACTGTTTATCTTCTTAGCAGCTGCACCAGAAGTCACTGGATAAAAGATCAAGGGTTTCTAATTCCAAGGGAAAATATTTTATCTGTATTTTATTCCCAGCCATAGTATTTACCAACCATAAACTCAAAATAGACTTTTCTGACATTGAAATTCTCAAAAAGTTTACCATCCAAAGGATATATTCAAGAAAACTGAAGACAACATAACAACAAGAAAGATTAAATCCAAAAAAAAGTGGGTGTGAAGTAGGAACACACGTTAGGAGAATTAGAGATGAGAGCTTGTTGCAGGCTTAGAGGGCAACACGTCTGGACTGGAGGAGAAGGTTTTAAAAGAGTCCAGAGCAGATAATGTGACAAGTGGAGGTCAAGTGATCTCTGAGCAGCTGGGAGCTGGGGATGTGGCTTGCCACACTTCCATAAATTCAGTTGGCAATGAAATAAGTCCAAAGGGATTTATACATGTGCTTCATGTTCACATCGGTCCACTGTCCCACGGGAGCACTGTGGATGTGTCATAGCTGAGGGACAGTGAGTTCAGGAAATCCCCAAACGTATACAGCAACTGCTAGCAATCCTATCCAACCTTCGCCCTGGAGGAAGACATTACCTTTATTACTCTGTAATGCAAGCAAATCTCCTTGCAGGGGCAGGAGGCTTTACTATGCTCCAGTGTAAATACATCTGCTCTCTCACCTGGAGGGAGACACTCTATCTGGTTTCCAAGGATGTGTGCTTAAACAGATAGTCCAAGATACATAGAAACACGATGGAGTATTTCCTCCCAACACAACACTGGGAAAGTGATCGGAGTTTTTGTACAAGTAAGAGGCTAAGGGCCTTCTAAAATATGGTCAGGCCATTTTGTTCTTTCATCATCAAAAGAAAAAAAAAAAAAAAAGTAATTCAGAAACTCCATGGAAAAGAGCCATGGTTCAAATATAAAGTCAACTAGAATTCGGCATGATTTTATGCAACTGATAGCGTGTTGAAAAAAAATTCCCTTTGTTTTTTACAGTCTCATTTTAGTTGCACAAGGATTATATCATTAAATAGTAGTGATGGGCGTGTGTCCATAGCATAGTATATTACACTGTGGTAAAAATTATTTACAGTCATAATAATATTAACAGTATTATTTGATTTTCAATATTTATGATCAAAATGCAGACAAGTCACAGAAGACTACACTTAAAGAACAGTATTTAAGTGTAATAATCATAAAACATGTGAAAGAAGTTGAGGTGAATGAGCGAAAGGTGTTTTGGAGAGAAAAAAGTCCAGTGATATTTTTCTACAGTTGACAGAATAAGAAACAAAACTGTACACTTATTAATGTTCCAAAACTTACCAAGAGAATAACTTAATAATAGTATGACTGTCATCATGGGGACGTGACAACGGAGGCAGTAAAAATGAGTTAAATCCTTGTTTTTCAAAACAGTCCGTAGAGTGTCAAAAATGGATAGCCCCTCATTAAAGAAATACATGCATTAGAGTTAGATAGGAACAAACAAAATGACTAACTACAAAAGTAGCTAAAAGTGGTCAGTGACATGCAAGCAATAAAATGCGACCTGAAGGAGTGAGTGAGGAAGAGTTGATCTCATCATGCCTACGTTTGTATTAGTTGATATCTACCATACGTGTGAATTAGTCTGAGGCGTCCAAGATCCTCTAAGAGATACTGGAATTACAGACGTCCCAGAGACCTTTGTACTTGTGTTTATTGTAACGTAAACAATAGATTTCTCTTTGGCTATTTTCTCTGGTACTATTTTAAACATTCTTTGATGACTTATTTTTGTTTGCTATTATTTTGTTTTGCTATTAGCGCTGAAATATTTTCTTCATCATGATAGAACTGTCACATTTTCAGCAAAGATTTTCACTCAGAAAAGTCAGAAAACCTAAGCTGATAATGCTCATATAAATGAGTTTTTAGGTAAAAAAAACTTCAAACCAAGTAGGTGCTATCAAATACCACATCTTTGGTGAGGAAAGGCAGAAGAAAACAAAACAAAAACTATGAAAAATTTCTGAAAAGAAGAGAGAACAGAAGATAAAAACAATTCTACACGCCATCTGAGAGCACTTTGGAACGTAAAAGTCCTCATCAGCCAAGTCACCTTCATTCAGAAAACAACGATGTTAGGAGAGATGATCTGGAGAAAATTATACATCAAGATTCTTGAACACATTTTTAGTTTTGGTGATAATTTCATTACCAGGGATTTTACATTAAACTGATACTATTGCATTCATTAAAAAAATAATAGAAACACTGATCATGTGCCAATAAGCAGAAAATTGATATGAATAAACTTTAGAAGAAAACGCACCAAGAGGATTAATTAGTAATACATAAGTAAGCTGGCTATTGCTACCATAACAATCTTTCTGCATCATCCTAAGATGTTAAAAATGCTATCAGCCAAGGTATAAGGCAAATATCTAAGGAAAGAAAACTAACTGATGTTTGTTTCTTTGTTAGCATCTCAGAATGTTTATTATGTAATATTTTATAAAAATTTGACACCAGGAATTATACACCAGCAAAAATTGGCCAAGATGGTAACTGAAGTAAGCCAATAAATACTTAGGCTTTCAATATGCAACCTAAATTGAGTTGGCATTGCTTCTTTTAAATGTCTACATAACTTTACTTTTACATTCATTTGGTTTTAACATCTAATGCCATTCTTTATACATCTGTGCTTGGTAACTATCACATAACATGATTATAAGTTATTTGACATATATAGGCAGAAAAATATGTTACTGAAAGAGTGTTTATGACAGATGGTCATAATAGAGGAGAGACCCTACTGAGATATTGTGATAGCTTAGTGAAGGGTCAGCATACATGGCTTCAATCTGCCCCCCGACACTTGACTAACTAGGTGACTTTAAACTGGTTACTTAATGGTTCTATGATTTAAGATACAGTATATCTTAATTATATAGTTAAGGTACAATTAAAGGACATGATATATGTAAAACACCCAGAGAAGTGTAAAACATATATTAATAAGGGCTAAATAATGCTTACATAGCCCTTTGACTTTATAATTGTTAAAAGTTTAAGCCCAACAAGGACATTTACCTAAAATTTATATAGGTAGCTAACCCAAGTTAAAATCAGTCTCTTCATTATTAGAAAGAAACACCCAGAATGTGGACTTAAAAGATTTCAGACTACTTGTGTAACTTGGGAATGTCTCTTAACTCTTTGGGCCTACAGTTTCCCCATGTGTCCAACTGGCATAGCAATCATACCTACATGGTCTGAGAAGTGAACAAAGTAACCGAAGCAAAGTACCTTGCAAATAAAACCCAACAAACCCCAAACTCATTGCCATCAAATGGATTCCAACTCATAGTGACCCTACAGAACAGAGCAGAACTGCCCCACGGGGTTTCTAAGGCTGTAATCTTTATGAAAGCAGACTGCCACATCTTTCTCCCAAGGACCAAGGAGCGGCTGGTGGGTTTGAACTACTGACCTTTTCTGTTGGCAGCCGAGCATTTGGCCACTACAACACCAAGGCTCCTTACGGTCCGTCAACACCAAAAACAACTTTTCCATCTAAACTGAATATTTGAACGCATTGTTCCATCTCAGGTTTATGACCATAATCTTCTCAGCAGATATCAAGTCCTCACCACTTCTCCTTTTGTAAATTTAATTGATCAGAAAGTTCTGACCTGTTGCATTCACCGTGTCCTTCCTATCTCAATACCTTAATCACCAGCATCTCATTGCCTCATGTTTTCCAACTTCATAACTACTCTTGCTTCTCTGTTCTTGCACTATTGTGTTTAAAACCCACATACACAAATTAAATGTTTACAAATCCAAATATGACCTACATGTTGAATTTACTGAAAAATTTTTTTGCATCAGATTTGATCAACCATTCATATATTACTGTTCTGTTGTAGTATGCATTATTCATGGACCTATTTAATGTGATTTTCCAAAAAGCTAACCAACTAATAGTAGAAAGATAAATGGTAATCAAACAAAAAGCCATGGAGACGTGGAAATTGTGTTTTGAAAATTAATTGTTGAGTCATGGGAGCCAGGCACACCACGTTCTTATCTCACAGCAAAGGAGGTGGTTGTTGATGAAGACAATTAGCCACACATTCCATATCCCCCTCCTGTTCCTAACTCTCCTTCCTCTGTTGCTCCAGGCGAATAGATACCAATTTTGCATTGGATGGCTGCTTGCAAGCCTTTAAGACTCCAGGCACTAGACATTGAACTACCATAGAAGAATCCCGATCAAAAGGTAGAACATGCAGAGCAGAATTTCAAATTCACATGGACTCCGAACTTCCTTAAGCCAAAAATATACCCTAAAGTCTTCTTAAAACCAAACAACAGTTTAGCTTAACTAGTAAAAAAAAATGTCTGCCTTGAGCATTATTCTCTTTTTTAAAATTATCTATATGGGATCAAATTGGCAACAGCAACTCGTAAGATTAGATAGGGAACTCAGGGGGGCGGTGAATTTATGTTAATGGGGGAGGAACAACTCAGAGAAGGCAGATGAGGGTGGTTACGCAACTCGAAAAATGTAATCAATGTCACTAAATGGTACATGGAGAAACTGCTGAATTGGTGTATGTTTTGCTGTGTACGTTTTCAACAACAACAATAAAATTATACATGAAAATTTTTTGTCACGCTACATAGAATAAAATACACAATTTTACTCTTTAGCATTTTGAAACTGAAAGATAATGCACAGGCATAGCTTATATTCTTTGGCCTGTAAATAGAAACACTGATCATTCAATTGCACCAATTTTTTTTATTTTAGACATCTGCAAAGTAACTGACAATTTGATACATAATTCACAGAAGCTATTTTATTACTAAGATAAAATAATTCAATCAGTAAAATCATTAATATTAATTCATCAAATGGTGTATAAGTATTATTACAAAATAAAAAGTATAGAGTAGTATGTATACTGTCTTTTGTTCAACTAAATTACTAGCTTTAGAACTATTTTACAGAAACAAAAAGAATATGTTATTGTTTTCCACGTTTAATTCAGTCTGGCCTCAGGGTTTCTTCTTTCTCCACAAATACAGATGATATTTTTTCTATGTCCAAAATTAACAATTTGTTTTGTCCCTATTTTCTGAAATATCGAGTCAACAATTATTAATGAGACATAAATACTACATTGATTTTTCTTTCCTTTTCTGAGCCTTAAAATTATCATCGGCATCCTGGAATCTCATCAAGGGTTTCAAAAAAAGCTGGTAAATTACATAAAAGTACTATCATTTAAAGTTTGCAAGAATATTATTCTAAAAGACTGCTCCGAACGTATGATGCCAAACTCTGAATACATTTTATGATTCTTTTACTTACAGAATAATTCCACAGATGATCTTCTAAATGCATACCAACTGGCCTCCCATCCACATATGGAAACTATACAGTCTATAAGAGAAGCATAATAGCAACATCTCCATATTATCTTACATTACTGTACTTATTGGTGAGAGGCAGTACCTGTTAGTATGGGGCAGAGGATACTTCTTGGAGACATGTATTATGTCAAAAGTGATATAGCAGACATGTGCATAATAGGAAATACATTCTTTTGTACTTTCCTTTATGATTAGGTAATTATGATTTATTTCCTCTCTTTTATTCATCTTGAATGGAACGTGGCTTCAGGGTTAGGATTAAAACCAATGACGCACATATAAAGCAAGACGAACATGATATATGATTTGAACCCAGAGATGGCTTCAGTCACAGCATGCATCTGCCTAGTGTAATTTTATTCACTTTTTCATAGAATGAGCCTATGTTACTGTATGACTCTCAAGAAGAGTACTGACTGGTGTCAAACTCCTAGTAAACCTTGGATCATCTATTTTAAACCCAGAAATTCTCTATTTCTGGACTTATCTTTGGGTTGTCTTTGAGTCTGGTAAATGCTGGTAGGCCACACACACTGGACTTTGGTTCTGATTGGGTGTGTCTCTCCCTCTGATTTATAAACAATACAGAGCTCTCCCAACACTTATTCCTGATAAATGCAATTATATATACCCCAAATACAAAATTTCTAACTAGAATTTATAGGGAAGATTAAAAATTAATCCCAGAATAATATCATGTAGAAAATAAAATATTTGGGTACAATTTGAAATTAGTGACTTAAAACAGCAATGCAAACGATAGTTACTCAGAGAAAGGTGTAACAATCTTCACATTTAAAACTGTCCTTTTTCAGGTTATGTTCTGTTTTCAACTAAATTTTAATTTTAGTCCAGGTATGTCTTTCAAATATTCCCAAAGACAAAAGTTCCTTTGTATTATAAATCATGAAACACTTCTTAATACTTTTATTTAATGTCATTTTTCTATTAATGTATCAAAACAAAATTACTGAAGAACTTGTCAATTATGAATATTGAATTCTAAGGGGAAATATGTCTGCTGCAAGATTATATTAATATTCTGATGTTAATCTGTTTCTTATTGAAAATTTATTCCATCATATGGAGGGTATATTTTTTAAAGTCCATTATACAAAATGGAATGTTAAAAGTAAAAAATTTTGCCACTTGAGAAAGGCATACCAAGCCTTTATTCAACGTTCTTTCTCTAAGTAAATAAATTCATGCTGATAGAATAATAATTAAACTCTGGTTTTTTAAAGGGCTCCACAGGATTCAAAGCAGTGAAAAGAACAGAGGGAAAAATGACTGTGCCAGTTCACAGAAGAACCCATCCCATGTCCTGTCTTATTGTGGAAAAAAGTATCAGGCTTTCTAGTTGAGCATTTGTATGAAAAGACGCCTAAAGACTTTACAAACCTATTTTCATAACTCCGTATTTGTTTAAAACCATTGTGATCAGTCTCAGATGGTGTAACTTTCGTTACCAGAACGCCTACCTTTTTTGTGGATGATGTTCTTGTCACATGATCTCTGCCTGCACTCCAAAACGATACGGGCCCCAAGGGGCTCCACAGAAGAAGTAAATCAAGTACAACCTACTTGTACTCTGTTGGGATCCCACAGTGTTCAGAACTGTGTGGCTAAAATCTAGGCCCAGTTTTTAAAACATGTCTTTAGTCACATTTGGCAACAACACAACATGAATTCTTGAACACGGCTTCCTTCCAGTCTTCCTTTTGGTCCTACAGTGCCAGTTTGGCATTTTAATAGGCAATATTCTGATATAATCTAATTAGCATAAACCAAGGAATGAAGAACTTAAGAAAATATAAATCATGTAACTTCACAAAATCCTAGCTACTGAAAAAATGAAGGAATGCAGGTACAGGCATTAACATATGTATTCAGAGTTGTAGTTAAACATTGTGTAATATAATATTTCTGAAGACTTTTAATAACCTAGAAAGGGTGTCTTATTTACAAAATATTATGTAGAAGTTAGGTTAATATATTTAAAATCTCCATAAACTGGCATTTATTTGAGAATGAACAAATTAACATAATTGTACCAAAAGCGTCTACATGTGTGTGCGCGCGTGTGTGTGTGTATGTGTACGGAAACCCTGGTCGCATCGTGATTAAGTGTGATGGCTGCTAACCAAAGGTCAGCAGTTCAAATCCACCAGGAGCTCCTTGGAAACTTGATGGGACAGTTTCACTCTGTCCTATAGGTTTGCTACAGAATTGCTATAGGGTCACTGTGAGCTGGAATCGACTCGATGGCAACGGGTTTTTGGTTTCATTATGTATGTGAGAGAGGAGAGTTGGTGGGCGCAGTGGTTAAGGGTTCATCTGCTAAACAGGATGCCGGCAGTTCAAATCCACCAGATGCTCCTTAGAAACCCTATGGGGCAGTTCTCCTCCATCCTATAGGGTCACTATGAGTCAGAATCGACTCGAGGACAATGGGTTTGGTTTTGGGGTGTGTGTGTGTGTGTGTGTGTGTGTGTATTTTTTTTTCATTCTTAGTGACTGAGGAGACTGAAATTGCATTAGAAGCTACTCAGCTCTTTCCAAAGCTTTTGGATTCCCCAGAACAGAGAAGAATTTAGAAGACTACTGGATTTTACGGCTGCTGCAGCTCATCCTTCAGAATTTAAATTACAGAAAGAAAGTGACAGCCGAATGGTTGTGAAGACATTCTCAAAAGCTATTGTTGACAATAAAAATTTACCAAAAACAACACTGGTCTTCTAGTACTCTTTTTAATGGATCATCAAAAAGATGTTTTTAAGATTCCTGGAACTCTACATAAAATTGTCAATGTTAAGCTCGTGGCCAGACAGGAGGGAAGAGATCCAAACAGCAAAACAGGATATACTTATTGCCAGAGACTTGATCAAAGTGACTATCCCAGCAGTACACAGAAGACAACCAAAGATGAGCTGTTGAATCTACTAAAAACTATTGATGAGGTTTCAAAACCGTCTGCCAAAAATTAGAAATAATTGCTAGGTCAGTTCTAGAAGTGTCACCCAAACATCTTTATTAAGCATTTTGGAGCCTGAGTTTTAAATGTCTGTATATAACTTATGTATCTTAAGAATAAATTATACCAAAGATCCATTCACATTCATAAGATCAGAAGTTCTTCTAAATATGAAAGTGTACTTAATACATTTTTTATAAACTTAAAAATATATATACATATATGGAAGACCATAAAAGGTTTATCAAAGAAAAAAACCAATAATTATTGCTAGCCCACAGAGCTCTACTGCTGATTATTTCAAACTCAGCGTAGACATATTAACAATATGTATAGATAGATATCGAACGCAGTGTATACTATATTAATTGTAAAAAAAAAACTCTTCACATTTTTTGTAAGCAAAATTGACTAAAAAAAGCTTTAAAAAAAACCCTACACACAAATGACACTTAATGTATGACATAATTCAATAATAAAATTGAATTCAACAGTATCTTACCAGTATCATCTATAAAAATGAAGAAATGTAAAGATAATTTAATTTGAGGAGTCAACATCCATAAATCGTACCATTTATATATTTTAAATTCTTCAGATGAAGAAACTGAGGTTTAAAAATAAGTTTAAATATATTGCCAAAGGTCACAGTCAGCCAGTGCAGAACTGGGATTCCAAAACTTGTACTCTTAACTAATAAATTATATTACCCCACAGCATAGCAACACATAACAGAGGAAGAAATTCCCTCAAACATACTATATACATATGTTGTTGATGTTAGGTGCCATCCAGTCGGTTCTGACTCATAGAGACCCTCAGTACAAGAGAACGAAACCCTGCCTGGTCCTGCACAATCTTCACAATCCTTGCTATGTTTGAGCCATTGTCGCAGCCACTGAGTCAATCCATCTCGTTGAGAGTCTTCCTCTTTTTCAGTGACCCTCTACTTTACCAAACATGACATCCTTTTCCAGTGACTGGTCCCTCCTGATAACATGTCAGGTACTTCAGGGGCAGTCTCACCATCCTTGCTTCTAAGGAGCGTTCTTGCAGTACTTCTTCCAAGACAGATTTGTTTGTTCTTCTGGCAGTCCATGGTATATTCAATATTCTTTGCCAACACCATAATTCAAAGGCATGAATTCTTCTTCAGTCTTCCTTATTTGTTGTCCAGCTTTTGCATGCATATGAGGTGACTGAAAATACCAAGGCTTCAGTCAGGCCCACCTTAGTCTGCAAAGCGATATCTTTACTTTTTAACATTTTAAAGAGGTCTTTTGCAGCAGATTTGCCCACTGCAATAAATCGTTTGATTTCCTGATTGCTGCTTCCATGGGCATTGATTGTGAATCCAAGTAAAATGAAATCCTTGACAACTTCAATATTTTCTCCATTTATGTTGCTTATTGGTCCAATTGTGAGGATTTTTATTTTCTTTATGTTGAGGTATAATCCATACTGAAGGTTGTAGTCTTTGGCCTCCATCAGTAAGTGCTTCAAGACCTCTTCACTTTCAGCAAGCAAGGTCCAGCCATCTGCATATCACAGGTTGTTAATGACTTTTCCTCCAATTCTGATGCCACAATCTTCTCCACATAGTCCAGCTTCTTGGATTATCTGCTCAGAATAAATATTGAATAGGTATGATGAAATGATACAACCCTGTTGCACAGCTTTTCTGATTTTAAACCACTCAGTATCTGCTTGTTCTGTTCAAACAACTGCCTCTTGGTCTACGTATAGGTTGCACATGGGCTCAATTAACTATGCCAGAATTCCCATTCTTCACAATGATATCCATAATTTGTTATGATCCACACAGTCGAATGCCTCTGCGTAGTCAATAAAACACAAGTAAACATCTTTCTGGAATTCTCTGCTTTCAGCCATGATCCATATGACATCAGCAATGATATCCCTAGTTCCACGTCCTCTTTTGAATCTAGCTTGAATTTCTGGCAGTTCCCTGTCAATGTACTGCTGCTACCATTTTCGAATTATCTCCAGCAGTGTATTACCTGCATGTGATACTAATCGTATTGTTTGATAATTTCTGCATTCTGTTGGATCATGACCACAGAATCCTTCAAAACTGCAACTTGAGGTTGAGTTTTTTCTTCTGTCTTCTCAGCTTGAGAAATGCTGAGCACGTGCTTTCCTTTTGGTTTTCTATCTCCAGGTCTTTGCACATTTCATTATAATATTTTACTCTGCTTTCTTGAGCTGCCTATTGAAATCTTCTGTTCAGCTCTTTTATGTGATCATTTCTTCTGTTCGTTTTAGCTAATCGATGTTCAAGGGCAGGTTTCAGAGTCTCTTCTGAGATCCATTTTGGTCTTTTCTTTCTTTTTTAATGAACTTTTGCTTTCTTCTTGTGTGATGTCCTTGATGTCATGGCACAACTCATCTGGTCTTCGGTCACTAGTGTTCAATGGGTAAAATCAATTCCTGAGATAGTCTCTAAATTCAGGTGGGATATACTCAAGGTCATATTTTGGCCTTCCGGGCTTGTTCTAATTTTCTTCAGCTTCAGCTTGAACTTGCACACGAGCAGCTGATGATCTGTTCTGCAGTCAGCCCCTGGCCTTGTTGTGACTGATGATACTGAGCGTCTCCATAGTCTCTTTCCACAGACGTAGTCGATTTGATTCCTTTGTATTCCATCTGGCGAAGTCCACCTGTATAGTCGCCATTTATGACGTTGAAAAAGATATTTGCAAGGAATAAGTCATTAGCCTTGCAAAATTCTATCATGTGATCTCTGGTGTGGTTTCTGTCACCAAGGCCATATTTTCCAACTACTGATCCTTCTTCTTTGTTTCCCACTTTTGCATTTCAATCACCCAGTACTTATCAACGCATCTTGATTGTATGTGTGATCAACTTCAAACTGCAGAAACTGGTAAAAATCTTCTGTTTCTTAATCTCTGGCATTATTGTTTGGTGCATAAATTTAAATAACAGTCTTATTAACTGATCTTCCTTGTAGCATGTGGATAATATCCTATCACTGGAAATGCTCATGTGTGACTCTAATGAATTAAACCCAAAGCTTCTTGTGTCTAGGTATACCAATCTGCTTTTCCCTCTGTGGCTTACTTACCAGTACCCTACATCTCAGCTGAAATGGAATACTTGGCCTTCCTAGAATATCCCCATGACTTTAGGGCTCTATCTCCCTTTTCTATTCTGTCCTCTTTCCTTAAATTAACAAAAGAATAAGAGATTAGGTATATAAAACTATAATAGTGACATAAAACATGTAATGATAGAAAGTATTATTTTGAGCCTTGGAACACAACTTTTGAAATAGAAGGAAAATACCAATTAAGTTGAATCTTCTGAACCTAGTCAATCAAATGAATAACCAGCTGGAACCCTCATGATACAAAGATTACTTTATGTACTACTGCAGTATAAACACTCTAGTATATGTCTAGGGCAGACTCTTTTTAGTTTGGATTTATCAACTGCAAAATAAATGCTGTCTAAGGACCTTTCCATTGGTGAAAGACTTTTTGTTCTACAATTCCCTTTGCAGACTTAGGACTGGTTACACACATAGATATGTATGTATGTATATATGTATGTATATGTATCTATATCTTAGCATTCTATGCTCACTACTACAAATCTCATATTTCCCGGTCATGTAAAAATAATATTTGGGGCCTTTAAAAATCAGCTGAAGTGTCAATATTCCTTGACAAAGTTAATTCGCTTTCCACATGGTAACTCCTTTATTTTAGATTACACAATAAAATTTTAAAAAAAGAAAAGAAGGCCAGAATCCATTACAGAGAACTAGAAGCACTGACTTTTGTAATTTTGATGTGATGAGTTAGAAAAGCAGAAAACTGTATAGTTCAGTTACTGACTGAAGGGGATATGCTTATCTAAAGTTACGCACAATTCAGAATTTAAAAAATGTAAATTATCTGCTTTTCTTTGTTTGGAATACTTGAACGTATATACTGTGACCAATTTCTGTACACCCACTACTGAATACATTAGGGGAACAGTGGAGAATTTTATTTTTTCCTACATTATAAAAGGAATGTGCCTTTGTTAGTTTTAATATATTTCAAGTAGATTTAAAGAACTATTCTCCTCTTAACATAGTGAAAATACAGAAATATCATGTCATACATTTGTCCTCAGATGTAGGAAGTCAGGAAGATTTAAGAAATATTTCCTCATTGGTAGTTTCTGCCTCACACCTTCTAGAAGAGCTGATATAAAATAGAATATTGTGCGCTGTGCAGTCCACCGAAGGCGCACTTCTCATGTAAATGGCAGTTGAAAGATCAGAAATGATAGTGAACTCAGTTTTACATTTCCCATGTCTCTCGGCCTTTTGCACTGTGTAGAAATGACATTCAAAATTTTCTGTACTGTTTTTCCACAGCAGCTAACAAAATCCTGTACTTTCTTTGCCCTGACAATCCATCACAGCAGGATCAATTTAAATCCTTCTAGCCTCTTTTTCTACACACAATTGAACACAAATGATCTTTATCCCCTGATGATAGGACTTTAAGAAAAGTTTCCTTCTTGACATATTAATATAAACATTGTATTGAGACTCTGAAGAACATGAAACATAATTACTGTTTATTCACAAGGGATCCTATTCTCAGATTTGCTACCTTCTATCTGAAATGCATATTGAGTTCCTTTTGCAGTTTTGTGAAAAGTTATGATAAATTGATACTACATCAAATATATCTTTTCATTCAAAAGTAAGATTAAGGGGGGGATATTTTGTCAAAGGCTGTGATATATCAGAGCTATATACTTATTATGACTACTCTTTGTCAACTGTAGTCCTTGACTCAGCCAATAAAAAGAATCAGACATAGATATTGAACACCAATAGCCACCATTTAAACTATGCAAACAATTTAAGAATAGTCAAATTTTATGCTATATACATATACTATATACATACCATAAAGTTTAGACAGCATTGCTTTAGATGTCTTAACTACGGAAAGCACACAGGGAAGAAGCCTCCAGCTATTACTACTGAGGTAAACGGAACTCTGTGGAAAACCATTACTTGCTATAATAACTGAGACTAAATTAAAAAGAAATACAAAATCTAATGAGCAAAATCCAATGGGCAAAATACTTACCATTAAGTATTTGTAAAAAGTGAACTTTATTGTGTATTTAATGACATTTATTGCAAAACATTTAAAGAGGCTGGGAAGACTATAAAACTACATTTCAATAATAAGCTTTTATATTCCTTCTATATTATCCAAGCATACATATATACGTATAAAGAAATTCTTACCACTTACCTCTCTTAACGTTTCTGCTTGTACTTGTGGACTTATCTGAGGGACATGGGCAACGTCCTTCACATTTGACAGAAATCTGTTTTCCTAAGACACATGCCTGATACTCTAGTTTGCACTATAGAGACAGAGAGAGAGAGAGAGAAAAGCAATTCAAATACATTTAGTTATATCAATAGAAAGTCAAGAAACACTTGAAAGAAAGATAAGTTTTTCTGCATATAATTTGAAAATCTTTCCACTAGATAATATATCTCAGCGTATTAAGGTACAATTTTACATACTCACGTATTACTGCTCCACCAAGGAGACAGGGTGTGGAGTTGCTCCGGGTGCCATTTTGGTGAGTCAAAACCAAAAGACCCATATAGTTGATTCCAACTCATAGTGACCCCATAAGACAGAGTAGAACTGCCCCCCATACGGTTTCCAAGGAGTGGGTGGTAGATTCGAACTGCTGACCTCTTGGTTAGCAACCAAGATCTTAATCATTGTGCCACCAGGTCTCCATTTTGGTGACAAGTCACCGAGAAACCTAACAGTGACTTAGAGTTGTTCCTAGTTTGACAGCTCCGTTACATGGAGTGAGTTCAGAAATGTGGGATCAAATGGACAGGGGGAGGACAGGAGGACATGGATCTTGGCAATGTTTCTATTAAGCCCCCTCCCTGTTCCTTTCTTGGCCTTTAGTAACCTGAGTATGCATGTATTTCATCTCTCTCACTGGACTCTTAAGTTTTGAGTGCAGACACTGTATCTGTTTAGCTTTTACCAAATGCCTTACACATCATTGAATGGCCAATCTTATATCATACTAGGCAAACAATTGTGAAGTATAAATTTGTGAATTCATGTATTTATGAAATACTTCTATGGTTACTTATGCTTTCCCACAAAGATACCACAATATCAATACACACACACACACACACACACACACACACACACAAAACATAAAAATTTATGTATAAAATAAACAATTTGTATATTTGTATGTAACATTTATGTATGTGTATTTATATTTCCTATACTGTGTATGGAGCCCTGGTGGCACAGTGGTTAAGCATTCACCTGCTAACCAAAAGGCAGGCAGTTCAAATCCACCAGTTTCTCCCTGGAAACCTCATGGGGCAGTTCTATTCTGTTTTATAGGGTCGCTATGAGTTAGAATCGACTCGACTGAAACAGGTTTTTTTTAATACTATGTATATGTATATATTACACATATTTGGTATATGTATACATTTCCTCTATGTTTTATTGCTCATATGTATATGATGATCTTTTTAGTCTCTTTTATCCTACTGTGGAAGGGATTTTTAAACTGAGCTTCCCATAGGTCACATAGTTGCATAGATACGAAGTCATAAAATGTTACTGTCATGTAAGACTGTTTCTATGAGCCTCAGAGATTATTTTACATGTTTTCCCAGAAAGCAGGAGGATAGCATGCCTCTAACCGGTGGTTGTACAAAGGTCATTCTACCTGGATTCAAATTTTCGGAGTACCATTTCCTACGTGTGGAATTTGGGGCTAGTTTCTCTAACGTTCTCATACCCAGGTTTACCACATTAATTAGGATAATGAAACGTCTAGAGAGTTTTAAGAAGAGAACGGCCAGCTTTCTCTCGGAGAGTAACTGTCCTGGAGCAGGTTCTTCGTGAATGTTAATAAAAACTCAAGTCAAATAACCACAAACATTATGGCACACAATTTTGTTGCTGTGTGGTTGTTTTGCAGATGTTACCTTTTCTAGAGGTTCAGGCTGAAGATCTTTAACTCATGTTGAAAGTAACATTTTGTAACTGGGCATTTGACATGATAAAAAAATTGTAAACATACTCCATCTTTTAAGAGGCAATGATTACCTTCCCACTTTAAAAGAAATAGATCTTGCTAATTCTGAAGTCAAGTGATTTCTTTAGTGGCTACTTCCATAATTTACTCAGTGCTTATTATTTTAAAATTAAATCAAGTAGACTTTCTGTCTCCAGTAGCCGAATGTTCCAGCAAATAATCAGATTACTCCCAGCAGTACAACATTTCTTTTCCTTGCCAAATAATTCTTGAATGGGCAGGCAAAATTCTTAACTAGATCTGCAACAAGTGACTAAAAAGCTATTACATGCTTTTAAAATATTTGTAGTGGCATAGTGGGCTTTTTTGATAACCACAATATTTGATGTTTCAATAATCGAAAAAATGATTTTATCTTGTAAAATTACACTGACTTTTAAACGTGATTAAAATGTGTCATAGCTAACCAAAAGAAGATATAAATAGCTAAGTAATTATGAATAGTCTGGATCTGGTCATGTGAAAATTCTGACTCCTGACATAATTTGTAACTAGTATATGAGACAATACCAAAAGTCAATATTAATTACAACTGACATTGGATTTAAAATTTCGGAAATATGTTAGGTCTCTTCAAAGACATTTTATGCCACACTCATTCACATTTTAAATATTTTTACTAGTAATTTTTTATACAAAAAACATGAAAGTCCTTGTAATAGTTAAATAAATATCAAAAATATATGAACTATTAGTTTATTAAAAAGATAATCACATATTTTCTGTTTGAAAGTTGATGCTTCATCATATACATTGTTATTGACCCAGGAAAATAATTCACAAGGAAAGAATGCAATCTGCGTAAATTTTAATTTTTCATCATTTTTCTGTTTACTTCTAGCTTACTTTATGGCATAATTATGATAAAAAACATTTAAAGCTGTCTTTAAGATTTATATGATATGATGAAATTATAGTTTTACAAAATAAAAACTTTATAAATGAAACTTTTTTTTTCTTTTCAGAGTGATTCTACAGAATGCTTTTTTCCTATTTGCTTTTCTGTAAAGAGCAACAAAATCAGATGTACAGCAAGTATACCCATGTGTATAATCATATGAATCCAGCTACCTGTAATCAGAAAACCACTTAGCTTTATTTATTGATGGATTGATTTTGGAAAAAAAAAAAAGAATCTCTGCGAATCTTTGTGAAGAATTATACTCAAAGAATATTAGAACACATTAGAAATGCTACATTCAAGTATTTTTAAGCTACATCAACTGATTGCATTCCTAATTAATAACGATCAATTTACTTAATTATGACAAAGCTGAAATATTTATAAAGGTATAAGTGAACTAAAATATCACATAAAAGGGCATGCTCATTACTCTTTAATTACCAGAAATGCAAATACCACAGAGAAAGACATGATTAAGACATTCCTGATTATCTAAGACCCTGAGTATTAAGAACACTTAGCTTATGAGTATTTTGAAAAAGCAAGATTACAGAATAATCTTTTCAATATTCAAGACTGACACTGGCCACTAGAGTGCATGTTTATAAACATTTGTTTAGAAATAAGGTCACGGAAGAATATACACCCTAAGACAGATTTGGCTTCACACAGAAAGGACCCTAAGTATCAGAATGAGTGAACAATTCAATAGGCTATTACCAACAGTTTTCAAGTTTTCAGCCATGGTTCATGGCTCAAACAGAAGTTCTCAACCAAGGATAACTTTGTTCGCCCAGATGACATCTGACAATACCTGGAAACATTTGGGGTTGTTACAAGTAGGCAGGGAAGGGGTGCTACTGGCATCTGGTGTGTCTAAACCGGAAGTGCCACTAAACAGCTCATAGTGTTCAGAAGAGCCCCCCATAACAAGGCATTATCTGACCCAAAATGTCAATATTGTAATGACTGGGAAACCTGATCTAGACATAGGTCTCCTGAAAGACAGTGAACAGATAAAACTCTCAAGATCCCTTCTGTATTCCCTTTCTTGAGCGTGCAAATAAAATAACAATGGTTTAAATGAACTACCAGCTACAAGTACTTTAATTACCCATAGAAATCAGAAAATACAAATCAGACAAGACAACAAAGCACACAGTTGATAATCTGATCTATTATCAAACATTTATTGAGACATCATCATGTGTCAAACTCTATGGTAAGGAGTTTTTTGGTCATCACAGTGAGATATATACATATATATACATATATTTTTGTGTGTGTTACTTCAAAAACCTCTAGGTTTTGTGTGTGTGTGTGTGTGTGTGTGTGTGTGTGTGTGTGTGTGTGTGTGATTTAGGTGAAGGTTTACAGAGCAAATTAGGTTCCCATTCAATAGTTTCTACAAAAATTGTTCCTTGACGTAGGCTGTACTCCCTGCAATGTGTCAGCACTCTCCCCCTTTACCACCCTGGGTTCCTCATTTCCATTCATCCGGTTTTCCTTCCCCTTCCTGCCTTCTTATCTTTGCTTTTGGGTATATGTCGTCCTTTTGGTCTCATGTAGTTGATTGTAGGAAGGAGCACTTTCCTCACATGTGTTATTGTTTATTTATAGGCCTGTCTATCATTTGGCTGAAAGATAATCTCTGCGAATGGCTTCAGTTCCCAATTAGAAGGGTGTCTAAGGGCCGTAGTCTGGGGAGTTCCTCCAGACTCTCTCTGACCAGTATGTCTGGTGTTTTGTTTTTAATCAGTTTAAAGTTTGTTCTACATTTTTTTCCCACTCTGTCCGGGACCTTCTATGGTGATCCTGGTCAGAGCAGTTGGTACTGGTAGCTGGGCACCATCTAGTTCTTCTGGTCTCAGGCTGGTGGAAGCTGTGGTTGCTGTGATCCATTAGTCGTTTGGACTAATTGTTTCCTTGAGTCTTTGGTTCTCTTCACTCTCCTTTGCTCCAGACAGAAAGACACCAATAATTGTATCTTAGAGTGAGATATATTTTTAAAAATAAATTTTGCAAGTGACTCTGACAAAGCTTATGCAACCTGATCAAGGTTGAATGTTAAAAAGATAAAACAATGGTGTCATATCCACTGTACTACACACCAGAACAAAACAAAGCGAACAAACCTGTTGCTGTCAAATCGATTCTGACTCACAGCAACCCTTAGGACACAGTAGAACTGCCCCACAGAGTTTCCAAGGACAGGCTGGTGGATTTGAACTCTATGGGGCAGTTCTATCCCATCCTATAAGGTCGCTATGTGTCGGAATCGACTCGACAGCAACAGGTTTGGTTTTTGGTTTGGATGCACTATAGTGGAGACCTGGTGGCACAATGGTTAAAAGCTCAGCTGCTAACCTAAGGTGGATGTGAACACTATTTTGTAATACCTGGCTGGTAACCTAAATAATTTGACAGTTCAAACACATCCAGCGGCTCCATGGATAAAATGCATGGTGAACTGCTTCCATAAAGATTACAGCCAAGAAAACCCTATGAAGCCGTTCTACTCCATGACACATTGGGTCTCCATGTGCTGCAGGCTGACTTGATGGCAGCAAATAACAATCAGGCTGCATACCAAGTACATAATTAGTGATGGGTAAAATATAATAGCAAGGTTCCATTTCATATTGTACCAATACAAATTTTATTCAAGTAAAAAAACAATTTGAGAAATATGGACTATAATGAATCATCATTTTTAGTCTGTTTTAATCTATCTAGGACTGACCAACAGATTACATATCTTTAATATCTTGGGCAACCAAGATCTTATACATAATTTGAGTTCAACAGAGAGTCTTATATTCAGCTACGTTGTTCTTAGTTGTCATCAAGTCGATGCTAAATCATGGCGGCTCGTGTGTGGACTAGAACTGCTCCGTAGGGTTTTTAAGGCTGTGACCTTTCTGAAGCAGGTTGCCAGGCCTGTCTTTGGAGGTGCCTCTGGATAGGTTTGAACCACTAACCTTTCAGCTGGTAGTTGAGTGCTTAACTGTTTCAGCCATCCAGGAACTCAGTTACAGATAATCCTTTTCAAACAAACCCCGTCCACTTGAGTTCCTCTGATCCCTGCTATGGTGTTTCCCATGTAAAGATGAACAGAGGAAGGAAAAAAGACTTGATTGATTTAGTGTGGAATCCATTCATCCAATTATTGGGATTTACCCTCTATACACACCTATCATAATCCCACATATACACAAAAGCAAGAATTAAACATAGCAATAGCAACATTTTAAAAAGCATATGCACTGGAAACCCCAGTTGTGCAGTGGTTAAGAGCTACGGCTGCTATAACAAAGAGGCCCACAGTCTGAATCCACCAGCAGCTCCTTGGAAACTCTATGAGGCGGTTCTGCTCTGTCCTACAGGGTCGCTATGAGTCGGAATCGATTTGACAGCAACAGGTTTGTTTGCTTTATTCTGGTCTGGTGTGCACTATAGTGGATATGACACTGTTGTTTTATCTTTTTAACATTCAACCTTTTGTCAAACAATAACATCTTTCTTAATTCTGGTAAACTCTTCATTTCCTCGTCAGAAACTTTATTTGGGAAATGTCTTTTTTCACTATAAAGTGCTTTACACCACAGCATCCTCACCACAGGAGGAGAGTCATGTGGCGTAACACAGGTCAGAACAGTTTCTCTGCCTTCTCAAAACAGAGGGAAGGGGGGCTGGACCTTTGCAGAAGGCAGTGTTATAGATGTGCGCGCAGAGACCGCTAAGCTAAATTAAAACGAGAAAGACACCAAGTGCTGAGAATATCAAACTTTTTAATGCACACGGTCCCCAGGGCTCACTGACATGCTAGTTGTCTACATATACACCTTACACACGGTATGCAAGCTGGCATCTGAAAACTGGTATTTTAAAGGACGAGGTGGGTTAAACTCTATCCTACAGAGTCGCTATGAGTCAGAATCAACTTGATGGCAACGGGTTTGGCTTCTGGTTTAGCTGAATTAAAAGGAGCCCTGGTGGAGCAATGGGTAAGCACTCAGCGGCTATCTGAAAGGTCGGCGGTAAGAACCCACCAACCACTCCCCTGGGGAAAAGACCTGAGAAACCGTACCCAAGATTACAGACCAGGCAGTTCTATTCTGCCACCCAGGGTCACTATGAGTCAGAATCAACTCAAAGGCACATGACAGCAACAGTTAAAGTTAGCTGAGGTGAGACAGGCGTCTCTGGGTGATGCAAACCTTTGACCGTTTGAGTATTAACCAAAAGTTCAGTGGTTCGAACCCGCCCGGAGACGCTATGGAAGAAAGGACTAGTGATGTGCTTCTGAAAGGTCAAAGCCTCGAGAACCCTATGGAAAGCAATCCTGCTTTGCTCACATTGGGTTGCCGTGAGCTGGAATCCACTTGACAGCAACTGGTTTTGGTTGTGAAGCTGAGATGCGGCGAGGCCCGTGAGGATATCTGCAACCCAGGCCAATAAACTAACAATCCTTGTCACATAACCATGAGTTAATTAAAATTGTTCCAACTGGCAACGACATTACTTGACCAAAGATAACTGAGGAACAAATGAGGCAGCAAAGGAACACCTAATCTCTGCCTTAGCAAGCGCATTCTCCTTGATGTAGGTTAATACTCACTAAACTTTGTAATTAATCAACTATCATTCTAGGATACACATGTATTATAGCCTCTCCCCAGTCTATCTCCAAACAGGAACTGTTATCATAGATGTTTTATTTTTCCTCCACAGTTAAACACATCTCAAAATACTCAACAGAAACCGTCATTTGGCACCGATTTTGCAGTATCTTGTGGACTAGCATCAGAATGTGCCAGAGAGAAATCATCTTGATAAAGGGATTATGGACTCAGAGCTGTATGCAATACTGGTTTTTAGATAGCGTCTCTCTGAAGAGTATGTAGAGAGCTGGGACTCATGAATCGCATTCTGCCTTAAACTCTATGATAATTGAATCCAAAGTAATCCTAGAATGCCAAGCTCGAGTATTGCCTAGCATCAGCTGAAATTGTTAGTCAATGCATATAAAAAATCCTGCTGTCTTTCACACGACTGAGTTATTTAGATGAGTTATAAGATGAACTGTAGTCAAATGTCTCTTATCTTGTGATTTATGTGCATAATGTGGCATTTGTGTCTGTTTTTCCCTCATTTGTTGGGTCATTTTTGTAAACAGATATCCTAGACTTGAATATTTGATAATAAGTCTTAAAAAATAAAGTTAGAATAACGGATGTTGGAGGTGCTGCGGGGAGATCGGAACCCTTATGCACGGCTGATGGGAATGCAAAATGATACAACCATTTTGGAAAATGATATGGCGCTTCCTCAGAAATAGAAATAGACGCAGCATTCGATCCAGCAACCCCACTCCTAGGAATATATCCTAGAGAAATAAGAGTCGTCACTCGAATAGACATATGCACACCTATGTTCATGGCAGCATTGTTCACAATAGCAAAACGATGGAAACAACATAGGTGCTCATCAACAGATGAATGGATAAACAAACTATGGTACATACACACAATGGAGTACTACGCAACGAGAAAGAACAACAAGGAATCTGTGAAGCATCTCATAACATGGATAAAACTGGAGGACATTATGCTGAGTGAAATAAGTCAATCACAAAAGGACAAATACTGTATGAGACTTCTATTGTAAAAACCCATGGAAACGTTCACAAACTGTAACAATCTTTGTTGGTCACCAGGGATGGGAGTGGTGGTGGGGGAAATACTAAATAGGCAATAGATAAGTGGTATCATGGGTGAGGGGTGAGACAGTACACAATACAGGGGAAACTAGCACAACTTCTACAAGGAAAGGTCATGGAGGCCTCGTGGACACATCCAGGCTCCCTGAGGGACTGGGTTGCTGGGCAGAGGGCTGTGGGGACTGTGGTCTCGGGGAACATCTAGCTCAATTGGCATAACACAGCTTGTGAAGGCGGTGCTCTGCATTCTACTTTGGTGAGTGGTGTCTGGGGTCTTGGAGGCCTGTGAGCGGCCATCTGGGATGCTCCACTGGTCTCATCTCTTAGGGAGTGGAGGGGAGTAGGGAGAGCAGGATACAGGGAGAGGATTGGTCCGAAGGACTGGTTGTGCGCGGCTGCCAGGGACTCCACCTGACTGGGTCCGGTGCAGCTGGATGGTGCCCAGCTGTCACCATTGACTGCTATGACCGGGAGCACGACGGGGGGTTCTGGGCAGGGCTGGAGAAGGATGTAGAACATAATTCTGGCTCACAAAATGAGGCCAGATTTGCCGGCCTGGGGGAAACCGGGGAAGCCCCGGGAGTGTGGCCCCAGGACGCCCTTTTGGCTCAGTGGTGAAGTTGTCTCTGAGGTTTACCATTCAGCCTGGGAGTGGACAGCCCCATAAAACCAAATGAGACTAACAAGGTACAGCAGTCCAGTGACAGGGGCCAGAAGGCAGCGGGGGATGGGGAAGCTGGTGATAGGGAACCCAAGGTTGGGTAAGGACACTGTTGATGTGTTATGAGATTGTTAACCATCGTCATAGGGCAACATTTGTAGTAACAGTTAAGTGAGAGGCTATTTTGCTCTGTAAGACTTCATCTTAAGTGAAAGTGGCAGCACAATCGGAGGAGCATGGTTGATGTCACTGAACTGTGCATGTAGAGGTTTTTGAGGTGGTGTGTCTTTGGCTATGTGTATCTTCACCAGAAAAAAAGGGTTGAGAGGTTAGAGGGTTGACATGTTGTGGGGCTGTGGACTGGTGTCATGGAACAGTGTGTGTACTGCTGTTTCATGGGAGGCTATTTGTTCTGTGGGCCTTCACCTGAAGTACAATTAAAAATAAATAAATAAACAAAGCTTCTAATTTTGTGCTACCAATAAACCTGATAGAGCCATAAAAAAAATAAACACATAAAGTTAGAAAAGAAAGTATGCTTATTTTATGATCACTTCATTCCTACTTTTTAAATTTATTTTTGTCATTAAAACTAAAATTTTTGTTGAAATGATTCCAGGCCAATGTTTCTTTCAATAGAAAGTAATTACTTCAATAAAAATAAAATCTATAAAATCATATTGCTTAATTATATATATGCATATATATTTATTAAATGAATTAACTTACTTTAAATTTACATTTTAATGCTTTACTTTATATATAAGGTGGGTTTTGACAAATGAAAACTCAGAGAATTTTCCAGAAAATTACAGAAGTAGTTAAAAATAATAAGAAACTGGATTAGAAAAGAAGGTCATAACGCCAAGTACTCCTAAAAACCAAGATGACATCTGAGCATAAATTATTTTTATAGGTGTAAAAGGGAGTGGATTTAAAAAAAAAAGAATGGGAGTAAGCAACAAAGGATACATTTTAAAAGAACATGCAAGGAGATGGAAGATTTAGGACAGAAGGTTAAATTTAGCTAACAAGAGAAAGTCTCTGAAGACCTCAAAATAGTAGATGATTTCAACAATCATACAAACATGACGATACTTAAATATGGTATCTTGTGCCTATATTTCATATTTGTGGAGCTTATAGACTTAAATTTTTTAATTAACTGTTTCAAATGTGAGTAAATTTCTCATTTATTATGCTCAAGAAATAACAAAAGTAAGTACTATTCTTATAGCTAAGTATTATGGATTGAATTGTGTCCCTCATAAACTTACAAAACACTAACTTCTGTACCTATAAATATGACCATTTTGGGAAACAGAGATTTTTCTTTTGTTATGTTAATGAGGTCATACTAGAGTATGGTGGATCCTAAACTTAATCACTTCTGAATAGTGTTTTCTAAAAAGAACAGAGTAGACACAGAGACACACCTAGAAGGAAGACAGACACCGTGTGAGGACCCTTGAACAAGCAAACGAACATCCAGGACTGCTGACAGACACCAGGCACTAGGACCGAGGCTCATAGAAGGAACACAGCCAAAACCCGTTTGAACTTCCAGTTTCCAAAACTGTGAGAAAATGAATTTCTGTTCTTTAAAGCCACTCGTGTGGTATTTTTTGTTATGGTGGCACTAGATAACTAAGACACGATTATACGTGCTTAATGGTCAATGGCTCTCAGTTTTTCGTACTGGGAGCAATGACATATTTTGGGATGTGCTAAAAGAGAAAGATGAGAATAACTGATGTAATCAGCTCTATACAGTTACAAACACATAAAAATTAGTGTTCCACCATGTCAGATTTCCTCTTGAGTAAACCCAAGGAAAAGTCACTAGTTCCTGAGAGAGTGCCCCTGTTGACTCACATTGGGAATTCATGTATATCTAGGACGACAGTCTATACCACCTATTTGGAAGGAGAATCTGGCAATGTTGGCTGTGGTAAAGAAGAGGAAGCTGTTAACCGGAGTGGTAAAAACATATTATTAAGAATGAATTTATATAGGAGAGGTAAGTAATAAAAATGATAATTGACTAGAGTGAACCAGAGAGAGCAGAAGCAAACTCGTTAACATTTCAAAGGTTAATACTCACTAAACTTTGTAATTAATCAACTATCATTCTAGGATACACATGTATATAGCCATTTATCTACAAACATTTCTTTACTGATATTTGTATGTATAATTAAACAGACACACATAAGCCCGACATGAGTGTATCCTGATACTTCCAATTCCAATCTAACACACTAGGATACTTTCCAGCCTCCCTCTTTCAATGCTTATAAGTAATTTCTTCAACAATGAGAAATCTGGCTCTCTTTTTTCTCCATATATTTGCTTAAATGCTCAATCTCTTTTCTTACTCAACAGAACCAGTTTCATAATTATGCAGGCTACTTCCTCAGCACAGAAATACTAGGAACACTAAAATCATGAAGTATTTGGAAGAAAACACAGGGGCAAAACTATGGGACCTATTTTTTTTTAATGATAGATTATCAAATACAACTACAAATAAAAAAGCAGAAAAAAAAATAAATAGCTGCAACTTCATAAAAATGAAATACTTATGCTCATCAAAAGACTTTATCAAGAGTAAAAAAAAAAAAAAAAAACCTATAGCCTGGGAAAAAAATCTTTGGGAATGACGTATCTGATAAGGGTGTAATCTCTAAAATATATAGAAAACTTCAACAACTTAACAAAAAGATAAACCACCCAGTTAAAAGATGGGCAAAGGACATGAACAGACACTTTGCCAAAGAGGACATTTCAGGAGCCAACAAACACATGAACAGATGTCCATGATCATTAGTCATTAGAGAGACGTCAATCAAAGCTACAATGCGATGTCATCTCACTCCTGCTAAAACGGTACTGTTCAAAAAACCAGAAAACAACAAATGCTGGCAAGAATAGGGGGAGACTGGAACCCTAATCCACTGCCAGTGGGGTTGTAAAATGGTACAATCACTATGGAAAAGAGTAAGATGCTTCTCCAAAAAACTAGAACTACCTTACGATCTCTCGATCCCACTTCTAGGTATATACCCTAGAGATCTAACAAAAAACACAAACAGACATAAACACATCTATGTTCACTGCAGCACTATTCACAATAGTAAAAAGAGGGAAACGCCTAATTCTACCATCAACGAATGAATGGATAAACAAAATGTGGTACATATGTACAAGGGAATATTACACAGCCACAGAGAATAATGAGTTCTCAAAACATACTAAAATGCGGCTGAATCTGGAGGTCATTATGCTGAGTGAAATAAGTCTATCACAAAAGGACAAATGTGGCATTATCTTTCTTTTATAAGAAAACAGGGATAGGCATACAAACAGAGACCAACATTCGTTAGTGGTTACCAGGGATGGATGGGGGCATGGAGAGAGGAAATCACTTTCTAGATAATAGACACTTGGTTTATATATACATTTTTTTGTGGTGGGGAGAGGTGATGGGAAAGATAGCACCGAATGTGGGTAAAGAGCACACTACTTGACCAAGGTAAATGATATCAATAAGAAATACGCAAGAGAAAAGGACATTTTGGATGAGGATATGCCACACATAACGTTTCAACAACACCAACAACCAAAACGTGTGTGTGGTTACATATGTATGTATATATTCATATATATGGGCATGTATGTGTGTGTACACATATGTCCGCATATAGATGTATTTATATGTGCGTATAAAAATGTATGTGTGTGAAGGTACATGCATATATACAATAAACCACATAACCAAAAATAAAAAAAAAATCCAAACTAACTGCTATCCAGTCGATTCCAACTCATAGTGACCCTGTAGGGTTTCCAAGGCTGTAAATCTCTACTGAAGTAGACTGCCACCTCTTTCTCACTCGGAGCTGTTGGAGGTTTCGAACCATCGATGTTACAGTTAGCAGTTGATTGCTTTAACCACTGTGCCACCAGGGCTCCAATAAACCACATAAAAACCAAAACCAAACCCATTGCCATCGAGTTAATTCCAACTCATAGCGACCCTAACAAAATCAAAAGCCAAACCCACTGGCCATATATTCACTGAAAAGTTATGACTGCTACGTTATACTGTGGTTAATCTACATTTTATACAGTTATAAACTTTTGTAAGTGTAAGTAGTTATTACATATGGCAGGCTCTTTTTTTATACATAGCAAAATAGGTTCTCACTGTATTAAGGTTAAAAATCACATACATATTAATATTATCATTATTAATAGACATTATTAATGTAATAGATAATGTATCATTTTACTATTATTCTTATGTCAACCGTACTTCTATTAATAGCCATTTAAAAAATTCCTACATGCACAGTTCAGTGACATTGACTAAGCTCTTCCAATTGTGCTGATATTCTCACTTAAGATGAAGGCTTACAGAACAAAATAGTTTCTCATTTAACAGTTACTACAAATGTTGCCCTATGACAATGGTTAACAATCTCACAACACATCAACAATATCCTTACTCAACCTTGGGTTCCCTATCACCAGCTTCCTTGTCCCCTTCTGCTTTCTGGCCCTTGTCACTGGACTCCTGTACCTCGTTAGTCTCATTTGGTTTTACGGGGCTGTCCACTCTCAGGCTGAACAGTGAACCTAGGAGGTAACTTCACCACTGAGCTAAAAGGGTGTCTGGGGGCCATACTCTTGGGGTTTCTCTAGTCTCCTTTAGGCCAGTAAATCTGGTCTTTTTTTTTGTGAGTTAAAGTTATGCTCTACATCCTTCTCCAGCTCTGTCCAGAACCCTCTGTTGTGATCCTGGTCAGAGCAGTCAGTGGTGGTAGCCGGGCACCATCTAGCTCTGCTGGACTCAGTCCGGTGGAGGCCATGGTAGCTGTGGTCCATCAGTCCTTTGGACTAATCTTTTCCTTGTATCCTGTTCTCTTCATTTTCCCTTGCTCCTGAAGGGATGAGACCAGTGGAGCATCTTAGATGGCCGCTCGCAGGCTTTTAAGACCCCAGACACTACTCACCAAGGTAGAATGTAGAGCATTGTCTTTATAAAAAAGACAAAATCCTTTTATCAAAAAAGACAAAGTCTGTACTACCTAAGATATAAAAGTTAATAAGAAATATATGAACATGTGAATATATGTTCATATCAATATGAAGCATACGTGTGGTGCTATTCTTTTTTTATACATTAAAAAAAAAAAAACTCATTGCCGTTGAGCTGATTGTGACTCACAGTGACCCTATAGGACAGAGGAGAACCACCCCAGAGGGTTTCCAAGGATCGGCTGGTGGATTCAAACTGCCGACATTCTGGTCAGCTGCCAAGCTCTTAACCACGACGCAGCCAGGGCAGATATAAGAATTAAAATTACATGCTCTAGTTTTCTAGGATGGGTGCAGAAAACCTGATTAGCATTCCTCAAGCTCTATTAAGGATTATGGTTTCTCGCATACAAAACTTATAGATAACTTCATACCTAATGGTGAAATACTGAATAGTTTCCTCCTAAATTGATATGAAGTCAAGGCGGTACACCCAACATCTTACTGGAAGGCTTAGGCAGAACAATAAGGTGAGGAAAAGAAATAAGAGGCATATAGACAAGAAAAATAAATAAACAAAGCTGCCTCTATTCACAGAGGGTGATCTTATACGTAGAAAGTCCTGAGTTGTCTACAAACCGTTACTAAACATACTAAGTGGATTTAGTAAGGTTGGCAATGTACAAGGTCAATATATAACCTTATACTAACAGCAAAAAATTTTAACAAATAAAACAATTCCATTTATAATACCATTAATAAAAGTAAAATATTTATAATAAGTTTAGCAAAACACACTACAGATCTCTCTACTAAAAACTACAAAACATTTATTAATGAAGATCTAACTAAATGGAGACATAGACCAAGTTTGTGAATTTGAGGGTTCAATATTGTTAGGATATCAATTCTCCCCGAGTCTATACAGAGATTGAACACATCCCTATTATAATTTCAGCTTTTCGTTTTTTCTAGATATTGACAAAGGCTCTCTGGTGGCACAAAGGTTAAGCACCCAGTGCTAACTTACAACAGTTCAAAAGCCCTAGCGGCTCCACGGTGGAAAAGACCTGGCAATCTACTCCTGTAAAGACCACAGCCTAAGAAAGCCTATGGGGCAGTTCTACTCTGTCCAGTAGGTTCACTGTGAGTCTAAATCTACTCAACGGCACCCAGCAACAACAGATATTGCCAAACTGACTCTAAAATGTATATGGAAAAGCAAAGGGCATAGAACAGCCAAAGCAATACTGAAAAAGTAGAAGAATAAAGTTGGACTTAAAATACCTGACTTCAAAACGTACCATATAAAAACAGCAAACAACCGAGTGTGGTACTAGTCTAAGAACAGACAAAAAGTTTAATGGAATGAAACAGTGGTAGAAATGAGGCAGATTTTTAGGACCATTTCATTTCTGATAAAGGTACTATCACACTCCAGGGGCAAAGTGCTGCAGATGTGCTGCTAGAATTGACTATCTGTGTTGAAAAGACTCAGCCTCAACCTCTACCTCTTACCATCCACAAAAATTAATCAAGGGGTAGCAAGGTCCCCTCTTGGCATAAATGGTTTGCGACTGACTACCAAGTTAAAGGTTGGCGGTTGAAAGCTACCTAGTGGTGCCACAGGAAAAAAGCCTGGCAAGATTACATGCAAAAAACCTTAGAGAGCAGTTGTACTATGTAACACTTGGGGTCGCCATGAGTTGAAATTGACTTGATGGCAACAGGTTTGGTTTCTGATTTTTATCATAAACCTAAACCTAAAACTTGAAACTACAACATTTACAGAAGAAAATATAGTATCTGTTTTATTTTACAGAAAGTACTAAGCACGAACCAGTGATGGATTCAAACTTCTCATCATGCAAAGTATTTAAAAATATATATTTCTAAAATGTGTCTTCAAAGTTTTTTAAATGTTGATGCTCTGAAATTATCAACTGCAAACCAGAGAAAAACATTATAAATTTAAAGGCCATGTATTGCAATCTTTTTGTGTGTGTGTGTGTGATTCAAATAATTGCAGACAATACAATACTTCTTTGTAGTAATGCCGTGAAAAAAAATCAAAGGGTTACCAATCAAAAAGGTATGTGTTTCTGCTTCAAATTCATATAAAGAAAACACCAAAGTGATAGAGAACATGGAGTGGGTTTGAATCCTAGCTTCACTACTTAGCTGAGTGATGATGGACATATCATTTAACTTCTCTGTGCAGAAGTGTGTCATCTATAAAAGGGGGATAATATTTGTTAAGATTCAAATTTTTGGTGGTACAAATTGATAATGCACTCGGCTGCTAACCAAAAGTCTGCCTGTTCTAGTCCACTCAAAGACACCTTGTAAGAAATGCCAGGTGATCTACCTTCAAAAAAATCAGCCATTAAGAACCCTTTGGAGCACAGTTCAACTCTGACACACACGGGGTCGCCATGAATTGGAATCAACTCAAGGAAACTGGTTTGATAATGTGTTAATATATCTAAAGTGTTTATAGTATCTGCCATATTAAAAAAAAAAAACTAAATAAATGCTGAATCAGTAAAAATATACATATACATGTATATATAAGGTTATGAAACAATGTTTCAAAAACATCATGGATTACTATATTTCAAAATCAAAACATAAGTTGTAAATGGCAGACAAACACAGGCACACGTGACTCTGACCTATGAATGACCTATGCCTCATATCCACAGCTGAGCCACTGGCACAGAGCTGTTAGAAACAGTGATCTGAGCATTACAAAAATCCCTTGGAACTTAGCTGTTGCCATTGTTAGGTGCCTTCAAGTCAGTTCTGACTTATGGTGGCCCTAAGTACAATAGAACAAAAACACTGCCAGGTCCTATGCCATCCTCACAATTATTGCTAGGTTTGAGCCAATTGTTGCAGTCACTATGTCAATCCATCATGTTGAAGGTCTCCTCTATCCAAGTGGTTAAGAGCGCAGCGTCTAACCAAAAGGTTGGCAGTTCGATTCCACCAGCCGCTCCTTGAAAACCCTATGAGGCAGTTCTACCCTGTCTATAGGGTCGCTATGAGTTGGAATTGACTGAATGGCAAAGGTTTGGTTTTGTCTTTTTTTTCTTTTTCCTACTTTACCAAGCATGATATCCTCGTCCAGGGATTGGTCCCTTCTGAAAATATGTTCAAAGTACATGAGAAGAAGACTTGCCGTTCTTGCCTCTAAAGTGTTCTGGGTGTACTTCTTACAAGACAAGATTTGTTTGTTCTGCTGGCAGTCCTTAGTATATTCAATATTATTCGTCAACAACAAAATTCAAAGGCATCAATTCTTCTTTGGTCTTCCTCACTCACTGACAAGCCTTCATATGCAAATGAGGTTACTGACAACACCATGGCTTGGGTCGCGAACACCTCACTCCTCAAAGTGACACCTTTGCTTTTTAATCTTAAAGAGGTCTTCTGCAGCAGATTTCCCCAATGCAATGCATGTTTTGATTTCTTCACTGTTGCTTCCAATGGTGTTGATTGTGGATCCAAGTAAAATGAAATCCTGGACAAATTCAATCTTCTCTCTGTTTATCATGATGTTGCTTATTGGTCCAGTTGTGAGGATTTTTGTTTTCTTTATGTGGAGGTGGAATCCATAGTGAAGGCTGTGATCTTTGATCTTCATCAGTAAGTGCTTCAAGTCTTCCTCACTTTCAGCAAGCAAGGCTGTGTCATCTGCATATTGCAGGTTGTTAATGAGTCTTTCTCCAATCTGTTGCAGTGTTCTTCTTCATATAGTCCAGCTTGTCGAATTATTTGCATCATACACATTGAATAAGTATGGTGAAAGAATACAACCTGACACATATCTTTTCTGACTTTAAAACAATCAGTATCCCCTTGTTCTGTTCAAACAATGCCTCTTTGTCTATGTACAGGTTCCACATGAGCACATCTAAGTGTTCTAGAATTCCTGTTCTATTCTTCAAAATGTTACCTGTAATTTGTTATAATCCACATAGTCAAATGCCTTTGCATAGTCAATAAAACACAGGTAAACATCTTTCTTGTATTCTCTGCTTTCAGCCAAGATCCATCTGACATCAGCAATGACATCCCTCTTTCCAAGACCTCTTCTGAATCCAGCTTGAATTTCTGCCAGTTTCCTGTTGATGTACTGCTGCAACCACTTTTAAATTATCTTCAGCCAAGTTTTACTTGCATGTGATATTAATGATATTGTTAGATAATTTCCACATTCTGTTGGATCACTTTTCTTTGGAATGGGCACAAATATAGATCTCCTCCAGTCACTTGATCAGGTAGCTGCCTTCCAAAATTCTTAGCGTAGAAGAAAGAGCACTTCCAGCTTTGCATCTGTTTGCAGAAACATCTCAATTGGTATTTCATCAATCCCTGGAGCCTTGTTTTTTTATCAGTGCCTTCAGTGTAGCTGGGACGTCTTCCTTTAATGCCATCGGTACTTGATCATGTGGTACCTCTTGAAATGGCTGAACATCATCCGATCATTTTTGGTACAGTGGCTCTGTGTATTCCTACCGTCCTCTTTTGGTGCATCTTTCATTGTTCAATATTTTCCCCACAGAATCCTTTAATACTGCGATTTGAGGCTTGAATTTTTTCTTCATTTCTTTCCCCCTTCCCTGTTGGTTTTCCATCTCCAGGTCTTTGCACATTTCATTGTAATACTTTACTTTGTCTTCTTGAGCTGCCCTTTGAAATCTTCTGTTCGGCTTTTTTACTTCATTATTTCTTCTATTTGCTTTAGCTACTCTGCACTCAAGAGCAATTTTCAGAGTCTCTTCTGACATCCATTTTGGTCTTTTCTTTCTTTCCTGTCCTTTTAATGACCTTTTGTTTTCTTCATGTGTGATGTCTTTCCACAACTCATCTGGTCTTCAGTCATTAGGGTTCAGTGCATCAGATCTATTCTTGAGATGGCCTCTAAATTCAGGTGGGATATACTCAAGGTTGTACTTTGGCTCTCGTAGACTTATTTTAATTTTCTTTTGCTTCAACTTAAACTTGCATATGAAAAATTGATGATCTGTTCCTCAACTGGCCCCTTGCCTTGTTCTGGCTGATGATACTGAGCTTCTCCATTGCCTCTTTCCGCAGACGTAGTGAAATTGATTCCTGTGTATTCCATTCACTGAGGTGCATGTGTATAAATGCCATTTATGTTGTTTGAAAAAATGTATTTGCAATGAATAAGTTATTGGTCTTGCAAAATTCTATCACGTGATCTCCAGCATCGGTTCTATCACCAAGGTCATATTTTCCAACTATAGATCCTTCTTCTTTGTTTCCATATTTCACATTACAATCATCAGTAATTATCAATGCATCTTGACTGCATGTTTGATCAATATCAGACTGCAGAAGTTGGTAAAAATCCTCAATTTCTTCATTTTTGGCATTAGTGGTTGGTGTGTAAATTTGAATAATAGCCGTGTTACCTCGTCTTCCTTGTAGGCGTATAGATATTATCCTATAACTGACAGCATTATATTTCAGGATAGATCTTGAAATGTTCTTTTTGATGATGAATGCAATGCCATTCCTCTTCAAGTTGTCATTCCTGACATAGTAGACTATATAATTATCTGATTCAAAACGACCAATAGCAGTCCATTTCACCTCACTAATGCCTAGGATGCATTCTATTTCATTTTAGACTACTTCCAATTTTCCTAGATTCATACTTCATACATTCTACGTTCAGATGATTAATGGATGTTGGCAGCTCTTTCTTCTCATTTTGAGTTGTACCACATCAACAAATGAAGGTCCCAAAAGCTTGACTCCATCCATGTCATTAAGGTCAGCTCTACTTTGAGGAGGCAGCCTTCCCCGGTCGTATTTTGAGTGCCTTCCAACCTGAGGGGTTAATCTTCCAGCACTATATTAGACAATGTTCTGCTGCTATTCATAAGGTTTTCACTGGCTAATGTTTTCAGAAGTAGACTGCCAGGCTCTTCTTCCTAACCTGTCTTAATCTGGAAGCTCAACTGAAACCTGTCCACCACAGGTGACCCTGCTGGTGTTTGAAATACCAGTGACATAGCTTCCAGCATCACAACAACACTCAAGCCCCCACAGTAGGACAAACTGACGGACGAGTGGAGGAAGTTAGTACTTAACAGCAATTGTAAAAACAGAGTGACTGGAGTCAACCTATTCCGGGGCAATATGCGTATGTTCTCACAGAAGTCTTTATCCAAAGGTACTGTAGTCATAGTTCAAGATAATGAGCATCCAAGGAGTTGGCAGGGGTGGGGGGGGGGGGGGGGGAGGAGGCAGAAGGTGATAAGGAACTCTATTTCCATTTAATAAGGCAACAGTTTTGAAATAATCATGAGATTTGGTATTTTCCACATTGTGATGAACCTTTCAAACAGTTTTGGTGACAGGTGGGAGAGATCACTTTTCAGGTGTAGAGTAACTGGCAAAGGAGTAAGTGAAACCAGTGGATCACATTCTTTTATACTTTTAGTTTAAAGATTATGAACATTTCAAAGAAAAATGTGTGAAACAGATGTTAATTTCAAACTTTTTATTTTCTTAAGGAATTATGTCAGAAATAAGCAAAACATTCAACACATTTACAAAAACCTTGTAACATCACTGTACTTTAGTGAATGAAAGAACATTTTTAACACTCAGTCATGCAAACAAATGTAAGAAGGTCACAGTCTCAGAACAAAGGGGATCCTTAAAATACACAAATATTCAAAATTAGAAATTGATAAAATCTGTGTCCTAAACTCATTGGATGGCAGCTACAGATATACATAGCTGAAGAGTCTTGAACATGCTGAGAAAGTAAGCTCATGTCAGTGCTAAGGTTAGAGAAAGAGAGGCATAAAATAATCCATAAAGCAAATTCCTGGAGGAGAAGGAGGGACAGGTATTAACAGTGTGGACAGAGATTAGAGCATTAATGTACAATGTGCTCACATAATTCAACAAGCCAGCTTCCAAAGATAATTATGGCCCCAAAGCATATTATACTGGAAAATAAAAATCAAAATGCAAATGAACTCAAATTTCTTCAATATAATACAAGTTGCAGAAAAGTCAGTTGGTCAATGAAATAAGTCAGAAGCTAGGCAGAAGAGACCACTGGCATAGCAGTGCAATACTGAACTACTTATAACTGAAACAGTGAAATAATTTTTTGAATATTTAACAACAAAAGCAGTTAGTTTTCTCCAACAATCCTTTTACAGAAACAGTCTAGTTTTTTTTTTACATTTTAACTTGATTTTCTCGTTTATCCTTTTTCTTTTCAAAAGACAAAAATAATTCAAGGCTGTATATTGTTATTCCCCTTACATTTATGTCCACATTTAAATGCACTTAGTAATTAAAGGAATCATATATTATAAAACTATAAGTTGTTCAGTATGAAACATTTTATACATATAAAAATATTATTAAGAGGAGAAAATCAATCCAGGATTGAATAACAAAATAATTAGAATTTATTCATACCCTGTGTACTGGGTTGAAGAGTGCCACCACTCTCTCCATCCTCCCCCAAAAAAACCATGTCCACGAGGAACCTGAGAATATGACCTTATTTGAAAAGAGGGTCTTTGCAGATGTAGTCATTTAAGATGAAGTCATACTGGATGAAGGTGTATCCTAACCATGGACTGCTGCCCTTATAAGACAAGAAAATACACACACAGATACCCAGGTGAGAACGTGACCAAAAGACCAACACAAAGACTGGAGTGATGCATCCAAGGAGCTCCGAGGGTCGCCGACAATCACCAGAAGCGAAGAGAGAGAGACTGAACAAATTTTCCTCCAGAGACCCCGGAAGGAACTAACCAGGCTGACACCTGACTTTGAACTTACAGTGTCTAGAACTGTGAGAAAATAAATGTCTATTGTTTCTAGCCACCCAGCCTATGACAACTTGCTATGGCGGCCCGAGGAAACTAATACAGCTTATATTTTTCTCAGGGAAGATTTAAGGCTTTATGAAAATCCATTTACTATTTCTAATTCTTCAAATTCAACTGATAAAAGGTTCATATTTCACCTTTACCCTATAATGATACTTAACCCAAATATGAAATAGTTAACAAAGAAGGATGTTAATAGTTGTACTTCTTCTCACTGAATGATTTTTTGGTTGACAAAAAAATTACACAAGAAGTTGTCTCTCCATCAACATCTAGAGAAATAGGTGACACCCACAGAATGCTGGACGTGCAAAACTAGTATGCAATTGGAAACTCTTTATCTCTGTTGGCTCAGTTCTGCACAACCACTCCACTTTTTGGGTTCCTATAACCTGTTCAAGTGAATTAATAGCATAATTACATAGCTTAATTAAATATTACTTAATATGAATAAATATAAGTGCAAAATAGAATGCTTGCTTTCTAGGAAAACAATGTTGAATGCTCAGAAGCAACGATGCTTAGCTACACACAAAAGCCCTTCTCTAAATAAATACGTGTAAAGTAACTCAAAAAGGATGGAGATAGCTTTGTAAGTGTTTCTAGCTTCTTGTTCCATTTTAAGTGGAAAATTCAGAAGATTCACATTTTTTCCATAAATGACGACAAAAGAATATGCATTTTACACTTCAACATATGCCTCCAGGGCATAAGGATAGAGATTGTCAGAAGCTAAATCAGCCTAAGGAAGGAACACATTTCTGACAATTAGAACTCCCTCAAATACAGAGATTTAACTCACGGAACATTATATTTTAGGGACTTAAACACTGCATAGAAGTTTGTACTAGACATCCTATCAAGTTCCTTTTAAATCTGAGGTTTTATGATAACGGTTTATTCATATTATTTCCTTTATTGTTCAGGGCTTAAATAAGAGCTTTATCCAGTAAGCTGTCTTAATGATAGACTTGTAATCTTAACCAAGTTGCTCTACCTAGGCGAAAGTAAAACCCAGCCTAAGCTGAAAACAATTCCAATACAGTAAACATCTATCTCTGACAGCTGATCTTCTGACATAAACTTATCTCAACCCAGACAAAGTATTCAGAGGAAAGAAGACAGGACAATTAAACTACTAAATATTAACACATACAACACATCAAACTTCTAATAGTTAAGTGTCAGAAACTGTCTATCCTTCGGAATGTACATACACAGTCACTAGAATTATGTAACTATACCGGAAAATACCTCAAACCTGGAAAACAGAAATGAGAGAAAATTTTGACATAATACTGAAACTTAAAATGGAATTCTTCCAAATTCCAACAACAAAAAAAGAGTAAATGCTTCTCCTTTAATAATACTGTCAGTGTTCTGTTTTCTAAAAAATCTTAAATTTACGAATTCAAAGGCAGTAATGTGAAGGGATGCGACAGTGGTTCTCAGTCTGGGCTCCATGTACAAATCACCTGAGGGGATTTCAAGATTCAGATTCACTGGGCTCCACCACAAACCAATTCAAACACCATCTCTGCAGCCAGAGCTGGGAACTCCAGTATAAAATGAGTTCTAGGTCCATTTCCCTTCCCTCAACACACACAAACACACACACACACACACTCACACACACACACACTCACACAGACACACACACACACACACTTACACACACACACAATTTCTTCTAAGCAACGTTCATTCCTAGGGAATTCTCCATTATTTAGTTCAACTGCCAAGCATGGGATGACTAAACGTGATAGAAAAGTGTTCAGAATAATCCAGTGCGTTGTCCCCAGGGACTGTACATTATGGATGCCTTGCTTAGTTCTAAAACATTGATATTATTTATTGAGTTGTGCTCAGCAAATGTAATGTACAATTTCCCCAAGTCAGTGACAAATACATCCATGGTCTAATACAGATGCTGTATTGCAAAACAATTCCTAGTTCCTACTGAAGCTGAGCAATATAATCGAAATAGACTTTGCTTGAAGTAAAGAAACAAAGACCTTCATCTGTTGTTTCAATTTCAGGAACAATTACCTCTCAAATAACCTTGAACAGACTTGTATCTTGATTTTTCTGGCATTGCTGAATTTGAAAGAATTCAGAAAACATCAGTTCTTTTATAAAGAAGGATGAAATAGGCTCCCAAGAAAGTCAATAGTGTTTCTTAGAGAAAAAAAAAAAGTAACATTTCAAATATATTCTTCTTATGAAAATCAGAAATTTTCCAGTATTTTTTCCAGTAAATCTATTTTTCCATGGTTCTTTATCTATGCCTTTGTCATGCTGTGTATGTATTTTTTAAATACTCTGTTGAGGAATTCTTGACAAAGCTGACAAGTTTCAGAGTTTCAGAGCTTGAACTTTAATAATTACACAAAATTGATCACGTTGCATAATGAAGCCTATTTTCTAAAATTATACCTAAGTTGTGTCATTTGACAAAAATTTCCCGTTGGATACTTTCTGATAAACTCCCCTGTCCCACCTCATCCCCCAACTCCTGTACCTACAATACTGTGGATTGACCTCACCTCCTGTCTAGGTGTTCCATGGAATATAATCGAGAAGCTCATCTTTATAAACTGAGCCAAAGATAATGAGCAAAAACTGTGGGTGTCAAACAGAACCTGTAGGAATATTATCCAGAGTAATAAAAAAGAAATTTATGTTAATACAGAAAGATGAATAAGGAGGCCTCGAGGGCAGAAGTGGGCTTCTCTCCTGGCTGTAGGGCCTCAGATCCTGGACTGCTGGTGCCTGGCTTCTGGCCAACACTTATCAGAACTACTCAACTCAGAGATTAAAAACTTCACCCAAGACCTTCATGGATCATACCCAGCTTGGAAGCCCACAAAAAGGACCATTACTATGAGCTCAAATGCCTACAAGCCCCCAAAACCTATTCAAATCTGTACTGTTGCAGTTTTCTTAGTCTATTAGCAAAGTTCAGTGACCCAAGAGCAGTAAGAAGGATCCTGACACTCATCCACCAGTCTTATATTTTCATCCGTAAGTAGATGTTGGGGAAATAAGACAATGATCTTTTCCAGAAGGCACCGGCTCTGTTGTTTTTGTACTTGATCCAATACCTAAAGAGCCTAGGATAATACTTTCTCTTACAGAGAAAGAAAAAAAAAGTGAGAACCTTAATATAAATTTCAAACTTAACATACTTTTAAAAAATATTAAGAAAAAGAGTTTAATGTGTTTTTCCTGGACTAAGAACTCGACTTAGGTTTCATTATTTTACACACTTCACCCTCGCTGATGTTAATTCACACCTTTAAGGTGAGGATCAGCGGCCCAAATAGAAAAATCACCAAGTTAAGTGAAAATTAATAAAAATAAAGGTGGTGATTGGACATTACTAAGGACTCATATTCATTTGAACCATATTCTTTTTTTCTGTCTTTTCTGAAAACAAAGCATTTATCAAAAGCAATACTTTACAAATCAAAATCAAAATAATAACACAATTATGGATTACGTATTAACAGACTGGTTTTACTGCATGATTTGTAAGTTGTGGCTTCACAAAGTGCCCAGTGCATACAGAGGACAATGGGGAAAATCATATCAAATGAACAGCATACTTAAATTAATCTACATATGATAGGTTTTTTAGTTTTGGTACAAGTGTGACAAACACCTTTCTTAAGTGTTTGTTGTTGTTGCTGTGTGCTGTGGAGTGGACTCCAATTCATAGTGACCCTATATGACAGAGTAGAACTGTCCCAGTAGGGTTTCATAGGCCATAGTCTTTACAGGAGCACATGGCCAGGTCTTTTCTCCCACGGAGCCCCTGGTGGGTTCCAACTGCCCATCCTTCAGTCAACAGCTGAGCGCTTAGCCACCGAGCCACCAATGCTCCTTTCTTTAAGTGTTTAGTAACTTCAAAATCATCCAACAAGGCCTCCCATAAGATCTTAAACAGGTAGAAAACACTTGTGATTGTAACTTGGTTTCCTGGGAAACTCAGCTGGGAAAGGAGGGATGGTCTGCTACGAGCAGCCTAAAGGGAAGCCCAGTCAAAAAAGGAGTGTCTTTAGCATATTCTCCAAGAGCAATCACACCACAGAAACAAACACACCTGCCAGCTCCTCAGTACAGGTATGTCAATATTGTACTAGGTGTACTCGACATGCCTCGAAATAAGAGCACTTACATTTACAGAAAACAGCAATAAAGAGCTACAGCTGCCCAACGTCTACCAGTATTTAGGAGAGAAATACATACTCTATCTTTGCTGGATGCCAGTAAAAATTCCAGTCTTGCTGCTAACTCAGCTTGTTCAATACTAAATGTTCACCAGGTAAAATTAGAACTAAAATTTACTTCCCATGTAACTCTGCCTATCAGAGCTACATCCCAATCCGTATGGCATACTGTAATTTAATAAACCAGTATCATAGTTTACGATGAATATCATAGGGGCTTTTTAAACACAAGAGTGACTCACTCTCCCTTGTGCTGACAGTATGAATTTTCTAAGGTTGCAAAGCTGAGATCCTGGCCACGGTAAATTCACCAAGACCAAGATCATGTTGAGAGGGTTCCTCCCTGATATACTCTCCCCTCTCCTATCAACACCTCTGTGTCTAAAAACTTTACCAAACAGACTCACGTGAGCTTCACCAGGCTATACTGTACTTTCACCAGTAAATAGTTTACAGATGTTTGTGGAGAGAATTAATCTGTCTTATCATGGCTGTGATCTCATCCGGAACAGTAATTATTAAATTCACCTGGAAGTTGTAAGGAAATATCTACTTGTACATAAACAGTAATTTCTAAATTTATAAAACCAAAAAGTTCAGAAAATTAAAAAGAAATTTTGGATTCATTTTCAGTAAGCGATACGAAATGAAGTGAGGCTATTTACAGACTTCATGTAGCCTGTGCCATCAGGTCTCCTCAGCCTAATTAACTGAATATTCATATAGTTCCCTAAGGAAATATTAATATGTTAGGTTACAGGGCACTGCACCAGATCCTTAGGGACGCTAAGTAATACGTACTACATTACCTTTTAAGACATACCAAAAAAAACTAAGCAAAATAAAACATAAAACTAACTTTGTCAATATAATTGACCCCGAAGGTTTTAAGTAAGAGATCCTGAGTCGATATTTCATTCTGTTACACAATCAAAGAATATTATCAAAGTCTTCTTTAACCCTTTAACTACATTTTTTCTCCTTACTCTTCTTTTTGATGGCATGTGTTTTCAGTGTTGAAATGCATGCTTACTAACTGAGTGTGTTTAAATTCCTGGTTGGTAATACAGATTTTGAGAAGTATGATCTGGTAATACAAGCCACCAATAAGGTGGGTGGCACTGTGACACCACCAATCTGTGGTATGACACTATACCAATGAGAGCTAGGTAAGTAATTTACTGCTGGTGCCTGTCCATTAGGTTACGTGCGGAACCTCTGGTTTCCCAAATATGACACAGAAAAACCAAAACAAACCCATCAGGACTCCCTAACTATCACACAGGAAAGCCATAATTATGCTCGCAAGCCTTATCTCACTGATATAGAGGAAAAAAAGGCAAAAGTTTACAAAACTAACACATCCAGGAAGCATCACCTGACAGAAAGCTCAACATACACGACAATGATGCTCCAACTCTTCTGCAGAGCTTCACGCATTACAAAAGGGACCCACGGAGATGCAAAATGCATTAAAACTGGAATAATGCCTTACCTCTGAGGTCCACAGGCAAAAAAAGTGACTGGTATGCCGTTAATTCATTAAGTAATCTCAAATATTCTCAAAGTTCTTAAAAATTCCTAAATATCTGAAAATACGGGACACAAAATAAGGAGGCGGCATAGCGTAGAGGGGAGCCCTGGTGGCACAGTGGTTAAGCATTGGACTGCTAACCAAAAGGTCAGCAGTTCAAATCCACCAACTGTTCCTTGGAAACCCTATGGGGCGGTTCAACTCTGTCCTATAGGGTCGCTATGAGTCAGGATCCACTCAACAGCGTTGGGTGTGGTTTGGTTTGGTTATAGTGCAGAGGAGAGAGCAAAGATGCTGAATCAGAGATGAGTTCAAATCCTGACTTCAGCGTCAAATAGATTTGTGAAACTGGTCAATTTACTAAACCTCTCTGATCCTCAGTTTTCTCATCTCTTAAAAGGATTTTTGGAGACGTAAATAAGATAGCATAGAGATAACAAAGGAGATAATAACATAAAGATACTGACAAATTGTACTTGCTCCTATCATAATAAAGAACAATTAATGCTACCACACAGCATGCCAACATTTCTGACCTCTTGCATATTACTGACAAAGGAAACAGTTTTAATATTTGAGAGTTCAGAGTTTTCAGAGCTTTAATATTTCAACTTTTAAGCATTACGATATAGGAAAAACAAATATGCATTTGATCATATTTCAAAGCAATGGAATTCTTCATCATAATGAAAAAAGTTGAATAATTTATTTGGATGATCACAGTGGAGAATTAATACTGTTAACGACTTACTAATACAAGCACGATGCTCATTTCCCATGAAATGTTTGTAGGTGTGCTTACCTGAGAAGAGTAGGTATGGCCGTCTGAACCACAAACCAGGCTGGTGTAGACCACTGGGCACTGCTTGCAGGTGGATGACATGGGACTCCTCCATTGCTTACGGCCTACTCCTATTTCTTTCATACTATTAAAAAAAATAACTATATTTAGTGCATTTATTAAAAATACTTTTATTTATCAACATAATGCAATTTTTTCTACCTGTATTCCAACTCATAAAGATAAATTCAAATCAGTAAACTATACTTTCATTTTCAGTGTGTTAATCCATACAGTATTCTCCATTATAAATCTTTGGCTTGTATCTCAAGGTTTTTTTTACAATAAAACAAGAGTATACTCCTTAAAAGTATTCTGCTAGTCATGTACAGACTATAGATACATTGCATTATGTGGATTTGAATATATGTATATATATGATTGACTGGAAAATATGTTTTTGGTAGCCAAGCAACAGAAGCAACAGCTGCCCGCCAATAAAGGACTTACATATCTGGCAACTCGTTAAGACTCTCTTTAGTACTCCATTTGGAACTACATCAGAAAAGAGATGAACCTCATTCACTAGGTGTACTCGATATATCTCAAAATAGAACAGCTTACTTTTAGAGACAACAGCAATAAAGAAGTACGATTTCCTAGCACCTACCAGTATTTAGAGAGCCAGATTCGTAGCTTAGTGATAGAAAGCTTCCCTTCTATTGTGTAGAAATGATTCAGCATGGATCTATTAGGCTTTGATCTATAATAACTTGGGAAAACCCATTCTGTTCTGCTACCTACACTCAACCTCAGCTGAATTATTTGTTTTCCCACTTTGATTAAAGCACTTTATTTCCCTGCCTATTAGTGTGAGCAGTTTACATCGAGAGGGGTAAGGGATTAAAACCAGAAGCAAAAGAACAGGTTTTCTGTACAAAACACTTAGTATTTAGAAGTCCTCCAATAAATCAACACTCAGTCCCTTTTCATTATAATTGTTTTATAGAGAGAGTAACGTGATATATACATCAGAATGAGAATGTTTTAGCAGAAACATTTTCTTTTTCCAATAAACAAGTCAAACCAACAGAAAAAGTGGTCTCAAAAGATTAATAAGAAGCATGCTAAGCAAATCTTTGTAAGGAAAATAATTTCAGACAATGTATTACAAATTTTGATTAAATGTGAATTAAGAAGGGGATTTATCATTTTTTCTCTCCTCTCTCTCTGGTTCTCTCTCTCTCCTAAAAAATACAATTTCATGAAACGAAGCAAAGTTCCAAACATGTTTTCTTCATTTCAATTTTGTAATTGCTGCCAGAAGACCACTTTAAAAAGCCGCCTGGCTACAGAATCTGTCTCATAATAGACACAACAGGAAAATAATCATGCTGGGAATACTGATTAAATAGTTAGCACAAGATTCTAATAGAAATTCAAACAATGACTGAAAAATCTGGAACATTACTCTAAACCACTGCAAAGCATCTAAATTACAGAAATGCAGCAGAGAGAAACAACAACTTAAAAAATTAAAATATTCTACTGGCACTGTTCTTCCAACTTGTGTAATCAAGGCAAGGGATAAAATTATTCAAAATTATCTACTCTTCCAAAACATTAAGAAAATTATTATCAAGTTCTGCCTTCTATTCCAGAAAATTTATTTTATTAGAACAAAAAACAGGAGATTGTACATATATTCAACTCTACGTCTACTTTATTTCTTTATCTCTTCCTCGTTGCTGATCTTATGTAAGTTTAAAAAATTTCATAGTAATGCTTTTCTAAGCATACATTTTATGGCTGGTTAGAAAGTCTATCACAATTAATGGAGAGTAACTACATCAAAAAGGGGAACTTTTTTTAAAATTTGAAGATTTATTAGAAATTCTTGAAGTTGAAATGAACTTCTAAACAGTGAAATTAAAATGTGCTTGCAAAATGCATACTGAAGTAAAAAAGAATTCCCTTCAAAGCTAATCTTGTCGAACACTAAACACTTTCAGATTCTTAAAGTACATCAATAAAAACGTTTTTTAAGTTTTAATTTGATCCTAGTCAGTTTTCTTAAGTGAAAAATAATCATCATCATTGTAAACATTATAATATTGCATATATCTCCATCACCATTTTGATAAGGAATTCATTGCAAACTACCCCATTTCTCTAAAAAAAAAATAGAATATTTACTTATGATTCCTCAAAAATGAAAAGAACATAAGATGACAATAAATTAGATGTTTTCATCAATATTATTCACACCATCCACCACAAGTCTGTCAGATTGTCCTACTGTGGTGGATTGTGTGTTGCTGTGATGCTGGAAGCTATACCACTGGTATTTCAAATACCAGCAGGGTCATCCATGGTGGACAAGTTTCAGTGGCACTTCCAGACTAAGACAGACTAAGAAAAAGGACCTGATGGCTTACTATCAAAAAAGATCGGGCAGGAAAAACTTAATGAATAGCAGAGGAACACTGTCTGATACAGTGCCGGAAGATGAGCCCCTCAGGTTGAAAGGCCCTTAAACTAAGACAGAGAAAGAGCTGCCTCCTCAAGGTAGAGTTTACCTTAATTATGTGGATGGGGCAAAGCTTTTGAGACCTTCATCTGCTGATGTGGTATGACTCGAAATGAGAAGAACTGCAAACATCCATTAATAATCTCAATGTGGAATGTACGAAGTATGAATCTAGGAAAATTGGAAGTAGTCAAAAATGAAACTGAATACATAAATATCAAAACCCAAGGCATTAGTCAGCTGAAATGGACTGGTACTGGCCATGAATCAGATAATAATATGGTCTACTTTGCCGGGAATGACAAACGGAAGACAAATGGTGTCACATTAATCATCAAAAAGATTATCTCAAGACCTATCAGTGATAGGATAATATGCATACACCTACAAGGAACGCCAGTTAACACAACTATTATTCAAATTTACACACCAACCACTAATGCCAACTATGAAGAAACTGAAGATTTTTACCAACTTCTGCAGTCTGAAATCGATCAAATATGCGATCAAGATGCACTGATAATTACTGGTGATTGAAATGTGAAAACTAGAAACGAAGAAGGATCAGTAGTTGGAAAATATGGCCTTGATGACAGAAATGACACGGAAGACTGAATGACAGAACTCTGCGAGACCAGCGACTTCTTCATTGCAAATACCTTTCTTCAACAACATAAATGGCAGCTATACATGTGGACCTCACCAGATGGACTGCACAGGAATCAATTTGACTACCTCTTTGGAAAGAGATGATGGAGACGCTCAATATCATCAGCCAGAACAAGGCCAGGGGCCAAGTGCCAAAGAGACCATCAATTGCACATAACCAAGTTCAAGCTGAAGTTGAAGGAAACTGAAATAAGTGCACTAGAGCCAAAGTACAACATTGAGTATATTCCACCTGAATTTAGAAACCATCTAAAGAACAGATTTGACACATTGAACACCAATGACCAAAGACAAAATGAGTTGTGGGATGACATCAAGGACATCATACATAAAGAAAGCAAAAGCTCATTAAAAAGACAAGAAAGAAAGAAAACACCAAAATGGCTCCCAGAAGAGACTCTGAAACCTGGTCTTGAATGTAGAGTAACTAAAGCAAAAGGAAGAAATGATGAAGTAAAAGAGCTGAACAGAAGATTTCAAAGGGCAGCTGGAGAAGACAAAATATTAAAACGAAATCTGCAAAGAGCTGGAGTCAGAAGACCAAAAGGGAAGAACACGCTCTGCATTTCTCAAGCTGAAAGAACTGAAGACAGAAAACAAGCCTCGAGTTGCAACTCTGAAGGATTCTGTGGGCAAAATATTGAATGACACAGGGAGCATCAAAGGAAGATGGAAGGAATAAACAGAGTTACTGTGCCAAAAGAACTGGCAGATGTTCAACCATTTCAGGAGGTCATATGCGATCAAGAACCTATGGTGCCGAAGGAAGTATTCCAAGCTGCACTGAAAATGTTGGAGAAAAACAAGACTCCGGGAATTAACAGAATACCAACTGAGATGCTGCAACACATGAATGCAATTCTGGAAGCGCTCACGGGTCCACACCAAGAAATCTGGAAGATAGCTATCTGGCCAGCTGACTGGAAGACTCCGTATTTGTGACCATTCCAAAGAAAGGTGATTCAAGAGAATGTGGAAATTATCTAACAATATCATTAATATTATATGCAAGTAAAACTTGGCTGAAAATTATACATCAACAGGGAACCGACAGAAATGCAAGCTGGATTCAGAAGAAGATGTAGAATGTGGGGTATCACTGCTGATGTCAGGTGGATCTTGGCCGAAAGCAGAGAAAACCAAAAAGATGTTTATTTGTGTTTTATTGACTACGCAAAGGCATTGGACTGTGTGGATCATAACGAATTATGAATAATATTACAAAGAATGGGAATTCCAGAACACTTAATTGTGCTCACGGGAAATCTGTACATAGACAAAGAGGCAGTCATTCAAATAGAACAAGGGGATACCGCGTGGTTTAAAATTGTGAAAGGTGTGCATTAGGGTTGTATACTTTCACCATACTTATTCAATCTGTACGTTATTGTTGTAAAGGTGCCATCAAGTCAGTGTTCCTTAGAAGCGAGGATGGTGAGGATTCAGCTCACGGACTTTAGACACGTTATCAGGAGGAACCAGTCCCTGGAGATGGACATCATACTGGGTAAAGCGGAAGGGTGGAGGGTCAGTGAAAAAGAGGAAGACCCTCAACAAGATGGATTGACACAGTGTCTGCAACAATGGGCTCAAACACAGCAATGACTGTGAGAATGGGACATGATCGGACAATGTTTAGTTCTGTTGTTCATAGGGTCTCTGAGTCAGAACTGACTCGACTGCATCTGACAACAACAACAACAACAACATTCATACCATAACACGTGAAGGACAGTGAATCACAAACTTTTAACTGTCCTAATAAATCTAAATGAAAGTACCTAACAACATTTTTTTCCATAACAATGCAGTCTTTATAGACCACACTTTATATTCAACATAGTTGTCTAGAAAATTTAGGCCTTAACTTGAAATCTAAAATTCTAATTTACAAGGTTTTTAATATGTTTTTAATTAAATCATGCCAGATTGTTTCATATAATTCAAACATATAAAAATCAGTTATTTATTTCATTTTCTGTAGAAGGATAAATCACTTTTAAGTGCATAAAGGGCACTATAAAATGTAGTTGTTTTTCCAGCATGTATTCGTTTTGGAAATAGTGTGCAGATAAAATGTGTTTCTAAGAATCTTGTTAAGAGAATAAAGTAATTTTACAAGTATGTAAATCAGACAACAATGCACTGATAAGCAAACAGACATACAAAAAGGATACATTCCTTGTTTCAAAAAATAAAATATGTATAATTGAGGAAATAGGACTTGTACATGTGTAAACAAAACTAATAATATACCAGAGCAGACACTTGGTAGCTAATAAACTGCATCATTAGCAAGGACTTTGGAGGTTCTGAGGAACTCTGAGAGCTTCTATGGAGGTTTTGGACAAGCTTCACACCACATAGCTTCTGCAGTTGTCCAAGCTGTACACACTGAAGATGATGTATGTGGTGTCACTTGCATTGTGGAAGGCTCCACCAGCTCAACTCTCAGTGGTATCTTTGTTTATCATCGACAGGATTTTTGCATTCCCAGAGTTATTTTTATCAAAAGTTATCCTGTGATTCAGAATTTGTTTGGTTTGGCACCAGGAATACCACCTTCAATTTTTTGTACTGAAATATTCCCACCTTGTTTGTGGGTAATATGTTGTTATGGTACGAACTGCTTCTCCTCAAAATATATGTTGAAACGCTAACCCCTGTGTGCGTAAATGTCAGTCACTGGGTAGTACAAACAGTTAAGCACTCTACTACTGACTGAAAGGTTGGTGGTTCAAACCCACCCACAGGTGCCTTGGAAAAAAGGTCTGGAAATCTCCTTCCAAAAGGTCGCTGCCTTGAAAATCCTATGGAGTACAGTTCTGCTTTGCAACACGTGGGGTCATCACTTGATGGCAACAACTTTGTGTTTTTTGTTTGTTTTGTGTTTTTTTGGTTCTTGTAAATATGAACATTTGTGAAATCAGAGCTTTCTTCTGTTATGTTAATGAGGTCACTTCAGAGTAAGGTGGGTCTTAACTCTAATCACTACTGAGTTATAAAAAGAGCAGAATAACTCCTTGGGAACAACAAGGTCTGTCAAAGATTGCCAGCAAACGTCAGAAAGTAGGAAGAAGGCTCACAGAAGAAACTGACGCAGCCAGGACTCTGATATGGAGTTTTAGCCTCAAGAACCATGAGAAAATAAACTTCCGTTCTTTAAAGCAACCCACTTGTGATATTTCTGTTACGGCATAACAAGGAAACTAAAACCACAAACCAAACCTGTTGTTGTTAAGTCGATTCCGAGCCATGGTGACCCTACCTGACAGAGGAGAACATCCCCCACAGGGTTTCCAAGGAGTAGCTGGTGGATTTGAACTGCTGACCTTTTGGTTAGCAGCCTGAGCTCTTAACCACTGCACCAATAGGGCTTCACAAGGAAACTAAGATATATGTTATGATATGTAAGCTGAGACGACCTTTCTCATTCTGTATTTTCAGTTATATCTTGAAGGTGCTATCTGTGAGGCGAATGTGCTTCTAAGTGAGAGATGAAATCATGGCAGCCAGCGTACAGCTCAAGATGGGCAAAGTAACACACTTAGGGAAATACAAAATTGACTCAAAATGATCAGCACGGTTACTGGCAACTGTGGCAGGAGTAATGCCAGGTAAGAAACGAGTCCTAGAAAGAAATTACTATGCAGATTATTATGAATATCCTGGATTCAAAGCATATCTATACTCTTTGAAAGCAAGTCTAATTTTTTGATGTAACCAACAACGCCTGCAGTTAATTTATGGTGAATAATGACCAAACAGGGTAATAATATTTGCATCCATTAACTGAGATACAAAACAGAAAGTGGCTAGAAAATTCTCTGAATTTATTTTAAAATCACTGTTCCAACAGTGACAGCTGAAACAAATGTATACTTTTAAGAGAACTAATTTTCCGGACAATATATTTCAATTTTGAAAATATGAGTTAAAATTCTATTTACTTTATGATGATACCATATTTGTGGCCACATCCCTTCTCTTAAAGAGTAAACCATCTTATTTTTAAGACCAGTGAAATTAAGCCATTAGATGATAATGCATGATACAAAAAGTTAATCTTTCTGTCAGTCTTCTTTTTAAATACTCCACCCTTCAAGCACATTTATTTTAGGTGAGTTTTATACTACTGGAACTGTGATCATGTTTCTAAGAGTTTGAAAATTAAAATAACGAAGAATTTGTACTATGGCTAGTGTTTCTTTACATGAATCAGTCTGAGGCAATTAAGTCATATTATCTAGACTATCCCACTGTGTTCCTGATTTACCGTTCTCTCTAGTTTTTTGCACAAGTCTGCAGGATCATTCTCATGGGAAAACTCAACACTTGCTTATTTCTTGTAATAACTATGATGTTAAGTTCTGGCACATCTGTTTACTAATTATATTCTTCTATTGGTTTTCAACTTAGTAAATCATGTTGTACATTTTAATAATATAATTTGGGGGGAAAAACTTCTATGTTTTTGGTTTAACATTGATTTTGGAAAGAAGATAAAAGTTTTTACCATAAGTATCAGCAGAAAATCCTATTCCTATTTGATTTAAGTTTCAAGTATGACTGTCCTTCCACTCTGGGTCTGTAATTCTCCCAAAATGATTGGTTGGGCCACGATCTTGCAAATGATTGGCCAGTTTACTATCCGCAAAAGCAACTTGCACGTGATTGGTCAGTTGACAACTTATCGTTTAGTTGAACTTTACTGGCATGGGCTTCCCTCTCCCCACCATCACAATCTGACTTTACCCAGATTAGTTAGAGAGCCTGCCTTGTAATTAAGAAGGAGTACAGGGACTAGCCTACAAAAAGCCTAAACCATGAAGCCTCAGATGGGGTTTGGACATGATGCCCTATGGACATGGGGCCCTGAGCTCCAACCCTCCCAGACAACTACGAAGACCAAGAAGGCAGCTGTTGCAATGGGACCAGAAGAAGTAGAGACAAAAAGCAGATCCTGACGGTGGCAGCGAAGTGTAAAAACCAAACTCAGAGCTGAGAAAAGCAACCCACAGCCGAGCCTGCCAAGTGACAATCATTGAGGTTCCTGTTTGAAAGTTTCCTGATGGATGAGAATAAACACTGATTTTTGGAAAGTGTAAGTGGCTCCCCTTCAAGATGTAAAAAGTTCTTCTTTGAGACATTGAGGGCCTGTGCTGGGATCCTTCTTGAACACTTCGCATATCTTTCTTTCTATTTATAGCTTTCATCTTTATCCTTCTCTGTTTATTAAAGTTGTTATTGCTGCCATGTTGTTTCCGTGAGTTCTTTGTGACCACTCTAATGAATTATCAAACTCAATAGAGGAAGAGTGTCATGCAGGGAACAGCTGGGTATCAAAAATGGTGGAGAAGCTGGAGAGCAGGAGGTATATATTTGACCTCCTGCTCATAGGAACCAGCTTGGTACAGATTCTTATAGGCAGAGACATTATTACAATGACCTAGGCATTAATCAGTCTTGGCAAGTCAGTAACCTCTCTGGGTCATAATTTCTTCATTTGCACTGTAATAGGCTTCATCATTATGGATCATTTGATCTTGATCATTTTCTGAGTCACTAAATCTTTGACAGAGTTACTCATTTGAAGGCAATCAGCAAAAAATAGAAGCATAGTGCATATAGACCACGTGTTGTGATTTTACAATTTCAGTGAGTATTACTAAGTGAAAGAAATACATCAGCATGGGGGGAAGGATGAGTAAATGGGGAAAAAGATTTCTGGCAATGCTGAAGTTGCAAAACTCAACTAACTCAAGCTGGCAAATGAAAGACATGAAGGGGGCAGTGTCATGTGACAAATGACAAAACAGGGGGAAGGGAAAACGTGGTCATATTTAAATAGACATGATTTCCATGAAAGTAAACATAGCAATCATAAAATACTTCTATTACACTGTCAAGAGACAATACCAATAAGTAACAAAAATAAGTAATATATCACATTTATATCATAAATGAATATATATTCTTATAAAACCTTGTAATTTCTGAATCTAATATCACATAAATTCTCAGTTCTTAAGGCCTTAAATACGTAAGTAGAATAAAAGGCCAAATGATTTATATATTTATCTTAGAAGGGAACCATTAATATGTCAGTCTAATTTTCTTAGGTGATTTAAATTATAACGTTTCACCACAAATTAAGTTTACTGGACCAATTAATAAGATACAGCAATGTACTGTAGAAATCAAAGTAATTAGTGGTTTACAGAGTACATCTTTACAGAGTAATGGAATTAAATTTCAGAACTTAGCCTTTAAAGAAAATTGGGAAGGTGGGGCCAAGATGGCGGAGTAGTCAGATGGCTTCCTATATCCGTCTTACAACAAAGACCTGGAAAAACAAATGATTTGATTGTATACGAATATCTAGGAGTCCTGAACAAGGTAAACTTGAGGAATCGGGCAGAGTGGTGGGGGGAGAGGGAGACAGTTCTGAAGAATCGAGAAGTGCCAGACTGGACTTGCTCAGCTGGAACCACAGCTCTTTAGCCCTGACTGGCTAAGATGTACACAGTGAAGCAGGCAAACAGCTCCACGTGTGTGCTCGGGAGGCAGTTTCCACATCGAGAGAGAGCCGGCAGCAGAGATTGTGCTTGGACACTCTGAACCAGTGAAAAGCAGCTCCCAAGTGGCTAAAGATAAGTATATGCGAGCGGCCTTTCGCAGGGCTTTTTAAATTAAAAAAAAAGGGAAAAAAAAGGCCCATTTGGGGAAAACCTCTCTCCCTTTTACTTCCTCCCTCCCTGGTCTGCAGTGGTCCAACTTTCCAAAGTCTCTGTGTCCCCTGGGCTGGAAGTAGATCCCAAAAGGCGCCCTGACCCATTCTCCTGGCCTTGGAGAGGAAACAAATAAGCTACTGGCTACTGGCTCCCCTAAACCAGGAACTCAGGGTTGGCACAGCTCCTTTCCTAGGCACAGATGTAAGGGGTCCGCAGACTTTGAGTGCCTTACACCCTTGTATAGACTTGTAGGGACCCATCTCAACAGCGTAAACCCTCACTACCACAGTACAACCGGGTAAACATCTAAAGTCTAACTTCAACTGTTTCAGCTGTGAAGGGGAAGATTTGTGACCCTCGACACAGCCCTGCCCTTTAAGCAGGCACCTTTACTTATCCGCACCAGGGGCCTGAGGGCTCGTGACTCCACCTATGCCACCTAGTCACCTGCTACAGGGGTCCAAGAATAAGTGGTGCCCTCAAGTATTTACAGCCAACAGAGTAAGGTGCTCATAATCCGGCTGCAAAACTCACCTACCTACTCGCCCTAGGGAATAGGGACACACTTTCCTTTAAGACTATCAGGAGCAGCCATCAGCCCCCTGCATGGCCCAGCACGTCATACGCTACTGCAGCCAGAAACTTGTGCCTACACCAACCACCCATGCCTCTCTAAGACTGCAGGTGAGAGCCTGCACCACACACTTGGTGACCGACTGCCTGGACACCTGAGCTGAACCCATACAGGAAAATTTAATGGACTGTGTGCACGTACTTAGTTACAGAACTAAATATCTGGTGACAGGACATTAGAGCTTCAAAGGCGCCAGTAAGCAAACTAGCGCATGTGAGTAGCCTACCTGGGCATATCGAAACAAAACAAAACAAGAAGCTAGCACTCACTAAACAAATATGAAATAAAATTATAATACCTTATTGATGGCTTGGAGACAACAGTCAATATCAAATCACATAAAGAGGCAGGTAATGATGGCTTCAGCAAGCTCCCAAACTAAAGAACAGAGAAATTCTCTGGAGGAAGAGAATTTCTTGGAATTACCAGAGGCAGAACACAAAAGATTAATATACAGAACTCTTCTCGAAATGAGAAAGGAAATTCTTCAAAATGCAGGAACAGCCAAAGAACATACAGAGAAAGTAGTAGCAAAACGTAGAAAAGTTATTCAAGAACATAATGACAAATTTAATAGGCTTCAAGAATAAATAGAGACAGCAATCAGAAATCCAGAACATTAACAATAAAATTTCAGAATTAGACAACTCAACAGAAAGTCCCAGGAGCAGAATTGAGGCAGCAGACGCTAGAATTAGTGACATTGAAGATAAAGCACTTGATGCTAACTTATTTGAGGAAAAATCAGATAAAAGAATGAGAAGACTCTAAGAGTTATGTGGGACTCTATCAAGAGAAATAACCTACGATTGATTAGAGTACCAGAAGAGGGGGATAACAGAAAATACAGAGAAAATTGTTGAAGATATGTTGACAGAAAAATTCCTTGATATCATGAAAGATGAGAAGATATCTATCCAAGATGCTCATCAAACCCCACATGAGGTAGATCCCAAAAGAAAGTCACCAAGACATATTATAATCAAACTTAACCAAAACCAAAGATAAAGAGAGAATTTTAAGAGGGGCTAGGGATAAAAGGAAAGTCATCTACAAATGACAGTCAATCAGAGTAAGCTCGGACTACTCAGCAGAAACCATGCAGGCAAGAAAGCAATGGGATGACATATACAAAGCCTTGAAGGAAAACAACTGCCAGTCAAGAATTATATATCCAGCAAAACTGTCTCTCATATATGATGGTGAAAATAGGGCATTTCCAGATAAACAGAAGTTTAGGGAATTTGCAAAAGCCAAACCAAAATTACACGAAATACTAAAGGGATTCCTCCAGTAAGATAATCAATAACATCAGATAACAATCAAACACTAGAACACAGGACAGAGCAACCAGATATTGACTCAGATAGCGAAGTCAAAAATACATCAAAGCTAAAACATTGAAAATAGGGAAACAGATATCAACATGTAAAAAAGGACAACATTAAAAGAAAACGGACTTAAAATATGTAGACATAGATTTTTCATATGGAGGGGAAGCAAAGGTGATATAAAGAAATAAAAGACTGGTATAAACTTCTAAAACTAGGGGTAAATATTAAGGTAACCACAAAGGAATCTAACAATCCTACAAAGCAAGATAAAAAAGTAGAAAAATATAAAGACTCAGCAAACACAAAATCTACAACAATGAAAAAGATGAAAAAAAAATACATAAAGAAAAACGACTCAGCACAGAAAATCAAGCAGAACAAAGAAACTATGAACAACACACAAAAGAAGACATCAGGATGACAGCAATACACTCATACCTATCAATAAGTACTCTGAATGTAAACTGATTAAATGCACCAATAAAGAGAAAGAGAGTGGCAGATTGGATAAAAAAGCATGATCCGTCTATATGCTGCCTACAAGAGATGCATCTTAAAGACACAAACAGGCTAAAATTCAAAGGATGGAAAAACATATACCAAGCAAACAACACTCAAAAAAGAGCAGGAGTGGCAATATTAATCTCTGAAAAAATAGACTTTAAAGTAAAATCCACCACAAAAGATAAGGAAGGGCACTAAATAATGATTAAAGGGACAATACACCAGGATGACATAACTATAATGAATATTTACACACCCAATGACAGGGCTCCAAAATACATAAAACAAACTCTAACAGCACTGAAAAGAGAGATAGACAGCTCCACAATAGTAGTAGGAGACATCAACACACCACTTTCGGTGAAGGACAGAACATCCAGAAAGAAGCTCAACAAGGACATGGAAGAGCTAAATGCTACAATCAACCAACCTGATCTCATAGGCATACACCGAACTCTGCACCCAACAGCAGCCAAGTATACTTTCTTTTCCAACGCACATGGAATATTCTCCAGAATAGACCACATATTAGGCAATAAAGCAAGCCTTAACAAAATCTAAAACACTGAAATATTACAAAGTATCTTTTCTGACTATAAAGCCATAAAAGTGGAAATCAACACTACAAAAAGCAAGGAAAAAAAATCAAACACATGGAAACTGAACAATACCTTGCTAAAAAATTACTGGGTTATAGACGAACTTAAGGATGGAATAAAGAAATCCATAGAATCAAGCGAGAATGAAAACACATCCTATCAGAACCTTTGGGACACAGCAAAAGCAGTGCTCAGGGGTCAGTTTATAGCAATAAATGAACACATCCAAAAAGAACAACGGACCATAATCAAAACATTAACCCTACAACTGGAACAAGTAGAAACAGACCAGCAAAAGAAGCCCACACGTGCCAGAAGGAGGGAAATAATAAGAATTAGAGCAGAATTAAATGAAATAGAGAAAAGAAAAACAATCGAAAGAGTTAACAAGACCAAAAGCTGGTTATTTGAAAAGATCAATAAAATAGATAAACCATTGGCCAAACTGACAAAAGAAGAACAGGAGAGGAAGCAGTTAACCCGTATAAGAAATGAGATGGGTGATATCACAACAGACCCAACTAAAATTAAAAAAAACCAAAAAGAACAGGTTACTATGAAAAACTATACTCTAACAAATTTGAAAACCTAGAGGAAATGGACAAATTTCTAGAAATTCACTACCTACCTAAATTAACACAAACAGAGGTAGAACAACTAAATAAACCCAGAACAAAGAAAGACATTGAAAAGGTAATTAAAAAACTCCCAACAAAACAAAAGCCCTGGCCTGGATGGCTTCCCTGGAGAATTCTACCAAACTTTCAGAGAAGAGATAACACCACTTCCACTAAAGGTATTTCAGAGTATGGAAAAGGATAGAATACTCCCAGACTCATTCTATGAAGCCAACATAACCCTGATACCAAAACCAAGTAAAGACACCACAAAAAAACAAAACTACAGACCAATATCCCTCATGAACATTGAGGCAAAAATCCTCAAAAAATTCTAGCTGATAGAATTCAGCAACATATCAAAAAAAAAAATAATTCACCATGACCAAGTGGGATTTATACCAGGCACGCAGGGATGGTTCAGCATTAGAAAACCAACCAATGTAATCCATAACATTAATAAAACAAAACATAAGAACCACATGATCTTATAAAATCAGTGCAGAAAAGGCATTTGACAAAGTCCAACACCCATTCATGATAAAAACTCTAAACAAAACAGGAATAGAAGGGAAATTCCTCAATACAATTAAGGGTATTTCTACAAAGCCAACAGACATCATCATCCTAAATGGAGAGACTCTGAAAGCATCCCCTTGAGAACGGGAACCAGACAAGGATGCCCTCTCTCACCGCTCTTACTCGACATTGTGCTGGAGGTCCCAACCAGAGCAACTAGGCTAGAAAAGAAATAAAGGGCATTGAAATTGGTAGGGAAGAAGTCAAAGTATCTCTATTCACAGATGATATGATCTTATACACAGAAAACCCCAAGGAATCCACAAGAAAACTACTGGAATTAATAGACAATTTCAGCAAAGTTTGAGGATACAAGATAAACATACAAAAATAAGTTGGATTCCTTTACACCAACAAAGAGAACTTTGAAGAGGAAATTACCAAATCAATACCATTTACAATAGCCCCCCAGAAGATAAAATGCTTAGGAATAAATCTAACCAGAGATGTAAAAGATCTACAGAGAAAACTACAAGACACTACTGCAAGAAACTAAAAGAGACCTGTATAAGTGGAAAAATATACCTTGCTCATGGATAGGCAGACTCAACATAGTGAAAATGTCAATTCTACCCAAAGCAATCTACACACACAATGCAATCCCAATCCAAATTCCACTGGCATGTTTAATGAGATGGAGAAACAAATCACCAACTTCATACAGAAAGGGAAGAGGCCCCAAATAAATAAAGCATTACTCAAGAAGAAGAATAAAGTGGGAGACCTTACACTACCTAATTTTAGAACCTAGTATACCGCCATGGTAGTCAAAACAGTCTGGTATTGGTACAACAACAGATACATAGACCAATCGAACAGAATTGAGAATCCAGATATAAGCTCATCCACCTATGAGCAGCTGATACTTGACAAAGGCCCAAAGTCCATTAATTGGGGAAAAGAGTCTCTTTAACAAATGGTGCTGGCATAACTGGATATCCATCTGCAAAAAACTGAAACAAGACCCATACCTCACAGCATGCACAAAAACTAACTCAAAAAGGATCAAAGACCTAAATATAAAATCTAAAATGACAAAGATCATGGAAGAAAACATAGGGACAATGCTAGGAGCCCAAATACATGGCATAAACACAATATGAACCATAAGTAACAATGCATAAGCACCAGAAGAAAGACTAGATAAACGGGAGCTCCTAAAAATCAAACACTGATGCTCATCAAAAGACATCAACAGAAGAGTCAAAAGACAATCTACAGACTGGGAAAAAAATTTGGGCTACGACAAATCCGATCAGCATTTACTCTCTACAATCTACAAGATACTGCAAAACCGCAACAACAAAAAGACAAATAACTCAATTAAGAATGGGCAAAAGATATGAACAGGCACTTCACCAAAGAAGATATTCAGGCAGCTAACTGACACATGAAGAAATGCTCACGATCATTAGCCATTAGGGAAACGCAGATCAACACTACAGTGAGATAGCTTCTCACCCCAACAAGTCTAGCATTAATCCAAAAAACACAAAATAATAAATACTGTAGAGGTTGTGGAGAGACTGGAACACTTATACACTGTTGGTGGGAATGTAAAATGGTACAACCACTTTGGAAATCGATTTAGTGCTTCCTTAAAAAGCTAGAAATAAAAGTACCATAAGATCCACCTATCCTGCTCCTTGGAATATACCCTAGAGAAATAAGAGCCGTCACACAAGTAGATATGTGCACACCCATGTTCATTGCAGCACTGTTCATAATAGCAAAAAGATGGGAACAACCTAGGTGCCCATCAACGGACGAGTGGATAAACAAATTATGGTATATCCACACAATGGAATACTACGCAATGATAAAGAACAACAATGAAGCCATGAAACATCATATAACATGGAAGCTGGAACTTATTATGTTGAGTGAATTTAGTCAGTCACAGAAGGACAAATACTGTATAAGACCACTATTAAAAGAACTCAAGAAAAGGTTTAAACACAGAAGAAAACATTCTTTGATGGTTATAGGGGTGGGGAGGGAGGGTGAGGGTTATTTACTAACTAGATAGTAGATAAGAATCATCTTAGGTGAAGGGAAGGACAGCACACACTACAGGGGAAGTCAGCACAACTGGACTAAACCAAAGCTAAGAAGTTTCCTGAATATAATCAAACACTTTGAGGGACACAGGAGCAGGGGTAGGGATCTGGGGACCATGCTTTCAGGGGACATCTAGGTCAACTGGCATAACAAAGCTTATTAGGAAAATGTTCTTCATCCTACTTTGGTGAGTGGCGTCTGGGGTCTTAAAAGCTTGCAAGTGGCCATCTAAGATGCATCAATTGGTCCCAACCATCTGGAGTAAAGGGGAATGAAGAACACCACAGACACAAGGAAAGTATTATCCCAGGAGACAGAATGGGCCACATAAACCAGAGACTTCATCAGCCTGAGACCAGAAGAACTAGATGGTGCCTGGCTACCACCAATGACCGCTCTGATAGGGAACACAACATAGAGTCCCTGATGGAGCAGCAGAAAGATGGGGAGCAGAACTCAAATTCTACTAAGACAACCAGACTTAATGGTCTGACTGAGACCGGAGGTACCCCGGAATGCATGGCCCCGGACTCTCTGTCAGCCCAGAACTAAAACAATTTCCGAGGCCAACTCTTCAGACAGGGATTGGACTGGACTGTGGGACATAAAGTGATTCTCGTGAAGAATGTGCCTTTTAGTCAAGTAGATACAAGAGACCAAAGGGGCAGCTTCTGTCCAGAGGTAAGATGGGAAGGCAGAGAGGGTTAGGAGCTGGTTGAATGGACATGGGGAATCAGGGGCGGAAAGGAAGAGTGTACTGTCGCAGAATGGAGTGAGCAATTAGGGTCACATAACAATGTATGTATAAAATTTTGTATGGGAGATTAAGTTGAAATGTAAACTTCATTTAAACTACAATAATAAAAAAGTTAATTAAAAAAAGAGAATTGGTAATTTTATAATGTGCACCAGGGTCTTTGAAATGATCTTTAAACAAGTTTGCACAGTTTTGTTACTACTGAAGAAAAATACAGTTAAAGACAGGTTTATTTCAAGAACCTGTGTTTTTTAAGGTAAAAAACTCCACTGCCTTTGAGTCGGTTCCGACTCATAGCAACCCTACAGGACAGAGTAGAACTGTCATGCAGGGTTTCCAGCGTGGATTCATACTGCCCATCTTTTGGTAAGCGGTCAAATACTGAACCACTGTGCCACCAGGGCGCTGTTTTGTAACACAGATCTTACAAATACAACTCAACTATTCAGTGAAGCTAATGTTCTAGTAAAGAATGTTTCACTGCTCTTATTCGGAAGCTGTATTTTCATTGAGAGGTTTAGATCATGAAAAAGATATAATAATGTATGAATAATAGATTCTGTAAAGGTCCTAATTTTCTTTTGAGTAGTGAGCATATTTACAATTGTAGAAAGCAGTAATAAACAGTTTCAAAATTTCAAAATAGATAAATATGACATAAAAATGACATGACTACATATTTACAATTTCCTTTTCAATCCCACCTCTGACTGATCACATGAGACAAAAAAATTTTTGAAATATATTAAAATATACATGATGTCAAATTCATATAGTAGCAACGTAGATTCTTACGGTTTAGACATATTTACTCCCCAACATTATTTTGATTACTGTGGACTTCATTTTAAACTACAGAAAAAATGCATTCAACTGCAAAGGGCCTTGACGGTGTAAAACACAAATGTCCATAAACCTATTTTCTACAAAATAATAGGCTAAGAAGTTAAAAATACATAACCTGATGTATGACTAAACCAGCTATGTAATTAATTGCTGTTGTTGTTGTTAGGTGTCATCAAGTCAGTTCCTAGTCATGGAAACCCATGCACAACAGAACAAAACATCTCCCGGTCCTGCGTCATCCGCACAATCTTGGGTATGTTGGAGCCCACTGTTGCAGCAACTGCGTCAATCCATCTACTGGAGGGTTTCCCACATTTTCACTGATTCTCTACTTTACCGATGCAATCAATGTAATTGTACTGAGTTGGAAACTTGCTTTTTCTTTCAAGCCAATAAAATATTACTCTAAAACAATATTTCAGTAACTTAGCCAAATATTTACACAAATTTGGGTTTAGATTTACGTGTGTATGGATAGCCTTTTATGTGACAGATACATATATTCCAATATTAACTATTTATAGCAATTCTATGCAGTATGTATGTCTTTACATTTTGATAGTAAGAGGTAGGGTGGAAGATCTTAACTACCTTGCTCAAGCTTGTTAATATGATTTCGAGTGTTCCTCTTTTCATTTTGCCATTTTAAATGTCATGGAAAACCACATACCCATAACTGATAAATTTCTGTATCAGTTTTACTTAAAAAGTCAAAGATGAGAGCGCCACCATCTCAAATGTTTACTTAAAAGAAAAAAAGATTCTCCACCCACAACCAAGAACTTGAGTTGTCTTGACAGTATATCTGGCTAATTCAGCCTGAAATTTACATCAAGTGAAACAAATAATCACAGTGATTATGACTCAGGGCAAAGATTAATTAACGAATGTGTGAACTGCTTCTGTTAAATTTCGTTGGCAGGTATATTTTCATTCTAGATATGAGCAGATGAGAATGTTTCCTAAGCCTAGCTTCCTATATTTAAAACACAATTTGGAAACTTCCTCAAATTTTCAGTTCTGAATTCTCATAAGCAAAGTAGACTTTCAACGTTTAGCCTTCAGTAGTTCCATGGTGTCAGCACGAGGAAAGTATGACCTGAGGTTTGAGTTAAAAAAAAAAAAAAAAAAAAAAAGTGATTCTGAAAAATCAAGGAGATTCTGTATTTGGCAAAATGTATTCCCATACCGAAAATAACGGTGACAGATATGCAACTTAAAAAGGCAAAGATCTTCCACCTAAAAGAAATGACTAATAACCCAACATGTTTCAAGAGGCACTCAAAATATATTTTATATATCAAAATATGTCTTAATTATGAGGAATTGTTTTAATTTTTGTTTGTCTTCATAAACTGAAGGAAATATTTTTAGCTACCATTCGACCAATATACCTGACAGTTTTAGAAGAAGCAGTTAACAATCCAACGCCTCACTTTATTTACGGGAACAGACGCTAAGGCCATCTAAAGTTCGGGGAAGGAAAACTGAGAGCTTTTCCTCCATGAACTGTCTCCACTGAAGTCAGTATCATGGGCATCCTCCTTGCTTACCACTTGATCGGAAAAATAAAACTGTCGAAATAAGAAAGAAGGAACAGCTACCGTGCTTTCCCTGAGTCTGACTTCTAGGTTGAGAAAAAGGATTCTAAGTACAAAACCTTCGCTACGCATTAGCTCCTATAGTATTCTTCAGATTAACTAATTAATAAAATTGAGAAGAATGTCTGTAATTCTTGCCTCCAGAGCATTTTCTCTCTATCGGATGTTACGTCTTTCCAGAAAGTGCATGTTGACTCTAGGAATGTGTTGATTTCCCACAGCGCAATCAGAAGTAGCATCGGGAAATAAAAGAACGAGGGAAGGAAGCGAGGAGGAAGGAGAGAAGAAGGGGGAGGGAGGAACAAAGGGAGAAAGAAAAGGAGAGCATACCCTAGTCGGAACACGGAGCCTGGTACTATCTTCTTAGCTCTCTGTCCATTTTATTGCATTATGTTCTTACTGAACAAACTTTTCATAAACAATTTTTGAATCAGGTCCTTGTTAAAAGTCATTATGGCACGTCACATCAAAAGCCAGTCAGTTAGAATAGAAAAAAAGTAATAAAATTGGCTCTGAATTCCAACACGAATCTGATCTCTCCAAACAATTATTTTACGCCATAGCATAAAGGAACATGATAAAGCATTTTATGTAATTTCCTTGAGTAGGCTCCGTCTGTCAAGGACGCTTTCCAGCTTTGGGTTTTAGAATTTTTAGCAGGCTCTCCATAATTCACTCAGGAAGCAGGCATTCAGGAAACAAAAACTTGGCTCTTCACAACTGTATGCAGAAGAGTGATTTATAGAGGCTTCTTTTCAACGATACTTTAATTCATTTAAGAACGTGACTAATTTACTGCAGTTTTTTTGGTATTATTTGACTTTATAGAAGAATAAAGTTCATTTAATCTATAACCTCACACTCAGTTCCCTTTGAAAAATACTCCACCACAGTCTCACCTGCCCTATCTGACAGTTTTTACTGCTCAATTAGAGGCCACAAAACCTAATGAAGGCTGGGGATACTCAAACCCCATCTCTCCCACTCCCACACAGAAGGATGGCTAAATGCTTATGATTTTTACTATCATTTCATTGACCAAAGGGCTGGTAGGTGCAATCACTGTGCTGAACCCATGGGTGTGGGTTACTCTTTTGGATGCGCCCAAGGTTAAATTAAACTCACCTGGAAGATGCTATCTGGGGCTTTGGTCATTGTCTTCCCAGGATAGACTGCAGCTCAAGTGGCTAACCTAAACTAGCAAAGCTGCACGGTAACCTTTAGTTCAAATATGATTTTTGCACTCTCTTATGCTTCTTGTTGGGATTTATTTTACCCCTTTATTTCCATTTTGCAATAGTTTGAAAAAAATTGAAACTTGAATTACTTAGGATTTGGGAAGTGGTGCCGTGGTTAAGTGCTTGGTCACTAACCGAAAAGTTGGTGGTTCAAACCTATCAGCCTCTCCGCTGAAAGAAAGATGTGACAGTCTGCTTCCGTAAAGACTGACGGCCTTGGAAATCCTATGTGGCAGTTCTACTCTGTCCTATAGGTTGCTATGAGTCAGAATAAAACTCAGTGGCAATGAGTTTTATTTTCATTTTTTTTAAGCAAGAAAGTCTTTGGCATATTTTGGTTCCACTGATGTACTGTCTAGGCATACTAGCGTAGGGAAACAAGTGTTCCACGGCATTCACTGGAGGTTTATGGTGAAACTCCAATGGGGGACAAGTGTTAATTTCTTCACATTTTTCTCCTTGCGCTTGTCTCCTTTGGAGTAAGTTTTGGGTACTCTTAGGTTCCTTCAAGCACTGCTCTGCAACAGATTCGCTACATCCTGATGCAAAATCTGTTCACAAACGACAGTTGATATAGATCTAGATCTATATTTTTGTACTATTACAGCCTATGTGAGAAGGAAACTATACACCAGTGCTTTCAGAAAACAGGAGACGGAGGCTGAAGTGGAGTCTGAGGAACCAGGGTGAGGTGGAGATCTACAGCTCTTGAGTTAGAAAAGCTAAAGAACGCGTGGATGGAGTCAACCATACATAGAAAACTAGTTGCCTTAGAATGCGTATTATTTTCAACTAGTCACACTGAATTATTTTAGAATATAGCAAAACATTTGGAAATCTGTTGCCGGTGAAAACCTGCAAGGCAGACTGAACCTACAGCTTTAGGGGAAAACATGAGTAAAGCCAGAATCTCGGCGTGTTTTGGTTTTCACTGGATGCACTTACCAAGTATCACATGAAAAAGATGAGCCATGGCAGTACTTGGCTGGTTTATGAGAAGAAAGAAACCCAAAAGACAGATTTAGAAAAGCTCAGAAATTTGAAGAAAACCGATCTTAGACCCCAAACAAGGAAGATAAAGTTACACCCATTCCAACAAAACTTGCTGTTTCAACATAGCTGCCATTCAGTTGAGTGGGAGAGGCTTGAATACAACCAGGAAGAAAGGAAACGTATGAGGACTATGCCCTGGAAAAAGAAATGGGCCCTGGAACATAGCATTGCCAAAGAGCAAGTAGAATAGTGCTAGATTTTCAAGGGAATTGTTTATGAAGGAACTTGGAGCCCAGATCACAGCTTTCAAGATTCTAAACAACTCAGTCCACCAAATTCGTACAAGTTTGACAGAAGTAAAGCCTGCAAAGAAGGGTATCCTCTGCTATGCCTACTTCACATTTGACCATACAAGGTAATGCACAAGGGGCATAACCAGAAACCATGGAAAACAGTAGACAAGATGATTCCTAATAGAGAACAGTACCAGGGTCTAATTAAGAAATTACCTCCACAATCAGAGGAAGGGGTCTTCACAAAGACTGCCCAGCAGGATTTCCTCATTGCTATATAGCAGTTCATGAGCTGGAACCAACTTGATGCAACTGGCTATATATACTCCAGTTTAATCCCTGAGTGGCACAGTTGGTTAATGGTCGTGATTGCTAATCAAAAGGCTAGCAGTTCGAGTCCACCCATAAGAGCCTCAGAAAAAAGCCCAACAATCTACTTCTGAAAGATCATATCCATTGACAACCCTATGGAGCACAGTTCTACTCTGACGTGAGTCGGAACTGACTCAATGGCGTCTGGTTTGGTAAGTATATATATATATATATATATATATATCAGTTACCACTATTTTATCATCTCCCATTTCTGAATGGGAGCTTTTATGCTTTTATTGTGGTTATCCTGAACGTTGCACTGTGATATTTTGTTTTAGAGTACTGGGGACAAACAATTTCTCTTTTTCTTTATAAATTTTCAGACCACAATTTGCTACATTCAGATCTGATGGTGAAGCTATACATCACCTAGAGATGTTCACTTTTACACTGAAATTCAGACCGTCTCCCTTGGAAGGAGGTGAACTGTGGTGTGATGAATCACTTTTATATGGCCTTTCTAGCCATGGTCCTGGAACTATGCATATAAGTTGCTTGTGGCCCAGCAAAAGGATTGGACAGCTTGATAATAATGCAAGTAACGTGCATGGAACCCCTGTGGGGGTGAGAGCATGAAAGTAAGTTTGGAACCCTAACGAGGGGATTGGTCAATTCTGCCATCCAGTTAGGCTTAAAATGAGCCATTCCAGGCCTCATTACCAGAAGAAAGAAAAGCTAGGAGTGGAGAGCATCCTTTGGACCCAAGATCCCTGCACTAAAAACCTCCTAGACCCAGGAGATAGGAGAGCTGTAACATGGAAGACAGTAAGAGACGCCAAGAAGCAGTGGCAGAGAAATGGCAGGAGCAGAGGCAGCAGAACCAGGAGATTGGCAGGAGATTGTGTGGTGGGCTTCTCAACCCACAGAGAGAGAAAGCTGAGCACCTTTGGGCAGGAGGCTTGCTGCCAGAATTGGATGCCTCCAGGCACTTGTTGGAGCTAGGTCTGCTGACCCGCGGCACAAGAGAGCTGAGTGCCTTTTAGCAGGAAGCTTGCCAGCAGAGTGGGGTGCCTCTGGGTACTTGTCAATGAAGTTAGGCTTCCCAACCCATGGAGAGAGAAAGCTGAGTGCCTTCAGGCCAAGGCTTACTTGCAGAGTAGGGTGCCTCTGAGCACTTGGCAGATCTTGGCTTGCTCACTCACAGAGCAAGACAGCTGAGAGCCTTAGGGCCGAGGCTTGCTGACAGAATGGAGTGCCTCTGGGCACTTATTGCCAGAGCTAAAGAGTTTTGTGACACTTGTATGAGCAGGGCAGAGGCCAGGCTTAAGAGCTGATGGGCCAAGAGGCCCATGGGGCCTGGGCTGGAGGGGTGGTGGTTTGAGGGTGGAGAGGCCAAAAGCCAGGGAGAGGTCTGCCTGTGGGAATGGCTGAGAAGAGGCCGTCCTTATCAAAGAACTGTATCCTGAATTGTAACCCGTTACTTCCCTAATAAACCCCATAATCCTGAGTACTGTTCTCTGAGTTCTTTGCGGCCAATGCAACAAATTATCAAATCCAGTAGAGAAGTAGAGAGTGCCATGGGAGGAACAGTTGGTGTCAAACTAGTTAAAAGGTTGGACAGAGGAGACATGTCAGACTTCCATCTCATAAGAATCAGCCTTTAGTTGATGCTGCTTCCCTTTGTGAAATTAGACAAGGAGGTCTGACACCTTCACCAGGTCATTTTTTACATGAATGTATTGTGAGTATAAAAGAAATGTATTCATGGATATCTGTAGCTGATATACTAACTGTTCCCCAAGATTCATGAATCCCCTTCTGCTGTGCAAAGTTGTTACTGGTCATATGAGGGATGCCAGCACAACTTGTACAAGGAAAGGTCATGGAAGCTCCACAGACACATCCAAACTCCCTGAGGGACTGAATTACTGGGCTGAGGGCTGTTGGCACCATGGTCCCGAGGAACACCTAGCTCAACTGACATAAAATAGTTTATAAAGACAGTGTTCTACATTCTACCTTGGTGAGTAGTGTCTGGGATCTTAAAAGCTTGTGAGCGGCCATCTGAGATACTCCACTGGTCTGATCCGATTGGGAGAAAGGGAGAATGAAGAAAACAAAAGACACAAGTGGAAGATCGTCCAAAGGACTAACAGACCACGAATACTACAGCCTCCCCAGACTGAGTCCAGTACAACTAGATGGTGCCCGGCTACCACCACTGACTGCTCTGACAGGGATCACAATAGAGGGTCCTGGACAGAGTTGGAGAAAAATGTAGAGCAAAATTCTAACTCTCAAAAAAAGGCCAGACTTACTGGCCTGACAGAGACTGGGGAAACCCTGAGAGTATGGCCCACAGACACCCTTTCAGTTCAGTAATGAAGTCACTCCTGAGGTTCACCCTTTAGCCAAAGATTAGACAGGCCCATAAAACAAAACAAGACGAAAGGGGCACGCCAGCCCAGGGGCAAGGAGGAGAAAGCAGGAGGGTACAGGAAAGCTGGTAATAGGGAACCCAAGGTTGAGAAGGGGAGAGTGTTCACACACCGTGGGGTTGGTAACCAATGTTACAAAACAATACGTGTACTGATAGCTTAATGAAAAGCTAGTTTGTTCTATAAACCTTCATCTAAAGTACAAAAAAAAAAGTTGTTACTGGTCAGTGGCTGCTCAGGCAGGGACTACAACTCTCAGCAACCCCATTCCCTACTGCATCTAGTGTGGCCATTCTATTATTTCCTGCCAGATGAATGTACCTATAGGGACGTGTGTCACCTTGGGTCAAAGCATTTAAAATACAGTGACACCTTTTCAATGCTCTTTTCACTACCAGGGGTTAGATGTACATGCTGTAGGGCCGCAGAACAGAGATGGGAATGTTTTCTATAAAGGGACAGATAGTAACCACTGTAGGCTTAGGGGGCCATACAGCCTCTGTGACAACTACTCATTTCTAATGTTGTGGCACAAAACAGCCACAGACAATACATAAAAAAATTATTCTGTGTCCTAATAAAACTTCATTTTATGGACACTGTGGTGGTTAATGTTATGTGTCAACTTGGTTAGACTATGGTGTCCAGTTATTTGGTTAAATACTAGCCTAGACTTTCTTATGAAGTTGTTACATGTAATCAAATCAGTCGGTCTTAAGTAAAGCAGAACCAGTTGCCGTGGAGTCAATTCTGACTCATGACAACCCCATGTGTGTCAGAGTGTAACTGCTCCATTGGCCTTTCAACGGTTGATTTCTTTGGAAGTAGATCACCAAGCCTTTCTTTTGAAGTACCTTTGGGGGCGTTGAACAGCTAACCTCTGGTTAGTAGCCAACGTGTTAACTGTTTGCACCACCCAGGGACTCTCTTCAGACTATAGACGTTTTGCCATAACTTCTTCACCCTTCGCTCTTCCCATCACCTAAGGACGTGGGACACAAGATTGCAGGAATCTCCAGCCTGTTGCCTGACCTGCAGATACGAACTTGCCAGTGCCCCACGATCACACGAGCCAATTCCTTAAAATCAATCCATTTTTCTCTCTCTCTCCCTACCCTTCTGTTTTGCTAGATAACCATAAGAAACCCTGATGGTGTAGTGGTTAAGTGGTATGGCTGCTAACCAAAAGGATGGCAGTTTGAATCCACCAGCTGCTCCCTGGAGACCCTATGGGGCAATTCTACTCTGTCCTATAGGGTCACTATGAGTCAGAATCAACCTGACAGCAATGGGTTTAGAAAACCCTAAGGCAGACGCTGAAACCGAATTTCATATTATTTTTATATGTCACAAAGTATTATCGTTCTCTTCATTTTTTTCAACTATGGCAACTGTAAAAATTACAGTCAGCTCATGGTCCTTACCAAAACAGTCTGTGGGAGGAACTTCATCCACAGGTCTAGTTCATTAACCTTGCGCTAGGAGACAGTGGAGCTACAAAACAGAGAGATCTTGGCCCCTAGATCAACACAAGGAGGAAAACCCTTGCCCTGGCATACCTCCCCCTCACCAGGAACATCCATTTTGGTTTAACGTGTGCATAAGAAGTAAAAGTTTATATGTCACACCACTGAAATTTAAGGGTAAATTTCTTATAGCAGATAGCATTACCCTAAATAATACAGATATTTTAAGTAATCTAGGAATATTACTATCTATAATATATCTCATTTTAAGACAGAATCAAAAAAGAAAGAGTAAATAATTCCTAGCTTTCTTGGTTTCAAGTCAGACATCATTCAACCACTGCATGTAAATTTATTTTAAAAAATGATTTATGGACTGCTCTAAGTTCCCAGAGCATAGAACCTCCAGCTTGGAGTTGAAAAAGTAAAGAAATAAAGAAAGCAAAAATACAATGCTCAACAATAAATACATAGAAGTCAAAGCAGTGCTCGTGAATTTCCTCATCAGCAAGAAAAAGAGTTCAAAATTCGCTCTATTTCAAGACAGCTAATGGGAACCACATGGAAGCATTAAATTGGTGTTCGGGTTTTTCTTCTTTTTTACACTTTTTAAAAATAAGAATGCAAATCAAATATGTCTATGTCCCACTGGGAAATTAAATAACCTTTTTCTTCTTGATGTTCCACACATAAATTTGCACAATGACCCACACCAGTGTTAGTAGACAGTTTTGTTGTTTTTTCCCCAAAGCTGGGTGAATGCGTACAGCAAGATTATCACTTGAATAGCATATCCATCATTGTTATAAAGAGAAAATAACCTAAGACACAGCAATCCCTTTGGCGAAGCTACATTTTACAAACCCTTAGGGTGGAATGAAATGCAGATGTTGCGTAAATGGCAAAGCTTCACTAAATACAGAGCTTGAGATAAGTTAAGATGCAGTTCATGAATTATTCATTGAGTTTTATACTCAATAACTATGATAAGTCTGCGGGTCCTTAGGAATGTGTCGGCAGAGTCGCAGCCACAGGACAGACGTGGCCACATGCATAGAATTTCAGTTTTCTCAAGGATTATACATCTTTTATACTAAAAGGAACACAGCAATATAAAGAATGCAAAGTTGGAAGGCATTACATACATATATGTAATGCATTCAGACTTTGCCTTCCAATTCTGCATTCTTATATATGTAATGCCTTCCAATTTGCAGTCTTCTTTACAGGTTGTCTATTTTAGTGTAAAAGGGATATATATATATATATACACACACATATATGTGTGTGTGTGTGCGTGTATATATATATATATATATATACATAAATGAGGATTCCTAAGAAAATTGCCACCTGTGGCATTTCCATGGTAGAATTCTCATCTTCCATGCAGGACATCCACTTCTGACTCCTGGCCAATGCACCTCGTGCTCAGTCAACACCCCTCCGTCAGTGGACGCTTACATGTTGCTATAAAGCTAAACAGGTTTCAGCAGAGCTTCTGGATTAAGAAGGACTAGAAATAAAGGCCCGGTGATCTACTTCTAAACTCAACCAGAGAAAACCCTGTGGATTACAATGGTCTGCTAAGTGACTGATCGTGGGAACGACACAGAGCCAGGCAGCATTTAGTACTGCTGTACTTGGGTTGCCATGAGTTGGGGCTGACTCAATCGCAGCTAACAACAACAATGTCCTCCGAAACCCATCTGCAGTAATTCTGTGGGAAGTTTAGAGATCTGTTTTCTCTGATGACCTATTTGGATTTATATTTCAGGCTTCTGTCTTTGAAAGAATTTTAAAATTTTACCTTCAACTGTATGCCTACCAACTGGTGGTAAGAGATACTTTAACTTTTGTCCTTGCTCTGTGACACTTGACATCTTCCCAAAGAGGGGGTCAGAAAAAGAATTATGATAGTATTTACAGTATTTTTGTTTGTTGCTTGTTCACCGACTCACGGCCACCCCATGCACAACAGAAAGAAATGCCACCCAGTCCTGCTCCATCTCCGTTGTTGGTCACGGATTAGACTGTTGTGATCCTTAGAGTTTTCAGTGGCTGATTTGTGGAAGCAGATCACCAGGCCTTACTTCCGAGTCCCTCTTAGTCTGGAAGCTCTGCTGAACCCTGTTCAGCAGCACAGCAACGTGCAAGCCTCCACTGATGGACAGGTGGTGGCTGTGCCCATGGTGCAATGGTCTGGGAATCGAACTCTGGTCTCCCACCTGGAAGGTGAGATTTTTACCATTGATACAACACTGCCCTCCCTCTCTGATATGAACAGCCTCATGGACCTCAATTTATAGACGAGGAGAGGCTAGGGGACTGGGTCTCACAGTCAGTAACTCTCAGAGCCAAATCTCAAACCTAAACAGCCTAGTGCAGAGTCCACTCTCTTAGTCATTTTATTATTCTCAATTTTCTTTACTCTCAGTTTTCTATTTTTTAAGTTTATTAGTTCATTCCAAGTGCAAGTAGGAATCAGCTATACACCATAAATTAGGAATTCCAACCTAAATTATTTTTGCTCATTAATTTATTCAGCAAATATATAATATTTCTTATGTTACAGTTCTAAGCAAGAAGGGTAAATGAATCAGTAAATAAAATAGAAAGTATCCGTGTCTTCTTGGAGCATAGAGAGTCTGACTCTGGGACTATGTATACAATACAGTTATATATAAAATCTGGGAATAAAATAGAAATTCTACAAAAAAATCGTGGTGAAGATTTTTTTTTGTTTTTCTAAATTTATTCTGTTTTGATATTTATGTATATATATTTTTTGTTTCTTGAAGTGGTATTTGGGAAAATGCAAAAAAAAAGAAAAAAGAAAAATCTAGCTGAGTGTTTATAAAATTACATGCACAGAAATCTTCAATGCAGTTTCAAAGATACTGCCAAATACAGAAATGAAACTTCAGGGATGGTGTTCCCATATTTATAGTATAATTACTTTTAAAAAATCCCAAATTCTAATGGGACTGTCTCCTGATATTCTGGAAACAGGCTCTCCAGATTATACTCGAGCAGCAACAATCCTGTTAACCAACAAACGTGACAAAGGGCGTCCTCCCTCTGCTCACTATTTTATCAGTTTTGAAAGGGGACAAATTTAGAATGATTTCATTTCAAGCCTTATAGTGATTAAATCCCAAACACGAGGTGTAAAGTGGCCTATGGCAGTGGACAGTATATTTCCTAATGAGACAGCCCATATATATTTCATAGTTGCGAGACATGAAAGAAAAGCTTCTGATGAGTTCGGATAGGAAATGTGGGCAGACTTGTGTGCAGACGTAGTACACGAAGATATTAAAGACTTTCTTCTGTAAGAATGGTTTACAGGTTTTTCCAGAAGAAAGATAAAAGTATCCCATTTCCATCCCATTTGATAGAAGTCACACTTTTACCTTTGTTCATTAAGAAATTACATGACAAGAACCGACTTTTTACTTGGTTACTCATTTAAAAAAAAAAACCAATTGGCATCCCGTTGATTCTGACTTGTAGTGACCCCACTGGACACAGTGGAACTGCCCCGTAGGATTTCCAAGGAGAGGCTGGTAGATTCAAACTGTCGACCTCTTGGTTAGCAGCTGTAGCTCCTAACCACTGCGCCACCAGGGCTCCATTGTTACTCACAGCAGTTTTGGACAATGATGCATGCAATGCCTGGTGCGTATGTGGATTTGTGTAAGCCTTGCAATAGCTCTGTGGCTGTCTAACAAGTTGAGAAACTGATGGAGGAGATCCTTGTGTCTTGAAATAAATTGATGGCATTGACCTAAGATTACCTGTATAGTCACTGTCACATTTAAGTCCAATTCATATTTCACTATTGCAAATAACAATGCAAAATTTATACCAGTGTTTGAATGGTAAATGACCTTATAAGATCAGTTAAGAAAATATTTAATTCATCAACAACATTGGTCTAGCATTGTTGAATCATGCATCACTGTGGTTACCAATGAAACTAAATTATCTTTCTCTTCTTCATATTTTTCTTCTATTGTGAATTGCTTTTGTCTCTTAACCATTGATCTATTTATGTTGACTCGAACTTTAAAAAATATTTCCAAAATTAATATTTAAAGAATCATAAACAAGTAGATATAAAGAAATAAATGCTGAGGAAAAATTAATTTTTCTGCTTATCATTTATATGCTAGAGAATAACTATATACAAAAACTTGTTAGATTTAAACTGCATCCATCCTAAATGATATTCCATTTTTTATCTTTAATTTTTTTTTATTAAGTTAAAATAAGAACGTTCGCTTTATGTTTAAAACACATACGCAGGGTTGTTGTGGTCTGAACTGATGATCTGTGGCCCTAAGAGCCCTAGTTTAGAGAGAATTTCCTATACCCTTGTCATGGATTGAGTTGTGCCCCCAAAAAATATCTGTCAGCTTGGGTGGGTCATGATTCCCAGTGTTGTATGATTGTGTAATCTGATGTGATTTCCTTACATCTTGTAAACTCTATCACTATGATGAGGTTATATGTGATCTCCTTATGTGTTATAAATTCTATCACTGTGATGAGGTTATACTGATGAGGTTTACAAGATTAAGTAGTGTCTTAATGCAATCTCTTTTGAGATATAAAAGAGAGAAGAGAGCAGAGACACACGGGAACCTCATACCGTCAAGAAAGCAGGGCCAGGAGCAGAGTGTGTCCTTTGGAGCTGAGGTTCCTGCACTGAGACTCTCCTAGACCAAGGGAAGACTGATGACAAGGATCTTCCTCTGGAGCTGACAGAGGGAGAAGGCGTTTCCCTGGAGCTGATGCCCTAAATTTGGACTTGTAGCCTACCAGACTGTGAGACAATAAACTTCTCTTTGTTAAAATCTATCCACTTGCAGTATTTATTAGAGCAGCACTAGATGACTAAGACACCCCTCCTTATGCTGGAGTGAACAACTTGATACGTTTTCCTGTGGGTTCTAAATCTTCAGGAATTCAACACTGAATTTTCTTCCTGATTATTTCCACATTATAAGTGCACAGAGATTGCTGAAAATACCATTAAATACAGGCAATGTATATACATATTTTTTACCACCTGAGTTGAAATTAGGATTTCTTTCTAAGAAGAGTTTGATACAATTGACTCCGAAGAGCTGGGAAGTTTTAGGAGTTTAAATATCCTTATTGTGATATTGTAAATACTGTTATTTTTTCCATCAGAAATTAGCAATTCCCATGTAGTTTCTTTCTAAAATCAAGAACTTCTTTTCAATGATGTATTCAGTTCTAGAATGTTCTTATAATGTGTTGCTTCATTTAAATACAATATTTATACTACTTCCTTTGCTACGAGCCCTGGTGGCACAGTGGTTAAGAGCTACAGCTAGTTATGGCTGCTAACCAAAAAGGCTGGCAGTTCAAATCCACCCAGCCACTCCTTGGAAACCCTATGGGGCAGTTCTACTTTGTCCTATGGGGTCATTATGAGTCAGAATCGACTTGACAGCAAAGAGTTTCCTTTGCTCAGTTGGCAAATAACGTATTTCTTAGAAAAGTTTTTCCTCCAAGCTGTTCATGCACAGCACCACTTAATTTATTGGTCTGTGCATGTATAAAAACATAATTTTCTAAAGCATTTAAATATACTTTAACATGTTTAATGTATAAGGTGCACATTCATTGTCAAATAGATAATTACAAAAAAATGTGGTGGTCGTTACTCAGTCTGTTAAGAACTTTTCATTTAAGCAATGTTTAAAAAATGGTAAACTTATATCACAAGAATATGGACCATAAGATTTTCGGACACTTTCTAATCAACTGCTCACTCTCTAACTCCATAATTTTACTAGTTATTTTCAATGTAATCCTTTTGCTGCTAGGAAAATTGCAGTGACTTTCTTTAGGAAAAAAAATGTGCTGAATGCATGACTATCCTTTCAAAATGAAAGTAAAGCAATTGTAATAAAATTATGAGAATATGTGTCTTTTTCTCAAAATAAGCTTTACCTATGTCACCTGTGTAGGTGGGGGGGGGGGGGGGGAGAGAGAAGAGCAGTAAAGATGGAGTCATGACCATAAAGTGCTGAATATTTCCACACGTAAAATTTGTAATATACTTCATTTAGTGTTTACATGTACAGGTTTTTAAATATCCTTGATTACAGCATTTTACTCTATCATTACAAACATCCGTATTGCATTTAGAAAGGAGCTATCCTTAGCAAATCTACATATAGACATAAATACCGTTTAATAGTCTTTCCTTGTGAAAAAGGACAATGACTGCCATATTAGATTGACAGCTCTTTAATCATTCTGCTGGTGCCACAAAACGAAAAATTAAAAAAAGTCTTTAATGAGAGAAGAGAAATCAGAGAGAACTGACTACAAAAATTATGAAAAGGTCAGAGCCTTAGAACAATGCAGAAGGCGCTGACAGAAAACAAAACATTCGCGTATCTTGTCAAGTGAGCATAAAATAAAGTAGAGGCAGAAAGTTAACATGCATTACTCTATAAGGCACGTTTCCATGAGACCAACTTAGATTTGCCCCCACATATCGTATTTTTATAGATTGCATTTTAAATCGCTTTTTAAAATTAAGTTTTAAAGATAAAACAAAAAGTCTCTAATCAGTCTTTCTCTATGAAATATAAACGTGTCAATCTGTCACTTGCCAATGAGGATAAATAGACTACTGTAGGTATCCATTAACGCTATTCCAAGAACTTCTTTTCAACCACATGTTCAGCTCTAGAGTGCTCTTGTCATGTTTTCCTTCATTTAAATACAGTAGCAAGAATTATACTACTTCCCTTGCTCAACTGGTAAATAAAATCTTCCCTAGAAATAGGTCCTATCCTACCTTTCTCCTAAGTTTACACAGGTGCACACAGATGATTTTCTACAGTCACACACACACACACACACACACTCACACACTAATTTAGTCGTGCTAATGACAGGAACCCCCTGCCGTCAAGTCGATTCCGACTCATAGCGACCCTGCAGGACAGAACAGAGCTGCCCCATCGGGTTTCCAAGGATGGGCTGGCGGATTCTAACTGCCAACATTTTGGTTAACAGCCATGGGTCCAAACTACTGCACCAAGCATTGGAGCCCTGGTGGCTCAGTGGTTAAGAGTTCAGCTGCTAACTAAAATGTTGGCAGTTTGAATCCACCAGCCTGTCCTTGGAAACCCTACCGAGCAGTTCTACTCTCTCTTATAGGGTCGCCATGAGCTGGAATCAACTCGACAGCAACAATTAGTGACAGGAAAACCTTTGCATTGCCTTTGGCCTTGCAATTGAAATATCACTGATTTGCATAAAAACCTAATATTACATTAGTTTACCTATATTTAATATCGCAAACTGTAGATATTAAGTTTGTTTTTCATCTGACTTGCCCCCCACCAGAATATAAGCTACTCAGTGGTGGAGATTTCTGCATATATTATTCAGTGTTGTATGCCCTCTCACAGACCCCTGGGTGGTGCAAATGTTTAAGCACTCAAGTAATAGCCCAAAGACTGGCAGTATCTACCCAGAGGCACATCGGGAGACATGCTGGGGATCTGCTTCTAAAAGGTCACAACCTTGAAAACCCCGTGGAGCAGTTTTACTCTGCACACTTGGAGTCACCATGGTCAGAACCGACGCCAAGGCAACTAACAACAAGATGCCCTGCCACTAGAATAGTGCCTAACTGCCTTGGTCATCTAGTGCTGCTCTAACAGAAATACCACAAATGAATGGCTTTAACAAAGTGAAATTTATTCTCTCACTGTCTAGTAGGCTAGAAGTCTAAATCCAGGGCATCACCCTCAGCGGAAGGCTTTCTCTGTCTGTCAGCTCTGGAGGAAGGTCCTTGTCATCAATTTTCCCCTGGAATAGGAGCTTCTCAGGCGCAGGGACCCCGGGTCCAAATGATGCGCTCTGCTTCTGGTGCTGCTTTCTTGGGGGTATGAGGTCCCCCCACCCTCTGCTTGCTTCCCTTTCCTTTTATCTCTTCCTAGATAAAAGGTGGTGCAGGCCACACCCTGCAGAAACTCCCTTTACATTGGATCAGGGATGTGACCTTAGTAAAGGTGTTATAATCCAATCCTAAACCTCCTTAACATAATCTAATCTTGCCTCATTAACCACAGGCAGAGATTAGAATTTACAACACATAAGAAAATTATTATCGATCACAAAATGGAGGACAACCACATAATACTGAGAATCATAGCCTAACCAAGTTGACACGTATTTTCGGGGGACATAATTCAATCCATGACACTAATACATAAGTGTTCAATAATTTTTTTTAAAGAACGTTAATAATTGGCAATAATTAATATTTCTTTTTTGTGAAGTCTTAGCTTTATTGTTTAGAGCATTAAATTTGTGCTTACTATTTATTTTCTCTAAAAAGTCTATTTCTCATGTGTTAACCACTTGAGGTGTATTTCATATATTTATATTTTTATATTTGCTGGTAATTCTGATTAGCAGATTTGCATTTGCCTAGATTCAAGAGAAAGCGTGTCATAGTTAAAGCTTTTAAGTTCCTGTAAAGAGGAGAAGCAAGCATGCAGTTCTTAATAGACACCATTCAGAAAACAGCTAGGAGATTCGATTCACCTTCTCACAAGGGAGAGCCTTCCCTGTTACTGTGAAGCCTTTCGGCTCTGTTATTTGCCTCCTTTTTCTGCACTTGCCCTTCACCTACTTCCTATTTAAAGCACACATAAATAGTGAACTGTAAGGTAAGATCATATAATCTTACCTTACAGTTTCCAAAGTACTGAGAGAAATTCAATATTCCCTTTCATTACCATTATAGCTTTTGGAAAAAGCAATCTTGTTTAAAACAGATCAAAAATGAAGTCTCAATCATACTGTTCTAAAGATATAACTTGAGCTTCTTCGTGTTTAATAGGGAAAAAAAAGATGCTTCAATGATACACATCCAACATACCTGGTAAATGTAACTGAATTAATTTTCTCCTGTCAAAGCTGTTGCTGCTAGGAAAACAGCAGCGATATTATAAACGAGTAGCCATAGTAGCAAAAAAAAAAAGTATCTTATTGATATTAAATCTAAACCCATTGCCGTGGAGTTGATTCCGACTCATTGCAACCCTACAGGACAGAGCAGAACTGCCCCATAGGGTTTCTAAGGAGTGGCTAGTGGAGTCGAACTGCTGACCTTTTGTTTAGCAGCCAAGCTCTTAACCTCTGCGCCACCAGGGCTCCCTACTGATACTAAGGTGAATTAAAACACATAAGGTAAAAATCCCTTTATTATTCTTTTTTTCAAGATTCTATTTGGCAGTAAACAGAATAACTGATCTAATGATATAAAGAATTAACTCTGTTGTACTAAGAGGAGCCCTGCTGGCACAGTGAAAGATCAGCACTTCCAATCTACCAGCCACTCCAAGGAAACCCTATGGGATAGTTCTACTCTGTCCTATAGAGTCACTATGAGGTGGAATCGACTTGAGGGCAATGAGTTTGGTTTGGTTTGGTTTGATTGTACCAAGAAGGAAAAAAGACATGTAAATAAGATAAATAAAATAATGGGAAGCGTGGAAGAGAAATGCAATGGCTAAATGTATGTACCATGCACAATGGGTAGTCAGAATGTTCTATAAGTTATATTCTACCATTGCTCAAACAATCTAGGAACGAATTTTCAGGAAAGAAGTATGTATTCTGGTGATTCAGTTATCCTGTCCATCATGACATGATAAATCTCTAGGTGTGAACTTTTACAAATTTACAAATTTCCCTCTTCTCTCAGAACTATCAGCTGAGCTGGCTGGGATTCAACCACTATAGCCTCCCAATCAACCTACAGCTACTTGGCTGTTGTTATTAAGTGCTGTTGAGTCGGTTCTGACACATAGCAACCCAGTGCACCACAGAACGAAACACTGCCCGGTCCTGCACCATGATCACAGTCGATGTTATGCTTGAGCCCATTGTTGCAGCTACTGTTTCAATCTAGCTACTTTGTTGGACTGACTCAGCTACTTGACTATCGCTACAGAAATAGATATGGATCCCACAGTCATGTTTGTTTACAGTTATATGGATTCAGGATGGTCAACAGACAAAAGCTAGGTCAATCAATGTATGCCTCCCAGGAATTCAGAGAAAACTCTTCAGTTTCCATTGGGAATGAGAACTATAAGAATGTAAACTCGGAAGCTGTAGACAAGATAAGCAGAGAAACAGATGTTATTGATTTATTTGGTCATAATTTTGTCCTGAAATTAGCAAAAGTCAAGTTAAGAAAGATGTGACTCATAAAATCCAGGACAAAAACTTAGAAACATTTGAAGTGGGTTTCTTCCATACATGTTGTGACTCTTTCCCTTTTTACCAATTATAGCATCCCTCCTCCCAGCCAAAGTCTGAAAAGTTCTGTAATACAGTATTGTTCTTTTAATATTTTAATAGATGGTCCTCAGTGATTCCCTCCTCCTCGTTCACTCCCTTGTGTATCTAACACATACAAAAAAAAACCTCACTGTCGTTGAGTCCATTCTGACTTATGGCAACACCATGGGTTCCACGGGGTTTGCTTGGCTGGGATCTTAATGAAAGCAGATTCCCAAGCCTTTGCTTCAGGGTACTACTGAGTGGGTTCAAACTGCCAATCTTTAGGTTAGCAATTGAGTGCAAACCGTTTGCAACATCTAGGGGCCTTATCTAATGCGTAGAATATGTCACAAAATATGAAATGTCAAGTCCAACAATAAGTTACAAAAAGAGTGTGATTTCCCTCTGTCCTGGGCTCTCACTTTCTCTTGTCACTTGTGCTGTGAAAGCAAGCTGCATGTTGTTAGGATCCAATGGTGAGCTCCCATGGCAGAGTGGGGACCTGAAGCCATCAGCCTAACAGCCCAGGAACCAAACCCTACCAAGGAGCACATGAGTGAGCTCGGAACAGATCTGTCAGTCCCAGGCGAGTCTTGAAATTACTGCAGACTAGGCCAACAGCTTGAACACAACCTCATAAAACACCAGCTAAGCTTCATCCAGATTACTGACTCTCAGAAACTGTGAGATAATACTTGCTTCTTGTTTTAAGGTGCTCAGCTTTGGGGTAATTTGTTACACAGAGGCAGATAATCAATCATTTACTATTTTTTAGATACAGTTTGGTAAACATATTTAAAAGTTATTTTATCTCCATTAGGCTTTCTAAAAAAATAATCAGACATTAAAGTGTGGTTAATAAATCTATAGGTTGATTTTAGATCATATAGTGTTCTTATTTTTGAAATGGAGGTTTTTTTTTTTTTTAGTTGGCCTGTTAATAAGACAAAGGAGACATGAATTCTGAAAGTATTGAGAAAGATTTTCCTGCATCACAATCCCCAATATTTATACAAAACCATATAATGTATAATGTAATAAAAGGACATTTTTATTGAGATAAAATGTAAAAAATATTAATAATAATGTAAATAAGCAAAAGTTCAAATGCTATGGGGTAGAAAAGATTAGACTAAGAATATCTTCCAGAATTTGGCTCAGTACTTAGAAGGTATCACAGGTGTTGATATTTGCATGATACATTCAAGCAGAATTTATAGTAACTTAGCAGCTGTACTGTAAATAGTGTCTTATAAAAAGCCTATTAAGCAATAATTGCTATTCAATATGCATAGCTTAATGAAAGTGACTTGCTGCAATTTCAAGCCATTTTGGAATCATGGTTACGTAAAACTTTGACACGCAGAAGCTGTTTATATCCGTTGGTTTGGGAGAAAATATGTATGCATATTCTTCCCTGCCCTTTTTTTTTCCTTATCAAGAAAGAAGAAAACATGGATAGCATTTCATTATTAATTATTACTACTTTGGTGAGTGATTTTAACAAAACTTACAAAAAATGCTACTTGATTTTCTTGACAGTGTGCCATTCAAGGGCACTACATTAACAGCTACAACAACATACTAATTAGGCAATAACTGTATTTCATACTTATAATTCTAGTTCTAAGAACTTTGAAAAATGTTAAAATGATAACTTTTTTTTTAAGCTTCTAAACAAATTCCAATTTGTTCAGACTGAAGCTATCTGTTTAAAGTCCAGTCTTGGGAAAAAAATAATAATCAATAATAATAATCCATTTCCAGACAGTCCCATCCATTGTCACAGAGAAAAACAGCTCTTCTTTGGGAGTCCCCAGGTAGTGGGAAAACACACTGACCCATTCATATCCTGTTCAGGTATTACAACAAGGTAGAAAGAGATGATTAATATTACAGGGTCACAGTGTATGGGAACCCTATGGCGTTATTATTAAAATAATATGCTAAAATTTGGCAAAAAGAAGACAGATCACGAACTCACAGAAACATTACGGTAAAATCAACCCAACTATTCATTCTATTTTGACAGGCTGGTGAAAAGAGACTGAAAAGGGGAAAAAAATCTTCATCTAAATTAATCTGAAATGCACATGAGGTGTTTCATTTTTGTTAAAGTCAGATATTGTTTTTAAATATGGCAAACTATTCATCGAAGGTATAATTTTTATTTCTTGTGTTTTGTTTTGTCAGTGACTTGAGGTGGTGATATATTTTGCTTTTAAATTGGATTTTGCTTTTTTTAAATTGTCGTTAACACAATCAAAAACAAAGGTTAAGTCATCTGAAGATTAACAAGGGAGAGTGGGGTCTTACAAGGTATTCAGTAGTGTCCATTTTCCTTGTCACAAAGATTTTAGTATTTAAATAAAACCTGTGTACAGTTAAATGGAAAATAAGATAAACGACCTTTAAATTGTATCTTTTATGCTATCTTACAGACTGAATTGTGTCCTCCCAAAATATGAGCTGTAATTCCTAGCCCCTATACTTGTGGTTGTAATTCCATTTGGGAATGGGTTTTCTTTGTTATGTTAAGGAGGCAGTGTTAGTGTAGGGTTTGCCTTTAATCAATCCCTTTTGAGATAGAAAAGAGCAAGCTAGCAAGCACAAACAAACGGGAAGATACACTCCACATGACTGCCAACGAACCCAGGAATAGAAGCTGAGAAGAGACAAGGACCTTCCCCCAGAGCAGAGAGAGAGAGAGAGCCTTCCCTTAGAGCTGGTGCCCTGAATTCAGACTTCTAGTCTCCTGAATTGTAAGAAAATAAATTTCTGTTCATTAAAGCCATCCACTGGTGGTATTTCTGTAAAAGTAGCACTAGATAACTAAGACACTATACAATTTAATGGCAAAAATCTATGGCATTATTAGAAATTTATATAAATATGTATGATATCACTATTGTCACAAAGATAGAGCCAATACTCTGTTCTAGAAAGTACTCTTAAAAACAGAGAATGCTTTTTCTATACAAGGGAAGAGGACTGTCAAAGGCATAAATGTCATTTGTTGACATGATGTCTCATCACTCCTGCCTCAGTCATCCAGTGCTGCTCGAACAGGAATACCACAAGCAGATGGCTTTAACAAAGAGAAGTTTATTCTCTCACAGTCCAGTAGCTACAAGTCCAAATTCAGGGCATCAGCTCTAGGAGAAGGCCTTCTCTCTCTGTCGGCTCTGGAGGAAGGTCCTTGTGATGCATCAGTCTTCCTTCTGTCTGGGAGATCCTCTGCACGTGAACCTCAGGTCCAAAGGACACACGCTGTACTCCCGGCACTGCATTCTTGGTGGTATGAGGTTCCCGTGTGTCTCTGCTCACTTCTCTCTTTTACATCTCAAAATTGATTGCATTAAGACACCACCTAATCTTGTCAACCTCATCAGTATAACCTCATCACAGTGATAGAATTTACAACACTTAAGGAAATCACATCAGATTACACAATCATACAATACTGGGAATCATGACCTAGCCAAGTTGCTACACACATTTTTTGGGAGACACAATTCAGTCCATGACAACTCCCCAATACTTTAGTTCATATTTCTTAGAAAGACACATCTCCTACCTAATAACAATGCAACCATCTGAATAATGAAATTAATATCGAAACATCACTGCCATATAATCCTCAAATACCATTCAAGTTTTTCTAATTGTCTTAATAATAGTCTTATAGCAAATGAATGCAATTCAGATTCATACTTTGTTGCATTTAGTTGTCACTGATTTCTTAAAGTCTCCTTTGGTTCTTCAGTATTTTCTTGTCTTTTGTACACCTTTACACTTTTGAACCCTACTGGTTAGTTAGTTATTTAGAATATTCCTCAGTCTGAGTTTGTCTGATGTTTCCTCATGATTAGATTCAAGTTATGCAACTTTGACAGGTGTATTACAGAAGTGATGCTTTATTCTTTTCATTGCGTCATACCATGTGGCGTATCGTTGCGATTTGTCCCATTAATAGTGATGTTAACCTTGATCACCTCAATAACGTGGTGTCTTCCACTACTTTCCATGGTAAAGTTACTACTTTTTCCTTTGTAGTTTATAAATATTTGGGAAGAATGTACTTTAAGACTATGTAAATATACCGCTTCTCATCTATCTTTTGTTTTATTCATTTATTTATACATATCACTGTCTACTCATGGTTCCCAATTTTATCCAGTGGATTATAATCCAGTAACATCATTGTTAAGATACACAAATTGTCCCTGATTGGCGTGTTTCAGTCCCTTCCAAGCTGGCTTCTATGTCATTTTGATATGCCTCTATCATTCTTTGAGTGCTCCCTTGCTTTCTGGCACAATAAGATGTTCCAGGGACCTTTTGTTCTTTGTCTTTTCCAGAGCTAGAATCAACCATTACTGCAAGAAGCCTTGGTTCTTTTCAATGGATGATGGTATTTAGAACCCAAGATCTAGATGCAATGGTGCTCATTACAATTGTGATGTCATTACATCCAGTTTCCTCTCAGTGAACAGAGGTAGGAAACACATTCGTATGTACATATACACGCATGTACATAGAGATAAACAAAACTAAACCTGTTGCCGTTGAGTAGATTCCAATTCACAGCTGCCCTATAGGACACAGGAGAACTGACCCATAAGGTTTCCAAGAAGCAGCTGGTGGATTAGAACTGCCAGCCTTTCGGTTAGCAGTTGAGCTCTTAACCACTATGCCACCAGGGCTCTGTCATACATAGCGATACCCACATTTAAATCTATATTTACTTGTATAAGTATCTATAAATATTCAAAACCACGAATTTATAATGATACCTCTGATTCCAATCCAACACCTCAGGATTTACTCGTTTTCCCCCTTTCGTATTTGTAACTCCCTGCCCTATAAGTAAAAAAAAACCTGGTTCCAATTTTCTTTACAAATTATTTATTAATCTCCCTAAATGTAACCAAATTTCTGTCCAAGACTCAGTCTCCACTCTCTTAATCCCATTCCCATAAGGTTTTTGACCTTATCACTCCACTCAAACCTGTTATCTATCTATCTACTTACCTATCTACCTACCCGTCTGTCTGTCTACCTGCCTACCTACCTACCTATCTACTACTTACCCACCTATTTACTCATTTTCTTGTTTATTTTTGGTCAGGTCCACTAATAACTGTGATAACTGTATGTCCCTGCTTATTAACACCTCTAATTCATTTGGTTATCCCCTTTCACTACCAAGTGTCCCAGTTTAGCTAGTGAATTATGTAGTTACCTGAGTAGTAAAGAATTTATCTTGCCCTACGACAGGTCTGGCTTTAGCTTTTCCTGGGATTCTGGGAGATAATCTCCAAGGCATTGGAAGGCTATGTCTTTGTTTGCCTGCGATACTGGGCCAGCTATGTAGTAACAATGTGATTTATGACAGGGGCTTTGAGTTACGCCAACAATGATTTAGGGTGAGGGCTTTGGGTAATGTGGTGTCAGCTGGATACCAAGGTTCAAGAGAGCTTCCCTGATTAGCAGTACTCTGTGTGTATTGTCACACATCAAAGTTGAGAAAGTAACTCTGTCCATTACTCCATGGGAGAGGACAATGGAAGCCCCACGTTTGGTATTTTCCTGAACTCTGCCCTGTGTACTTCTTCCCTTGGCCTAATTTTAACCTGCATTGTTCAGTTGAAATAAACTGTTATTTTAAAAATATTCTACATTATTTATTATATTTAATACTTACAGCTTTTCTCTTTGAACTATGAGTGTGTCATGAATGGGAATGTTGCCTCTTTTATTCATAGCTGTCTCTTAAGCACCTACCAAAGTACCTGAGGTATAGGAGATGGACAATAAATAGTTGTTGAATAAATGCGTGAAGATGTTTAATACAAAACATCCAACACTACCTAGGAAAAAATCCAAATATATTTTGACTTAAGATGGACAGTAATTTTCTCAATCTATGATCAAGAATGTTATATAAGTATACCAATTTTCTTTAAAATTTACTTTAAAATACCTCTGACCAAAGGACTAATGGACCACAGCTACCAAGGTCTCAACCAGACTGAGTCCAGTACAGCTAGATGGTGCCTGGCTATCACCACTCACTGCTCTGACTGGGATCACAACAGAAGGTTCTGGACAGAGCTGGAGAAGGATGTAGAACAAAATTCTAATACACACACAAAAAAAGACCAGATTTACTGGCGGGGCCCCCAGACACCCTTTTAGCTCAGTAGCAAAGTCACTTCCGAGGTTCACCATTCAGCTGGGGAGTGGACAGCCCCATAAAACAAAACGGGACTAATGAGACACAGCACTCCAGGGACAAGGGCTAGAAGGCAGAAGGGGACAGGAAAGCTGGTGATAGGGAACCCAAGGTTGAGTAAGGACAATGTTGACGTGTAGTGAGGTTCGTAACCACTGTCGTAGGGCAACACATATACTGTTTAATGAGAAACTATTTTGTTCCATAAACCTTCATCTAAAGTGAGAATAACAGCTCAATTGGAAGAGCGTAGTCAATGTCACTGAACTGTGCATGCAGAAATTTTTGAAATGGTGTATCTTTGACTATGTATATTTTCACCAAAAAAAAAAAAAAAAGGTCGAGAAGGAAGAGGGTTGACATGTCATCGGGTTGTTAACCAATGTCATAAAACAATATGTGTGCTAGTGTTTAATGAGAAACTATTTGTTCTGTAAACTTTCACCTGATGTACAATAAAAAATAAAATAAAATACCTCTGAGTATTATACCTGATATCCTAAAATGAAGACCACATTTTCAGGCCACGTTGCTTAAAAAAATAAGAGTACTCACACTTTTACTCCTAATTTTACTTGTTTGCACTTTTGAAATGGGAATTAATCATTTATTTATATATTGCAAATATTTTCATCTCATTACTTTGCATTACTTTTTAAGTAGAAATCATATTTCAACTATATAAATGAGCTGCAAACAGTCCCACAAAATTCTCAATTTTTCATTTTTTTGACTTTGAGTTTTTGTATCAACGTATATACTTAGCTTACTAATTTCTACTACCCCACACGTTTTCTAAACTTCTAGAGGGATCATGTTGCATAAAATATTATTGATATAGAATAATTTATCAAATGTTCATCCATTACAGCAATGTATTTGTTACTTGCTTATTTATAATATTACTATTAGGAAAAATGCTGCAGACAATAAAGCTGTGAATGTAACATATTTGTCCTCTGATTTACTTTCCTTAGGCAACGGCGGAAATGAGAAGACTGGATCAAAGGATATACTGTATTGCTATTCCCATTACAAGATCACTGACAAGAAAAACAAATAACAACGCATTTATCTGCCAAAACTCACCAACATGACCCTTGATTTTGGGTCCTAGTTTTGTTATTTAAATATGTTGTTTTAAAACATTCTTTGTATTATTTTCAACAGTTTTTTTGAGGTATAATATACCTACCATAAAATTCACTAATTTTAAGCGTAGAATTAAATAAGACTAAGTTTGCAGAACTGTGCAACCTTCAATACAACACAGTTTTAGAGCATTTCTGTCATCCCCAAATGATTGCTCGTGCCCATTTGAACTCACCCTCCATCCCCCCGCCGCCCCAGCTCAAGGCAAATAATTCTCTCTTCCTGTCTCTTATATAAATTTGCCTTTTTTTGACATTTCATATAAATGGAATCATACACTATGTCGTATTTTACCTCCGGCTTCCTTCACTTAGAACTGTGTTTTGGAGGTTCATCCACATTGTCTGTACTACCTCTTTATAGAAAAAATTTACATTTCCCATGTGTAGGTTCACAGTAATATTTTCTGATATGAACTCTTGGAGCAGAATTCTTTTCCAGGCAGCTGTTAAGTGAAATCACTGATACGTGAATTCATGATACATATAAATTATTTTGAAAATTATTTTACAACACTGTAGAAATATACAAAAGCCTTTGTTATATTTCTAGTTTTGAGCAAGAAAATGTATTATTTTCCTGCCTAGAAAATAATTTGAGAACTTTTTTTTAAAGAACACTATCCTATCATAATACCTGCATTTCTTTCATTTACGTATTTTCACTCATTCTCTTAACCTGCCTGCTGCACTACTGATTGGCCATTCCAACATGGACTCAAGAGCATTAGCTGCTGTATGACAGATCTCATTGTGCATTTCCACACATTTTAATAACTCATCAGTGTAGTTCCCAGTGTTTCCAAAAGTATGCAGGTATAAATCAGCGGTGAATAGTTTTCCTTTAAAAATGTATAATTCCCAACAGTATATTCATTCACTTTACTTTCTGGTTCTAACCAAATGTGCATGTCTCCTGAAACCTCTGCTTTTCCTTCAGCCCTCTCAAGTGATGTCTTTTTTAGGTGACTCATACATTGAGTCTTGGAGCAGGATAAATGTCTCCCTTCCTCTCTTCCTCCTCCATTCTCTCTCACTTCTCCCTAAAAACACACCCACTTTTGAATCACACATTATCAGACTTCACCATCCTTCCTTTTTACAGTCTTCTGCAGACCCTGTTTCCTAATCATTCCTTGATGGTATTTGCTCCTACTACACTGTTGCTCACTTTACTGCTATTCCTATTCAGAATTATCGGTGATTTTAATATTCATACAGGTGATACTTTTAATGCTCTTGATGACAATGATCTTTTCCTCCATCCAGCCTCAGCCATTCTCTTAGTCATCTAGTGTTGCTCTAACAGAAATACCACAACTGGATGCTTTTAACAAAGAGAAATTTATTTCCTCACAGTCTAGTAGGCTAGAAGTCCAAATTCAGGGCATCACCTCCAGGGGAAGGCTTTCTCTCTCTGTCAGCTCTGAAGGAAGGTCCTCGTCATCATCAGTCTTCCCCTGGACTAGGAGCTTCTCTGCGTAAGAACCTCGGGTCCAAAGGATGTGCTCTGCTACTGGCCCTGCTTTCTTGCTGGTATGAGGTCCCCACTGGACAGACTTCCTTCAGCTTTAGGCACACCATTCTCCTAGTCCATCTGAGGGGCAACTCTACCCTTAGAAGCCCCTGAGGTTGTGGCCATACTTTTTGAGACTGAGGCAGCTCAGCTTCTTGTGTCCCTTGTCTCCTCAGCTTCTGTTCCTGGTTTCTCAGCCTCTCAGCTCCTCGGACCTCATGCCCCATCTGCCCTGCTGGGCAAGTGTTCCAAAGGTCTGTAGCTCCACTAGTAAGTGCCTGGAGGCACCCCACTCTGCCAGGAAGCCTCCTGCACACAGGCACTCAGCTCTCTCACTCCATGGGTCAGCAAGCCTAGCTCCACCGATAAGTGCCTGGAGGCACCTCACTCCAGCAGGAAGCCTCCTGAGCACAGGCACTCAGCTCTCTCACTCCATGGGTCAGCAAGCCTAGCTCCACCGATAAGTGCCTGGAGGCACCCCAGTCCACCAGGAAGACTCCCATGCACAGGCACTCAACTCTCTCACTCTGTGGGTTGGCTCCAACACCATCCTGCACTGGTCTCCTGGTTCTGCTGCTTCTGGTTCTCTGCTGCTGGCACTTCTCTATCCATTCACCATTTCAAAACTGTTTCCACATTTTAGGTGTCTAAAAGAGCAGCACCCCACTCCTGGTACCAAATTCTGTCTTAGTCATCTAGTGTTGCCTAACAGAAATACCACAAGTGGATAGCTTCAACAAAGAGAAATTTATTCTCTCACAGTCTACTAGGTTACAAGTCCAAATTCAGGGTGTCCACTCCAGGAAAAGGCTTTCTCTGTTGGCTGTAGAGGAAGGTCCTTGTCATCAGTCTTCCCTTGGTCTGGGAGCATCTCAGTAAAGGAACCTCAGGTCCAAAGGATGCGCTCTGCTCCTGGCACTGCTTTCTTGGTGGTATGAGGTCCCCAACTCTCTGCTTTGCTTCCCTTTCCTTTTATCTATTGTAAAATAAAAGGTGGTGCAGGCTACACCCCAGGTAAACTCTTTTTACATTGGATCAGAGATGTCACTTTAGTAAGGGTGTTACAATCCCACCCTAATCTTCTTTAACATAAAATTACTATCACAAAACGGAGGACAACCACATAATACTGGGAATCACGGCCCAGCCAAACTGATACACACATTTTTTGGTGGACATAATTCAATCCATGACAGTCATACACCACTCCATGATGTAATTACCTATAATTGTGACATCTCCATGATGTCCAGTTCAAACCCAGTCCTTCTTTTATCCCAATTCCAACAACTCCACTACCCACCAGGATCTTCTGATTCTCTCTTACCTTGCTTATGCCCTACCTTTCCTACTTACCCAGTTCAGAGTCCATGAACAATTACTAAAATCACTCCCCTGAAAACATTCCCTTACGTCTCTTACCTCATCATATATAGTCAGCAAAATCCCAACTCTGCCCTTGCACCCATTCAGCTTCTCATATTTGAAAAAACAAACAAACAAACCACGATCTCAATAAATGGTCTTCCTTGAAATTAATGATCACTAAATTCAAGTGAGCTCGGAAATCATACGTTATTTTCCTTGAACATTCACTCTCTGCCCCTCTTAGAGAAGTATGTCATACATACATACATGCCCTAAACTGAATTCCTGATTTCTCCATTCCATAAGTGTGGCTTTCCTGCAATATTCCCCAACTCGATTAACTGTAACTCCATCATTCTAGTCACTAAAGCTAAAATCATAGGATTTCTCTCTGTTTCTCACTGTCTGAAGCAACATCTGTTTGTTCTTCCTTCAAAATATACTCAAAATCCAGTCCTTTATCATCAAGTCCCCTGCCACTATTCTGGCCTAAACCATTATCACCTAATCTCTGGATTACTGTGGTATCTTATAAATATGTCTCCCTGCCTTGCTTCTTGTCCCTGGCCCAAGAGTCTCTTTTCAACCAGGCAACTAGAGTGGCCCCTTTCCCCTATCCTCTTAATTACATAATAAAATACACAGAAGGTGATAAAGCACTACGGAGAAAAATCAGAGAAGAAGCAAAGGGAGTCCAGTGGGAGGTGAGAAGAGACGGCAATTTAAACAAGGTGATCACAGAAATCCAAATTGAGAGTGACATTTCGGTGAGGGCTTATTTATTCTTCTCATTATTTTCTTCTCCAACTAGAATGCAAGTTTCCTGAAGGTTTGGGTTTTTCTGTATCTCCAGAGCCTAGAACTGCACTCCTTCAATAAATGTTCTTGAAGGGCACTAGCGTAGGCACACCAAAAGGACGACCAAGATAGAAAACTGCCCTGTTCTTTTTTGAACTAAAAGTCATTAAATATGTTGGGGGAAAGAAAGAAAGTGACCAGCTTAAATAATGTTATTTAAAACTTTAAAAACATCTTATATTTAATCATTACTAGCTAGTCACAAAGAGATTAATTTTCATTTATAAAAGCTGACAAGAATCCAGTTGATGCTTTAAGCACAGGATTACTTTTTAATGATTTTAGAATGTGTGAAATGTGTTCACTGCAAATATGGTTTGCTCATTTGACACTGTTTACCAGGTTCCTGTTAAATTAATGAAGCAAAAAGTAGAGAAGGAAATGAGTGAGCAAATAGGATCTGAATACACCAGAAGACAGAAGCTATGATTTTTATCCAATTAATTAGTGCTTTTTGAGAGAAATGAGAGAAACTTGTTAACTGATTGAGGGAAGACAATAAATACTGAAAGAATGTGGAAAAGTAAGAGAGAGAAAGATAATTAGATAAAAATATGAAATACCATCTTTACCAGATAACTATAGGTTACAGACCTTATAAAAATAGGTCTAGACATTATGTTAATATATTAGTAATGTGTTAAATTACAAGTATGTTATACATAATATATTATAAGAAAAAAATATATAAATCATGAAAAGAAAAAAAAAGCAGATAATTAAGAGTAGACACAAAAATAAAAATGTTTCCATCTCCCCTTTATGGTTACTTTCATACTAAAACACAATAAAAACTATTAGAATAATAGCTGAAACATTATAGTCTAATTAGATTTAATGATTTTTGGAACCCTTTCATAATGTTACTCCTGAAATACAAACCCAATAACTCACATAAGAATCTTTTATTTTTCTAATAACACAAGTAGTGTGTACTCTGTGTAAAAACATCAAACAATACAGGAAAGCTTTATTTGAAAAGTAAAACCTCCTGATAATGCAAAAATTACTATTTTAACAGTTTTGTTTCTATTAAATCATAATTTTTGCTTTTTAGAGTCTAAGGAAGGTTTTGTGCAGGTTACTATGGAGAATGAGAAGATAAACAAGACAAGCAGAATTATAGACTAGTGGATAGTATGTACCACTCATATAACAGTGAAAGGCCACAACAGGGGGTATAAATTTCTATGATATACAGAAGAGAGAGAAATAACATTATGTGGGAAACATCATAAAAAATTCACTGAATATAAAGCACTTGGAATTTACTCTGAATGATAGATATATCTGTCTGTTATCTCTGAATACTCATTACCCCAGAGTATTAAAAAAAAAAATCAATCTTAAGAGCTTTGGCAGAAAATACGGTAGGGAGAACAGCTACTCAAACAATGCAATGTAAATAATATAACATCTTTGGCAGGTCGACCTATTCTCTAAGTATAAAGCTTGTATTTGGAATTGTAAAGACAAAATAGGTTTCACCCAGTTAGCCAGATCGGCGGAAGTGATACTTGGGATCAGAAGGTAACAGATTATGCTGCCATCCAGAATGGGATGAACACTGACAGCTGGAGGGATATTTGAGAATATTTATGTGTAAGGAACAGCAGGGGAAAAGTAATGGAAGTGGGTAGGCAAAGGACTATCAGGTACAGTGAACTGAGTAGGGTCCCTGTCATAGACTGAATTGTGCCCCCAAAAATACCCGTCAACTTGGCTAGGCCATGATTCTCAGCATTGTATGATTGTCCACCTTTTTGTCATCTGACGTGATTTTCGAGTGTGTTGTAAATCCTGTCTCTATGATGCTGAATAGGTGGGATTAGCAGCAGTTATGTTAATGAGGCAGGACTCAAACTATAAGATTAGGTTATGTCTTAAGTCAATCTCTTTTGAAATATAACAGAGAGAAGCAAGCAGAGAGACAAGGGGGCCTCATACCACCAAGAAAGTAGTGCCAGGAGTAGAAAGTGTCCTTTGGACCCAGGGTTCCTGTGCTGAGAAGCTCCTAGTCCAGGCAAAGATGATGACAAGGACCTTCCCCAAGAGCTGATAGGGACAGAAAGCCTTCCCCTGGAGCTGATGCCCTGAGTTTGGACTTCAACCCTATTAGACTGTGAGAAAATAAATTTCTCTGTGTCACAGCCATCTACTTATGGTATTTCTGTTACAGCAGCACTAGATAAATAAGACTGTCCCCCAAAACGATATGTCCAAGTTCTAATCCATGATACCTATGAACTTGACTTATGTGTAAATAGGGTCTTTGCAAATGTAAGCTAAGGATCTTGCGATGAGATCAATTTGGATTTTGGGTGGGTCCTACATCCAGTGCCTGGTGTCCTTATAAGAGAAAGGAGAAGGAGATTTAACACAGAAACAGAGAGGGAAGGCTAAGTGAAGACAGAGGCAGAGACCAGAGCGATGTAGCCACAAACCAAAGAATGCCAAGTACTGCTGGCAGCTACCAGAAGCTAGGAGAGAGGCATGGAACGATTCTACCTCAGAGCCATCAGAAAGAACCAACTCTGACAACGTCTTGATTCTGTAAGAGAATACCTTTCTATTTATTATTTTTATTATGTTTTTATTTTTATGGCAGCCCTAGAACATGAATACATCAGGCCCAGTCTGGTCAGTTTTGCAAGGGTCTAGGGATAGAATAAAGAGCTATGGAGACACAATGGTTAAGCATCTGGCTGAAAACTGAAAGGTTAGTGGTTCGAACCCACCAGCTGATGTGTGGGAGAAAAGATGTGGTGATCTGTGCCCATACACATTACAGCCTTGGTCAAGGTCATGGAAGCTCCATGGACACATCCAAACTCCCTGAGGGACCAAACTGCTGAGGAAGAGGGCTGTGGGGACCATGACCTCGGGGAACATGTAGCTCAACTGGCATAACATAGTTTATAAAGACAGTGTTCTACATTCTACCTTGGTGAGTAGCATCTAGGGTCTTAAAAGCCTGTGTGCAGCCATCTAAGATACTCCAGTGTTCTCACCCCTTTCGGGAACTAGGGAGAATGAAGAAAACAAGATACAAGGGGAAGATTAGTCCAAAGGACTAACGGACCACAACTACCACAGCCTCCACCAGACTGAGACCAGTACAACTAGATGGCGCCTGGCCACCACCACTGACTGCTCTGACTGGGATCACAACAGAGGGTGCCGGACAGAGCTGGAGAAAAATGTAGAGCAAAATTCTAACTCACAAAAAAAGACCAGACTTACTGACCTGACAGAGACTGGAGAAATCCCAAGAGCATGGCCCCCGGACACCCTTTTAGCTCAGTAATGAAGTCACTCCCAAGGTTCACCCTTCAGCCAAAGATTAGACAGACCCGTAAAACAAAATGAGACTAATGGGGCACAACAGCCCAGGGACAAGGACTAGAAGACAGGAGGGGACTGGAAAGCTGGTAATAGGAATCCAAGGCTGAGAAGGGAGAGCATTGACAAGTCGTGGGGTTGTTAACCAATGTCATAAAACAATATGTGTACCAACTGTTTAATGAGAAAGTATTTGTTCTGCAAACCTTCATCTAAAGTACAATAAAAATAAAATAAAAAAGATTACAGCTTTGTAAGCCTTATGGAGGAAGTTCTATTCTGCTACTTTGGGTCACTATAGATTTCAATTGACTCAACAGCACACAACAACAACAGGAATGGAGACCTGGAATGAAGTTGGAGATGTTACTATAGAGAGACTCAAGAACTAATAGGTGAAATCTATACATTTAAGGTAATTAGAGGCAATTAAGATTGTAGAATTGGGTTAGAAATGGCCAAATGAGTTCTAAAGAATAATTAATCTGGCAGTTACAGATTTTGCAAAATAGGTATTGCATTAAAATGTGTCCCATAGCCAGTTTTGAGTCTCAATTATGTGAGTGCTGTTCACTGATTACTATTTAAAACAAGCTGCTGTCCCAACTGTTCCTTTAGAAACTCATGAATTAGCACGGATGCATGTTCCAATGAACATGGGATCTCTCCTGGCATTACTGTTCAGTTGAACTCTATGTCTTTTTAGCTCACTGTGGAAAAGGAAAACAACTCTTTGGTAGAGCTGCTGGAGGCTTTGTTGCTAACAGGGTCTTCGTTGGTACCACCTTGTCCTACATTTAAGGGAACGATATCTCAGAGTCCCAGTGTACTGAGATGCTATGGTGGCTGAAAAGTGGATCGTTTTAATATGTTTTGGTTTGTATCTTTTTTTTTTTTTTTTTCTGTTTACTGGTCAGTTACAGAATGCTGTTTAAACTTTCTACTGCTGGTAGTTTGTTAGGGTGAAAGAAGATATTTTGGAAGTCTTTGATTCTTTATTTCTTCCAAGCTCCCTCTCAATCACTCCTTGGGACAACCTAGTTTGGGAATATAGGGCTGCCATTCTGCTAATATGTCTCTGTAACACAGTCAATGTAGGGCATGTAACTGAGTTTGGGAATCACTGGCCAAACTATTCTCTGGTTTTGTAGAAGAATCTAAGGCTCAAAGATTAAATTTCTTTCCTAAGTTCGAACATCTGTTGGAAGATGACTCCCCATGGCTTTCTCTGATTTCAGGACATCTTCTGACCAAAGGCATGTATAACTTTTGTTCCAGGCTATCTTTTCAAGGACGTTTGCATAGCAAATGACCTTTGAAAACAGAAATCATATCATCTTTTGGAGCAAAGGGAAGGCCAGAATAATCAAGATAACATCTCCTTCCAAGGAAAATGTTAAGAGGTTTGCTAGCAGCCCCATTTTGTTCATTTTCTATGGCTGCTGTAACAAAGTCCCACAAACTTAGTGGCTTAAAACAACACAAATTTATTATCTTATAGTTCTGGATGTCAGAAATCCTAAGAAGGTCTTTCTGGGCTAAAATCAATATGTCAGCAGTCCACTCCTTCTGGAGATTCTAGGACAGAATCTGTTTCCTTGACTACTCCAGCTCCTAGAGACTGCCACAATCCTTGACTATTCCAGCTCCTAGAAACTGCCACAATCCTTGACTATTCCAGCTCCTAGAGACTTCCCACAATCCTTGACTATTCCAGCTCCTAGAGACTTCCCACAATCCTTGACTATTCCAGCTCCTAGAGACTGCCCACAATCCTTGACTATTCCAGCTCCTAGAGACTGCCCACAATCCTTGACTATTCCAGCTCCTAGAGACTGCCCACAATCCTTGACTATTCCAGCTCCTAGAAACTGCCACAATCCTTGACTATTCCAGCTCCTAGAGACTGCCCACAATCCTTGACTATTCCAGCTCCTAGAGACCGCCCACAATCCTTGACTATTCCAGCTCCTAGAGACTGCCCACAATCCTTGACTATTCCAGCTCCTAGAGACTGCCCACAATCCTTGACTATTCCAGCTCCTAGAGACTGCCCACAATCCTTGACTATTCCAGTTCCTAGAGACTGCCACAATCCTTGACTATTCCAGCTCCTAGAGACCGCCCACAATCCTTGACTATTCCAGCTCCTAGAGACCGCCCACAATCCTTGACTATTCCAGCTCCTAGAGACCGCCCAGAATCCTTGACTATTCCAGCTCCTAGAGACTGCCCACGATCCTTGGCTTATGGTCCCCTTCCATCTTCACAGCCAGCTGGCTGAGTCCTTCTCACATCTCATCACTCAGAATCTAACTCTTCTGCCTCTCTCTTCCACATTTAAGGACATTTTTGATTGCACAGGTTCCATTTGGATAACCCAGGACGTTCTCACTATCATTCGGTCGGCTTTAATTAGCAATTCCATCTGCTACCTTCGTTTTCCTTTGCCATGTGTGTAGGGTGGAATCATATTACCAAAAAGCTATTTGGCCTTTTGGTCCTGGTTCCTAAGCCCTGCCTAGACTGAACTTTATTTGGATCGGCTGGGGAGCCCAGCCTGGTAAGTGACCTTTACCCAGGACTGGCTGATGGGCCCCACCTTGTAGGTGACCCTTACACAAATAGGCTGTCTCCCCCTCCCCCCGTCTGGTAGTTGAACTTTGCCAAGATTGGCTGGGGAACCCTCCTGGGAACAAATGAAAACCTTAGAAAACAGAGGCTTAGATGGGGCTTCCCGATGGATGAGAGCTAGAAGGGAAAGACATCCTATGGACATGGAGACCCTGTGCTGAGAATATCCCAGACGGGGTAAATCTGCAATGGCAATGGAAGCAGCAGCTGCAGCAGTAAAAGAAGAGGTAAAGACAACGAGCAGACCCAGGCAGTGGCAGCAGAGTGTAAACACTGCACGCCAGTCAAGAGCTGTAACACTCTGAGAGCTGGGGCTCCCCGAGCAGGGGGCTGCCCACAGAGCAGTCCTGGAGCTAACCAGGAGGAACTAGGAGCCAGCGGAGAGGCACAGCCAATAGCCAAGCCTGCCAAATGATGTCATTGAGTTTCCTGTTTACAAGTTTCCTAATTGGTGAGAATGAGCACTGGTTTTCGAGGAGAGAAGTGTGTCCACTTGAGATGTTGAGGCTCTGTGCTGGGCCGCCTTGTTTCTGTTTATATCTTTCGTTCTTATTAAAGTTATTATTGCAGATATGATGTTTCCATGAGTTGTCTATGACCACTGCAATGAGTCACTGAACTCAGTAGAGAAAGAGTGCCGTAGGGGAATGGCTGGTGTCAGGAATAGTGGAGAAGTTGGAAAATGGAGGTATTTATAGTCATGGTTATCATTTCAGCTGGTGTCCAAGAAAGTTCTCCTATTATACTATGTAATGTAACAAATTCAAAGGTTCAGGGATTAAGATGTGAATGTCCTTAGGAAGCTATTGTCTGGTCTACCACACCCCTTAGAGCAATGTTCCCTCTGCTGTAATTGAATCACTGTGCGTGTGGCTATCACCTGGCCCTCACCATGTTACCCTGTGGAAATTGAGGCTCAGAGACCAGTGGCAAATGATGTTACTCTGGCTACTGTATTCATTCCATGTAATTAACTGTCCTTTGTCTCCGACCCAAGAGTCTTGCGTCTTCTTCCAGCATCCATAAAACTGTCGCAGTCTAACTTGGTAGCTTTCGAGTAGGATGAATACTTAGACACTTCATAGCTCTTGCCAACATCTACTCTGTGTTAAATCAGACTTCTTTTTTTCATGTGAGTGTTTGTATCATGATTCCCAGCAGCATTAGGGAATCTTATATAGGTAGCAAGATTACCACTTTCAACTGGAAATATTTTAGAGAGGGTAGATGTAGGAAGTGGAAGGAAAGAAAATTATGATGGGAATATATTTTCCTTACTTTTTTTTGTTAATTATAGGATATTATCTTGGACTGCATGATAACGATCAAGCATCAGAAAATCTTTTAAGAAAATATTTTTGGACTTCCAGAGACTCTGGAAGATCATAGAAACAGAGAGCCCCAGGTAGTTGGTGAAAATGACTTACTCTATTTACAGTCACAGAACACATCATTCCAAAAATTCATTTCTGTGAAATGTCATGTTGAATCACCAGATAAAACCCCACAGATCCCAATAACTACTATTTCATTTAAAATAGAAAGCATTAGCATTAGCTCTATAAATCATATTTATCAGGTCTGGGTAGCTTCAGAATTTGCTACGGGGGCTTAGTTTATTTAGATTCATATTTGACTAAATATCATTCATACAGTCATTTATGCCTAATTTTCTCCCTTTGCTGGAGTCTAAATTATCTCCAAGGCAATGCCACTGGCTCTTGTCCTACTGATGTGTGATGTCAAATCTGAATTCCTGATTTTTCTAAACCTCAGCTATACTACTTTGGTGTGACCTGAAATCAGACCTCCTGACCCTCACCCTAATTATACTTTTTGTCGTATACTTTTACTACCATTACAAAAAATAATCAAGCTGAACCATCTTGCTGATGTTTTTGACATATGGTTAAAAATACACGATTTGGACTGAGACATAGAAAAATGAGTAAACATGGGATGTTTATAATGTTTACTTAATACAATTAGTTATCTGGAAACTGAGATACTAACAATATCAGAATGAAACAGATGTTCCTTTTATCCTTATTATAAGAAGTTAACATGCTATTTTCTATCAGTTAGCATTTTGTACTTGAATCACCATTGTTGGTAATGAAATACAATAAATAAATTTAGCGTTCACACCATAACACTGAAGATTTTTTTTAAGGCCTTCAACCAGCCAAGAAGTGCCTGCATTAATATTCATTAACTAAACCCCAGGAGATGATACTGAATAGCCAACATTCATGTAAAACTAGACAGTTTCTTTTTTTTCCCAATTTTTAAAAACAAATTAAAATGTGCTACTAGATATTCTGCACACAAAATGCTGCTGACTTCCTTTTTCCTCAAAGCCATTGGCTAACATTCTGCTTTTTTCAACCGAAGGACATGAAAATGAATATACTGGTAGCACAATTTGCAACTTGTTTTTTATCCCAAAATCAGACTTTATTTTCTCCTGATCTTCAAAAAATATAAATGAGAAAGAAGGCATTATGATATTAGATATTATGAATCATCAAATAAAATACCTTGATTATTAATGTTATTTTATATGTGACGTACACGATCGTGTTATGAGCCCCAGGATGGGAAAATCACACCCATGAGTTCTCTTTCCTCTGTTTCCATAACATTTGCACTCACCTTTACCATAATACTTAACCGATGATCTCTTTATTTTCAACACTCCATATTAGATTATATATTTTTTGAGGGCAAAGTTATTTCCTTGTATTGTGGCTGATACGTAATAAGTGGCTGATATATTCTGAACGAATAAATGAATGGCGGGATAAATAGATGTCTACCTTTTTAAACACGTTATTTTCTAAATAATTTAAATTTCTCATAGAGACTTGCCTGTGAATAAATATTTGCTTTCTTTCTATAAGTATTCATTATTCACTGTTATCAGAGAAAAGGATGAAACAGGAAGAACTTACTAAAAACAGGCACAAATAGTTGAAGTACAGCAAATTAACTTATGATGTTCAGTTTTCAAAGGTAATTATCCAACATAACCTTATATTCTCTAAAGGCACAATCTTATAATTGTTGCTATAGACCTCTGAGGTCTTAGAAAAATGGCAAATCAGAATGTATACAAAACTAATTATTCACAAGGATTAGGGCACACAGGCTATCAACCAACGTCCTCATCACATTTTTTTATTCTCCCCCATTACACAGTATTCAAAAAGCAAAATTTCAAATCCCAAATATTCAATCTATATCTATATAACAAAAAACAAACCAAACCCATTGACGTCGAGTCAATTTCAGCTCATAGCAACCCTATACGACCCAGCTGAACTGCCCCATAGGATTTCCAAAGAGGGGCTGGAAGATTCAAACTGCCGACCTTTTTGGTTAGCAGCCTGAGCTCTTAGCTGCTGCACCAACAGAGTTGCTCATGTATTTCATCTACTTGTATACTGGTTTATAGTGCGAAGGCTAATCTAGCATCAGTTTCTCCATCAAGGTCTTCTTATTATATTTAGATAATCCAAAAATGATACCTTACTTATTGTATCTTATAGCTGTGTCATGGGTAGTCTTATGAAACTCTTATTAGCCCTGATCAAATGCATTATATTTTATTGATCTTTCTTTGTCAATATACACAGAAATAATCCTCTTAGCAGTTGACTACATGGATTTGGAAGGGTTTTAAATTACCAAATGCAAACTTTTTTTTCGCTAATTAATAATATCTCAGAGATTAGACACGTAACTATCTTCCTTGTTACCAAAATATACTTATAAATAAATTCAATTATGAGGAAAAGAAAAAGTAGTACTAATCTCACTATCATCTTACTGGATTCTGATTTGAAGAATTCATTGACCTTTTCCATCAACATGTGGGCATCTTCTTTTTCTTGTCTGTTATCAGTTACCCAGACTTTAAACGCAGGCTGACTTTCATTAGTCCCCTCCCTGTAATGGACTTTGGTTCATTCTCTCTAATGTTATAGATTGTCCCACGTATTTTGAACTCCTGTGGGACTGCAACATCAATATGCCCTCAGACTTTCTTACATTCCTTGCATATCTTCAAAGTCTACAAATAACCGCAGATTCCAGAGACAAGATTTCATACAATAGAGTAGTACAGAACTTAAGAACCTCAAGTATATTATAACAAAATCACACAATCTAAATTCATAAAATATATCAAGTTTATTTGATACAGTCCAGGAATATGACTTCTTAAACTAGAAATAAAAATTGAAATAGAATAAATTGAGACATAGGCATTTTGTGGCATTTAATTTCAATGTGTAATTTACACAATTCTGAAAAAAAAATCTAGAGGTGTATGCAAGATGTGATACAGAGAAGAAGGGTAAAACCTCCATAGGTTTTCTGATATATGAATATTTGTGCAGATAAAAGCCAGAGATTTTTCAAAAGTATGTCAAGAATTTTACTAACATGAACTTTTATGTCATCTCAGTGTCCCTATTCCTCCGTGACATGTTGGTAATATTTAACTTCTTAACGAAAGAGATTTTGTTTTCAAAGTGTTTGACTATTTTAAAAGGCAGATATGTCAGGAGCCAAGATGGTGGCTTAGTCAGACATACCATGCTGTCCCTCTACAGCAAAGACCCGATAATCCAAGTGAAACAGATACAAATGACAATCCTGGAACCCTGAGTATCAAATGAAAGGATAAAGAATTAGATCGAACACTGACTGGAAGAAGAAACAGAATGAAAACAGTGAACAAGGAGAAATATGGAGCTGAAGCGTCCTGCCAACCGGCCCAGCACCGTATGGCCATCTAGAGACAAGGCCAGCAGCTATCCTGGGTGAGAAGCACAGGAAAGCAACTTCATGAAATTCCCAATACAAGACAGAGAAACTGTATAGACATACTCGGAGTGAAGCAAGGTGACCAGGACATTAAGCAGAGCTAAGGAAGGGAAGTACAGAAAAGAGGGTGAGAGCGCCAAGAATCCCAGTGCTCACAGAGCAGGAGGGAAGCCAAGACCTAGAGACAGCATGACTCACCAGCAGTGGTCCCTGACCATTAGGGTATGTGGTTCACACAGAGTAATGGATCCACAGAGTGTCAGCAGGCCAACCCCCAACCCCCACTTGGCTGGGGCCAGGCCCCAAGTACTGGCTGCAGCCAATGGGAAGTGCCCAAGCACCCTCACCAAGTGACCAGAGAAGCATGCTTCTCCTCTCTCTAACTTCCTGGTGATTAGTGGAACAGACTGTTCCCATCCCTGCTGCCCCAACCATGGGGGATCATAGTAAAAGCCCCCTCCTTTCTTCTCCTCCACCCAACACGATCTACCACCACAACTGCCCACCCAGCATGCAGCAGAGAGAAAGGTGGTCTCTAGCCACACACACCTCCCCTCAACCTGCCAACAAGCCAAGCAGGAGAAAAGCACAGGATCACGCTCCTGGCGGCCTGCCCCAGCCTTTAGTCCAGCCCACCAACCAAGCAAGTGAAGAGTGCTCCTGGAGGCACACCCTGCCCCCAGCCCCACTCACCTGCTGAGCAGATGGAGAGCACACCTGTGTTCCTGGTCTCCCACCCCACCTCCCACCCTGCCCACCTGCTGAGCAGGCAGAGAGTACTCTCTTGCTTCCAGTAGCCCACCCCACCCCCAGCCCCATCCACTCTCCTAGCCAGCAGTGAGGGCCCCAAGCACTCGGCCACCCACACACCTTGCACTCCTGGTAACTAGTCGTATGCCCAGCCCACCAACCCAGTGAGTAGCAGAGAGTGTTCATGATCTCTGGTCACCTGCCACAACCCCTCCTGCCACCTCAACTACATGGTAAGTGGCAGAGCACTCCTACATCCCTGGTCACCTGACACACCCATCTCACTCACTGCTCTGCCTACCCAGCATGCGCCATCCTATACTCCCATGCCACTAGACTGACAAAAGTGGGTGGCCTGCACCTGCCCAGCATGTCCAGTGAACAGCAGCACAAACTGGTCATGCCTGCCACTGTTCCGCCCACCTGGAGACAGGTGATGAGCACTTCTGTGCCGCCAGGCAAGCGATCAGTGGATCATGCCCAACCTACCCACCCTGATAAATCAAAATGAAACACAACAAAAAATCAGAAGGAAACATACAATCAATCAGTACATACATACATACATAAAATAACCCCTAAATGCCCCAGAGACAGCAAACAATAACAAATCACATGAAACAAACAGGGTAAGATAGCTCAAACAAGTGGGTAAAATAAAGGAGCAGAAAACCTTCCTGAGAAATAAATGGTAATGCAACTACCTAATAAGCAATTCAAAAGACTTAGATATATGATCCTCAACCAGATCAAAGAAAACACAAACAAAACCGTAGGAGAATTTAGAAAAACAATACAAGAACAAAATGACGAAGTAAACAGACAATCAGAAACCATGCAAAAACAACAACTAGAAATCCAGATGATTAACAACAAAATAAAAGAAATAGATAACACAATAAAAGGACAGAAAAGTACAGTTGAATCAATGGAAGAAAGAATCAGTGAAATAGAAGAAAAATCCCTTGACACTAATCTCTTTGAGGAAAGAAAAGAAAAAGGAACAAAGACAAATGAAAAAAAGCCTAAGAGTTATGTGAATGCTATCAAAAGAAAAGAATTTAACTGGGATTCCAGAAAAGGAGGGCAGAAAAAAATAGCACAGAGAGAATTTTTGAAGATTTATTGACAGAAAACGTCCCTAATAACATGAGATACAAAAAGTTTCCATCCAAAAACTCAACAAACCTGATACAAGATAGATCACAAAAGAAAGTCTCCAAGACATAGCATAATCAAACTTTCCAAAATCAAAGACAAAGAAAGAATTCTGAGAGCAGCTCATGAAAAATAAAAAATAGCACCTACAAAGGGACACCAATAAGATTAAGCACTGATTTCTCCACAGAAACCATGCAGGCAAGAAGGCAGGGGTGTGAAATATATAAAACCCTGAAAGAAAAGAATTGCCAGCCAAGAATCCAGCAAAACCGTCTTTCAGATATGATGGCAAAACTAGGATATTTCCAGATAAACAAAGATTAAGCAAATTTGTAAAAATCTGATGAACTTTACAAGAAATACTAAAGGAAATCCTTTGGACAAAGAACCAACAACATCAGATAACAATCTGAGATTAAGACACACAACAGCATCACCCAGATTTCAACCCAAATAAAGAATTCTCAAAAGTAAAATAAACTTCCTATCCCCTTCTGCCTTCTCATGGACACAGGAAATCTGGGGTGGAAAGGGGGAGTGTGCTGTCACATTATAGGGATAGCAACTAGGGTCACATAACAACGTGTGTATAAATTTTTGTATGAGAAACTCACTTGAGCTACAAACTTTCACCTAAAGCACAATATAAAGAAGTACAATTAAATAAAAAAGTAAAATAAAGCTACCAAACTGATAATAGGAAATCCAAGAAGTTAATCTGAAAATGACAACAACTTGAAAGCAAAAAAGTGGAATAAATGGTGTAGTTATAGAACTTACATATGGAGATATGGAGAGGAAGTCCACGGCAATATCAAGAAATAATAGACTGTTTTAAATTTAGGAAGACAAAGGTAAATTTCAGAGTAACCACAAACAAAACTAATCAACCTACTCACCAAAATAAAGAAGAAAATAAAAAAGACTCAGTAAACACAAAAGCAGTGAAAGATACGGAAAGAAAATCCATATACAAAAAGAACTCAGCACAGAAAATTACATGGAACAAAGAAACCGTTAACACCACAAAAAAAAAAAAGCATACCAAAATGGAGGAAATAAATTCATGTTATTGATAATCACATTGAATGTAAATGGTTTAAATGCACCACCAAAGAGGCAGAGAGCAGCAGAGCGGGTAAAAAAAACAAAAACAAAAAAGGACCCATCAATATGTTGCCTACAAAACACACCTTAGACCAAAAAAACCAAACCAAATCTGTTGCCGTCAGTGGATTCCTACTCATAGTGACCCTACAGGACAGAGTAGAACTGCTCCATAGAGTTTCCATAGAGTGCCTGGTGGATTGGAATTACTGGCCTTTTGGTTAGCAGCCGTGGCTCTTAACCACTACACCACCAGAGTTTCCACACTTTAGATACAAAGACATAAATTAGTTAAAAATCAAAGGATAGAAAAAAGTGTATTAAGCAAACAGTAACCAAAAGAAGAACAGGAGTGGCAATAATAATCTCTGATAAAAGGTAGATGTGAGAAAAAGGAAAAAAAAAATCTTTAACAGGTATTTGGGGATTACCTGAACACCCTGACATTTTTTACTTAAATTCATTCCTGTGTTTTAAGTGCCCCTATTTCTCTCACAGACTGCTAACCGAACGGTCAGTGGTTCAAAACCACCAGCCCACCAGTGGCTCTTCCGGAGAAAGATGTGGTGGTCTGCTTCAGTGAAGATTTACAGGCTTGGAAACCCTATGGGGTTGCTATCAATCAGAACAGACTCAATGGCAGTGGGTCTTTTTATTTCTCTCAAATAGTACAAAATATGGAGTCACACATTCTCTGTCTTTTCATAAGAATAGAAGGTTTTCATCAGATAGTGATGAAAGATATTTTATTCAAATAAAATGTATTTTTCATTCTTGATTTCTATGAATACTTTTTCTTCGCTCAAAACTAAGTCCTCAATGTGTATCTGAAAAAAAGATACAACACAAAACATAAAATAGCTAGTAATGTAACTCCTATACTTACGTTCATATTCCATGAAGGCAATAAAGTAATATATTTGATAAGTATGTACTTTCCTGAAACATATTAGACATCAGCAGCTTCAGTTTACAACTGAACACAAACGTTAAAACAATTTTTCAAAACTTTTAAAAAACAGGGAAAATCTGTGTGAAATTACTAGTGGTATGTGAGAACTATTTTTAAAAAAAGTCAAAATATTAAGGGCCAATATCTTTAGAATAAGAAAATACAACAAAGGCGCAAGGTGCAGTCTATGTTCACTTTGCAAGGATGCAAGCGATTCCCCGCCCAGCTGCTGAGATGGTACAAGACAGAATTATGACTGGAGAGGTACATAATAATGGTGCTAATCCAAGTTATTATATAATATTATCATTACAAAGGAAGCAGAGCTGCTCGTTAGCGCATTGCAAGCCATTCCTATAAATTCAGCCTCCGTGGCGCATCACTTCCTGTGCAAACAAACGTTGATAATACAACAAGCTGGAAATTCTTCCAAACTAGCAGATTGATAGCACAAATTACTCAGCAAAAGAGGCCCTCAGCAGCTTCAGAAGTGCTTGCTACATAAAAAAGATTAAGTGTTTCTGTACAAAACCACAAATCACAATAATGAATCAGATGAAAATTTCCAGTAAGAAACTTAAATGCACCAGCTGGCCTTCATCACACGGCAATGGTACAATAGAAAATGACGACATTCTAAACAGCAGTGTCTGCAGCTTCTACATACTCTGTCCCAAGTTAGCTCCCTGTTTTGACAAGCACATCAGAAAGAAAAACTGACAAATCCAAAGAACGTCAGCCACTTCTCAACACTCCCAGGAGGAAAGAATTTAGAAAAAAAAAAAAAAAAGAAGATTTTCACATTGAGAGCCCTTAAAATTCCAAAAAAATAAAATAAAATAAATCAAAGGTTGAGCAATTCTTTGCTAAACAATTTTAATAATCTGTTTTAGGAGGCCTGGTGGAGCAGTGATTAAGAGCTCAGCTGGTAACCAAAAAGTCAGCAGTTCAAAATCCATCAGCTGCTCCTTAGAAACTCTATGGGACAGTTCTACTCTGTCCTGTAGGGTCACTATGAGTTGAAATCAACTGGAAGGCAATGGGTTGGGGTGGTGTATTTTTAGCCTACACTGTATCTTGCCCCTTTAGCATTTAAATGCTGATTTCCTGAAGTAAACCCGTGTGCCTTTTGTTTTCTTTCCCTAATCACTGATCATCAATGGAACCAATTACACTATGGTCTTAACAATATATTTTCTATATGTATATATGTGTGTTCAAAATATAACAATAGATAAAATAGTTTTAACAATATAAAAATAACTAAATGTGTGACATATTAATAACTGAATGAAGTTAACTGAACAACAATGTTAATGACTAACTTACACTTAACTTTCAATCACACTGAAATCAACCACTAATTCAGTAGCTTGAGTCAACTCTGCCTGAGAGATGGTTGCTCTTCATAGTATGCTTTTCCTATTTTAAACTATAAACAAGGACTAGGTATCACCAAATACACATGGCATTATTTTCATGATACATCGTCCACAATTATTAAGAAGTGTATCCAAAACACACACACCATGGTCACGATACAGAAAAAACGAACTTGTTAATGAAGGGGGAACTAAGTAGAAAGTATTGATTTCTTTCATCTATTACAAGTAATTGTCACCGGGACAAGTTTCCTCAATTATCAAACATTATCAAATACTCAATAAAAAGAAATATAATCATCAGTATGCAATGAACGGAAACTACTTGTCCACTTCTGCTGGCATAAAGCCCTTTTAAAGTAAATTTGCCTTAACTACATTATTTTCTGTTTTGTGCTTCCTCTCACACTTCCAAAATTATTTGCATTTCTATTGAAGTTATCCTTTATCACTTTTGAATCTGTCATTATCTACTCTAGTGGCCACGCTGTCCCAGCATCCTTTACGGATTCAACTGCTTCCCGACCTGTTATTGTTGGATTGCTTCAGTGTTCAATTCTTAGAACTCTTCTCTTATCTCTACACAATATATTGGTATTATTATCGAGTTACATGTCTATAGGTATAATCTGAAATATAAATCTCCATGCTTCATCTCTACACTGAATGCCAGACTCACGTGTCCAACTGTACAGACATCTCTATCTTAATATGGCCCAGAGTGAGCTTCTGTTCAAGCTGCACATACAACATTGCCCAACCCCCACCAAAAAAAAAGGCAACAAACACAAAGAAAAAAAAAAAAACTGTCCTGACCACCTTCTTACCATATCACTTACTGGCAATTTCACCTTCTACTTGGTCTGGCCAAATTTTTAGAATCATCACTGACTCCTCTCTTTCTCTCAGACCTTGTGTCTAACTTGTCAGCAAACCCTACTGGATTCACAATAGAAATATGTCCCAAACTCTATCTCTTTCTACCGCCTGCAGCTGCTACCATCCCAGCCCAAGGCATCATCATCCCCGACTTGGATCACTGCAGTTGGTCTCTATTCTCCCACTGTTGTCCATTCTAGTCCATTCTCAGCATAGCCCTGACAGCTTATGCAGAGTTTAAATCTAACTGTTTGACAGTGCTCTAGTTAAATCCCATCCACAACTTCCCGTCTTACAATAAAATCTACAATCCTCTCATGGTCCCAAAACTCCCTGAGTAACCCAGCTCCCACTACCATTCTGATTTTATCTCACAACTGTCCCTCTTGCTCACTGTGCTCCAACCACTCATAGAATTTTGTTGCTCCTGGATCATACAAAAATCACTCCTTTCTCCAGCCTTGGGACTTGATATCCAGATTAGGACCTGGATGCCTGCCTGGCTCAAACTCCCTTACCTTCTCCATGGCTGCCCTACTTACATTTGTAACATGTTCTCCCCTCCCCTCACCAACGCACTCGATCCGCTTTCAGTATTTTTCTCCATAAAACAAATTCATTGTACCACTAGTGTCTAGAAAAGTACATGATGCAAACCAGTACTCAATAAATATTTACGAAGAAATTAGCCCACTAGTACTATTATTGCTACTTATGAGAACTCAATCAGGCTATTACATACAAAATGTTTTAACTACTTGTTTTATTAATCTCTACACTTGCCATTTCTGAGAAACTAGCATTTGTTTTTTTTATGATATTCTAGATACAGTTCACATGTTATTTAAATATTTTTGTTTAATTTTCTCATTTAAGTTTTATAGAGTTAATTTTAAATTATTATTAAAAATTACTTAAAATCACATTTTATACATGCAGAAATTCGGATTCAGAAAGACGAAGCAACAGGACCAAGATCACATAATTAATAAGAGGCTGAGAAAAATTCAAACCAAAATATTATTTCAGAACTCATTTTATTTTTAATATAAAGCAAGATGTCCAATGATTCTTCTAAATTTATTTAAATGGTAGATTATTTTTGCGGTATTCAGACATTTCACTGAAAACATTATATATACACTCTTTATACGTCTTTTTTATGGAGCCCTGGTGGTGCACTGGTTAAGAGCTACAGCTACTAACCAAAAGATCAGCAGTTCAAATCTACCAGCAACTCCTTGGAAATCCAATGGGGCATTTTAATCATTTGTATTTAGGAGATGTGTACAAGTTACATGTTGATTCATTCCATTTTAAAGGTCTTATTTTACCTGGAGTTAATAACATTAACTCTCACTTATTTATACTTAATTCCAGTTATGCAAACGTAGATAAAATGATGATGACCAAAAATATAGAAAGACGTGAAAATTCTCAAATACTTTAAAATATTTGTTATGATTATTTTAATTATCTAGTGCTACTATAACAGAAATACCACAAGTGGATGGTTTTAACAAACAGAAATTTATTTTCTTACAGTTTAGGAGGCTAGAAGTCTGAATTCAGGGCACTGGCATTCAGGGGACGGCTTTCTCTCATTGTCAGCCCTAGTCCTTGTCTCTTCAACTTCTGCCTTCTGGTTCCTGGAGACCTCCACGTATCGTAGCATCTCTCTTTCTCCATCTGTGCTTCATAGATTGCTTGTTAAATCTCTTCTATATCTCAAAAGATACACCCTACACTAATCCTGCCTCATTAATATAACAAAGACAGCCCATTCCCAAACGAGATTATAACCAGAGGCATATAGGTTTGGATTTACAATATGTATTTTTGAGGGACACAATTCAGTTCATAATATTCCACTGTTTGACTCCCAAAAATTCATGTCATTGGCACATGCAAAACACATTCACCCCATCACATCATCCCAAAAGTCTTAAATCAGCTCCAAGTCCAAAATCTCATCTTCTTAATCACCTAAATCGAATGCAAGACTTCAGGCGTATTTCATCCTGGGGCAAAATTCCTCTCCGAACTTGTGAAATCTAGAATACAAGTTATCTGTTTCCAAAGTACAATGGTGGAACAGGCACAAGGTAGACATTACCATTACAAATAGGAGAAACTGGAGACAAAGAAGGGATAATGGACACCAAGCAAGTCCAAAACCAGCAGAACAATTTATATTAGCTCTCAAGGCTTGAAAATAATCCTCTATTCTTTGGGACCATCTGAGCAATGGCCCCACCCTCCAGACTCTGGATGTTGGCCATGCCTTCTGGATTCTGAGTGGAAGCCCCTCAGCCCCGGGCTTCAGCTCTGCCGTCCACGCCTTCTGGGATGGCAACTCTGCTGCATCAGCTTTAGGTGACCCCGTTCTCCTAGTCTGTCTGAGTGGTGACCACAACCCCTGGGCTCCAGCAGTCCCCATTCTTCTGCCCCTTAGTTATGGCGCCCACCACCGCACCCCACCCCACCCCCACCCCCAGCTTTGAGCAGCATCCCCATGCCCCTGGTAAGCCTTAACAGCAGCCTCACACTCTGGAACGGAGCTGGCGAAGATTGAACTCTTTGAAACCTAGAAGGCTGTGGCCCCACCTTTTAAGATCCAGGAGACCACCCACCCTTTGAAACCAACAAGGCCCTGCTTCCTGTGGGTCATGGATTATATCCCCCCAAAAAATGTGTGTATCAATTTGGCTGGCCATGATTCCCAGTATTGTGTGATAGTCCTCCATTTTATGATTGTAATTTTATGTTAAAGAGGATTAGGGTGGGATTTTAACACCCTTACTATGGTCATATCCCTGATCCAACGTAAAGGGAGTTTCCCTGGGGTGTGGCCTGCACCACCTTTTATCTTACAAGAGATAAGGAAACAGATGCAAGAAGAGAATTAGGGACCTCATACCACCAAGAAAACAGTGCTGGGAGCAGAGCGTGTCCTTTGGACCCAGGGTGCCTGCACAAAGAAGCTGCTAGTCCAGGGGAAGACCGATGAGAAGTAACTTCCTCCAGAGCCAACAGAGAGAGAAAGCCTTCCCCTGGATCTGATGCTCTGAATTTGGACTTGTAGCCTACTAGACTGTGAGAAAATAAATTTCTCTTTGTTAAAGCCATCCACTTGTGGTATTTCTGTTATAGCAGCACTAGATGACTAAGACACTGTGTTCCTTCCAACAGTTCTTCTGATCTCAGAGCTGCCCCAGGGATGATCCTTTTCTTCTCTTGGAGGACAACAGATGTAGCTCCTTTGGCCTTTTTCTTGCCTAGAGAATCCCAAGAGGCAGACAGTGTTCTTTCCCTTCATTCCTTCTCTGTCCCCTTCAGTGTAAGCTGATGGGTTTTCTACTGTGGTGGCTGGTTAGATCCATGAGTCACAGGCTTGATCTCTTTAACAAAAGATTGTGTAGCCAAGTTCTTGGTGAACATCAGAACACGTGTCCTTAGTTAGTACAAAAGAATTTTCCAAAACTTCATGTTCTGTTTTCATTTTGCACAGTTCATTTCTAAGTCCATCTCTTTCTACTCATATTTCACTATAAGTGACAAGGCGAAACCACATGGCCTTTTTAAGATCTTGCTTAGAAATCTCATCAGCCAGATATAGAAGTTCATCTCTTACAAGTTCTACCTTCCACCAAACATTGAACATCATTCAGACAAGCTCTCTGCCACTGCATGAAAAGCATCACCCTTCCCCCACTGTCCAATCACATGTTCATCATTTTCTTTTACAGCCTCGCTAGAAGCACTTTTAACATCCACATTTCTAGCAACACTCTGTTGCTGGCACCATATGTATTCGTTAAGATGATACTTTCTCTATAGCTCTCCTCACTTCCTTCTGAGCCCTCACCAGAATCAACTTTGACATTCATATTTCTACCAACAGTCTCTTCAAAGTACTCCAGGCTTTTACCATCCGGCACCTGAGAACTCTCCCAGCCTCTACTCATTACCCAATTCCAAAACCACTTCCACAGCGTAGGTATTTGTTAGAGCAGCACCTCACTCTATCAGTAGCAAATTCTGCCTTACTTATCTAGCGCTCGATAACAGAAATACCACAAGCGGATGGTTTTAACAGACAGAAATTTATTTTGTTACAGTTTAGAAGGCCAGAAGTCAGAATTCGGGGTGCTGGCTCTAAGGGAAGGCTTTCTCTCTCCATTGGCTATGAAGGAAGGTCCTTGTCTCTTCAGCTTCTGCTTCTCCGTTCCTCAGAGTTGCCCAAGTGTCCTGACATCCATTTTACCCCATCTATGCTTCTTAGCTTACTTGCTTAATCTCTTTTATATCTCAAAAGAGATTGACTCTAGATATACCGTACACTAATCCTACTCATTAACATAACAAAGACAACCCATTCCCAAATGGGATTATAACCACAGGCATAGAGGTTAGGATTTACAACACGTATTTTTGGCGAACACAATTCAATCTATAACAATGATAATTATTAAGGAGGGAATAAGGTACTATTTATAAAAGTCCATAATTATATTAGTCCCTGATAATATTGTACTTTTTTCTTTGACAAAACTTAAAATAATTTTACCATTTTAAATTGCAAAATTCCAGAGTCTTTGACTATTACTTTCATGGTTATTTGTAATATGCGTTGCTTCTGGATACTCATGTTTTCAATTTCAGAATATATATTTTCAAGGATATTTGGAGGGTTTTGATATCAAATAAGTATGAACGAACATGCTAGAGTAAGTCATTTAAACCTAATGCTTCTTAAGTGATTGTTTCATTGATAGTAAAGCCAGAAGCTGACAGTCATTAACTTTTCCTCTGAAAATCTTCCATTAGTTGGGAAGACTGCCAAAGTTTTCCTCTTTTAAGAAGACGGATGTAAAACAGATTTGAATCAGTATAGCATTACATCAATTTTCTCTTTTGGCAAAACTGCAAATGCAATATACACAAAGATTTTGGATTCCTATTAGTAACACAACCCTCTGGCTCAAGTCTATCCAGGATTCAAAGTTATTGCTACTAATCTGCTTAAAAGTCTCCATTGATCCCTTTGAAACAAAGGGCAAATCTTCTCTTCCAAAGGAAGCAGGTATTGATCCAAGGTTTCTGATTTAGGCCACTATAAAGGATTTCATACAATATTTTCACTAATGCTGGACCAAGAGCCACATTATTAACATTTGGGGGCAATTTCACAAGCGGAGAAAGTTGAATACTTACACTTGCAAAAGTTTTACCTTTCTTTTTTCTTTTTTTGTTTCTGATGTTAGTGGGAAGGATCCTGAGACTTAACCTCAGGCTAGGAGGGAAAGAAAGCCCTGTCTAAGGCTGAGACTGGGAAAGGGCAAGCAGAAGGTCTGTCCAAGGGCTGACAAAGGTGTAGTGAACAAAGGCCTCATGAATCAAATGGGGAGAAAGCTAGCAGTACTGGCACAGGACTTGGTGTTTGGAACAACACAAGAACTGTGTTAGAACAAGCTTTGAGGTCAGAGCTGGATAAACAAGGCGTATAGATTTATACTGTGCCCTGATTTCAGGCTAGAGTTCCTTAATGCATCCAAATATGGGAGGAAACAGTAAAAAGAGGAATACGCATTGTGTACCCACCACGTGCTGAGCCAGGAGGAAAGCACTGTACAAATTATCCACGTATTAATAGTTTACAAAGCAGTAATATACTATATCTGTCAAAAAAAGAAAAAGAAAGCAAAGAGAAGGAAGCCCTATTTACTGAAAATTATCTCAAATACCTATTACTGAGTAAACACACACACACACATCTAAATACGTAGAGAGACAGAAACAGAGAGAGAGAGTGAAAATCATGGGATATTAAGGGAAAAAAAAAAATATTAAATGCATCCATTTGCATGGGAATCCAATCTGGGGTCAGTCCAAAGATAAACACTGCTTTCAGGAAGAGACGGAGAGGTGTGAGAGGTTGGGAGGGAGACTGTACATACATTAGTATATTGTGAATCTTGAATCATGTGAATGCATCACTTACTCATATAATACCAACGACAAGTATAATGATTCAGTTGTACAATGGCGATTCTTCTGTAAACATTTCTCTCAGCCTCTCTGCAGCACGAACACAGTCAACAACTCCTTCACCATAAAAATTCTTCTCGCCTCCCGTGCCCCCCACGGACTCCGGATGTTTGGCCTATTTCACTCATTGCCCCTTCTCAGTCCTCCGTGCTCGCTCCTCCTACTTCTAAATAACTGGGATTTCCCAGGTACTTATTTTCTTCTTTGTCTTTAGTGTCCATTTCTGTGAGTTTAAATAACATTCATAATTTGAAATCTATCTCCAGACCAACTGATACCCGTGATCCCAACTGCATCTTTTCTTTCTCTACTGGATGGCTCTTGGGCTGTTTAAATTTATCAGATTCAAAAGAGAGTTCTAATTCCTCTTCCTACCCCTCCTCCAGTCTTACCTGACGATGTAAATGGCACCACAACCCACCCAGATAATTAACACAATAACTTGGAAAGGATCTCTGATTATTGCCTCTCCTTCACTCTCCAGGGGCCTCTCTCAGTGAGTGCTGCTGTTTCTATCTTCAAAACACATCACTGACATCCACTTCTCTGCCTCTATGACTAGCTACTATTCCAGCCCATGACACCATACTTAGCCCAGCTGTCCTCCTTTTGGAGCCCTAGCGGTGCAGTGGTTAAGACTTCAGCTGCTAACCAAAAAAGTCAGCAGTTTGAATCCACCAGCCGCTCCTTGTAACCCATAACCCTATGGAGCAGTCCTACTCTGTCCTAGGAAGCCCCCATGAGTCGGAATCCACTCAACAGCAGTGGGCATTTTTACAGGTCCTCCTTTCAGCTCCTCCAACATGTCACATTCTTTCCTTCCTTGAGGCCTTTTCACATCTGATCCCTTTTCCTGAAACACTCTTTTTCCTGTGTTTGGCCTGATGACCTCCATTTAATCTGCCGTGTTCTCTCCTGAATGTCACACTTCCAAACAGGTCTGACAACTCTGTTAATTTGGCTACAACCCACACCAACTCCATCTTATTGGTCAACTTGACATCAGTGTTCTCATACTGTATTTACATATCTATTATCTGCTTGTTGTTTTTTTTTTTTATCACATTAGATTTTAGCCTCCAGAAGACCAAAATGTATGCTTCTTTTCTTCACTAACATATATGGCATGCCTAGAAGAGCACTTTAATATTGCAGATAACAAATAAATATGGCATGAATGTATGAATGAGTAATTAATGCAGTAATATCTTCTTTAGTCTTCCACCATTCCGCTCACCAAGAATTTGCTTGATCACATCCACTGACAGAGCTCACTGCAATGGAGGATAGTCTACATCATCCACACAGAGTTCACTGATTATATAAAATTGTCTTTTGGTGATTCGATATCTTTCAGTCACGTACATGGAAAACTAAAAACTTTTTTCTTGCAATTTCACATAATCATAAATACATTAAACAGTAATCCCTATAGGTGAAAACAGCAATGTTACTGTTACAGAAAGAAATCATTTTCAATCAATTCTGAATTTCACAAATTGCAGAAAATGCAGTGTGGATTTGGTTATTAAGTTTACATTTCCATACATGATCTAGAATACAAAGATATCTGAGTCAAGGATAAAGCTAGACTGACAAATTCAAGCCATATTTATTTTTTATACATTTTAAGAACTTCATGGCCCTATATTCAGAAAGTCCATGTCTGTCAACCCCATATAATGCGTTTCTAGGAACTTCGATAGCACCCAGTCATAGATAATGATAAGTGGCAATATTTGTGATTGTTTCATCTCTCTTCCCCAGATTCTTTCCTGAGGCAATTTTCCGATGAGTATAAATTGAGCTCTTGTTATTAAGGTATGGTTGCATGACTACATAAAAATACATTTGCATTCTAATAATACAATCATTAATTTTTAGGATATTTTAACAGAGTAAAATATCTCAGTGGCAATGTAAAAAAGGGAAAATGATCACTACTTCTATTTGTGCCTTATCTTCTGCTTTTTATCATCTTTTTCCCACTGCCATGGAGTTGAGTCCGACATTACAGCAACCCTACATGACAGAGTAGACCTGGCATAGGGTTTCCTAGGCTATAATCTTTATGGGGGCAGATCGTCAGGTCTTTTCTCCCAGAGTCACTGGTGAGTTTAAATTGCCAATCTTTCGGTTAGCAGCTGAGTGCTTAAAAATTGCACCACGAGGGCCCCTTTTTAATGCCGAGCATAGCAAAAAAAACTTCATGAAACTAAAACATATCATTTATTTTTCAATAAATATTTTAAATTTATATTTAAATGTATTCTATTGCTATGTAGAATCATACAGTTATATCTCTATTGAATTAATGCTGTTTAAAAGCCAAGCCAATAGTATAACTTATTATTCGACTGGATTTCTCCTTGTGGGTCTCACCATGCATTACAAATAATAGGTGCTTAGTAAATATGTAGTGAACTGGAAGCATTTTTTTCCTGTTTGACTTGATTTTAGTAAAGTAAGAGGAAAAAGAGATCACACATCACACAGGTATTCGATGCAGTGATGGCTTCTCTTACAAAACTTGCAAGAAACCTAAGAAAGTATCTCCTTCCAGCAATATACAAATCAGTCTTCAATTATTTTGAGAAGAAAAATGCAGGCCAAATGAAGCCGCAGTATCTCTACCTAGATTATCTAACACCACAAATTCACTTACATTCCTTTTCAAATATGCTGTCACATTTGTTCATATTTTTCTCCCTAATGTATTCATGTTTCTCTTGATAATTTGCTTGGTTAAAGAACATACTCATATGGTGTATCAAGATCCGTTAAGATCTCAGGGGAGTTGCTCACTGGGACCTAAAACAGTGAAAGCAACACTGGGAATAAACAGCATCTTTCTCTAAATGCTGACCAAAAAGATGGTCCCAAAGCAGCGTGGCCATAATGCCCACTATGGGAGGACATTACCAAATAATTGTAGGAAAGAAATTACTTCTGCCATCCTCTGAGAACACAATTTTCACACTCCAGAAAAGAATTCTAAGAGAGCAAAAGCCAACTATATACTTTAATAACTTCTGTAATTTGGTCTCAGTATAAGTTGTCTTCATTTACCCCTTGTAGAGTATACATTTTAATCAATTACTGAACCGGTCAAACATCACTGTTGAGTACGTTCTCATAACTTTACTACAAAATTTACTGCATAAAACTTTCTAATAAATTTATTACAAAATACTGAGAGTTGTTTCTTTGTTGGTTGGTTGCCTCTCCCTTCCTTTCAAATTCTTGGTATAAGGATCTACAGGGTGGATGTTATACAGTTAGATTTAATTCAATATATAGGAGAGATTTCTGATTATAACAACAGCAGAAATTCATTAAACATAAGAAAATGTAAAAAGTTTTCACTCCCAAAGTGTGCAGAGAACCTAGATAGTAGGTAAGATCCTTCTTCATTCTAACAATTCATACTTTCTTCCTTTTTGCCCCTTAGCAGCGTTTGTATATAGATTAGTAAATATATATACTAGTGTCCTTAATGCTTCATTCAAAATTTATGTTTGTGATTTATAATCATTCCACTGTTTACACAAAGAATTATTGAAGAATAATGCACCATATTTTCTAGCAACTAGAATAACATTAGAATTATACCATCAGGTGGAAAACTGCAACGACATTAGAAAGTCAGATGATTTTATTTTCACATAAAAAATCAATATGAATTTCTGGAGGGAGCATTATTTATTCTATGAAGCTATATGGGAGAAAGAAATGCCTTTTCTCTCAATGAAAAATTATAATAATATTACAAATACGATAATATCAAGACTTCTCTCAGTTTATGCCATCCATGCCAATGGAATGGACAGGAGGTAAGTTGATGTTTTATTTTCTTTCCTAAAACTCCAAAATTTAACGTCTTTCCTTTTTTTCCTCTATAATAGTGCATCAAAATATATGGAATTGTGAATCACAGGTAATGTGTAAACAAAATAATTTCACTTCAAAATTCATTCTTCCAAATTACCCAAAATTACAAAGTTGTTGTTCCTATAGATTCTTTAAAAACTTTAGCTCATTGGTTGAAAGCCAAAGTAAAATGCTGGAAAGCAGAACAACTCGAAGTCAAACTTCTGCCATGTTTTACTTGTTCATCCATTTCTTCTTTCCTCATATTTCCCATGGAATCTTTTGCTTGTAGCAAAGCTGCTGGACAGTTAATCTGCCTCCAAGCTTTCTCTCTCTCTCTCTCTCTCTCTCACACACACACATTCTTATTTGGAAGAACTCTACTTCCCTCATTCCATGTGATTCTGGTGGGAGCTCCAATCGTAACACAGGGCATCCTGCCTAAAGGGGAGGGCATGATGCACAGACTGCCCACTCACAGCTTCCCACCAACCTAGCCATGGTGACTGGCCTAGAAACTTGCCCCTTCCCAAAACTGCTTTCTAATGCTGCTGAGCACAGCGCACAGATACATAATGCATGAGTCATACGAAGTGTATCATCACAAAAACATGTCGACAATTCATGATCACGGCCATCAACTGAAGCGGGAAACCAAGGCAAAAGGGAAGGAGACCCTACTCCCCAAGAAGAAAAGTAGTAGACTAGAGCTAGTACGATGTAACAAACCATATGTCTCTCTGCTCTACAGATTTTATAACAAATTCTGAGCTATTTCAAATTATTCACCACAGATTCATAACTTTCCTCAACAAAACACACATATATACAGCCCAAACAAGACAGCCAATTCATCCTCAAGTCCATTCGGTTTCACTTCGCAAATATATTCTGTAAACCGCCACTTCTCACCATCTCCCTTCCACCAGCAGCATCTTCCCCCAGGATTTATTGCAGTCATCCTTCTACCTGGATGGACCTAGACCTTCACGCTTGCTCCTCATGGCATATGCAGTGATCCTTTGAGAAAGAAACATATTTCATAGCTGTCTCTTGACCAAAGTCCTCTCACTGCGTAAGATAAAATCCAAGACCCTTACGATGGTTACAAGATCAGATCTCAGTGCTGCCTGCCTCTTGGACCTCATATCTTACCTCTCTTGTAACAGCACTGGTCTTACTGGCTGTTCTTTGCACACGTCAAGCTTCTTCCTACTATGAGACGTTTTCATTCCCTCTTCCCTGAGCCTGGAACACTCTCCCCTGATATCTGAACATGACTCATTTCTTTTCACTCAGGTATTTTGTCAAATATTACCTATTCTGGGAAGGCTTCCTTACCTAATCTACCGAATATATTTCCTAACACCTCCTGATACTCTGTCTCTCTCCTTCATAAGCTCTATGTTCACCACGTTATTGACCACCATACTAAATTATATTGTATATTGTTTTATTTCTTTATCGTCTGTCTTCCATCACAAAATGTGAAAGTCACAGCATTCAAGGCTTTGTTTATCCTTATCAACACTGTAATCCAGGTGCCTTTATGAGTGACTGGATCAAAATAGGTGCTCGGTATGTGTGTTCAGTGGATGAATGAATTATGAATAAACAAGCAGAAAGTTCAAGTAAGATGAGAACAAAAACCTAGGCAATGAATTTGACATCACAGAAATTACCAGTGCCTCATAGAGACGTAGTTTTGCAGCTCTAGTGGCATAAAAATTGTAAGTTAAGTAATTGTCAGTTAAGTAAGGCAAACGTTTCTATGTATACAAAGACCACATAACCTGTAGCATTTTTTTTATAATTATGTACTGTAGGTGAAGGAACAAATGGGAAGCAAGGGAATAAGAATGAAATTCCTTTTAGAGATTTGCTTTCACATGGCAGTAGATTTGCACAGGATGAACTAGAGGCGGCCCAAGGTAAAGAAGGGATAGTGAATGTTTGCTTTATCATTTTAGAAATCTGAATTTGTTTATATACTCTAATCCATAAACTACAGTTACAGGAAAATAGAAAATATAACATATGAGGTAATGATAATTACAGCAAGGATGATGGAGACAGGAAATGATGAGTCTAGACCCTAGAACACCAGTTTCGGGATCAGGGTTATATAGGCTAGACTGACAACAGCTGCTGCTGATTCTGATGGTATTACAATAGCAAGAGCAATCATAATAATAGCAGGGACAGTTTTGTGTGTTTTGTAAGGATTGATTAAACTGATAACTGTAAATTAGGAAACAAAATGTCAGCTTTTATTTCCTTTGTGAGGAAGTAGGTGAGTTCACTCAAGAAGAGCAAAATGGCAGATGGTGAGATATCAAGGATGACAAGAAAATATGGCTTTACACCAGCAGCTTACAGAAACAGACATAAAGCTGATCCAAGGCACTCATAATAGCTACTAAGATATGGATGATCTAGCTGTAGTGACGTGGATTCTTAAAGCAAAGCAGTCTCAATGACGGTATGTGAGAAACAGAGGACCTGGACTTTAGTCTTAAACAGACTAATAACTACAGATCCCTGTGACTCTGGACAAGTCAATTAAATAGGCAATTAACTGTGACAGCAAATAATGGGGCTTTGAAATCTAACAGACATCTAAGCTCAATTCCTGGCTCAATTACTTAAAACTTATGTGACATTTTGCAGTTCACATAAACTATCTGAGTTTCAATATCTTCATCTGTAAAATGAGAATAATGATGGTATCTGCTAAATAAAGTTAATACATGTAAAGTACTTGTCAAATATCTGGTAAACTGTCAGCAATAAGTATTTAGGTAATATTATTATTTAGTCAACCAAATCCTCCTCCGCTTCATTTTCATAATCATAGCAATCATTTCCTGATATATAGCATGCAAAATTGAACTGTCTCTAAATAACTTTCTAGCTCCAAAGTCACTTTATTCTTGTTATAAGCAAACCTTAGACGTATCGGTGAATCTAACACTAAAAAAAGAGGAAAGGACCTAGAGAAATGACAAAGGATGTACTCCGTCCCTACAAATGCAGTAGATATTTACGTTTTGTCATTAAAGGACAGAGATTTTAAATACAGGCAGTCCCCAGGTTACGACTTCCGTACAATCCGCAGTTACGAACCACACCCCGTAGAGCCTATTATACTAAAAATTCAAGGTACATACAATGGTTTGTAATAACAAAAGGGTGTTACTTTGTGATCCTCATCATAAAATTATTCCTATTATTATTGTTATTATTATGTTAGATGACCCCTGGTGGTGCAGTGGTTAAAGTGCTCAGCTGCTAACCCAAAGGTCAACAGTTGGAACCCACCATCCGCTCTGTGGGAGAACAATGCGGCAGTCTGTTTTCATAAAGATTACAGCCTTGGAAACCCTATAGGACAGTTCCACCCTATCCTATGAGGACAGCAATGATTTGGTTGGTTTTGGGGAATGTCAATGGTACCTACATGGTATAAAATTTATATCCTGTCAAGTTCAGATCCCAAGTGGACAAGATCCTTGACACACTTATCTTGTTTTCTGTGTTTTTAGTCACATAAAACTTGCTGAATTAACTACGATTACTCTATCACGTACCTCACTGATCTCCCCACCATTAATGCCGTCCACACATTTTCTTGATAGTAAATTTCAAATAGATGAACTAATTAGAATAATACTAGGTACGGTCATGTCTCATAAAAGTTCGGTGGTTTAACATAATACAAGTTTATATTTCTTTCATATAATTGGCCAGTGAGGTTGTACATTGAACGGTCTTCCTTATGGTGATTTAGGTACCCCAGTCCTTTATATCTTGTGGCCATGCCATCCCCTCTGGCCTCAGGATTATCTGGTTCCAGACAATGGGCAAGGTACAAAAGAGGAGGCCATCAAGACCTTTATTTAACCTAGACTCCAAGCTGACAAACATGACTTCTACTCTGTTCTCACAGGAAGGAACTGGTCACATGACCTTACAAAGATGTGAGGGGGAACATGCAGATCTTCTAAAACATGCAGTACCTGCCTGGGCAGCCATTTTTCAGCAACAACTCTATACTGTGGATAGAGACCAAAGTCCATTGTTGTACTGCTCGCTGTCTCTGCCCGTGGGTGAGCATCAGTGAGTATAAATTACATATTCAAAATCACAGTGGCAATGGAGGAGTAAACAAGAAGCAAATTATATTTTATATTTTAACCTTAAATAGTCCCACTACTAACGATATTTTTAAAGTATTTTAAGTAAACCTAAAGGAAATAAGTAAGGCAAAGCAGGAATCTAGGAAAAGAACATCAGATCATTCAGACTGAAAAATAACAGCAAAAGATTCTAAATTCCCTAATTATTTTTTTTATATTAGTCAGCTACAAGAAAAAAGGCTTTCTACAAAGTTTAAAAATTAATATGCTCCAGCCCTTAATATCCATTACCCAGAAATACTACTGTCTCTCTGCCAACACTTGGCTAGTAGGAGGTTTAGCAGTAATTTATCCAAAATGTTGAATTCTTAATAACAACTCAGTAACAGAATGTTTGGGCTTACTATTTAAAATATCATAATTAAAGTTAAATGAATTCACAGCAGGACTGATCACTGGAAATCACAAAATTAAGAATGATAACACTAAACTCTCCAAAATGCTGAAAAATAAAGTTGATCACCTGGAGAGAGAAGTATTTAAAATAAGAAGTCCTCATTTAACAAAGAGATTACAAAAAAAAAAAATGTAAAACAGTAATTTGGATTCGCACGGTACCTGCTTTACAAATAATAGGTCTAAGAAAATAGTGGGGATAAATTATGCACATTTTGTTACAATTTGAAGATCTAGTGCTTCTTTTCAACTATTAGGACACTTCTATTAAACCTCCTTCTCTTGCACTAAAACTATCCTCATGTCTGGAAAAAAAAAAAAATGCTGCTACATAAAATGTTACTGGTATAGTGAGTTCCTCGAATTTACCGCTATCATTTACCAGGATGTTACCACCCTACAACTTGCAGAGAATGGCTGGCATGAAACTACCTCCACGGACGACACACCCCTCTGTTACTAAAGACACACAACACACACGCACTTATTTTTGAGAATAAAAAGATATAACATGAATTTACCTATATTAATTTTTAATTAAGAATAAACAATAATATTTGGAAATTCAAAATTACTAATATCTAAATAACATTTTTTGGCAAGGGCATAATAAAACAGGTACCTGAATGCACTGCTTGCAGTAGAAATTGATACAATTTCCTTGGAAGGCATTTAGCAATATCTATCAAGATTTAAATGCATTTCCCTTTGACTGAACAATTCAACTGCTGGGAATTGATGACAAAAATACGCAGAGATGTGTATGCAAAGATGCCTGCAGAAGAGTTTTGCAGGTAGCATTACAAAAGGAAAAACTAGAACCAGCCCTAACGTCCTTATTTAAATAAACAAACCAGTGCCCTGAGCCTGATGCCATCATGCCGATTCCGACTCATATCGACCCTATGGGTACTGGTTAAATGAATTATGGTACGGACATGTAATGGATTACTCAGCGGCTACTTAAAACAGAGAGGAAAAATACATATGCTGAATCTCAAGAGTGTAAAATATATTAATTTTAAAAAGCAAAGCACAACAACCTGAATCAAATACTCCCATTTGGATATAACTATGTTTGTGTGAATGTGTGTGTACAGTAAAATTCTAGAAGTGTGCAAGTGGAACTGAGGGTCTAGGGTAGAAGGAGTACAATATGTACTCCCTTTTCCTCCCTGTAAAGCTACCATATCCACGTTATTTTCATAATACTTTCAACTTAAAAAATTTATAAAACAAATTGAACAGATTGATATCACTTATGCCACCTTCTATGTATAACATTTTACTGCCTTTTTACATTTAGCTAGTAAGCAATTATGGTTTGTCTCAGTTACTTCAAAATAATAAAGTACAACAATGCAATAATAGACTTCTTTTTAGAAGAACAAGAAGAATCATTATTCTTAACAGGCGGTTTTAATTTTCCTACACACAGAGGAATGGAATCGACTTGGAATGTTAAAAAGCATTTATTTACCCACGTGTGTCATTATCTATCTACCTAGAATTCAGAAACCTAAGTACTGTAATTGGACTTTGAACTTGCATGTTATAATCTTTACCTCTAAGGATGTTAGGTTAAGAGAAAACTAAGGTCCATCTAAATACTTCTTTAAAATTTACCTTCTTAATTAATCGTTCAGTGTATGGTCTCTTCACAGGCCTCCTCTAGCCTATTGTCTAGTTCAGAAACTATTGTATCAAGCAGTTCTTCAATCCTCCTTTGTTGTACTTTTCAAGAATTCTTACTCGTTTGCCCACGTACGAGACATCCACGAAGCAAGAGCTGGATGGTGGAGGAAACTCTTGATGTATGAATGAATCCGTAGCCTCCATTGCTCACAGTGTTCCATGACCTGGGCTTCATCTACTTCCTGTGTCATTATAAGACAGGATTCTTGCAGTGGGGGCTCATCTGGCTGTCTTCTCCTGAACATCATAATTCAAACCCTTGTTCTCACAGATGAATTCTAGGTATCAGGAGTTTTAGAAGTATACACAGAGATATGCCACTTCAAATCAGCTGTCTTAAATACTTTTAGATCAAGGCTATAAGTATATATATATATATATATCCTTGATAAAATAGCTGAGAAGAATCTCCACTCAGATCCAGTATTTCCTTCCTCCAAACAAAGCACTTCCCTGCTAAGCACAAGGAGCCTAACGGTCTTTAGGCCAACTGGGGATACAGCTATCCAAAAAGACAGAGAGGGGTTTATCTATGGCCACTCTGTTATCCAGGAGGTGTTTTGTGCATGTCAATCTTTCTCCTGTATTTTTTGCTTTTTACTCTGAAGATTCTCTTCTCTGGACATGGGGATTTGGGAATGGTAATGCATATACACTAAGAAATGATGAACTACAGCAAATTTATACAGATTATAGCACCCAAGTAACTTGCAGAAGAACAAAGATATGCCCAATTCCTTGGTATTTGTCTTGAAGCAGCGTCTCTTACATTTTTCCCCAAAAAAGACATTATATGTTGTCCTCATTCTCTCCATTCTCAACTAGCAAAATAACATCACTCTTTTCAGTTAAAACATAAAGCGACCTTAAATTCCATCTCTATAATCAGGACAAATAATTGTGCCAATTGCAACTCAACAAATTAACACTGAGCTATGAAATATACAAACGACATTTATACAATACAAGCATATCTATAAAAGTCTTTCTAGTATGCTCTGTGCACAAAGGTAATGGAGAATTTAATTCTACCTTGGGTTGGGGGAAGTTTCAGGGAAAGCTGAAGAGAAGGTCTCAATAATTAATGTTTACTGAGTGCTTACACTGTGATAAGTGCTTTACACAAATTATCTCTTTAATTCTCACAAAACATGGGTAGGTAGACAGTATCATTATCATCTCTATTTTATAAATAAGAAAATTGAGTCTTGGAGAGTTTAATTTGCTGAGAGTTATTCTGCTACCAAAAGATGGAACCAGACTTCAAAGTCAGTCAGTCTAGCTTCAAATTGTGTTCCATTAATAACTTAAAAGCCTCCTCAGAAGTGGAATATGTGCCAGAACACAGAATGAATGGACAGAACATTTTATTAGAAAAAATAGCTCAGACATAACAAAAGTCGACAGTTATAAAACATACAATATATTAAGGAAAAACAGTAATCACGAACCCTTAAGTAAGAGCCCTGGTGGTGCAGTGGTTAAGCGCTCAGCTGCTAATCCAAAGGTCAGTGCTTTGAATCCACCAGCCACTCCATCGGAGAAAGATGTGGGAATCTGTTTCCGGAAAGATTTACAGCTTTGGAAACCCTATGGGGCAGTTCTACTCTGTCCTATAGGGTCACTGTGAGTTGGAATGGACTCAACAGCACACAACGACGACAGCAAACCCTTATGTAAGCCCTACTATGGACAAAGTCCTGTTGTGATTCATTTTTGCATATTAACTCTTTAATCCTTAAAACAGTATCATCAGAAGGTACCATTTGTATCCTAACTCTTTAATCCTTAAAACAGTATCATCAGAAGGTATCATTTGTGTATTAACTCTTTAATCCTTAAAATAATATCGCTACTTTACACAGAAGGAAACCAAAGGACAGAGAGTTTAAGTAACCTGCCCAAGATCACTCAGTAGAGTGTGGCGGGAACGTGAAAGCAGGAAGTCTGGTGGTAGACTCCCGTGTTCTGAACCATCACTCTGCACTTGAGTCTTCCGTTGTAATCAGGTTGTAATGTGTCCTCGAAGGAGAAGCTGCAGACAATAATGTAAAACTTCTTGGGCCAATTATAAAGGGCCACACCAAAGATTTTAGACTTTAATCAACAGGTCCCTGATTTTCAATAGAGGAGGGAGTATATCAGAATGATTAGAAGGTGTGCAGTGTACTTCAAAAATGCAGTCGATGTTGTGACCATATATAGGTGTGTGAGTATATATATATATACACAGTTCTATTCTGTCCTGTAAGGTTGCTATGAGTCAGAACAGAGTCAACAGCACCTAACAACAACATATATATATACATACACACACACACACATATGTGTGTGTGTGTGTATGTATATATATATTTGGCACTTGACTTCTAACCTAAAGGTTGGTACCTTTAGTATATCCATATTCTGTAGAGGCTAAATAAGTATAAGGAGTATTACTTTAAACTAGTTATGGTCATTTCAGTTCAGTTTGACAAATATTTTCTGGATGTCTACTGTAACTTAAAAGAGCCCTGGTGGCACAGTGGGGAAAACGAACAACTGCCAACCGAAAGGTCAGTGGTTCAAAACCACCAGGGGTTCTGCAAGAGAAAGATGTGATAGTCAGCTTCCATACAGCCTTGGAAACCCTACGGGGTCGCTATGAGTCAGAATCGACTTGATAGCAACTTTTTTTTTGGTTTACTATAATTTAGGCCCCATGGTTGAACTTTTCCATTTTAAATACTTCAATTTTAGAGGAATGAAAGCATAAATACCATAGGCAAGCATTTAATAATTATACACAAATTTTGGATTTTCTTTGAAATAAGGTCACAATAAACTATGTATTCCAAAAGTACATAGTTGAAATAGAAAAGTTTCACCTTCTTCTAATATCTATTTTGGATAATTAGCATTTTAAATTAGTTTTATTATTCTTTTATTCATTGCATTCTCAGGAGGCCAAAAACATTTCCTTATTGATTTGTTTTCATCCTTTGGTGTAAATGAAGCAGAAATTAACATGGCTAGTTTTATCCTACAACAACTTCCTCAACCTTACTCTGTTCTTATTATGCCAAACTGTTTTCCTTTAATATCATATCAGTAGCATCGATTGGTGCCAGAAACACTGATCTAGAAACAGTGTTAATTACCTGCAGATGCACAAGCAGCAACAGAGCGTAAAACACTGGGCTTCTTGCTCACAATATTCAGAAACTACCAAAAAATCCCAACTATAACCATCTCTACAACTCTTTTGCCAGGATAACAATATGAAAATCAGGTCATATCCAAAGCCCGGCAAGCCTATTGTACTTCTTTCCCATTGTTCATAAAACTATTTGATTTTAAGTGGGAATGACAATGGCAACAGAAAGCCAGTACAATAACACTGATGTCACGCTTGTTTGAGGTCAATTATTCACAGAAAAAGCCATTAGGAGACAAATATCCAAATATACGATTTTGAACCTGGTACATGTAGATGGTTTTCACCATGTTTTAATTGGCAGTGGAGATCGAAGCTGAGCTACCTTGTCATGCTATTTTTTTAATATAATTTATTTTATTTTATTTTTTGTCATTATTGAGAATATAGACAGTAGAACATGAACCAATTCAACACACAATTTCTACATGTACAATTTAGTGACACTGATTATATTCTTCGAGTTGTGCAACCATTCTCACTCTCCTTTTCTAAGCTGCTCCTCCCCATTAACATAAATTCACAGCCTCCTAAGTTTCCTATCCAATCTTTCAAGTTGCTGTTGACCATCTAACCCCATATAGATAGATCTTAACTCTTACGGTTCTTGAGACAGAATGTGCCCACGACCATTTTCAGGCTCTCAAGTTTCTTGGGAGGCTACTTCTCCCACTAAAACTATTTGCTGCCTTTCATTAGGGGCTTGTATAAAGGTTAAAAAATGAATGACATGTTCTTTGAAGAAAATTCACTAAGGTAGGAGGCTTAGGTATGAGGCAGTGCATCCAGGAAGTGTGACTGGGCCAAATTTTTGTCTCTTCTGGCTTTTGTACAGCTAGATAATCCTTGTAAGCATATTTATGGCTCCCTGTGTGATAGTTAGGGGACCCTGGTGGGTTTAAGGTATGCCTGTGTGTGTCATATCTGGAAAACCAGAATAATGCCTCTGATTATCATTGGGATAACACGACACCCTACAAATAAGGGTGTCATATTTTGCATATTTTTTGGGACATATTTCCCCACAAAATATGTATCAAAATCCATATTTCATAACATAAATTCAGAATGAATTAATTCAGTATTCTTTCCATTATTCAAAACATATAGTATCAAAAAAATTTTTTTAAAGGAGAAACTAATAGGGTCTTACAGACATCCTTTACTACTTAAGCTAAACTACTGTTTGGTTTTGGCAAGACTTCAGTGGACAGTTTCGGTTTAAGGTTTAAAGATTATCTCAGGGTAATAGTTTCAGGGGTTCATCCAGCCTCTATAGCTCCAAAAAGTGTGGAGTCCATGAGAATTTGAAAATCTCTATTCATTTCCCCCTTTTGATCAGGATTCTCCTACAAAATCTTTGATCAAAAAGTTCAGTAATGGTAGCCAGGCACCACACAGTTCTTCTGATCTCAGGGCCAAGGAGGTAGTTGTTCGTGGAGGCAATTAGCTATGCATTCCATTTCCTCCTCCTATTCCTGACTCTCCTTCTTCCTCTGATGCTCCAGGGGAATAGAGACCAATTGTTATACCTTTGATGGCTGCTTGGAAGCTTTAAAGACCCCAGACACTACACAATGAACTAAAAGATAAACAGAAGCTCTAAACAAGGTATTAGGTCAATTAACTGTGATGTCCCATGAAACCATGACTGTAACATCCAAGCCAAGGAATGAAATTCCGCAAGCTATTTGGTTGTACATACGTGGCCTCAGCAGCTATTCTTTTTGTTGCTGTTGATGTTGTAAATATATCTATAACATCTGCCAATTCAATCTTTTACAAGTGTACAACTTATTGACACCAATTACACTAATCAGTTGTGCAACCTTACCCTTAATCAATGCAATTTTTCCATAACTGTAAACCAAAACTCAGTACTCCATAAGAATAACTTTCCTTTTCCCCCTCCTAACCATCCCTGGTAACCACTAATACATTTTGCTATCTATACATTTGCCCACTCTTGTCTTTTTATATAAGTGAGATCATACAATATTTACCCTTTTGTGATTGACTTATTTCACTCAGCACAATGTCTTCAAGCTTCATCCATACTGTAGCATGTATCAAGACTTCATTTCTCCTACAGGCTTAGTAGTTTCCATTGTATGTACGAGGCACATTTTGTTTATCTACCCCTCTGCTGATGGGCTTTTAGGATGCTTCCACCTTTTGTCTATCGTGAATAGTGCTGCAATGAACATTGTTGTACAAGTCTCTGAGTCTCTGCTTTCGGGTCTTTTGGGTATATACCTAGGAGTGGAATCGCTGGGTCATATGGTAGTTTTATTTTTAGTTTTTTGAGAAACTGCTACTGTTTTCCATAATAGCCGTAACATTTTGCATTCCTACCAGCAATGGATAAGAGTTCCAATTTTCCCACATCCTTGCCAACGTTTGTTATTATTATTATTTTTTAATCTTAGCCATCCTAGTGGGAGTGAAATGGAATCTCACTGTGCTTTTGATTTGAGTTCTCTGACGGCTAATGATATTGAGCATCTCTTCATGTGTTTAGTGGCCCGTTGAATGTTCTCTTTGGTGAAATGTCTATTCAAGTCCTTTTCCCATTTTTTGTTTGAGTTATTTGTCTTTTTGTTGTTAAGTTCTCAAAGTTTTATATATATATTTTTAGTTTTTAGATTCTTATCTGATACATGGTTTCCAAAGATATTCTCCTAGTTGGTAGATTATCTTTTCACTTTTTTAGTAAATTATTTTGATAAACAAAATTTTAAAATTTTCATGACATCCCATATATTTATTTTGTCTTTTGAAGTTTGTGCATTTATTATTAGTTAACCCATTGTTAAAAGCTAGGCCCAACAGCCTTGCTCCTGCATTTTCTTATAAGAATTTTATGGTTTTAGTTTGCACATTTAGGTCCTTAATCCATTTTGAATTTGTTTTTATATATGGTGTGAGGCATGGATCCTGTTTCATTTTTCTGCATGTGGAAATCCAGTTTCCCCAATACCATTTATTGAAGAGACTTTTCTTTCCCCTATTGAATGGATTTAGCATTCTGGTAAAAAATCAACAGACCATAGATGTGTGGGTTTATTTCTGGACTATCAATTCTATTTCACTGGTCTATTGTTATACCAGCACCAGGCTGTTTTCACTACTGTAGCTGTATGGCATGTTTTAAAATCGGGAAGTACATGTCCTCCTACTTTGTTATTCTCTTTCAACAATTATTGTTATTTAAAGCAGTAAGTAGAAATTTAGCAATTATTTCAATTATTTAAAGATCCAAGCCAAGGCTATACATACTTGTTTCATAAACTCAATTGCTATGGCTTTACCCCCAATCATATTTTCATACACTTCTCTACTTTGTTCAGGTAATTGCTCATTCATTCAATAAATCATTTCAAAGTATTTGTTGATTGATTCCTGTACCCTTCCCAATCCTCACGCAACAAATATACATAATGAAACCTGTGAGAGGGGAAAATATTTGCATTTTCCTTCTCTGACAGATTTCTGCCTTACACAGGTTTCAGCTTTTGCAGGTTTTACTGTATAAAGAACACAGAAAACAACTTTTACTACTTCTTAAAATTTCTTCCCTAAGTGTCCTATAAATAATAGCTGTATAATGCACTTCTCAATGTAAATATGCACTAGCTATTATGTTAGAATCTGTGTATAAAGTGGTGATTAAGACAGGCCTTGCCTCCATGAAGCTTCCAGTCAACTGAAGGAGTGATGTTGAACAAGCTATTACAAATGTGGTGAGCATTAGATGATTCTAAGGTACTGGAGAAATGGGTGTGATATCTAGTCTCAGGGACTTAGGAAGGCCTCTTTGAAAAAGTGAATTCACTCTGGAGGAAAACAACAGATTCCATTTCCTTTCTCTTCCATGAGAAAAGAAAGAAAAAATAAGTTGTTTTTTAACTGAAAAGAAAGAATTTTTAATCAAAAGTAAGTAGATGACCCAAATTAAGCCCCCTTCTTTGCTTTCTCTCTGCCACTGACAAAATGCACACACCCAACTCTCAGACTTAAGACACAGATTATTTAGATTACCCATCTTTGTTGATCAAACTACCTGGCAAAAGTCTCTTTCCCTAACTTTTGTGTGAATAGGCACTGTATACTGATATCCTCAAAGCAAATGAAGCATATCAAATATTAATCATTTCAATTCCTTAGAAACTAGTTATTTATTGCATGCAGTGTGTGTGGACTGTAAATGTTTAAATCGTCTCTATCAGAAATAGAACAGGACTATTATTTACATAAACACATTGAAGTCCACCTACTAAACCAACAGCATAACTGTGGATGGTTCTCCATTCAGGATGTTTCAACTATTTATATTATGAACCATTTTGTCTATTAGTTTCTGATAAATAGTCTTTATCACGTTAAGGAAATCTCCTTTGGTCTGTACTTAAGTCTTTGTGAGATCAGGAGTTAGAGACAATGATACAGCCTAACTGTAGAAGGCATGGACTCTAGTGTCAGTAAATTTAAACTGGGATCCATTCTTTGAAAGTTCCTCGCTCTGTGATCTTGAATCACTCATTATACTCTCTCCTAGCTTCAGTGTCAAGTGTCCAAAGGAGTGAGTGAGTCTGTGCCATGGGCATGGTATTCGCTGTGAAGACTTCAGTTGCTCTTTGACTTGAGTTTAGGGGGCCAAGAACGAAACAGCAGATGAACCTTCTTCAAAGGTGTTAATGTTAAATGTGTACATACAGGTGGAAACCTTTCATAGGGTCTCTAGGACTTGTGAAAAAACAATTTTCCTTTTCATATGGGATGAACTGACTACGTCTCTGCAACTTAGATGAGGGATCATACATGAGTTTATTTCAGTGTTGTCCTCTTATTGATTTCTCAAATAAAATTCCTCATCCCTCATACACACACATTCAAATACTGATATTTAAAATATTTGAGGAATCACTAACAGGAATTCCAAGAAATTCAGAAGCTTTTAAGGACTGTAAGAAAATAAACAGAGCAAAAATTTCTGGACCAAAGGTTTGCTACTTCTTGTTAATACTAACATAGAGTTCAGCATTGATTGGAAATACATTTTCCATAATTCAGCTTCACCGTTCTGTGCCTTCCCACAGCAGGTTGACTTTATAGAAATATTACTTCCAGCAACTTTCTTTTACTTTTACAAATTCAAACTGTTGTCTCTTTCTCCTCTCTCTCTTTCTGTCACCATACATTACAGGTATACCATGATTCTCTGTCTCAGATGAACACATTCCCAAAGCCTCTACCTTGGTTGAATTAGTCTGCCTTTGTGCTTGAAATACACCACTACAGATCTGGCATTACAGAATAAAAAATTCTCCTGATCCATGCAGCATGTATTAAAAGTCTTATGCCTATATGCTTTTATATTAATAAGGAACATCATTGAACCTCAACTATTTAAGAATATAAGTATTCTTATTCTCTAATGTTCTTCTCTGTCTGTTAACGTATTTGAATAACAGAATTTAGATGCAAGTACCCTTAAAAGTCAAAAATCCAATTTATCTCTGAACATACCCAAAGAGCTAAAACCCCTTGCTCATTTGCTCTAAAAGGAAAACATGAATTAGGTCCACTATCCCTGAAATAAAGTCTTCCCACAAACAGCACACCGACTTCACTTGTTCCAACCTTTAATACTCAGCACCACGCTACACAGACTATTTCTAAATTACTGATAATTCTCAAAATAGCCTCTCTTATTGAAGCAGCTTTGATCATTATAAAATATATTTAAAATCCATCCTTTGCTTCTAGGAATTCTGTGTCAGCCTCTAAGAAATAAAATGCAAACACTCCACAGGTATGACGCTGTCCTCAAGTGGTCCAGTCACAAATCTCTAATATGTAATATTTCATCTATTTTTATGAACATCAATTATTCATTTTTCTCCCTTAACTTTGTTTCTAACTCTACCCCAAGGGAAATAGGGACATCTGAGTGGGCACACACAAAAATATTTAGATGGTACCAAAATTATAATTATTCCTTGAACTTGAAAAAGCATAAGTCTCCAGCTATAACACAGCAATCTAATCTTCAAAAAATCTGCTTTATTTAATAATATATGCCTAAAATTCTATAATCCATTGTAACTATGATTGATAACAATGTTTAACCCAAGGGAATCATAACTGTATTATCCACGCTACTGAAACTATTTCAATAAAGCTTTGGAAAAAAGCCTAACAGGCATTACCAAATATTTATACTCTGCAGTTATTCATGGCCAGGAGTACTGTTCAATCGGTGAGATTTAATTTAACAATGTTTACCTGTGCGGAAGCCGCCGGTGACTGACACAGACTGCAGTCTGAGAATCTTGAGCAATGCATACTTTATGGCGACTACATTTCATCTTTAAGCATGGATCTGTCGCTGGATCTAAAGCTAAAAAAAAGAAAAAATTAAAGATAATATTAAAATAGGTTTTTGTAAAATAGAGATCTATAATCTCATCAATCAATTTGATCAAGCAGTTTACTTAGCATTTAGCTATAAATTTTCTTCACAAGGTCCTTCTTCTATGAAGAGGTATTTTTGCTTAAGCCCATAAACTCAGAGTTAACGGGTAGGCGCAGTTTGATGTCATCCACTCTGTTCATATCCCTACGATCACACACTGTTTTATTGTACATTCTTTGATCATACTCCTATGATCAAACAATATGTAATCAAAACAGAAATGTTAAGACCAAAACTCTTTGCACTGGCTACTACCCTTTAAACATTAAAGTTGGGGTGTATTAATGCAATATTTTATGTCAGTGGAGCATTACAATCTATACTTCTGCTTTCCCTAGATAGATGCTGGTGGGATAGATAAAAAGGCTGAAACCCAAAAAGCTGTCAGTGGGCATGACTGAGTCTTTAGTTACACAATAAAAGTCTAGAGCTATACTGGGGGCTGACTGAGAGACGGTAAGAGATCTGTTTTCATTAAAGTGCTTTTCCTCAACATGTAAAACACCTGCATTTCTCCAAACAAAACCTCTCTTATGGTGGCCGCCAACACAAGGATGTGTGCGACTGGTTTGTGACTTTTTAAAACAGTTTTATTGGGATGTAATTCACAGACCATACAATTCGCTTATATAAGGGTAAAATTCAGTTGCTTTTAGTATATTCCCCGTTGTGCAACTGAGACCAGTTAAGAACTAAATAGGCCTCAGGCGACAAGCTGTGTCAATAGAAAACTTCCGAGCAAACAGAGAGAACATATTGCGACCAAGATGAGTCACCTCACCCTGTTTCCTTCTAAACTTCCTGCTTACAGTTGTTTTTCAGACAATCCGACTAAAATCAGACTTCACGCGTGCACCATGAAACAGCAGGTGACTTGAAGGTGAAGTCGGTCGCCATGTTTTCAGCACACGCCACCATTTTATTGGGAACACACGGATGTCAAGAGTACACGAGGAGCCATCTTGAAGGAACACGGGCCTCCATCTTGAGCTACCAGTTGCGTGCGCAGCCTACATGCCCAACCCCCCCTCCCCCCAACTCCTTTTGCATACCATTTCCCAGACGTTTAATGAATGTGTGTGACTTCTGCTTTCTTGCCTAGTGTAAAACTTCCTCCAGCCCTTTGTTTGGTGAGACAGTGCTTTGACAACCATCTCCCTGTCTCCTTGCCCTCTGTGAACAACCATGCCTTGGCTCAAATCTGCATGACTCTTAGGTATTCATAACAAGAGTACAGGCGGGGAACCCATTGTGTTCCCTAACAACCATCACCTCAATCCATTTTAGAACATTTTCATTACTTAAAATGAAACTTTGCCCATTGTCAGTCACCTCTTTCCTCCAAACCCCTGAATTCCTAGGCAACCACTAATCTGCTTTCTGTATCTATAGGTTTGCCTATTCTGGACATTTATAGGTATGGAATCATACGCTATGTGGCCTTTTGTGACTGCCTTCTTTCACCTGACATCATGCTTTTGAAGTTCATCCACGTTGTGGTATCTATCAGTAATTCATTCTCATTTATTGCTGAAAAATGTTCCACTGTATAAATGTATCATATTTTCTTTATCCATTCATTAGTTGATGGGCCTTTGGGTTATTTCCACATTTTGCCCATTATTAATAATGCTGCTATTGGTAATAGCCTTTGGTGATAGTCGGTGACATTTTGTTGTGATTTATTTTGAGAGGCAGTTTAGAGGGGTAATTGGTACATATAAGGAAAAGGAAGTTAGCTTCACATTTGGTAACATGCCAAATTTGAGAGACGTAAACCATGAAAGATGGCAACTTGAGAATAAAATTTGGGTGGATGTAGAAAATCACAGCCAGAGTGATAAGAGGCGTGTGTATTTGGAATATGCAAAAATATGTAAGTGGACTATGGGACTTCCACTGGGCATAGAATATGGATTTGAGCCAATCTTGTTTAGCTCTTAATCCTAGGTTAAGTTCAAGCTGACATCTGGAGTAAAAAATCTAATTTAGCTTTATGAATTAATTAAATCACAAGTATATTTATTCAATAATATAAAGTGAATGACTTTCGACAACCAATGACTTCAATAAAATATAAGTAAAAACTATACATATGTGTACACATAAACACATTTTACTGCTTTAAAAATACAAAGTATACTTCTGAAAACCTCTTCGAGATTTCAAGTAAGGATCATATCTAAAATAGAAAATACTGACACATAAAGTTGATAAAATATTAATAGCCATCTTATTCCATGATAAAATTGTCAAGACATAAAATTCATCCATTTGAAGACACCAATGTTGCAATTTCCTCCATGCTAAGGAAAGGTTTTTGTATGTTTGTTTGTTTATCTGTAATTATTAGATCAATTATAACTTCTTTTAGTTTCCAACTATTTTCAAAAATTAAGAAAATCTACATTATTTTATTATCTATAAACACTGAATGTATTTTCTTTACAATGCAAATACCAATTGCTAAAACATTCTCATTATATTATCACAGTTGATACTGTCACTAACTAAAAAATAATATTTCATCCAACTATTGTACCTTAAAACTGTATTACCTCAGTTGAACAACATATAAGATAAGCATACAATAATTTAGAAGGCATTAAACTGTTTTGATAGACTAAAACTCTTAGTCTAGTTTGATTTCTAATTATTAAAATCACTTTGTAAAGTTCCTGAAAAATTAAACAATTTTGCCTAACGACTAAACAATGTCATTACTAACTACCATTGTACTATTTATACATATATGTTATACACTCATTGCAAATGTCTTTAATCTAGGAGATATCATTCTGAAAAAGGAATGTTTTCATTTTGAAATAAAACACAGTAGTACAAAGAAAAGTATCATAATTAATCTAATTACACTTTGAATGTAGACTATTCAACTTTTTTTTACTTATTCCTGTTTTCTTTACCTAATACAGTTTGTTAGTTACTTTTCAAAAGTTCTATGCCAACTCTTACTTTGTATCTATTTAATAAGATAAATCAGAACTCAAAAATTAGTGGACAGAGGGAATGGAATTATCTGAATATAACCCATAAAAAGGAATTTAATGATAAAGTTTTGCATAAAATTCTACAGAAGTGATCAAAAAGATCTATAAAAGAGTAGCGATATTTGGCAGGAGATGAAAAATATAATCTAGGAAGTAAATGTTAAGACTCAGATACAATAGAATCTGTGCATGGGTTTAAACCGTCTGTATTTTCAAAACCTCACATGGTTGGCAGCTTAAAAACTACAAAACATCACACACTGTAAATACAGATGCCTGAGATTTTATTCTAGAAATCATAACACTAACACAACCATCTTCCTCGTGGCTAGTCCGCTGATTATACTCAATCCAGTGTTTTAAAGAGGACTGACATCTGACAATCGGCCATAATCGGCCATAATTCATCAACTTCCTCTGTTGCTACCCTCTTCTTTCTCTCTTTCCTTTTTACTAGCATCTTCTGTTGTATTCACAGCAACTGGTGTTGTATTCTGTATCACTGCATTTAGCTTACTCCCAAGCATCCAGTACAACTACCTCAAGAAAAATTCTAGCTAGTTCCTCTGAGTTCATTTGGCCATGTTCATTTCTTCATCCTAATCCTTAATAACCTTTCTGATCGATGTAAACTAACATAGACAACTACCTGATGTTAAGTTTTGTTTTGTTTTCTCAGAAAATGCAATTGAATGTCAAACAACCGCCTTATACTTTAACCTTTGAGCTGTATTGCATTAGTGAAGTAACTCCACACTTTCACAGGGAGACCTGGTTTTCAATTCAGAATTCCTTGCTTACAGCCATGCTAGGGTAAACTAGGAAGGAGACCAGCCAGCCTGATACAGTAACTAATGGTGACAGTGACTAAGCCAGCAGGGGTAGGAGAGAACAGAAAACAAATGTGAGTGTAGACAGGTGTGTCAGTAAGAAAAGATCTAATTCACAAAGAGAAGTCCCAAAGATGAGAAAGGAAACATAGGGACGCACAATGCTGACAGCAGGTCAGGACAAGACAGAAACATTGATTGCAAGTCATATGTTGAATTCTCTATGGACCAGAAGGACTACTATGAGTATTCACGTTTAGTGCCAATGGTCTTGACAGAACAAAAACACAAAGTGTCATAACTAATGTGCAAAAAGAGGCATTAAAATTAGTATCCAGAACTAAAATACACTTTAATAAGGAAGTCTGGAACTTCTAATCTGCACAGGCTCATATGTGGATTTTGACAGTGTTTGCCCACAAGGAGTGTGGATTGTAGAAGTTGAATTCCTAATGCTAATAGGCGAAAGCATTCGTAAATCATGCTGCAGTTTATTTTTGGTGGAGTTGAAGGACCAACCAGTCAGCATCTGGGTCAGCAAATGCCAAAGAAAAGGTTACTCAGATACTTGACAAGTCTAACAAACTCGTCTCTCTGGATATGATGCAGATCTTTGACAAATCAATCTAACACAAGATAGTAATCTCTATTTCACCTATTAGACTATTCTATAAAATGGTGATCTAAATAATCTCCAATACTGCATTCTGCTCTAAAGGTAGACTATGTGCTTCAACATACATTTTTGATATCAGGTATCTTAAGTCATGCAACTTGCTTTCAACCAATTCAACAATTTTATTGGAAGACTGATGTATAATTAGACAATGAAAATACACTGGTAAGTGAATACTCACACATACACAAACACACATACAAAGAGATCATATCTGTCCTGCTGGATGGGGTAGGGGGGATTGCAGTGGTGGGGAATGCTGATTTGATTATTCAAAATCATAGGTAGATTTTGAAAGATGTATAGGAATCATGAAATCACAAAATGAAAAGACACTCCAATATAGAGGGACTGTATAAGAAGCATAATCATATAAAAAAGGATGCTCAATTCATGGAATAACAGATAGCTCAGGATTAATGACATGTAAAATGTGCATTTTTGCCTGTGACAATTTGTAAAAATCAACAGAGAGGCAGACAAACGTGTCTTACCTTTCAGAGTTTACCTTCTAAGTAAGGCCGTGTCACTGAATAATTTTAAGTAGGAGAGTGGCATGATTGGGTTTATACGTGTAAAGATCCAACCCAAGAATACAGAGATGCCTGAAGAATATCTGATCAATACAGGAAGAACAACCAATCATCAGAAAGAGAAATGTGCAGCTGCCAACATTTTACTGTTTTTTATTACAAGGTGGTATGCTGCACTAATATACAAAACCAAACTAAAGCCTTTGTTATCATCAAGTTGATTCTGACTCATGACCATAAACACACACACACACACACACACATATACATACATATACACATATATATACACACAGATATATAAATAAAACAATTTATGCATGTTGTTGTTAGATACCATTGAGTCATTTCTGACTCAAAGCAACCTTATGTACCACAGAACTAAACACTGCCCAGTCCTGCACCAACCTCACAATTGTTGCTATGTTTGAGCCCACTGTTGTAGCCACTGTGTCAATCCATCCCTATACGGGTCTTTCTCTTTTTTGCTGACCCTCTACTTTACCAAGCATTATGTCTTTCTCCATGGACTGATCCCTCTTGGTAATACGTTCAAAGTATTTGAGACCAAGTCTCACCATACTCAATTCTAAAGAACACTCTGGCTGTATTTCTTCCAAGATAGATTTGTTCTTTCTTCTGGCAGTCCATGGTATATTCAATATTCTTCACCAACACCGTATTTCTAATGTATCATTTCTTCATTGGTTTTCCTTATTCACTGTCCAGCTTTTACACGTATATGAGGCAATTGAAAATACCATGGCTTGGGTCAGGTGCATCTTAGTCTTGAAGTTGATACCTTTGCTTTTTAACACTTCAAAGAGGTCTTTTGCAGCAGATTTGCCCAGTGCAATACGTCATTTGATTTCTTATTTGCTGCTTCCATGGGTGTTAACTGTAGATCCAAGTAAGATGAAATCCTTGACAACTTCAAAAGTTTCTCCATTTATCATGATGTTGCTTATTGGTCCAGTTGTGGAGGATTTTTGTTTTCTTTATGTTGAGTTGTAATTCATACTGAAGGCTGTAGTCTTTGATCTTCATCAATAAGTGCCTCAAGTCCTCTTCACCTTCAGCAAGCAAGGTTGTGTCATCTGCACAACACAGGTTGTTAATGAGTCTTCCTTAAATTCTGATGCCGGGTTCCTCTTCATATAGTCCAGCTTCTCAAATTATTTGCTCAGTGTACAGACTGATGTCTTGGAAGAAGTACAACCAGAATACTCCTTAAAAGCAAGGACAGTGAGACTATATTTCGCTTACTTTGGACATGTTATCAGCATAGACCAGTCCCTGGAGAAGGACATCATGCTAGGTAAAGTAGATCGTCAGAGAAAAAGAGGAAGACCGCCAACGAGATGGACTGACACAGTGACTGCAACAATGGTCTCAAACACAGCAATGATTATGAGAAAGGTGCAAGACTGGGCAGTGTTTTGTTCCATTGTACGTAGGGTCGCTATAAGTTGAAACTGACTCGAGGGCACCTAAAAGCAACAGCAACAGACAGATTGAATAAGTATGGTGAAAGGATACAACTCTGATGCACTCTTCTCCTGAATTTAAACCATGCACTAGCCTCTTGTTCTGTTTGAACAACTGTCTCTTGGTCTACATACAGGTTCCTCATGAGCACAATTAAGTGTTCTGGAATTCCCATTCTTTGTAAAGTTATCCATAATTTGTTCTGATCCACAAAGTTGAATGCCTTTGCATAGTCAATAAAACACAAGTAAATATCTTTCTGGTATTCTCTGCTTTCAGTCAAGATCCATCTGACATTAGCAATGATATCCCTCCATTCCACATCCTCTTATGAATCCGGCCTGAATCTCTGGAAGTTCCCTGTTGATCTAATGCTGTAACCACTTTTTAAGTATCTTCATGAAATATTTTATTTGCATGTGATATTAATGATATTGTTTGATAATTTCTGCGTTCTGTTGGATCACCTTTCTTTGGAATGGGCACCGACTGGATCTCTTTCAGTCGGTTAGCCAGGTAGCTGTCTTCCAAATTTCTTGGTATAGTAGAGTGAGCACTTCCATTGTTGCATCCATTTGTTGAAACATCTCAACTGGTATTCCATCAATTCCTGGAACCTTGTTTCTTGCCACTGCAGTTAGTACAGCTTGAACTTCTTCCTTCAATACCATCAAGTCTTGACATATGTTACCTCCTGAAATTGTTGAACATCAACTAATTCTTTTTGGTACAGTGACTCTGTGTATTCCTGCCACAGATATAAAACACATGATGCTTAGGATATTTAAAAAACAAAATTGCCGTCAAGTCAATTCTGACTAATAGGGACCCTACATGACAGAGTAGAACTGCCCCATAGTGTTTCCAAGGCTGTAAATCTTTATGGAAGTCAACTGCTACATCCTTCTCCTGCAGAGCAGCTGGTGGATTTGAACAGCTGACCTTTCGGTTAGCAGTTGAGTGCTTAACCATTGTGCAACCAGAGCTCCTCCATAGGATATTATGTACTAAATAATAGATAAATCATATTGTCTTTTTAGAATATAAAAATTTCTAAATCCTAAAACACATCTAGCCTATGGATTTGGGTAAAATATTACATGACAGGCAATAACTGCCATATACTTAGTTTCTGCTATGTGTGACTCCAGTTCTTGGTTGTTTACATGCAAAATATCTCTTAATCTTATTCCCTGAAATTTCTATTACCATCCTAGTTTTGGAGTCCTGGTGGCACGGTGGTTAAGAGCTACAGCTGTTAACAAAATGTTGGCAGTTTGAATCCACCAGCTGCTCCTTGGAAATCCTATGGGGCAGTTCTACTTTTTCCTATAAGGTTGCTATGAGTCGGAATCGACTCAACGGCACAGAACAACAACAACAATCCCAGCTTTAGAGGTAAGGAAACTGTAGCTCAAACATAATGTTTGTTCGAGGATGTACAATGAGTAACCAGCTACTTTCTCCCTAAAAAGTTCTATATACAATTTCTTAGAACCTAATACTGTGTTATGATAGCTCTCCAACCTAGAAAATAATTCAACAGAACCTAGAGACCATCTATTTACTCTGATCTTTCACATTTCAGATGAAAGCATGACAACGTTACATCTTTTCATAATACAGACTTTGGAAAACTCTTTAACATTTCCATATGTCCACTAATGTTTATGTATTATTATTTCTTTAATTCTGTTGTTGTTAATTACTGGCAAGTCAGCTCCGACTCACAGTGACCTCATATAGAACAGAATAAAACTATCTTCTTGATTGTTGGTATGATTACGTCCATTGTGGTAGTTATTGTGTAGGGCCTTCCAACCTTGGGGGCTCATCTTCCAGCACTATAGGGGACAATATTCTGTTTTGACAGATAAGATTTTCATTGGCTAAATCTCAGAAGTAAATCACCAGGCCTTTCTTCCTACTTGGTCTCAGTCTGAAAGCTCCGCTGAATCATATCCACCACGGGTACTCTGCTGGTATTTGAAATCCTGGTGGCATAATTTCCAGTATCACAGCAACACACAAGTCACCACAGTATGACAATCTATGCTCAATTTCAAATCTGTAGTTTTTCACAGACACATTTCTAGGCACAGATTAGCGTTCTCTTATCGTTCTTAAGTATAATACTTTCTTCCTCACACACTCCTGGACTCTCACAACTCAATGCTACCAAGCTCCACTCCGTGCTTTTATCACAGCATAGTCAAGCCCAGGGCTTCCTTGAGTAAATTTTGTTTTCATTCCTTTCCTCAGAGATTGCTTTCCATGAAGAGGTATTTAAGGGAAACTGTTTTGTGTTATCACTAGAATTCACAAGCATGTTCTCGTCCAGCAAAGCCTTCTTCCAATTAGTCAGTTTGCACCTACATTCTCTCTGCAGCTTCTCTGTTACTGCATATAAAACTACGGCAAAGAAACTGCTACACTAACCAGGGGTACAATAGCTGGTTCTGGACAGAATGGGAGAAAAATATGGAGCAGAACTCAAATTCCTATTAAAAACAAAAAAAAGTCGGACAAACTCTAACAGTAGAGAACAGAGGAATCTCTGAGACTATCGCCCTGAGACACTCTTTAAACCTAGAACCAAGTCTACCCTCTGAGATCACCTTGTAGTGAAACAGCAGAGTGCACACAAAATAAAGAATATTACCTGTACGATCAGTGCCCTACTTAAAAACCAGCGGTATGAGACCAAAAGAGCAAGGAAGTTGGTCTGCGACGTATTTGATTGTTGAGAGCCACTTCTATCACTTTCCTCCAGAAAGGGATTATGTGAAGCTTTTGCGCCTTTTGGCTCCTGTTCAATGAGAAAAGGCTTGCAAGTATGTTGACTATTTCCTTTGTGTTACTGGGAAAGTAAGGAAATATTCAAATAAATGAGTTATTTTTGGGTGAAAACAGTTTGTGATGCACTTCCTGGGCCATGGTACCAATATGTGCCACATGTGTGATGTGCTTCATGAAACATGGTACTGATAGGTTGTACCGTGTGTGTGATGTGCTTCATGGAACATGGGAACAAGATGACCTGCTTGCATTAGTCACCAACCTAATGACATCTTTTATAAAGTGCTCGCTGGAAAATTCAGTAAGGTATTTTATGACTCAAATGTAAACAGGAAGTATGATCAACTTCCTGGGCCATGGTACCAATATGTACTGCATTTGTGATGTACTTCATAGAATGTGGTACCAAAACGGACCACTTACAATTGGTACACCATTTTTTCAAACACTAAAAAACTACCAAAAAGCAATGATTCAGCAGCCATTCCATTAGTGAACAAACACTACATCACCAAAAAATTCATCCATGAACATCATAAATTTTGATGAACACACATGTACATTCATATCATCTGATCATATAACTTTTGAATGCCATTAATAAAGTACTTTTATTGAAAACAAAGCCCTATTCAGTAAGATATTAAAAATACATAACAGATTTCTGTATTAATTTACTTAGGCCTCCTGATATATTTCTGATTTCAACTAAAAAGATTCATTTGAATTAAGATATCCTGTCTTCCACCTGGGATCTTAAAAGCTTGCAAGCAGCCATCTAAGATGCATCAATTGGTCCCAACCGCCTGGAGTGAAGGAGAATGAAGAACACCAAAGACACAAGGAAAGTAGTAGCCAAAGAGACAGAAAGGGCCACGTAAACCAGAGACTTCTTCAGCCTGAGACCAGAAGAACTACATGGTGCTCAGCTACCACCAATGACTGCCCTGACAGGGAACACACCAGAGAGTCCCTGATGGAGCAGGAGACAGGTGGGGTACAGAACTCAAATTCTAGTAAGAAGACCAGACTTAATGGTCTGACTGAGACTGGAGCAACTCCAGAAAGCATGGCCCCTGGATTCTCTATCAGCCCAGAACTAAAACAATTTCCGAGGCCAACTCTTCAAAGATTAGACTGGACTGTGGGACATAAAAGGATACTCGTGAAGAGTGTGCTTCTTAGCTCAAGTAGATACAAGAGACTAAACAAGCAGCTTCTGTCCGGAGGTGAGATGAGAAGGCAGAGAGGGTTAAGAGCTGGTTGAATGGACATGGCAAATCAGGGGTGGAAAGGAGGAGTGTGCTGTTACAGTACAGGGAGAGCAATTAGTGTCACATAACAATGTATGCATAAATTTTTGTACAAGAGACTAACTTGAAATGTAAACTTTCACTTAAACTACAACAATAAACATAAAAATCCTTTCGAAAAGGAAAAAAAAAAAGATACCCTGCCTTCCTTAAATGCCTGTCAGTTAAAGCATGGTACTAGGATGAGCCAGTATTTATTCTACTGACTCTTGGAAGAAAACAATTATCTACCCTTTTTTATCAGGAATAAAAACATGGCACAAATACACGAGTTTTCTACCTATTCTTTACAGCCAATAGCATTAGCTCTGGCTTAGTCTTTGCTCAGAATATATATGCTTAAGACATATATTTGGGGGACTATAATCAGTACAAAATAGTAATTTCATGCTTTCTATTTACGGAAGAAAAAATACAGAACTTAAGAGCAAATATAAGTTTCTTTTTCAATTGAAAGTTCTCCTATTTCATATTCATATACACATCACTAAATGATTTAGCACCCTTTTCTGTTCTTAGTGTTTCACTGATTTAATACCAATAAAGAAAACATTAATATCCTGACTTGTGGCACTATTCACATGTGACTAATACAATATACATTACGTCATTCAAGCAACAGGTCAGTCCTCAGTGTAATCCCCATAAAAGCTTAAAATGACTGCCTGTCAAGAGGTTAGTTACATAGTTTATCCAACAAGGACATTACCCTATGGCAATCTAAACTGCCCTTTATTAGAGCTTTAGAAAATCCTTTTCTTCCTTGGTAAAAAAAGCATTAAGCTTAAAAGTTTCAGAAGGATGTCTGTGTTGAGTGGAATCTGTAATAGCTTACTGATACTGCTCTTTGTCAATGGGTGGATGGGACAGGGCAGTGTATAATTATGAATATTAGCATTGGCCAAAGTCTATCGACTCCAAGGCATTCGGTATTCTAAATATCCATTTAATATACCGGCTTCAAATTTTTGTTGAAGTGGTTCTATGAGAAAGAAACATATTTTTGCAGACATATTGATAAAGTGTTGAAAGGGAAAAGTAAAAATGTCAAAAGTAGAAAGCAAAGGATTGGTAGGAAGAGACATGATCACTATTAATAAACTACAGACAAGGTCAATGTAAACTAGGAAGGCTGTGGAGGGAGAGGTATTTTAGTGAGAGAAATTTTAAAAATACAGAAGATTCATGTCTTGAGCTTAAAAAGTGACATTATTTCATTAGAATTACAATGACTTAAGGTTTATATCTAAAAGTGAATTACGTAAACACCATTTTGAAAGTTCAGTAGTTTCTAAATACCTAGTATTTGTAAATATAGCAGGTTATATATAATTTCAGAACGATTAATATTCTACAATAATACCTTTTATAAATAAAACCTGGAGAATTTTAACCATTATTAATATAAACAAATACTTTTCATAATTCTCATTTCCTATTAACTACATTTTTAAATATATTAGAGGTAGTATTAGCATAAAGCCATAAAAAGTGTAACTTAAAAAGGTAGAGTGTTTGAATATACCGTCTCACATACACTGGGACTATATAATGATGTTATACAATTTTAACTTTTCAAACAACTTTTGTCTCCAAAATGAATTCTTATTTTAGATAAACTGTTATATTTTCTCTCTAACCAAGAAAATTGTGCTTATGTGCTGATAACTCTTTCAAAATCTCTTTTGTTCCCTTTTCCTTTGATATAATTAATATTCCATTATAGCATATGTACCTCAGAGACCATTTCACATTCCATTAAGTCTGCCACAAATGCAAAGAAATGATAAATAAAATAAAGCACAAAATATTAATACACAACAACAACAGAATTTAGGAATGATAAAAGAAAATCTAAACTATAGGCTGGGGCCTGGCATTTTAATACATATCCAAGGACATTCTATGTGCCCAAGGACCATGCAAATAATAGAAGCTAGATTTAGGAACTCCTCTTAAACTCTGGATTTCTGGAGAGCTTCCTCATTACCTCATTAGGAAAGCCCAAGTAATCAGCCAGAAGAAGCAGGCAATTGGCTGTGTATACAGATATTTGGGTTAAAAAAAATTATCTTTTTTTGAATTCATATTATTTTGATAGTGTGAAAATCTCAAGTTAAGAAATTAATAAAACTTGGCATAAAATAATTAGAAATTCTAGGGTTATGACTTGGGCAAATATACAAATCTACTATATCAGGGAATCTGAGGTCAAGAAAGGAAGAGTGTCGACACATCGCAGGGTTGCAACCAATGTCACAAAACAATGTGTGTTAATTCTTTAACGAGAAACTAATTTGCTCTGTAAACTTTCACCTAAAGTACAACAAAAAAGTTTAAAAAAAGTGATGTTCCTTTTTCTCAATGGTTTGCATGTCTTACAAAATATTGAGTCTTAATCTTAAAAGCAGATGAACAAAGTAATTGGCCAGATTAGGGTCAACCCATTGATACACATAGATTCCTCATAAACAAATACGTGAAGACACCTGTAGGTTTCAGCGAAGCCAGTCTCTTTTAGACAACACGAACCTTGTAGATGATTATATTCTCTCCTACATGTGTTGTTGTCAATTGTCCTCAAGTCTGCTCTGACTTATTGCGACCACATGCACAACAGAAAGAAGGGTCACCTGTCCTGTGACTTCTCTTCAGGACCATGAGTATGCTCCAGTCCATTGCTGCAGCCACGGTGTATTTTGAGTGCCTTCCAACCTACGGGGTTCATTTTGCAGCACTCTATTAGACAATATCCTATTTTCACTGGCTATTGGAAGGAGATTGCCAGGCTTTTCTTCTTAGTCTGTCTTAGTCTGGAAGCTTCACTGAAACCAGCCCACTGTGGGTGACCCTGGTGGTATTTGAAATACAGGTGGCATAGCGTTCAGCTTCATAGTAACACACAGGAGTACAACAAACCGACCGTTGGGTGGTAGCTCCCACACTTACCCACCAAGAAATTCCAAACCTAACATGAGGCATGTCTTTAACCGTACAGAACCTTATGATACCCATTTTGTATACTGATATTATCATTGTTTTATTTTATATGAGTTTTATTTCTCCTTTGCCACCACTTCCTCTTGTTAATATTTTCTTTGATGTTCCTTTTAAATAAAAATCATATTCAACTTTTTCATTCATTCTTTAAAAAAAAGCTGTATGTTATTTCACGTTCAACTTAGTGACATTTTTCAAAGTTGGGATGGATAGCTAAGCAACTGGGGAAAAGAAGTCATTTCTATCCCATTTAACTTGGTCAATAATTATTTTGGTCTATTCTTTAGTAATTGCAGATGAAAATCTAAAAGGAACCTATATGTAGGGAAGAGTATCAGTGAATAGAGAAAGAACTTGTTATGTAGTTTATTTAGAGTTGCAAAGTGTTAAAAATCATTGGAGTTATATATGCAAATATGAGTTTAAAAAAAGATAAAAATGCAAAATTCAGAGGTTGCCTTTACTTCCTGGATATTATGATAGATCTGTTATCATCAAAATTTTGTGTTGTGGCACGTTTATCTGTGACTGTTGCAGCAGACATAAAAGCAAATATTTCTTCTCTTCGAATTTGAATTGGTAGCATACAGTTTATTTAGGTGATGAGACAGCTCTAGCAGTTGGAAAACAAAGCATCAAGCAATCAAAGACTAAGTTGGACATTCATCAGGATTCAAGAGGAGTTGAGCGGTGCCTTTGAGACTTGTCTTGCAGTTTTGGAAACATTTTGGAAAAACCGCAACATTGCTAAATAGTGAAATCAAACTACGTATCAGCCATTCATTTGCTAAGTATCTCTTTAGCATTAATTGTGTGCTTGCACTTAATGACCACTAACTTAAAAATGATTTGAAAAAATCCTCTTCATAGTTGTTCTAGCAAAAGTTCCTTTCACTATAACTTTATGCTGTAAAACTACAGGAAGAAGTGGTTTTCCTGGTAATTTTTGTAACTTGCCAGATGTTACAATGAAAGGCTGCGCAAGTGAGCAGCATGGAAAATAGCGCTAATGTCTGACAGTTAATTAGACTTTTGACAGCCACTTTTGTGGCGCTAAATGTGAGTAAATGTAGCTGCAAGTCTTTGGAGTGACTCTTTAGTTTCAACCTTAAAATTACTTCAGTTCTATAAAAACCATTCACTCTGACACTGATCTCCCCATTACAAACATTAAACATGCAGGTCTACAGAATTAGCATATTCAGATGTAATTGCAGATTAATATACTCTGTAAAAAATAAACATGAGAATATCATTGATGTCCGATCTTATAAAGGTGTGTTAAACACCACTGATCACTGCATTGACAATTGGGTTGATCTACTGAAGTCAAAGGACGGGTGAAGTTATAAAATACCATTCTCTTTAATTCTATGGTTCTGTATCATTTGTCTTTTTCTTTGTCAGTACTTCATATTGTCTTCCAAATGTTTTAAAGTGACAAATACTACTAGTGTTTCTTTTATAAAATATATGTCTCCCAGCAAAATTGATTATCTGTAAAAGCTTACTATTTTATTGGTTTACATTTTCTGGGCTAGTATTTCATATATAAAGATGATGTTACTGAATCACCACGATAAGAATTTGTATTTGGGATTCTTTTTTCCACATCAAGGCATAATAATCCCTTTATTAAGTTAACACTTACAAAAAGGATGCCTGAAATAGACTTATAAAGAAAAGTCCCTACTAATATGAGAACTGTGGATTTGGTTTCATGAAATAACGCTGATCTCTAGTTCCTTAATGATGTCCTCCAACTATTTTATACCTTACTATCTTCCACTATAAATTGAAGACATTGGGCTATTGATTCCAAAATGTAAAATAACACATTATATAATGATGTGAATTAACTGACATGAGAGGTAGACCATTGAAAAATAAGAGGTATTTGAAAAATCCACAGAGTTGGAAAGATATTTACATGACTTTTCATTAATGTGTATAAAGTGTGTAGAATATTTCCAGGAACACAGAAAGCATAGTATTTGACAATTATTACTTATATTATTACTAATAGCTATAAACTCTTAAATCTCTTATAACAAGCCAAGAAACTCTTGTAACTACGCTGCTAGAGAATCTCTTTCTCACTTTGAGTTAATTTTTGCCTTTCTCAGCCATTTTTACTGGGGCACAGAATCACCTCCATGCAACAAAATCCATTGACTCTGAACTCCCTCCTTCCCTTAACAAACTCTACTCCTATTTTTGCCTATTTAAAGGTAAAAATAGTCATCACATGTGCTCTTTCTGAAAGAAGAATGAAGCTAACCCTTAAAAGACCAAAGCAAGGTTACTAGACACACACAATTCCCCTGAAAGACACATCAAACTGTAGCATTATTAGGTAGCTTAAACACAACATGCTCTCTCTCTCTCTCTCATTCACATGAAATTATTTATATGAATGAATAAGAGCTTTTATTATGAACATTTCCTTTAATCTTAGGTATGAATCAGAAGATATTGACATATATGAATGTAAATTGAATTTGAAAGGAATTTCAGAATTTGTGTTCTTAGAAAGAATGTCTTAGTTCATTTCCAAAGGAAGCACAACTGAATCAACATACAGATTTTTTTCTTTCCAAAGTATTTATATGCCTGATGATCTGTAGGCTTTTGGATTACCACAAATTGAATTCAAACTTTCATTTCTCCATTACATGCTTCCACCAGGAGAACACCTATCTGCCTAAGGGTGTAGCCTCCAAAACTGGTGCTGTTGTTACTTGCTGTCCACTTCATTCCTTCTCGTGACAACCCCACATGTGCAGAGTAAAACTGTGTCACAGGGTTTCTGAGGTCGTCACCTTTTGGAAGCAGATTGCTAGCCCTGTTTCCTGAGGTTCCTCTAGGTGGATTCAAACCACCTGCCTTTTGGCTAGTCGTCCAGCACTTAATCTTCGTGGCACACAGGGACACCTTAGCACCATAACTGACTCTCCATCGCCATTCTCAATCCCTTCAGGCATCAAGTCCTACTAATTCATTATTCAAATTTTTCTGCAACCCTCCTCTCCCATGCCATTCACATTACTGACTCTACAATGCTGACTTAACTACTTTCTTCCTGTTTGAGTGACCGGGTGGCAACATCTTCAATTAAAAAAAAAAAAATCAGACTTTTCACAGTTTTCTGACTACCCTATTTTTACACAATTAACGAGTGCATGTTCTACATTTTTTTTGTCAACGCACCTCTCCCTACCCCCCTGAAGTATTTTCATAGGCGTACTATGCTAATTTAACAGCCACATGTGAAAAAAAATTACCATAGCACACTTACTAAAATACCTTTCAAGGGGAAGGTGGGGTTGGCAGAATAATGTAGAATGCCCATGTTGTTTGTGTAAAAATACAGTAGGTAAATAAGCCCACCATTACATTTGTAGACATATTACAATGTATGCTAGAATTTTACTAAAATAACACTTTTATTATTGCTGTGGCTAAAAGCCTGAACTCTTCAATAAGATTTTAAATACTGACTTTGCCAATAATTTACTCTTTGATTTTGCATAAATCACTTAAACTTTCCATACATGTCTGGCAGTTTATAGTACTGTGGAGGCTTTAGTGTTGCTGTGATCCTGGTATTCAAATACCAGCATGGTCAGCCATGGTGGATAGGTTTCAGCTGAGCTTCCAGACTAAGACAGACTAAAAAGGAAGACTGGATGGTCGACTTCTGAAAAAAATTAGCCAGTGAAAACCTTATGAATAGGTGTTACTGGCTCCCTTCTTTTCTAGGTTCTGAACAGTAAATAATGCCTTTCCAATAAACAATAACGCATTGCGGTGGTCCTTTTCAAGAGACTGGAATCTTATAAGTTATTCTTACCCTGTATTCAACCTTAGGGCCCAATCACTGTTTCCACGTGTAGCAGGTGGAATGCACAGCTGTGAGCAGTTCTGCAGTATTCCAGGGTAGCTGTTTCTGCTTCTTAGCTGTTAGTACTGCTTTTGATATAAACAATACATAGTAGAGGTAATTTTCTTGTGATTCAAATTCCTTTAGTTTTATTTATTTTGTCTCTAAGTACTGCTTTTGCAGTAATGAAAAATGCACTGTAGTGATAATTTTTCTGAGACATAAAAATTCCTTGGTTTTATTATTTGGGCTGTAAGTCCTGCTTCTGCAGTAAGGAAGAATGCATTGTACAATGTTTTGGAAAGTTTCATGAAAAATAATAAAAAGGCTTAGGAGACTAGAATAAAATGTACATGCAGTCATTGCCAGGTGCCTTCAATTTTTGCTAATTTTCAAGAAATAAAATTTTAAAATTAGAAAAAAAATTATCATTGACTCGTATCAGCAGGATTTACATCATCCAGAGACTGCTGGGACACATGTGATCCCAGGTAATGAGTATCAAAAGCCATAACTCATAACAAAAATTCTGAATTAGTCCTTTAAACAGCGTTCCTTCACTAGTGAAAACACATAATATCAACAGAAAAGTCAAAGGAGAAAACAATTGGGTCTTGAAACGGTTCTAAAATACATTTCTGGAATAAGTAAATCTAACCAAGGTGAAATAAATTAGAGCAGCGATTGCTTGAATGAAGTGAGAGGAGGAAGTGCAGGGAATGCTCAGGCAGTGGAAATGTTACTTATCTTGACTGGGGTCTTGTTAACACAGGTATACGTATTTGTCAAAATACAGGAAATCCTGTGAAAGCTAGAACCTGTGTAAGGGGAAAAACCTATCAGAGAAGGAAAATTCATATATTTCCCACTAAAAATGAGCAATAGAAAAGTAGTAATTCTCTCAAGTTTCGGCTCCCACAGGTTTCACTGTATATCAGACTGTACACTTAAAATCATTGCATTTTTGTATGTAAATTATATGTTTAAAAAAGAAAAACAGCATCCTCCTTCTTTTTGTGTCTTTTTAAAAAAATTCCGTATTTAATATGAAACTATTTAGTGACTTCTCCATCAAACTGTCTTTGGGCATCCCAGCATACAATCAGATATCAAACATGATAGTTCTACCTTCATTAATATTTATATACTAAAATTTAATTTCTCCCCCATCAATGGGGCATGCTCTTTAAGGAGGTAAATACAACAACACAACAAAGATGGACAAAATTAATGATAAATGAGTTATGATGGGAAATAGGATGGAGACCTACATTGTACTTTCCCAAAACTGCATTCACATACTGTTGAAAATGTCCGTAAAAGACACTGTATTTAACCACTGGACTCTGAATTTTTCCAAAATGAAGAAGCTTTATATATCGTTAGACTGTTAAAATTAAAAGCTGTTTTACAAATCCAGTGACAATACCAGCACAAATAACATGTTAATAGAATTTGTAAGTAAGAATACTTTTAAATGTATACAATGATATTCAAAACAATTTTTAATTAAAGCTTTTAAAATAATTTTCAAATATTGTTTGCAAGAGATTGAAGCTACTTAAAACAGAACTGCAATAGTAACAATAATTCACAATCTTAGAAAAGCAAAGACGAGAATGACCCTGGCAGGTAAGAGATCCTTATAGATTTTTCTTAGCCTTCAGTTTGTCATTTCCAATTAATATCATTGCATACAGTAAAAATAATCCTTTGCAAAGCAATCACCTAACTGTTGTTAAATGAAGCTTTCATTGGCTATCACTGACTTACATGTGATTGGACTAAAACCCCTTAATAATTCAGATAAATAAATCAATTGAAAGTGCATTTCTGGCACTCACAGCCCTTTCAGCCAGCTTATGTTGTTAGACATTCCCACTTGTACTTTACTCCAGTACAAATGAAAACTTATAATTGTTATTTACGAAAGGACAGCATGTTTAACACCATTCTATCAAATTAATATTTTACCATATCCAGCTAGCTAATATCACCAAGTACCCAATTTAGAAATCTAAAGACAATGAAAAATTTTGTTGACTAAGGTGTTTATCCAAATATCCAAAATATTCAGTGTCACCTTCTAGTAGGCCGTAAACTGGCAATCCAATAGGATCCAATCTGGCCTGACTAAATCATTACAACAGAATCCAGTTCTAGTGACTGACATAAAAGTCTATAGAACTACAAGATATGGTGCCATGACATCAAAAATTATGGAAGCAGAACAGACAAATGGCTGAGAAGTTAATTCCCTAAGTTGTTTTTTATACTTAATATTAAAAAATTATTTTTCTAAGTTATTAGAAAATTGAAAGAACGTAATTAGAAAAGTACCAAATGACAAGGAGGATAAAACTAAAACCCTGAGAATTCCGTAGCACTTCATGATTGCTAGATAGGGGAATACGTCTAAAACACAGAGAATACCATGTCATAGCATACTATTGTTCAGCTTTAGAACTTATATAAGGGATATAATACTCCAAAAGTTATTAATATGCATTGCACTACTGTCCTTTTGGATACAAAACCCACACTCTATTGTATATCATTTTCCAGTGGAGAAACTGGAATCTTTACCGTGAGGTTCAAAAAGCCTCAGCTAGAAAATACTCAGTTGTTGAACGTGCCGACTGAATCCCGTTGTGAGAAAACAGCTGGAGAAAAGTGTTTCCCACGATCTTTTTCTACTACGCTGCTCCTCGGCATAGTACGACAAGCCTGATTATACGACTGCCCTGTGGTAGAGAAGATATACGAACTAATGAGGGAATAAAAGAAGAGCCTTCCCACTTTCCATTTAGAGATGAATGTGCGAAAAAGAATGGAGAGTAATGGCAGATAGTTTTCCTCAAACTTCAGCACAATTCTGGGGCCATGGTCAACTGAGTTAGAGTAAAATGGTGGGCAGATGGGATTCCGTGACCCCTCCTACTCCACTGTTTGGACTATAATACAGAGGCCACCTCAGAGACTGTCCTGAAATATTCTGGGACACTGACACTTCCAAGTAACCTTGATGGGACAGCTTCTTGGTGAGAACGGCCCTGCGCTTGGGCTTTTAAAGCTACCCTCTGGTGCCATGCCACCTGGTCACTAACTTGAAAACCATCAGAGCTGGCAATGGGAAGCACTCTTCAGGGTGAGGGGATATTGACACAAAGGCTGCGGACTGGGGCCAGCGCAGTGGGTAGAGGTTATGATAGATAATCCGTGGTCTGCACCCAACGGGGAGGGCTAAGGTGAGGTCTTCTGTCCTTCACCATGGCCCACCATAACCCTGAAAAGCAGCATCTTGGAAAGAGAAGAAAGGGACGGGAAGGCAGTTTAGAGATTTAACAATACCTAAATGGGATTACGTTACTGAATTAGAACAAAGCAAACTATACAGTACGTTTGTGGTGATTGTTATTGTTGTTTTTCTCATTAACTATACGAAAGACTTAGGAAAAAGGAAAATAAGTATAGACTAATCAAAGAGATTACATTCAAGTTCAGCTTTGTACGCTCATATATGTTTGTAATGTATATTGAATTATATGGATTAATAGAGCACAAATAAGAAGCAACCCAATTCTTTATTCAATTCTCATGTAATGTTTCTCTCACCCAATATTTCTCTTTCAAATAAAAAGTGAGACAGTATTTTCAGTCATTTTTACATAATGAAATGTCCAGTTCAGTTTAATTGTCACACAATTTAAAATGTCTCCATATTTCACTCATTACCCAGATGTAGTCAGCACAAAAAAAGAAGACCCTCAACAAGTTGGATTGACACAGTGGCTGCAACAATGGACCCAAACGTAGCAATGATTGTGAGGATGGTGTAGGACTGGGCAGTGTTTCATTCTGTTGTACATTCATTGGGTCACTATGAGTCTCTATGGAACCTAACAACAACGAATCCTCCTCTAGTTTTGGAATCGTGGAGTGGGATGAGGAAGGTTCTTGTCTGTCTCCTTCCCCAATCCCTAACTACCACTTATTAGCCAATGGCCCAAGGTAAAAGGAGAGCATTAGAAAAGGACGTATTACTTCTGCCCCATCCTTTATAATCTGGCACATGTGCACTCTGGGTAAACGCACAATTTCTGGTTCTTTCTCTCGTGACATGCTTTTGTGGTTTCCTTGGAAATTCTCCTACAGAGGACCTCTGACTGCACCTTCTTGGGATACCCCCATCAGCTCCTAGGAATCTCGAAAACTATCATCTACCGTTCAGTTGACATCCCAACTTCCCTCCAGATTGTCTTCTTGGTCTTGCTGAACCATTTCTGTCTGGCTCCTGCCAGCAGGGTACGCAGTGAACACAAGCACTAGCCATAACTTTAGGGGAAGAGCTACTCTTTCCCAGCGCAGCCATCTCAGGTTTGCCTTGCAGTGAGTAGGGGTAGCAATAGCCATTGGCACTCAACACCAAATACCGAGGCCTGAGTCAAATACCAAGGAGCCCTGGTAGCATAGTGGTTAAGCGCTCGGCTGCTAATCGAGAGGTCAGTGGTTCCAACTCACCAGCCATTCCATGGGAGAAAGATGTGGCAGTCTGCTTCTGTAAAGATTACATCCTTGGAAACCATATGGGACAGTTCTACTCTAACCCATAGGGTCACAATGAGTTGGAATAGACTTCACAGCAATGGGTATGTTTTTTTTGGTTGGAGTCAAATACCAATTTCCAAGTCCCTCAGTATCAATGGGACATCAGTCTCCCCAAGTGATCACCAGAGAGTCATCTGAAATAAGAAAGCGGCTCTCCTTCCCTTTACCAAGAGGCAGGGGCAGAGGATGTACCACAGCCCACCCAATAACTCTTCACAAGGGAATGCCAACTCTGCCCCAGTCCGTCTTCAACGTCTCAGTTAAAACTTAGAGCTGAGATGGTAAAACATTTCACAACCTCTTTGCACTTGCCAAATAAGTGGTCATGCACCTTCCTTTAAGCTTTCAATTCTCTGGGCATTTGACGCCCATTTTACTGTTTTTGGCCTTAAGGCCTCTACTGAAACTCCTAAATAACAAGAAAAAGTGAACATAACTTCTGTTATATACATACCTAGAAATAAAAGCTAAACTTTTGTTAAAACTTTCAGGATTATGGTATAAATGATACAAACATATGGTTTCTCTGATTTTTTTCATCCGTTACGTTGTTGTTGGTTGCCATTTAGCTGATTCCCACTCATAGCGACCCCATGTATGCAGAGTAGAACTGATCCATAAGATTTTTAAGGTTGTGACCTTTCAGAAGGAGATTGCCAGACCTATCCTCTGAGTCACCTCTGGGTGGGTTTGAATTGTCAACCTTTCAGCTAGTACCAGTTGTCACTGAGTCACTTCTAATTCTTGGAGACCCCGTGTGTGTCAGAGTAGAATTGTGCTCCACGGGGTTTTCCATGGCTGATTTTTTTGAAGTCGATCACCAGATTTTTCTTCTGAGATGCTTCTTGGTGGACTTGAATCTCCAACCTTTCAGTTAGCAGCCGAGTGAGTTAATCATTTGCACCACCCAGGACTCCAGCTAATCACAGATACATGATTATTATAGCTAAGCTATAATCATATGTAATTGTGGGGATGGTAAAATAGGAGAAGAAGATTGAGCAGGGAAATGACAGGAAATAGGTGAATTTCCACATCCCACTACTCTCTCAGATCAATTTCCATGGATTGGGATGACACTGGTTCCAACTCACTGAGATTTTCCTCGAATGATCACCATTTTCTTAGAAGTTGCGGCCAGTCACCTGAGCCAGAATGATCCATGCCCCCACTGGCCCCATTTATATGGTAGAGTTTTACCATATATAGTCAAAAGTAATACCTGCTGTAATATTACACTATCTCTATAACTTAGGGATTCATTTACTTGCCGGACAATAAGGGATAAACACACAGAAATTGTGGGGCTTGCCACACCAGTAAAGCTTCTAGGTCTGTTAGTTGGAAGTACAGAGTGGCATCGCCTCTAAAATGAGTTACACACGGTTACACCTTTCACCGCTAACCAGGAAGACATAAGCACGCTAGTTTTGTTGGCATCTTTGGATTTTCCAACAGCATCAACCTCATTTGGAAACCCTCGTGGCGTAGTCGTTAAGTGCTAAGGCTGCTAACCAAAAGGTCAGCAGTTCAAATCCACCATGTGCTCCTTGGAAACTCTATGAGCCAGTTTCTGCTCTGTCCTATGGGGTCGCTCTGAGTTGGAATCAACTTGACGGCAACGGGTTCCGTTTGGTTTCACTTAAACCTCATTTGGGTGTGCCACTCCTATTCACATGCTGAATAAGCCGTAACACTGCCTGTGTAGGCAAGGCCTGGGACAAAACAAGAAACTTTACCAGGTCCAGGTGGAGATGCCAGCAGTCCAGCTATTTAGGCCTTATAATCCAAGGCCCAATAGAAGAATCATAGTTAAAAAAAGAAACCACTAAGATTTTGGTGTGAAAAGTATTCTATTAGCTTGTCTCCAAGGAATGACTAGGGGAAACCATGTAACCAGCCTGCCCAATTGGTCTATATATTTAATAAACTGAGTGGTTTGTAATGTGTAGCAACATTCTACTATTAAATGAAAACTGCATGTACAAGGCCAGGTCCAGGTAGGTCTGGAAAACCCAAACACGCTGAAGGGGTGGCTGACTCAGACATCGACTTTACTTGCTCTTACTGTTGCACCACCCTTCCATCAGCCCAAACCTAGGGCCTCATGTGGTAATACAGGCCAAAACATGGCCCCCATTTGTGCAAAGATCAGAGTGAATTTGACTGCACAACAGTTAAGCCTTCAGCTGCTTGCCGAAACGTTAGTGATCAGAACCCCATCAGCAGCTCCACAGGAGAAAGACCTGGGGATGTGCTCCTGTAAAGATTTCAGCCTAGAAACCCTACGGGGGCAGTTCTACTCTATCACATGGCGTCACTGAGTCGAAATCGATTCAACAGCACCTAACATCGACAGCATGATCTTATTCTGGGGTGACACTAAAATAGAGTGATAAAGGTAATCCCAGTGTAGGGAAGCACATCACACTGTCTGCTTTATTTGGAAGGAGAGATGACTTGAGTTACGGATCTGCATTGAATCATGGGTTTCTCGCTAATGTGACGGTTGGTTTGTCATAGGTTTGAAAAGAACAAGATTGGATGATTGGGCACAAAAGACCAGCGTGCAAGAGAAATGGACCGTCCTCTAGAAAAAGGCAAAGAGCAAGTAGATAAATATATCAGGATACCTGGATTCTCCTGGTTAAATCAGCCCTGTTTTTTGGGGTATTCTTCCCCCCTACTCTTGCTGCCTGGCCACTGTCTGAAATTTTGCCAGTACGGGCAGCTCTTTGGCCACTGAATGATTATTACTTAGATAAATCCATTTCTAGAAGGATTCACCCTGGATCCAAGTCCAAAACTCTCTCACTAACTTGCCAGCCAAGTTCATCAAAACTATGACAATCAAAACAACTATTGTGAAACCATTTGGATATGAAACTGGTAGAGTCTTCAAGTGACAAAGGATAAAAACGCACTACACTTGTGGCCTTAAGTGTAATAAAATGTGTACAGTGACTTCTTGAAGCTTCATGCGATCAAATTTAACATATGTTTAATTTCAAAATACTGTTTACGTCAATATTAACAAAATTACTGACATTAGTATTGCCAGAGAGCCATTTGCACATCCAGGGATTTCTCTTCTGGGTCAGGCATTCAGAGCTGTCAGAACTAAAGTCAGAGCACTTTTACTGAGAACATCAGAACAAAAGTGTGTTACCCAAACCAGTATAAACCAAATGTACCAGGTAGCTCCCCCAAGCGTGGTTTTAACGTTATAATTATCTCTTTAATGCTTCTTACATTTTCTTGAAACAAGATATGATCTAAATAAATCAATTGATGGTGAACCCACATGGAGCCCTCTGTTAGGTTAACTAATTACATATTATAGAGAAGGTTTAGGAGATAATCCATACACTTAGACTTGAGCAATTCAATAAACTTTTAATTTTGAATGGCTTAAATGTGATAGGTACTGGATCACTACATTACAAGAAATTCCTCACGTTGGAGGTCTGGGGCCTTTCCTAAGAATAACATACAAAATAGCTGAAAGACATTCTGAAAGGGAACAGCTTAATAAGGAGAGAAAAGATCTGCAGTTTCTCTGCCTACTGAAAATTTTACCTGAGACAAAGACGATCATCAGAGCAATGCCCTTAAGCAAATAAAAACATTTGGACTAGTCCTAAAAATAACTCTAAACACACAACAAGTATCACCATAGAGTAGCAAATGAGTTATTAAATCCTGAAATTAGCTGTTTGCAATTATCAAAGACAAATTAAGAAAGGACTAAAATATACGAATTTCTGTCAGTTGATTAGTGAAGTGTAGATAGCTTTGATAATATACTACTTCTGTATCTAAATATATATATTTGAATATAATTCACACTCTGCATGTTAAATTTAAATTAATTGTTTTGTTTGTAAATGTACAGCCTTGACAGAAAACTTCTTGCACATATATTTTTGTCCCCTTTGCTGGCTTTTCTCTCTGAACTGAAGGAAATCTTCCTTTCTCAAATAAGGCATTTTGAGGTGATCTGGAGAGGATCATAGAAGACCCAGTATAGCATGGTTTGTGAAAAATTTTCCAGCCTCAAATCAGATCATTTTCTCTCTCATTTCTAATCAAATCACAAAGTCCCCAAACCTTTTCTTTCATTTTCCCTCTCCTTGGAACTCGACCAGCCCTCACCTTTATCAGTAATTACTCTTGACATGTTATTGGAAACGTCGTTCTTTAAGGAAGCCTGAGCAAACTCCCTCAGAATGAATAGATCAGGCTCCCTTCTTATATGACCCCCCATGACGCCCTGAACAATTCCATCATAGCACTCTTCACAGTTTGGAACACTGTGTGCTTGTCTTATATGTCGGATAAAATGTGCTAAATTTCCTTCCATACCTGCAGTTTTTGTCTGTTTTCTAGTTAATTCCATCAAGGTGTATGTGAGGGTAAAGACTGTGTTGTTTGGTACACGCAACTCCATGATGCTTGATGTTTCCAGGAAGATAGCTCCTTCTGTCATCAGGTAGTGTCCCTTGTCTTGCTTTCTGGTTAAGTTGTGCCTAGTGTATATGTTTCCACTCGGGACTTCAAGGCTCCGAAACCAGAACTGAGATTAAATCAGGCAGCTCCAGCTTCCAGCTAGTGGTGCTATCAGTAATATTAATGGTCTAGGCACTGAGTGTATGGGCTAGAGGCAGAAATATGTAGATTAGAGTGAGCCTAAACTTCAAGCCAGGGTTGACAGAGGACACTTGCTGACTTTCAATCCACCCCTTGAGCAGGGAGAAACCTTACACTTGTCCCTGTTTTTAAGCACTAATCCTAGTTCTTAAGTAAAGGTCCTTGCAAGGGTCACTTCTCATAACCATTTCCCCAAAAGAGTTGAACTCCTGGTCACCTCTGCCCAAATTTAGACCAACTCCGCATCTTCAATGAGACTTTTCACTCCATTTGTCTCTGAGTTGTGTTGCATTGACCAAGACTGTGTCTTTTTAATTTTTCCAGTGTTTATTTTTATTTATATTTGTCTGAAGTACAATTAAAAGATTGAACTAAAAAATTAAACTTGACCAGGAGTTAACCGTTTTGGAAGAAGTACAACCAGAATGCTCCTTAGAAGCAAAGATGGTGAGACTACATCTTACATTGGACACGTTGTCAGGAGGGATAAGTCCCTGGAGAAAGACATCATGCTTGGTAAAGGACAGGGTCAGTGAAACAAAAGAAGACCCTCAACGACGTGGATTGACACAGTGGCTACAACAACGAGCTCAAGCATAACAAGGACTGTGAGATTGGCGCAGGACCAGGCAGTTTTCATTCTATATAGGGTTGCTATGAGTTGGAACCATCTCAACGGCCCCTAACAACAACAAGAGTTAATTAATTTAAGTGTAATCTTCACCCTTATGTCTAGTACATTTACATATTTTATTTTGGATCAGCAATAATCAATTAATAATAACTTAATGGTGGCAAAGTGGTTAACTGTTTGGCTGCTAACCAAAAGGTCGGCAGTTTGAATCCACCAGCCACTCCTTGGAAACCCTATGGGGCAGCTCTACTCTGACCTATAGGGTCGCTATGAGTCAGAATCAACTACAGGAAAGGGTTTGGTTTTTGGTTTAATCTAAAACTAATTTTTCCATATTTATTGAGCCCTACCTACTCTGTTGGAGCCCTCGTGGCGCAGTGGTTAAGAGCTCGGCTGCTAAACAAAAGGTCGTCTGTTCAAATTCAGCAGCCACTCCTTGGTAGTCCTGTAGGGCGGTTCTACTCTGTCCTATGTGGTCACTATGAATGAGTTAGAATCGACTTGACAGCAACCACCTCGGGGTTTGGGTTTTTGTTTTTTTTTTTTTTTTTTTTTTTGTACTTACTCTGCTAAGGAGCCTTGGTGGCACAATAGTTAAGAGCTTGACTGCTAACCAAAAGGTTGGCAGTTTGAACCCACCCAGTGGCTCTGCAGGAGAAAAGAGCTGGCTCTCTGGTTCTGCAAAGATTACAGCCAAGGAAACCCTATGGGGCAGTTCTACTCTGTCACATTGGGACTCAATGAGTCACAATCAACTCGAGGGCATCTAACAACAACAACATACTCCATAATGCTACTTACTCTACTAGATGTAGGAATATGACAAAATAAACAGCATAAATATATTTTTACTGTCTGTAATATGACTTATTTTATTACATGAGCTATTTTAGTAAAGGGACAGTCATATTTGTTGTGGGCTAAGAGAATAAATTCACTTAGTATTACTGACTTCAGCAAACACAGCTATGTCTTTCCTTTACTAAAATATTTTATTCTCTGAAAGCAATATAAAGTCATAAAAATCACAGTTGGTGTGATAAAAGTATTTAAGAACACATTACAATGCTCTGAGTAATGGATGGCTCACTTACTATAAAAATCAAATATTGTTAAGTTATGGCATGGCAATAACAATAAATGGAAAGATCAGAAAGTTTATTCTGAGGATGCCTGTCTACCTCCTGTACATTACAGAATTGAGCAAGAAAATATTAGACACAAAGAAAGCACTTAAGTACTCAGAAGTGACTTGGACCAAGGACAATAGGGCCCTGAGACGGTATTGCCGTAAGAATGGAAAAGAAAAAACAAAAAAGTTGAGTTTTATTTACGTGCCAATCATCATCCACGCATTTCCTTTCCTTGTTGCAGCATCTTGTCCTTTGGAGATCTGTCCTCCCATTCAGTGTAGTTCTATTCCAATCATCAAACTCAAGCCACTCCAGTCAGAAAGTGAGTATCTGACATAAACTCTTCCAGTTCCAGTTCTTTATGGTTTTTAATCCAGACCACACACAGAGATGGCAAAGTGAGTTCTGTCTTTGATCCTGCGACAAATCTAGAGTCCATTTAGTCATTGTCTTTTTGCTTAAACTAGTCAGAGCTGATTCATTTTCCTTGCCACTAAAAGGCCAAAATTTATATAGATTTATTCAGAAGGAAGTACCTGCTGAATTAGTTCAGCAAATTAATAGAGGATATGAATAAAGAAGAAGAAAGGCTGAAAAAGAGCCCAGATAGAAAGGCCAAAGAAAATATAGAGTGGCTACCATATTTAGGGCACATTTCAGTAGGGTAGGGGGTTGAGTGTGCAGTAAAGACAAAGTGTCCAATTTTTATACGTGATTTTATTCATTAATAAAGAGCTATTCAATGATAAGTTGTAGCTCTAGAAGCAAAATTGAAGCAGTAATAACATTGGGCAGAGGAACCTGGACGTTACTGAGAAAAAGAAACAAGAAATCAAGGAAGGAACCATGGAGTTTGCCCTGCTGTTGGAGAGGTTGGTACACAGAGTTAGAAATTAACCAGCTTCACAGAGTACCACATTACTGAGTTTTGGTTTCTTCATCAGAAAAATGATACAATTGATTGGTGCAATTTCCAAGACATATGAAGTATCTTATATGACCCTCCAAAACCAAAACCCACTGCCTTTGAAGTTGATTCTACTCACAGTGACCTCATAGGTTTTCCAAGGCTGTAAAACCTCTATGGAGGCAGAATGCCAAGTCTTTTTCCCACAGAGCTGCTGGTAGTTTCAGTTAGAAGTAGATGGCTTTAACCACAGGATCACCAGGACTCCTAATATCACCCTCAGCAAATGTTATATTATCTTATTCAATGTGTTCTAACTGACTGCTGGGATCTTAGTATATGCAAACATGCATGTGTGTTTTGACTAAAATAGTCAAGATTTTTCAAAGAAAAAATATCATATACTACTGTTATATGCATTTCTATCATCTCAATTTTCTTAATTATTTTCGAATAAAAATGCTTAGAATAAAAGGAAAAGAACTCAACCTAAATGACTTTTTGACAAACACTGGTTCTGTATCCAATAATAAAAATTATAAGTTTTATTTCTAATTAGGTTCTGAAAAACACACTAAACGGCTCAATTGTCATTCTCTCCTCAGATGTTAATGACAAAATAAAGATTGATTATTTTAGTATTTGGGGCCAATCTGGATTCATCCCCATCAGTTTCCTGTGAAAACCTACAACATACCAACATGAATTCTTGAATTACTCCTACTGGATTTATTTTTTATTTATTCATGCTTAGCAGAGATACTCGGCAGGATTGTCCATTATCGCCACTGTGACTTAATTCAACTCAGAGTCACTGGCAGGATATTAGTCATAATAACATGATATCGTGACATCATCATCATAATCAGCATTACTACTAATTTAGGAGTAGGAAATCAGGAGTGCCAGTCATTAATACATGACTTTTAAAACTAAAAGGAATTTTTGCCTAGTGTGATGGTTAAGATTGTGTGTTAACTTGGCTGGGCCATGATTCTCCGTGTTTTAATGTAATCACTCCCATGATTGAATATACTGTGAGTAGCCGGTCAGATGAAAGGGGGTCTCCTTGGGGGCGTGGCCCACATCTGTATATAAGCAGACGTTCTGGCTTTTTGCTCTCTCTGGATCCTGCGGCTGCTTCCTGTCGTCTCATCTCCCATTCTTGGGACTTGAACTGTCAGCTTATCTGCCGAACCTGGGATTCATCGATCTGCACAGCCTGTGAGTGGGAGCCCTGCTCTCCGACCTTCCGATCTTGGGCTTGCCAGCTTCTGCACCTGTGTGACTTGGGAGAGGCCTCTACCCTGATCCATGGACTTGGGACGTTCTAGCCTCTACAATCACGTGAGCTGTTTCCTTGATATAATCTCTCTCTATATATATATTTATACACTTAACTGGTTTTGCTTCTCTAGAGAACCCAGCCTAAGACACCTAGTATTCAACATAGTAATTTATTACAGGACTTTTTTTTTTTTAATTGTTGTAATTAAATGAAGTTGACATTTCAAGTTATTCTCCCATAAAGATTTTTTTTTAACATACATCGTTATGAAACCACAACCGCTCATGCCATTCTGCGACACCACACTCCTCCCCTCCACCCCTGATTCCCCATGAACATTCAACCAGCTCCTAACTCTCTCTGCCTTCCCCTCTCACCTCTGGACAGAAGCCACCCTTTTGGTCTCTTGTATCTACTTTTCTAAGAGGCACATTCTTCACAAGTATCACTTTATGTCTCACAGTCCAGTCCAATCCCTGTCTGAAGAGTTGGCCTCGGAAACTGTTTTAGTCCTGGGGTGATGGAGAGACCAGGGGCCATGCTTTCCAGGATGCCTCCAGTCTTAGTCAGACCATTAAGTCTGGTCTTCTTACTAGAATTTGACATCTGCATCCCATCATTCTAATGCTCCATCAGGGACCCTCTGTTGTGCTCCCTGAAACGACATTCATTGGTGGTAGCTGGGCACCATCTAGTTCTTCTAGTCTCAGGCTGATGAAGTCTCTGGTTTATGTGGCCCATTCTGTCTCTTGGGCCAATACTTTCCTTGTGTCTTTGGTGTTCTTTGTTCTTCTTTACTCCAAGAGGTTGGGACCAATTGATGCATCTGAGACGGCCACTCGCAAGCTTTTAAGACCCCAGACGCCACTCACCAAAGTAGGATGCAGAACATTTTCTTAATAAGCTTTGTTACGCCAATTGACCTAGATGTCCCCTGAAAGCATGGTCCCCAGACCCCGCATCCCTACTACTCTGTCTCTCATAGTATTTGATTGTATTGAGGAAACGTCTTAGCTTTGGTTTAGTCCAGTTGTGCTGACTTCCCCTGTAGTGTGTGCTGTCCTTCCCTTCACCTAAGATGATTCTTACCTACTATCTAGTTAGTGAATAACCCTCACCTTCCCTCCCCACCCCTGTAACCATCGAAGAATGTTTTCTTCTGTGTTTAAACCTTTTCTTGAGTTCTTATAGTAGTGGTCTTATACAGCATTTGTCCTGCTGTGACTGACTAAATTCACTCAGCATAATAAGTTCTAGCTTCCACCAAATTATACGATGTTTCACAGCTTCATCATTGTTCTTTATCGTTGTGTAATATTCCATTGTGTGGATATACCATAATTTGTTTATCCACTCATCCGTTGATGAGCACTTAGGTTGCTTCCATCTTTTGGCTATTGTGAACAGCGCTGCGATGAACATAGGTGTGCATGTACCTATTCATGTGACGGTTCTTGTTTCTCTAGGATATATTCCAAGGAGAGGGATAGCTGGATCATTTGGTACTTCTATTTCTAGCTTTTTAAGGAAACACCAAATCGATTTCCAAACTGGTTATACCATTTTACTTTCCCACCAACAGTGTGTAAGTGTTCCAGTCTCTCCACAACCTCTCCAGCATTTGGTATTTTGTGTTTTTTGGATTAAGGCTAGCCTTGTTGGGGTGAGATGATATCTCATTGTAGTTTTGATCTGCATTTCTCTGATGGCTAATGACCATGAGCATTTCTTCTTGGGTCTGTTACCTGCCTGAATATCTTCCTTGGTGAAGTGCCTGTTCATATCCTTTGCCCATTTTTTAATTTGGTTATTTGTCTTTTTGCTGTTGAGGTTTTGTAGTATCTTGTAGATTTTAGACATTAAACGCTGATCGGATTTGTCGTAGCCAAAAATTTTTTCCCAGTCTGTAGGTTGTCTTTTGACTCTTCTGGTGAAGTCTTTGGATGAGCATAAGTGTTTGATTTTTAGGAGCTCCCTTTTATCTAGTCTCTCTTCTGGTGCTTGTGCATTGTTACTTATGTTCTGTATTATGTTTATGCCATGTATTAGGGCTCCTAGCATTGCCCCTATTTTTTCTTCCATGATCTATCATTTTTGATTTTATGTTTAAGTCTTTGATCCATTTTGAGTTAGTTTTTGTACATGGTGTGAGATATGGGTCTTGTTTCAGTTTTTTGCATATACATATTCAATTATGCCAGCACCATTTGTTAAAGAGACTGTCTTTTCCCCAATTAATGGACTTTGGGCCTTTGTCAAATATTAACTGCTCATAGGTGGATAAGCTTATATCTGTACTCTTAACTCTGTTCCATTGGTCTATGTGTCTGTTCTTGTACCAGTACCAGGCTGTCTTGACTACCGTGGCAGTATAATAGGTCCTAAAATCAGGTAGTGTAAGGCCTCCCACTTTGTTCTTCTTCTTGAGTGGTGCTTTGTTTATCCAGGGCCTCTTCCCTTTCCATATGAAGTTGGTGATTTGTTTATCCATGTCATTAAAACATGTTCCTGAAATTTGGATTGGGATTGCATTGTATCTGTAGATTGCTTTGGGTAGAATTGACATTTTCACTATGTTGAGTCTACCTATCCATGAGCAAGGTATATTTTTCCACTTATGCAGGTCTCTTTTAGTTTCTTGCAGTAGTGTCTTGCAGTTTTCTCTGTAAAGACCTTTCACATCTCTGGTTAGATTTATTCCTAAGTATTTTATCTTTTTGGGGGCTATTGTAAATGGTATTGATTTGGTGATTTCCTCTTCAAGGTTCTCTTTGTTGGTGTAAAGGAATCCAATTGATTTTTGTATGTTTATCTTGTATCCTGAAATTTTGCTGAAATCTTCTATTAGTTCCAGGAGTTTTCTTATGGATTCCTTGGGGTTTTCCGTGTATAAGACCATATCAGCTGCAAATAGAGATACTTTGAATTCTTCCCTACCTATTTGGATGCTCTTTATTTCTTTGTCTAGCCTAACTGCTCTAGCTAGGACCTCCAGCACAATGTTGAATAATAGTGGTGATAAAGGGCATCCTTGTCTGGTTCCTGTTATCAAGGGGAATGCTTTCAAAGTCTCTCCATTCAGGATGATGTTGGCTATTGTTTTGTATAAATGCCCTTAATTATACTGAGGAATTTCCCTTCTATTCCTATTTTTTTGAGTTTTTATCGAGAATTGGTGCTGGACTTTGTCAAAAGCCATTTCTGTATCGATTGGTAAGATCATGTGGTTCTTGTCTTTTGTTTTATTTATGTGATGGATTACGTTGATTGTTTTTCTAATGTTGAACCATTCCTACATACCTGGTATAAATCCCACTTGGTCATGGTGAATTATTTTTTTGATATGTTGCTGGATTCTATTGGCAAAATTTTGTGGAGGATTTTTCCATCAATGTTCATGAGGGATATCGGTCTATAATTTTCTTTATTTGTGGTGTCTTTACCTGGTTTCGGTATCAGGGTTATGCTGGCTTCATTGAATGAGATTGGGAGTATTCCATCCATTTCTATGCTCTGAAATACTTTTAGTAGAAGTGGTGTCATCTCTTCTCTGAAAGTTTGATAGAATTCTCCAGTGAAGCCGCCTGGGCCAGGGCATTTTTTGTTGGCAGTTTTTTAATAACCTTTTCAATCTCTTCTTTTGTTATGGGTTTATTTAGTTGTTCTACCTCTGTTTGTGTTAATTTAGGTAGGTAGTGAGTTTCTAGAAATTTATCCATTTCCTCTAAGTTTTCAAATTTGTCAGAGTACAATTTTTCATAGTATTCTGTTATGATTCTTTTAATTTCGGTTGGGTCTGTTGTGATATAACCCATCTCATTTCTTATATGGGTTATCTGCTTCCTCTCCAGTTTTTCTTTTGTCAGTTTGGCCAGTGGTTTATCAATTTTGTTGATCTTTTCAAAGAACCAGTTTTTGGACTTGTTAACTCTTTCAATTATTTTTCTGTTCTCTATTTCATTTAATTCTGCTCTAATTATTTCCTTCCTTCTGGCACCTGTAGGCTTCTTTCGCTGCTCTCTTTCTACTTGTTCCAGTTGTAGGGTTAATGCTTTGATTAAGAGCCTTTCTTGTTTTTGGATGTGTGCATTTATTGCTATAAACTGACCTCTGAGCAGTGCTTTTGCTGTGTCCCAAAGGTTCTGGTAGGATGTTTTTATTCTTATTTGATTCTATGAATTTCTTTATTCCATCCTTAATTTCTTCTATAACCCAGTGGTTTTTGAGCAAGGTGTTGTTCAGTTTCCATGTGTTTGATTTTTTTCCTTGCTTTTTGTGTTGTTGATTTCCACTTTTATGGCTTTATAGTCAGAAAAGATACTTTGTAATATTTCAGTGTTTTGGATTTTGTTAAGGCTTGCTTTATGGCGTAACATGTGGTCTATTCTGGAGAATGTTCCATGTGTGTTGGAGAAGAAAGTATACTTGGCTGCTGTTGGGTGCAGAGTTTGGTATATGTCTATGAGATCAAGTTGGTTGATTGTAGCGTTTAGCTCTTCTGTTTCTTTGTTGAGCTTCTTTCTGGATGTTCTGTCCTTCACCGGAAGTGGTGTGTTGAAGTCACCTCCTACTATTGTGGAGCTGTCTATCTCTCTCTTCAGAGATCATAGAGTTTGTTTTATGTATTTTGGAGCCCTGCTGTTGGGTGCGTAAATATTTATGATAGTTATGTCCGCCTGGTGTATTGACCCTTTAATCATTATATAGTGCCCTTCCTTATCTTTTGTGGTGGATTTTACTTTAAAGTCTATTTTGTCAGAAATTAATATTGCCACTCCTGCTGTTTTTTGAGTGTTGTTTGCTTGATGTATTTTTTTCCATCCTTTGAGTTTTTGCCTGTTTGTGTCTTGAAGTCTAAGGTGCATCTCTTGTGGGCAGCATATAGATGGATCATGCTTCTTTATCCTATTTGCCACTCTCCATCTCTTTATTGGTGCATTAAGTCCGTTTACATTCAGCATAATTATTGATAGGTATGAGTTCAGTGCTGTCATCCTGATATCTCTTTTTGTGTGTTGTTCACAGTTTCTTTGTTCTCCTCAGTTTTCTGTGGTGAGGCGTTTTTCTTTATGTATTTTTTTTTTATCTTTTTCTTTTTTGTATATTTTGTGTTTGCTGGATCTTTATATTTTTCTATTTTTTTATTTTTATTTGTAGGATTGTTAGATTCCTTTGTGGTTACCTTAATATTTACCCCTAATTTTCTAAGTTTATACTAGTCTTTTATTACTTTATATTGCCTTAACTTCCCCGCCATATAGAAAATCAATGTGTCTATTTTTTAAGTCCCTCTTTTTTTGTTTTAATATTATCCTTTTTTTTTACATATTGATATCTGTTTCCCTATTTTCAATGTTTTAGCTTTGATGTAATTTCGATTTCTGTATCTGAGTCAATATCTGGCTGCTCTGTCCTGTGTTCTAGTCTTGCGCTGTTAGTTGGTGTTATTGATTATCTTACTGTAGGACTCCCTTTTAGTATTTCTTGTAATTTTGGTTTGGTTTTTGCAAATTCCCTGAACTTCTGTTTATCTGGAAATGCCCTAATTTTGCCATCATATTTGAGAGACAGTTTTGCTGGATATATAACACTTGGCTGACAGTTATTTTCCTTCAAGGCTTTAAATATGTCATCCCATTGCCTTCTAGCCTGCATGGTTTCTGCTGAGTAGTCGGAGCTTATTCTAAATGACTCTCCTTTGTAGATGACTTTTCTTTTATCCCTTGCCGCTCTTAAAATTCTCTCTTTAACTTTGGTTTTGGTAAGTTTGATTATAATATGTCTTGGGGACTTTCTTTTGGGATCTATCTTATGTGGGGTTCGATGAGCATCCAGGATAGATATCTTCTCATCTTTCATAATATCAGGGAATTTTTTTGTCAACAAATCTTCAATAATTTTCTCTGTATTTTCTGTTATCCCCCCCGTTCTGGTACTCCAATCACTCATAGGTTATTTCTCTTGACAGAGTCCCACATGAGTCTTAGAGTTTCTTCATTCTTTTTAATTCTTTTATCTGATTTTTCCTCAAATAAGTTGGCGTCAAGAGCTTTATCTTCAATGTCACTAATTCTAACTTCCACTGCCTCAATTCTGCTCCTGTAACTTTCTATTGAGTTTTCTAATTCTGAAATTTTACTGTTAATCTTCTGGATTTCTGATTGCTGTCTTGCTATGGATTCCTGCAGCCTATTAAATTTGGCATTATGTTCTTGAATAACTTTTTTAAGTTCCACTGCTACTGTGTCTGTATGCTGCCTGGCTATTTCTCCATTCTGTCGAATTTCCTTTCTTATTTCTAGAAGAGTTCTGTATATTAATCTTTTGTATTCTGCCTCTGGTAATTCCAAGAAGTTTTCTTCCTCCAGAGAATTTATTGATTCTTTATTTTGGGAGCTTGCTGAAGCCATCATGGACTGCCTGTTTTTGTGACTTGATATTGACTGTTGTCTCCGAGCCATCAATAATTTATTATAATTTTATTTTGTGTTTGCTTAGTGAGGCTTAGCTTCTTATTTTGTTTTGTTTTGATATGCGCAAATTGGCTGCTCGTGTGCACTAGTTTGATTTTTGACACCTTTTGATCTCTAACATTCTGTCACCAGGTAGTTAGTTCAGTAACTAAGTATGTGCACACCAGAGTCCGTTAAAATTTCCTATATGGGATCAGCTCGGGTGTGCAGTCAGTCGGTCACCAAGTGTGTGATGCAGGCTCTCACCCCCAGTCCTAGAGAGGCATGGGTGATTGGTGCAGGCACTGGACTCTGGCTGTGGTAAGGCATCATGCACTAAGCCAAGCAGGGGGCTGTCGGCTGCCCCTGAGAGTGAAAGAAAAGCGTGTCCCTATTCTCTAGGGTGAATAGGTAGGTGAGATTTGCAGCTGGGCCAAGAGCACCTCACTATGTTGGCTGCAAAGACTCCAGGGCACCACTTTTCCTTGAACTCCTGTAGCAGGTGACTAGGCACTTTAGGAGCTACCACAGTTCTCAGGACCCTACTGCAGATTGATAAAAGTGCCTACTTGAGGGGCAGGGCTGTTTCGAAGGTCACAAATCTGCCCGTTCACAGCTGAAGCAGTTGAAGTTAAACTTCAGATGTTTGCCCTGTTGTACTGTGGCAGTGAGGGCTAATGCTGTTGAGATGGGTCCCCACAAGTCTATACAGGGGTGTAAGGCACTCAGAGTCTGCAGACCCCTGATTTCTGTGGCCAGCAAAGGAGCTGTGCCGAGTCTGTGTTCCTGGCCTAGGGGAGCCAGCAGCTTATTTGTTCCCTCTTCAAGGCCAGGAGAATGGGTCAGGGCACCTTTTGGGATCTATTTCCGGCTCAGTGGACTCCTGGTGCAGAGCGGGGAGGGAGAAGGTAAAAGGAAGAGAGGTTTTCCCCAAATGTAGTGCAGAGCGCAGAGTTAGGAGGTAAAAAGGAGAGAGGTTTTTCCTAAATCTGGTGCAGAGCACAGAGCAGAGGTCAGAGGTAAACGGGAGAGAGGTTTTTCCCAAAAGGGCTCTTTTTGTTTTCTGTTTTTAATCGCCGCAAACGGGTGCACGCATGTAGCCTCTTTGAAGCTGCTCTTCACTGGTACAGAGTGTCCAAGCAGAATCTCTGCTGCCGGGTCTCTCTCAATGTGGAAACTGCTTCTCGAGCGCACGCACAGCACAGCTGTTTGCCTGCTTCACCGCAGACCAGCGTGGCTGTGTCTCTGCAGTTACGCCACCACATCTCTAGCACTCCTCACCTCTTCCAAATGGTCTTCCTCTCCGGTATCACTCAGATGGATTTCTTAACCCTGCCTTGTTCAGGGCTGCCAGATGTTCACACAGAATCAAATAACTTGTTTTTCCAGGTCTTTGTTGTAAGAGGGATATAGGAAGCGTCTAACTACTCCGCCATGTTGACCACGCCTCTATTACTGGACATTTTTAAGAGTTTATATTTCTAAATAAATGTTCAAGATAACATCATATCTGGAAAAACAAAAAGTAATTTATATTTATTCTTTAAAATTTTCATGTGAGACTTATATTTGCTGTCTTAGTTATCTAGTGCTGCTATAACAGAAATACCACAAGTGGATGGCTTTAATGAAGAGGTTTATGGTCTCAGAGTCTAGTAGGCTAGAAGTCTGAATTCAGGGTGCCAACTCCAGAGAAGGCTTTCTCTCTCTGTTAGCTCTGGGGGAAGGTCCTCCTCATCAATCTTTCCTTGATCTAGGAGCTTCTCCGTGCAGGAACCCCAGGTCCAAATGACATGCTCTGCTCCCAGTGCTGCTTTCAAAAGAGACTGGCTTATGACACAATACAATCTTGTAGATTGAGTCCTGCCTCATTAACATAACTTGTCACTAATCCTATCTCGTTAACATCATAGAGGTAGGATTAACAACACGTAGAAAAATTATAGCAGATGACAAAATGGTGGTCAATTACACAATACTCAGAATCATAGTATAGGCAAGTTGAGACATATTTTTTGGGGCTATAATTCAATCCATGACAACATATGTTGTTATTATTATTGTTAAGGAGCCCTGGTGGAACAGTGGTTATGTTGCTGCTAACTAAAATGTCGGCAGTTTGAACTCCCTAGGGGCTCCATGGGAGAAAGATGTGGCAGTCTGCTTTTGTAAAGATTACAGCTTTGGATTCCCCTTGAGAATGGGAACCACACAAGAATGCCCTTTATCACCACTCTTATTCAACATTGTGCTGGAGGTCCTAACTAGAGCAATTAGGCTAGAAAAAGAAATAAAGCGCATCGTAATTGGTAAGGAGGAAGTTAAAGTATCTCTATTTGCAGGTGATACAATCTTATACACAGAAAACCCCAAAGAATCCACAAGGAAACTACTGGAACTAATGGAAGATTTTAGCGAAGTTTCAGGCTACAAGATAAACATACAAAAATCACTTGGATTCCTTTACACCAACAAAGAGAACCTTGAAGAGGAAACCACCAAATCAATACCATTTACAGTACCCCCAAGAAGATAAAATACTTAGGAATAAATCTAACCAGAGACATAAGAGACCTATAAAATGAAAACTACAAGACACTGCTGCAAGAAACCAAAAGAGACCAGTGTAAGTGGAAAAACATACTTTGCTCATGGATAGTAAGACTCATCATATATGTGAGCATACTAAATGCTTCTGAATTTTACACTTTAAAGTAGTTAATGTTATGTTATGTGAATTTCACCTCAATAAAAAAACGTGGGAAAAAAATTACAGCTTTCGGAAACCTATGGGGCAGCTCTACTCTGTTCTATAGGATCACTGTCAGTCGGAATTGACTTGACGGCAACTGGTTTTTATTTACTATTGCTACCGTTGTTGTTAAGTGCTTTCTTGTTGCTGTTAGCTGCCTTTGAGTTTGCCCTCAACTCATCGCAACCCCATGTGACCGAATAGAACTGTTCTGAGGGCTTTCTTAGCTGTAATCTTTATAGAAGCAGTTTGCCAGGCTCTGTCTTCCACAGTACCACTGGGTGGGCTTCAATTGCCAACCTTTTGGTTAAAAAAACAACCAAACTCATTGCCTTCAAGTTGATTCCAACTCATAGCAACCTTATAGGGCAGAGTAGAACTGCTCCATAGTTTCCAAGGAGCGGCTGGTAGATTCAAACCGCTGACCTTTTGGTTAGCAGGCAAGCTCTTAACCCGTGTGCCACCTTAACACTGGAAAGCAAATCGTTTGCACCTCACAAGCTCCTAAGTGCGCAGGAGGGGCTAAACAGGCTATCTGTCAGTGATAATGATTAAAGCACTGGGCTGCTAACCAAAAGGTTGGCGGTTCAAGCCTACCCAGCAGCTCTACAGGAGAAAGACCTGGTGATCTGCTTCCTTAGAGATTACAGCCAAGGAAACCTTGTGGGGCAGTTATACTCTGTCATGTGGGGTTGCTGTGAGTAGGAATTGACTCTGTGGCACCTAACAACAACAACACAGGCCAAGTACAATTTTCAAAGCTTTCTACGTATTATTTCATCCTCACACCAATCCTATGAAAGAAAAATTATTCCTCCTTTGCAGATGGGAAAGGGAAAGGGAAATTGAGTAGGTAGACAAAAGCCTATAATTTAAGGAATTATGGAGAGGCAGCCAAAGGTATGCTGGGTGAGCCTCAAAATGATTCTCAACGCGACACTTCAGCACTGCCAAATCCTGTGAATTAGAAGGCTTTAAAGGAATTCTCCTAGCCAGCATCTACTCCTATGTCACCAAAAATATCTCTGTTAATTCAAGGTTAGTGTCATCAGTAAAAGTGTCTCAATTCTCCATTTAAACTTACTAGATGAACACTCTCCTCTATAAAACTACAATAATTTCTTTGCTTTCTTCTGATAATTGCATCTCCAATTTGTCAGCTATTTTATCTCCAATATATGTGTGTTTATAACATATTATTTTATAATTATTTAGTTTATTATATGCCACCGGACTTCAGAATTCCCTTCTATCCAAGAGAAACTGCATATAAACCAAAACCAAAAAACCAAACCCATTGCCATCAAGCCAATTCCAAGTCATAAAGATCCTACAGGACAGAGCAGAACTGCCCCAGCAGGGTTTCCGAGGAGAGGCTGGTGGATTCTAACTGTCAACCTTTTGGTTAGCATTCAAGCTCTTAACCACTGTGCAACCAGGGTTCTGAAATTGCGTATACTATAAGAAAGTCTTTAGTAATTCAAATAGTCATTATATTCTTTTTCAAAAGTCTTATAGTAAGTGTTAACTTTCAAAGACAATTTGAATATTGAAACTAAAATTTTTCCAGATTAGCAAAATCCTCTGAATCCTCCTGAATTCTAGAAAGTGCTTTAAGTTTGGCAAATCTAGGGATAAAAACCAAACCAAAACCCACTGCTGTGGAGTCAATCCCTACTCATAGCAACCCTATAAGACAGAGTAGAACTGTCCTGTAGGGTTTCCTAGGAGCAGCTGGTGTATTCAACTGCCAACCTTTCGGTTAGTAGCCAAGCTCCTAACCATGCACCACTAGGGCTCCAATCTAGGGACAGGGGGCAAAATATTTTATGGTCTTAGTCAATATCACTTAAATGTGTAAGTAAAAAGTTTTGAAATGGTGTTTAAATAAAATAAAAATAAATAAATAAATAAATAAACAAATGAGACTAAAGAGGTACAATAGTCCACTGACAAGGTCCAGAAGACAGAAGGGGACAAGGAAGCCCCCTGGTGATAGGGAACACAAGGTGGAGTAAGGATATTCTTGATGTGCTGTGAGATTGTTAACCATTGTCATAGGGCAACATGTGTAGTAACTGTTAAATGAAAAACTATTTTGTTCTGTAAGCCTTCATCTTAAGTGAGAATAACAGCACAGTTGGAAGAGCGTAGTCAATGTCACTGAAATGTGAATGTAGAAAATTTTGAAACGGTGTATCTTTGGCCATCTGTAATTTTCATAAAAAAAAAAGGTTGAGAATTTAGAGGCTTAATACGTTGTGGGGTTGTTAACCAATGTCAAAAAAAACAACATGTGTACTACTATTTCATGAGAAACTATTTGCTCTGTAAGCTTTCACCTGAAGTACAATAAAATATATATTAAAAAAATAAAAATAAAAAATAAAAAAAATTTAAAAACAATAAAAAAAATAAAAAAATAAAAAAATAAAAATAAAAAATATTTTATGCTCTGCATATAAAGTAATTTTCATGTTCAAAGAATCTTTTTTCAAAAAATTTATTGTTATATGTGAAATTTTACAGCTTAACTTAGTTTCTTGCTCAAAAATGTAGACACATATTGTTTTGTGACATCAGTTGTAATCCTCACAATGTTACAACACTCTCCCCTTTCCACCCTGAGTTCCTTGTGTCCATTAGTCCAGGTTTCCTGTCCCTTTCTAGCTTCTGGTCTTGCTTTCGGGCAGGAGTTGCCCATTTGGGCTCGAATATTTGATTGAACTAAGAAGCACATTTCTCACATGTGTTATTGTTTGTTATATAGACTTGTCTAATCTTTGCCTGAAAAGTGGGCTTCGGGAGTGGCTTCAGTTCTTACTTAGCAGGGCCTCCAGGGGCCATAGTTTCAAGGGTTCCTCTAGTCAAAAAAAAAAAAAAAAAAAAAAATCATTCTTGAAGAAGATAATAAACTTAAATGTTAAGGATAAAATTTGAATCCAAATACTCAAGTTTTATCAAAAAAAGCAAAAAAGAAACTGCTGGATAGCAAAGAAATTATCTTAAGTATGGAAGAGGCATAACTGATAAGAGGTCCTGCCTCTTGTTTCTCAATTTGAGATACAGAAAGTCTTTTGCTTAATGGAAAGATGGAGATAAGGTTTGAAAGCACAGTTTGAAGGCAACTTAACCATTTAATTAAAAAACAGGGCTGTAATATGGAACCTAACTTGGCAGCATAGTGATGAGTCTGTTTTTTGAATCTGATCAGCAAGACTTACGTCATGTTCTGTGATTAAAACTATAGCTTATATGTGCACCATCAATAACAAACCTTTTTATAAAGATTAAATATGGCCTCTGAGATCTGTATGTTGTTAGAATTTCAATTTAACTAAACCAAGAAATTTTCTGCCTAGAAAAATCAACGGAATATAATCTACCTGCATATACAGCTGTAAAAATGGCATGGAGGCAGTGTCTGACCTCCTCTAACTTCACAAGGGGGAGGGATAATCAAGATCAACAACCAAAGGCTGATTCTTACAAGGCAGAGGTCAGACACGCCTCCTCTCTTCACCATCTTTACCAACTCTGGCAACAACCATCCTGCCCACATCACTCTTATTTCTCTGCCGGTTTGATAATTCATTGCAATGGCCACACTGAACTCACAGATCATACTCTTATTATGGGGTTTATTAGGGAAGTAACAGGTTAGAGGCTCAGAACGCTCAAGAATACCATTCTGCCATCAGGACAGCCTCTTCCCCACTGCCATGATCTCAGGTATGCCTCTTCCTGGCCCTTGGCCTCTGCCCAGAGGTATTCAGCTTTCTCTCTCCATGGGCTGGGAAGCCCACCATGCCATCTCCTGCTGCCAGGTCTCTGCTGCCAGGTCTCTCCTGCCACTGCTTCTCACTGTCTTCAGGGTTACAGCTCTCTCTCTCTCTCTCCTGCTTCCAGGGGCTGAGGTACAGGGAACCCAAGTCCAAAGGATGTGCTGGCTCCTGGCTGTTAGTCCTTGGTGGTGGTGGGCTCTTCTTCTTTCCTGCCTCTGAGGTGGCTCGTTTCAAGCCCAGTGGGATGGCAAAACTAACCAACCCCTTTGGTGGGCCACAATTACCATATCTGCACAGTCCCACCCAATCACTTGGGCGAGAGTTACAAGACCATGTCTGGAAAGGCTACACGCAAAAGTTATCCATCACACCACAAGAGCAATGCTAAATTTATTTTAAAGGATAGGGATGTTTCAAAATAATCAATGGTAATGTAGTCTTGGGGTGAAAAATAAAGTTGGTGGTACTTGAATTAAAAGGTAAATTATCTCCACATAGAATTTCTAACTCTTGAGATTTCTCATATGCAAGCCAAATGTTTCTAAAACAAATACAGTAGTACTTAAGTATATTCTGAGTCATATATCAGTTCCCAAATTAACATCTACCCACTGATAAAATATATAGTTTTCATAATTTATTTTAAAAATTTATAGGGACCTATTCAATGTAGGTTTGGAAAAAAAATAAACTAGTAAGTAGTAAAAGGGTAACTATTTCAACTCTTCCACATGAGTCATCTCCAAACAAAAGGAAAATACAGTCAAAAAAAAAAAAAAGTAATCTCTTCTATAGATTCTGAATATCTCATAGATATGGCATAGGAGTACTTTTGTTTTCTTTCTTTACGTCTTCCATTATTTCTATCTGGTTATCATGACACTTCAGTATAAACCACATTTAGACTGAAGGGCAATGTATGAAAGTAGAGCAGGCATAGGTATCATGATAAGCCAATGAAATAACGGAAGACATGAAAAAAGAAATGTACCCTAGCACATAAAAATAGTAACCTCCCCTGTCAATGTAGAAGTCCCTAAAGGATCCACATTTCCTTAAGCAAAAGGGAATTAAAGAGCTCTAGTTTAACCCTCTAAGATAGAGTCACCGCATAAAACCCCGATTGCAAATCCACCTGTGATCACTTGTCTCGTGTTATAACTGGCTACTCTCTAACTATTGTCTGCCATTTCCCTAGTCCTGGTAATTAGTTATCCATCCTCTTTCCCTACCAGAATCATTGCTATGATATTCTTCCTAGTATCATGGCTTTAGAACTAGGCCTGCCCTAGTTTATCCAAACCATTCATTCTCTTTCTAAAGGGATAGATGTTCTTTGGTCTCTAATAGATTGGCCTACTAAAACCTGCTAAGTCATACGCCTACTCTCAGGAGTTCTGCAAATACTTATTTCTGATTTCTGCAAGCCAGTATCATTTCAGGGATCTTTGCTCCAAGTCATCCCCACCTTCATAACTCTCACTGCCCTGCACCTCTTAGGTATGGACCTGAATTAAATTCTTCACCACAGCTTTAAAAAAGTCATTAAAACTGAAGACCGCATTTGATAGTATGCTGAAAGTAGCCTCCAATAAAATAATCATTTTTACCTTTAAACTTTAAAATCTTACAAAACACTGTGTAATACTTCTTCCCCCAAAAAGAAAATTAATATCGCCGTCTCCTTACCCACACAGCCACCTACTGATAGAAGATAGCATTCCTAATAAAACACACCAAATTGCCTTAAATATTTGAGGTCTGTTTAGTACTCCCTTATGATATGTCAGAATGTATTTCCCTGGATATTTATGGCTGATCTTCTGGCTTCATAGTCTCCCTTAACTGCTTTTTTTCTCTGTTATAAATTAAAGGAAAAACACCCAAAGTCTGAGAGTTCCTTCTCCTTCTTGCACAGCACTTGTCTCCGATGACCTCATTTCTTTATGTACGTCCCTCTGGCAATCTTGTCCCAAGGCACATTTTCAACCAAAAATACCTTTCAGTCCTACTGTAAGCCAGATGCAAAGAATAAAAAATAAATCTTTAAAATATGCTTACTGATGCAGTTATTTTGGATCATTTTTGATTGTTATTTAATGGGATTTCAAATGATAGACTTCTAGTAAAGTAGTTAATATCTCTGAAATACATTGTTCTGTGAAATATAAAACTCTTAAAGTGTATTCATTTTTCTATCATTCTCTGTCAGGTATAATTTATTATAATGAAAATATACAGCTAGTGGCTAAGCAGAGTTATAAAGTCACATACTGTTTATACTGTTCTGTATTCTAATGAAAATAAATATGGCTTTCTAGATTTTTATGGTGTTAGTGAAAAAAAAATTTAGACAGATTAGAGTGATGGATGTCCTGTTGTTTGTTATGCCAACAACCAGGAGCATTCTGAGATCCATGTTGCTTGAGTATTTTGTAATTTGTAGTCTCAAAGATTGCACTGAATGTTTATCTCTTCCTGAGTGAGATTTTGGACACAGTTCCCTAGTTTATTCTTACTGCCTGAAATAGCTTGGCCATTAACAAGTAGTAACGCAGGCTGAAGACAGGTTTATAAATTATGCATTTCTTACAAATGAGACTGGAGGGTTGGGGATTTGAGATTTTTGCTGGTTACTTCTCTCATCACTGAAGCAACTCAATGGTATCCTCAAACTAGGGGAGAAAGTAAGGATGTTGCTTGTGATTCATCTAAATTATTGGATCAAACATTTTACAGTAAGACTGCTGTTTAAACAATAACTTCTTTAAAATGTTTTTGAAATATTGCAGGACATTTTCAAAGTCACCACCAGATTAGCTCCCTGCTTGCAGAGTTCAGGCTCCATGTATCCACTCCTCAAGCACAAGAGCCTGGGAGAAACCTCATCTCTCTTTCATGGCTGGGGCCAAAAGGAAGAGGAACAAAGAAGCTGCTTAGATTAATGTGTCACCTACAAGAACTAACTGAATATAAGAAAGTGGCTTTGACCTTTGCAGAAAATCTGGTTCATACCAACTATTTAATTTGACATGATTTAGTTAAATCAAGCATTTTCCTGGACCCATCTCCAGGTCTAATTAAATAAAGTGATTCTTTAGTTTTTAAGAAGGTCATAGACTACTCAGTTTATTATTTCTTTGTTTTAAGTTGTTGATACAATGACAAGGCGAGCCACAGAAAATCTTCAGTAAATCTTCGGGAAAATGCAGTTCTTTATACGATCACCACATGGAATTTTCAGGAGAGAGGACTGTTATCTAGCTACTGCCCTAAGGACCAACCTCAGCAGGTACAGGCTATGAGAACCCACAGAATATGAGAACCCAGAGACAGCAGTCATCAGAATAGTCACTGCATCCCTATAATAAAGCACGGAATGCCAACTTCATACACTGGGACTGGAAATCCCTTCTGCTCTGGACCCCACCACAGCTCAGTCAGTTATGAAGATTGTAGGCTTGGTCACAACCCACTTCCAGGTATTCATTTCTATCTACTTAAGACCCTTTCAGTTGGATATAAGAGAAAATGGTTAGAACTATTTAACCAAAGAAAGAAAAGAAGGAGAATTGTATGATTACAGCTCACTTCAGACACAGCCAGACGCAGGGCCCAAAGTGCATCTTCAGGACCGAGTCTCCCTGGGTCAACACTCTATGCTGCACTTCTGCTTGGTGCTCTCCCCTCAGGTTCTGTTTCTCTATAAACTTATGTCTTATGACATAGCTACACCTGCGGAAACAGGGCTCCTCTACCCTATAATTCCCCTGCACATCGCAGAATTGAGTCTAAATATCCCTGTTTTGGTTACGTTTGCATGTCTAAACTAGTCACTAAGAACAGAGCAAAAAAAGGCTCTAATTTGATAGATCTGAGTCACATAACCACCCTCAGAGTAGGGTGACATCAACCTATCATGACTGTGTGGACTAGGAGTGGGGATATGGTGTGTTTTTCCAAGAGAAAGGTGTGAAAGATGTGAATCAAGATGAGGAGACGCTGCTTAAGCAAAAATATTTATCCAACACACACACATACCGTTTATATATGTATGTACATTTACAGTTAGATTTATGTATATATAAAGTATTATGGAAAAAACCCTCATCTATTAAAATTCATAAGTAGTCTGCATTTAATTCCACCGCAGCTTTTTGTGCTTATGTAATGGAATATAGTCAGTATTTACAGAAATCACTTAAACCTTATTTCAGTAAGTCTGATCCTTACCATGTAAGAGACACAGTACTTAAACTCTGCTGACCAAGGTCAGGTCAGTACAATAGAAGATGCTGTTTATTTCTCGTAATAAAAGCCAGCAGATTCATATCAAACTATTTACATTCTTTATCTCTATTTTCTTCCCAATATTTTCAATTTATAATAAGTGGGTGATAGAAACGTATCCATTAATCCCTATCACCATTTCCTAAAGAACAATGTTTAAAACTTATACAGGCTCAAGTGCCAAAATCAATTGGAAACTATATGTCCATTCATTCTTTTTTTGATAAGTATTTTCAGCATTTTAGAATGAAATATTGTATTAGCATTTAAAATGTATTTGGAAGAATATTTTAAACTGGGCAAATAGTACATATGGGACATAAATTTGTATAAATTAAGACACCTTGAACTCAAATGACAACCTATGAGTTTTCCAATTTATCCTCTTCCTCCCTCTCCTTATTAGCTATCCTTTGGAATCCTTCAGCACTTAAGTTAAATGTTATCTGCAAATATTATCTTTAGACTCAGTTAATTATTTTTTCCAAGTTTGCAGAGCTAATAAGTAGGAGAGGCCAGACTTGAGCCCAATACTGTCTATTTCCAAAGCCCACAAAATGTCCCTAAAATCACAGGGACGTCTCTTTTTCAAGTAAAAGTGACTTTGACTTTTTAAACATACTGTCTCTTATCTTGCAATAAAGTTTATTTGATTCTCTAATTATTTCGGCCTTAACTAGAAAGAAAACTAACCTCCTGCAAGAAGGCAATGATTCTCTCACGTCTACGATGATGGTGAAAGCCGGAAGGTGATCATTCTGGAGTGTGGGATGGTGGGGGAGAACGGGGCTAGGCGGTAAATGCCAAGGGTTCTGATTCCAGATGTGTCACTTAACTAGGAATGGTTAGCGTTACAGTTATTTAACAGAACTTACAGCAAGCTCCTTAACTTTCTGGTTAATTGACTATAAATTTAAGGATAGTAATCCTCATTCTTTCAATCATATAAAATATTGTGATCCTAAAATTAAACTTACATGAAAATTAAAAAATATTATACAGACATAAGTCTTGAGTACTGAGATTTAGCGACTTATGTATGATGAGGAGCCCCGGTGGTGCAGTGGTTGAGCGTTTGGATGTTAACCAAAAGGTCTGCAGTTTGAATCCACCAGCCACTTCTTGGAAAGCCTACGGGGCGGTTCTACTCTGTCCTATAGGGTTGCTATGAGTCGGAATCGACTCCACGGCACGGGTTTTGGTTTTTTATGTAGTATGAAAGGAGCCCTGGTGGCACACTGGTTAAGCGCTCAGCTGCTAACCAAAAGGTTGGCGGTTCGAACCCATCAGCCATTTCACAGGAGAAGGATGTGTCAGTCTGCTTCCGTAAAGATTTACAGCCTTGGAAACACTACGGGGCAGTTCTACGCTGTCCGATAGGGTCGTTATGTGTTGGAATCGACTTGAGGGCAGTGGGTTTGGTTTTTGGTTTTATGAATGATGATAATACAACAAAAAAAAACAATCATACCCGTTGCCGTTGAGGCCATTCCGACTCATTGCGACCCATGTTTAAAAATAAATTTAATAAATTTTTAGAAAATTAAATTCTTCCTTATCAAAATCACTACTTATTTTTTTGCATGAATAAAATTATCGGCAGAACTAAATGGTATAACCTGTCAAGATTCATGCTCAAGTCATTATTAACATGCCTTTCAAAAGGATGTATAGAGTGTTAAAATGTAAAACTTAAGGGCTAAAAGAAACTTTAAAATATTATCATCTGCCAACTCTTCATTTTATGGACTAGAAATTAGAGGCATAAAGGGTTTAATTAAATGATTTGGGCAAAGTTCCAGTGAGTGGCAAGAGTTCATCATTTTTCTAAGAATAATAGCAGCTACCTCCTAAGCTGAAATTGCGCTGACGGCCGTAGACACAGCAGCCCCCTGACATAAATGCAGACCCAGGCCGTGACTCAGCGGCAGCATATTTGAGTGCAGAAGTCCCAGAATTTTTGGAGGCCAACAGAGATTGATATGAATCCTGGTTCTTACTCTGAATCATTGTGTGATTGTGGACAGGTAATTTTACCACACTGAATATTAATGTTGCTCCCCTATGTAATAGGAGCAATAAAATTCACCCCTTAAAGTTGGTGTGAGAATTGATTGAGATAATGATTATATTGATAACACATAGTAGGTAGTAGGTGCTCAAAAAATGACAGCTGTTATTAATTATTGGACTAATGAAAATCGTGTTTTAATCAAAGGTATTAACTGCATAGCAAGACAAGGTGACTATTCACACCACTGATAAAATACCAAAGACTCCTGATACCATGAAAAAGCATAAGACTGGTATTCTGAAGATCTGAAATTTACACTCAACTGTGTTTATCAATATTTGTGCATGCTGGACAAATCAAAACCTAAATTATTCCCAGTTTCTTCACCTTTTACAATTGGCAATAACCTTGGTCCCCCACAAACTTTGAAATGCTTTTTGTGAGGGTCATATAAAACAATATATGTGACAATGTTATGAAAATGTTTGATAAGAAGCAAAATTGCTGACAATAAAGAAAAGAATAAATATAAATTATAAGTTAACTATAATTTGATAACTTCCTTTATAATAAGCAACTGTATTACACAGATACCGTCAACTGTTTCTATTTGAACGAGACAAAATTATACTCAAAATTCCATTCTTCCTTCTGCCCATTAGACTTTTATTCAGTCTTTAATTAAGTATGTCAAAGGTTGTACTACACAGCCCCAAATAACAGATAATGAAATGTAACTGTTGCTTATAACACATTGGGTTAAAAAGAACAGAAATGAGGGCTAGAATAAGGAGTTAAGCAACAAAGTTTTTGTTTACTCAAGTTAGGAACAGGGCTGAGTTCGATGCACATGTAGCAGAGTTTACGAAAAACAGACAATCCAGGAATTCATATATGGAGCTGATGATGCAGTGGTAAGGAATAGCACCTAAATTAGTATTTAAAAATAGCACCTAAATTAGTATTTTAAAACTCCCTAGGTAAGTTTGATGACTAGCCAGATTAAAAAACCCCTGATTTACCAGATACTTCTAAAACTAGCAAAAGAAAAGGGAACCCTGAAAAGTAACCCATAGTTAAGACCTATTTATACCTATATGTACCCTCCATAAAGGTAAATAATAAATTCCTCCTAATGTTAAAAAGACTTGCATCATCATATCATTAAAAATAAGTGCTCTGGAATATGGACACAGGATTTCTCGATAAAATAGAATATAGGGCCGAGCTTAGGTCCAGATGCTTTATCAGAGTTTCAGACTGAAACATCTAAGGAGTAAGTACCTTGACAGACATACACATAGATAGATGGTAGACAGATATATAGACAGATGGTAGACAGCCAGATAGATAGATGATAGACAGCTGACAGACAGATATACAGACAGACAGATAGATAGCCACTCTGGACTTGGCTCCAACGCATGGCAACCTTATGTCCAACAGAATGAAAAGCTGACCAATCCTTCATCATTCTCACAATTGCCAGCATGTTCCAGTCTATCGTTGCGGGTATTGTGCCAATCCATCTAACCATGGGTCTCCCTTGCCCTCACTGGCTCTCTCCTTCACCAAACATGATGTTCTTCTCCAGTAATTGACCACTCACAATGACATGTCCAAAGCAAATGAGCTGGACAATGTTCTGTTGTGATCTATAAGGTTTTCACTGGCTAGTTTTTAGAAACAGATCACCAGGTCTTTCTTCCTAGAGTGTCTTAGTCAGGATGCTCTGCTAAAACCTGTCCACCCTGGACAACCCTGCTGGTATTTACCAGAGGTGTAGCTTCCAGCATCACAGCAATACACAAACCATCGCAGTATGACAAACTGACAGACAAGTGGTGGTAAGTCATGTAAATGAGTGGCATGAGGGTGACTATATGTGCATATATGTAGTTGCAGCAAACTGGGATGTCCCTTGTGGAGGAGGACGTTTTCATCTATGTGCCTCTGATCGGTGCTTTTTAGTAACATTCACTCAGTGCTAGCAGATTATCCTATTTTCAGTAGATGCTGGAAATAGTGGTTCTCTATTCAACAGCCACCCACCCCTTTCTCATCACAGCTGTTTCATATTAAATAATTCCAATTTTGTTCAGAGAGTAATGGTCTTAGGCCATATGTTTCCCAACCAAAATCCAAAGTCATGTTAATCTCAAAGTTCTTTGCCTGGGATTGGCTTGGCAATGGGTAGTGGGCTAGTGAACCAGGTCTGGCAAATAGGATATGAGAAAACTCAGCCAGAGCACTCTGATCAGGTGACATGCACAGAACCAAATGTCTTTTTGTCTGACCTTGTGTCTTCAGGCAACTTCAGACCAAGAGAAGAAACACAGACAATGTGCTGAAGATGGCAAAGGAGAAAAATAGGAAGACTCTGGTCTCTGATGATGTCATCAAGACTCAATTATACAGTCCTGAAACTGCCAAACCACGCAGTATATTGTTACATGATAAAGTAAATCACCTGTTTGTTGTTACTTGTAGGTTAAAGCATCTTAGACATTATATTTTGATTTTTATTTCAAACATTCTCATTTTTTAACTGTTCAACTAAAACTTTTATAAACATTGTTCAGGTCACACAAAACAGATCCATGAGCCAGATCAGCCTTTGCACAGATCACCATTGCTATGTTAAAAATGAAAATGTTTTGCATAACCATTATAAGAGATGTCACCTATCCAAGATTCTGTGATAAACTAGATGGCTATCCTGTCCCATCCTCCATGAACACTAACTCATTTATTCATTCATTCCACTGAATGAATACATATAACATTCTGTATGAGAGGACACTGTACAAAACAGGATACTTCCTTTTTCAAGGAACTTACCGTAGGTTTCCTGGTACTATGTCATTGTTTATAAAATTATTGTACACCCACTCCTTATGTATTGACATGGTTATAGATTCCAAAGACCAGATCATTATGCAAAAATCAGCATTATGCGAAAATGGAGGATGACCACATCAGAGCACAAAACATTATAAGGGACACAAATGACCCGAGAGGCAGAAAGTGTAGGTGGGCGCTGTCATGGATTGAATTGTGTCCCCCAAAAATATCTGTCAGCTTGGCTGGGTCATGATTCCCAATATTGTATGATTATGTAATCTGATGTGATTTCTTTATGTGTTATAAACTCTATCACTATGATGAGGTTATATGTGATCTCCTTATGTGTTGTAAATTCTATCACTGTGATGAGGTTATACTGCTGAGGTTTACAAGATTAGATAGTTCCTTAAATCTCTTTTGAGATATTAAAGAGAGAAGCTAGCAGAGACACATAGGAATCTCACACCACCAAGAAAGCAGTGCTGGGAGCAGAGCGCATCCTCTGGACCTGAGGTACCTGTGCTGAGATGCTCCCAGACCAAGGAAAGACTGATGCATCGCAAGGACCTTTCTCCAGAGCTGACAGAGAGAGACAGAGCCTTCTCCTGGAGTTGATGCCATGCATTTGGACTTGTAGCCTACTGGACTGGGAGAGAATAAACTCTTCTTTGCTAAATCCATCCACTTGTGGTATTTCTGTTAGAGCAGCACTAGATGACTAAGACAGGCACTATATGTCCCACTGGTCATGAAATGTTTACTGCCAGATGTACATCATTAATGCACAAATTAGTCAGAGAGTAGATTTTTTATTATTGGCGTAAAAGCAAACTATTTGATAAAGAGATAGTGAATAAGTGAGGAGTAGGTGTATATTTACATTAAAAATGCAATGTACTGTAAGATACGTGCACACAATGAGCATGAAATAAACAACAGTGTTAACTGGAGGACACCGCACGAAAACTAGACTTTAAAAGGCATAGAAGTTGTGGGGAGGCAGAAGCCAAGACTGAGAAACAGAAAAGTAAAATGCTAATTAGACAAAGATGAATGGATAAATTTGAGCATAGTACTGAGCGTATAATTTTGATTTTTATGTGGAAATTTTTCTTTTATATTTCCCTATGGTAATGCTGGACATTCTATTACACTTGAAGTCATCTAGACGGATTACTGTGTATAACGTGTTATTGCTGAGATTATATTTATCACACAACAATCCCAGATTATACATGTTAATCCGTTTGGATGACTTACAGTGTAACAGAATTCATGTAATTTATGTAGTGACATTGTGACATTTTCTTTACTATTAAAAACTACAGTTTGTTTTTACATACCAGTCTTCTCATAATTTGAAGAACATTTAAGTTCTTATTTTTATCTTCCTAACTTGATCATTTCTGACGGTGACAAGTAAGTAATTTCAAAATAAGCTTAAATGATAACATAAAAAGTAAGAACTAAATTTTCAGTGAAAAGGAAATCATTCATAATCCTTCTTTAAAAGAATATTTTTATGTTCAGGATTTGTCAACTCAAAGTAATTGAAATAAACTTCTTTTCAAAGCGAAACATTGATAAACCTTTTTAATACCAACACCACACTCAAGAAGAACTTTTTTTTTCCTATCACATTCTTTAAAGTTACACAAGGAAAAATAATTCTGAAAGGATAAAAAAAGTCCTGGAATTGCTCTATGAACTTTTTCTACATTTAAGTGATAGAAAACTAAGTACTATAACTCTTGACATATTCCTAATATTAAGAATTGAAAAAGTTGGGAAAAAATCCAGAATACAGAATGCATCTATGAACCAAGTTTGCCAACATGACTATTTAACCAACATACGATATAAACTGACATGGACGTTAGCACCTAAATACCCTTACAAGTCATTCATCCAGAAGGATACAGAAGTCCTGAATCAGTTCATGCGTAAGGTGATCACATAGAGGTTCAAGAGGTACATTTTAAAATCACTGAAAATGCATTTAGAAACTCTGTAAGCACATTTGTGTGTTGTCCTCACTGAGTATCAAATCTTGGGCCATCAATTTCTCCACTTCAGATAAAAAACACTTGCTGCCGTCAAGTCGATTCCAACTCACAGCGACCCTATAGGACAGAGTAGAACTGCCCCATTGTTTCCAAGGAGTGCCTGGTGGTTTCGAACCACTGACCTTTTGGTTAGCAGCTGGAGCACTTAACCAGTACACCACCAGGGTTTCCATTTCTCCACTAGAACATGTAAAAGACAACAAGCTGTTACACAAAACAGTACTGTGATACCATCATGACTATACTGTGAATCACAGATAAGACCTACCTATTGTTTCAGGATATTATCGATAAACACCATCTAAGAACATTAAAAAAAAAAGGATCCTCATATAAACTGAGGAAATTAAAGGCGCCTGGAAGAGGACTGACATCCACTTTGTGTGATCTACATGGTTTCTTAAGAAGTATGGTGATGTATCTTAGGGAAGGAAAGATAAGTTACGGGCAGCATTTTCTCAACCACTAGTACTTTTTCAATTTGAAAAATAATTACTGTCATAGGACTACGAACAGCTACATTCCTTGAGGGAATAAAACAGGACTTTGAACTGGTTCTGCTTAGTTCAAATCCCTGCAGAGGATTTGCATTTCTAACAAGTTCCCAGGTGATGCTGATGCCACTGGTTAGGGAACAATTCTGAGAACCACTAGCAGACCCAAACAAAAAAAAAAACAAACTCCTTGCCCTGGAGTCATTTCCGACTCATAGCAACCATATAGGACAGAGTAGAACTGCCCCATTGGGTTTCCAAGGAGCCGCTGGTGGATTCAAACTGCTGACCCTTTGGTTAGCAGCTGAGCTCTTAACCAGGGTTCCACTAATAGAGCAGTAATTCTCAAAATTTATTATGCGTAAGAATCCTCTGCAATCTTATTAAAAAGCAGATTCCACTTCAGTATATCTGGGATGGAAATGCAAATTTTCAGTAGGGATTCAAATGGGAACAAACATGTTCAAAGGAATAAAATCCCCAAATTACAGCTCTTCCACTGTAACCAGACTGCAAAGGGACACATCAGGCTAATTTGAAAAATAATAACTGCCAATATGCTACAAAGAACTCTGTTCACTGACAGGAGTAAAAGCCCCAGATGAAATCTCAGTAGCATTTCCACTGTAACCAGATTACAAAGGGACACACCGGGCTATGGCTGCTGGCGTATGTGAGAAGTTTTGGAAATTAGATGAAGTGTTTCAGCTCTGAGAACTAATTCTGAAAAGACAGAAATAATGGATAAGTATATGGCTAAGCGTATGGTCATACTTTGGACATGTTATCAGGAGGGACCAGTTCCTGGAGAAGGACATCATGCTTGGTAAAGTAGAGGGTCAACAAAAAAGAGGAAGACCCTCAACGAGATGGACTGACACAGTGGCTGCAACAATGGGCTCAAACATAGCAATCATAGTGAGGATGGCCCAGGACCGGGCAGTGTTTCATTTTGTTGTACACAGGGTTGCTATGCGTCAGAACTGACTCGACCACAGCTAACAACAACAACAAGCATATGGCTGGAGCCCTGGTGGTGCAGTGGCTAAGAGCTTGGCTGCTAACCAAAAGGTCGGCAGTTCAAAACTACCAGCCACCCCTTGGAAACTCTATAGGGGCAGTTCTACTCTGTCCTCTAGGGTTGCTATGAGTTGGAATCGACTTGAGGGCAACACGTTTGGAAGCATATGGCTGCTCTTTAGAAGAGCTGAGTCTTGTTTTCATCCCCCTACAATCCTTGCAAAAAATAGCTCATCTAGCTACAAGGTTATCAGTTCATATGTAAATCTCTCCTAGCTAGATTTTGAACAGCTTGAATTTAGGAATGGTCTCCTAGCAAAGCACCTCTTCATAAGTTTAGGTTGAGTTATATGGACTCGAACGAGCCAACAGGAGTCAGACTGCCCTTCCCAAAGCTGTCTAATTTAGGAAGAAAGCACAGGGCAATACTGCTGAGAAAGAAGGGTGCTGACCTAAAGCCACAGCTACTTCCTGTCTATAATTCCCTATCCCCACAAATTAGCAACAAGCAAAACATGTCCACAACACGAAACTGATTTGTCCTGGAATCCCTTGAGGTATTTAAATTCAATTTCTTGATAATAAACCCATTGGTTATAACTCCAACCACGATCGATACCAAATGGATCAACCTCCAAGTTGGTTCAGATTATAAGAAAATGAGGCAAATATAGAAAATACCTTTTGCATCAACTTGAACTCTTTATCACCTCAAGGCACCGAGATATCACATACTGGGGAAAATAACTTTTGAGTAAAAGGCAATCCTTACCAATATACTACTTCAGTACACATAGATTCTCTAACTAACTCACAGGAATCACTGCTAAAAATTTCCGCGACTTATCCATTACACACCCAAATTAATCCATGACTGAAAACAAGGCAGGCTTAACATAGTGAAAATAAAGTAATGTTTTTTTAAAGCTACAGACCCTCTTTCCTCATTCCTATATGAAAAGAAAATCATTTACTAACTTATTTAAAAATTTTATCATGTACTATTGTAGGCTCACTAATGCATTGTCCCTTTCAGTGTATTTAACAGTAAACATAAAATTTTTATGTCCTCAATACACTTATTTTTCATTGATTTCTGTAGTGTCAACTCCTGACTATCCACACTTACATAAAGAAGTCTTAGCAAAGAAACTCCAATGTGGAAAATTCCAAAGCAATTAATTTTTGAAATCAGTGTCCTATACGGTCACCGTAAGTCAGAATCTACTTGATGGTACGCAATGACATCAGCAATGCTTTCTTTGATTTTACAGCAGATTTACCTTCACCAAAATAGTTTTATTTAAACCAGTTTGAAACGTCTATATATTTTCCGGAAACTCTTACTATTTTAATGGCTAAGAAAAACAAGGTGGAAGGACTGATAAAAAGAAGCTAACGTGAGATGAAAATTTTTCACAGCTAAACCAGAGAGTAGAAAATCTATATATAAACAGGTTATTTTACCTAATGGCAAGCATGCAGGTTCTAATGTGTGTGTACATGCGTAAATACATACCTGTATATGTATATATGCGTGCTTGTGTGTGCTTATTACACATGTATAGAGAAAGGAGTTTTGTGTTGAAAAGTTACACTATCCATACTGTGGTGTTGTTGTTAATACCGTCACCCTGGCTCCTACTCATTGTGACTTTATGTATAAAAGAATGAAATATTGCCCAGTCCTGCATCATCACCAGTCTTTCATATGTCTGAGCCCACTGTTGAGGCTAATGTATCAATCCGTCTTATCGAGCGTTTTCCTCATTTTCACGGACCCTCTACTTTATCAAACATGTTTATTTTTTCTATTGAACGCTCTTTCCTGAAGGCATGTCTAAAGTCGGCAAGATAAAGTCTCAATGCCCTCATTTCTGAGAAGTATTCCAATTATATTTCTACTATGACTGATCTGTTCATTCTTCTGCCAGTCCACGGTATGTTCAGTAGTCTTCAACAACACCACAATTCAAAGTCATCAACTCTTCTTCTGTCTTCTCTTTTCATTGACCAGTATTTACTTGCATATGAAATGATTGAAAAGACCTTGGCTTGAATCAGATGCACCTTAGACATCGGTGATATCTTTGCTTTTTAGAACTTTAAAAAGATCTTTTACAGCAGATGTTCCCAACGTAACGTGTCCTTTGATTTCCTGACTCTTGCTTCCATAGGCATTGACTGCTGATCCAAGTAGAATGAAATCCTTGACAACTTTTTTTTTCCATTCGTCATGATGTAGTTTGTCAGTCCAATTGTGAGGATTTTCATTTTGTTTACATTCAGGTACAATCCATGCTGAAGGTGGTAGTCTTTGACCCTCATCAGTAAGCAGTTAAAGTCATCTTCATTTTTAGCAAACGAGGTTGTGTCATCTGCTTATTGCAGGTTGTTAATGAGTCTTCCTCCAATCCCGATGCCATGTTCTTCTTCATATAATCTAGGATTACTCTAAGATTATTTGTTTAATATAGAGACTGAAAAAATAAGATGAAAGGATACAACCACGACACACAACTTTTCTGATTTTAAACCACTCAGTATCCCCTTATTCTGTTCGAATCACTGCCTCTTGGTCTAAGTACAGTTTCCTCATGAGCACAATTAAGTGTTCTGGAATTCCCGTTCTTTGCAATGTTATCCATAATATGCTATGATCCACACAGGTGAATGCTTTCATGTATTTATAAAACACAGATAAACATCCTTCTCATATCCTCTGCTTTCAACCAAGATCCGTCGGACATCAGCAATGAGATCCCTTGTTCCTAGTCTTCTTCTGAATCCAGCCTGAACTTCTGGCAGTTCCTTGCTGATGTATGACTGCAGACATTTTTTTAATTATCTTCAGCACAAATTTGGGAGCATGTGATATTAATAATATTGCTTGATAAGTTCCATATTCTGCTTGATTACCTTTCTTTGGAATGGGCACGAATATGGATTTCTTCCAGTCAGCTGACCCACATAGCTGTCTTTCAAATTTCTTGGCACAGGTGAGTAAGTGTTTCCAATGTTGTATCTGTTTGTTGAACCGTCTCAATTGATATTCCATCAATTCCGGGGGCCTTGTTTTTTTTTTCCAATGACTTCATTGCTGCTTGAATTTCTTCCTTCAGTACTAGCAGTTCTTGATCATATGCTACCTCCTGAAATGGTTGTACATTGGCCAATTTTTTTTCTCTTTTGTGGTGCAATGACTCTGGGTATCCCTTCATCTTATTTTCATGCTTCCTGTGTTATTCAAGTTTTTCTTCTTTTTTTAAAGGTAGAATCCTTCAGTATTGCAACCCAAAGCCTGAATTTTCTCTTCAGTTATCAAAGTTTGAGAAAAGCCAATCATGTTTTCTCTTCTGATTTTCTAATTCCAGGTCTTTGCACATTTCGTTATAATACTTTACCTAGTCTTCTCAAGCTGCTCTTTCAAATCTTCTGTTCAGCACTTTTACTTCATAATTTCTTCCATTCTGTTTAGCTATTCTGTGCTTAAGGGCAATTTTCAGAGTCTCTCTGACAAACTTTTTTGGTCTTTGTCTTCTTTGTTGTCTGTTTAATTACAGTCCACATTCTTTATGTATGACATCTGTGATATCATCCCACAACTCTTCTGGTCTTCGGTCATTAGGATTTTGTGCATCAAATCTATTCTTGTGATGGTCTTTAAATTCAGGTGTGTGTATTCAAGGTCATACTTTGGTTCTCATGGACTTGCTTTGAATTTCTTTGGCTTTAATTTGAACTTGCACACGAGCAATTGATGGTCTTTTCCACAGTCTGTCCCGGGCTTTGTCCTGACTGATATTAAGCTTCTCCATCATCTTTTTCCACAGACATAATATATTTGATTCCTATGTAACCTATCCAGAGAGGTCCAAGTGTTGTTGAAAAAAAAGTATTTGGGATGAAGAAGTCATTGGACTTAAGAATTTTATGACGTGAGCTCCAGTGTCATTTCTATCAGTAAGGCCATATTTTCCAACTACTGATCTTTCTTTGCTTCCATCTTTCCCATTGAATCACTAATAATTTCCATGCATTGTGACTGCACTTTCAATCAACTTCAGACTTTAGTAGTTCATAAAAAAATCTTCTGTTTCTGCATCTTTGGCATTTGTTGCTGGCGTGCGAATCTGAATAGTGATCTATCAGTTGGTGTTCCTACAGGCACATGAATATTAATGATATCACTGACAGCACTGTATTTCAGGACAGATCTCAAAAGATGACTGCAATACAATTTCTCTTCTATTTGTTGTTCCTGGCATAGTAGACGATATGATTGTCAGCTTCAAAATGACCAATACTGATCCATTTCAGCTCACTAACACCTAAGGTATCAATCGTCCTGCATTCCATTTCATTTTTGATGACTTCTAGTTTTCCTTGATTCATATTTTGTACTTTCCACGATCCAATCACTAATGGATATTTGTCACTGTTACTTCTCATTTTCAGTCCTGCCACATCATTAAGGTTGCTATACTCCTTCCACATCATTAAGGTTGACTCTACTTTGAGAAGGCAGCTCTTCCTCGGTCATATTTTGAGTGCCTTCCAACCTGAGGGGCTCATCTTCCAACACCATAGGGACAATATTCTGTTGCTATTCATAATGTTTTTACTGGCTTATTTTCAGAAGTACTTCACCTGGCCTTTCTCTGTACTCTGTCTTGGTCTGAAAGATCTGCTGAAACCTGCCCAGCATGGATGACCCTTCTGGTACTTGAAATACCTTTGGCGTAGCTTTCAGCATCATAGCAACATGCAACCCACCACAGTAGGACAAACTGACAGGTACTATTTATATTCTGAACTATTAATTAAAGACTTCTCTAGTGGTACTGTAATTTCTCCATGTTTTGTGTAACATTCCATGCTTAAGATAATTTCTTTGGTATTCAGCAGTCTCTTTTTTTTCCTTTCTTTGATAAAACTTGGATATTTGGATTCAAATATTATCCCTAACTTTTAAGTTTATTTTATTCTTCGAGAATGACTTTTTTGGACATGAAAGTTAATAATATTGTTTTATATGTACAGCATAAACTATTTTGCTCCCAATTCCTAGATTAGTTAAACCGCTTTGTAGAATTCAGGAGAATTCAGAGGGTTTTTTTAATCTGGGAAACTTTTAGTTCCAATATTCAGCTCATCAGCTTGTGAAAATGATACTTAAAAGAAAGTTCTATCATCAAAAAGAACAAAAACATATTAGCAATTAACTAATCTCAAGTCTATTCTATTCAAGTGATATATTTTCAGAGCTACGTGAGAAAAGGACACTTTTTCTCATCCCTTGGTGTGGTCTACAGGTAGGTTGATTAATTTGATCCAAAGGCAAAAATAAACGGAAAATAACTATGTGGATCTCGCTCTAGTTTTCTTTTTCTGGTACTGAACATTTTCCATGTATCTTTAGCAACTATATATGTCCAGTCAAAACACCACTCTATTTCTAATTGTCATTCAAGTAAATATTTATTATTAAAACACAAACTTTAAAACATCTTTAGTATGCCATTATTATTGTTTTTAATCCTATCATGTGATCAGCAGTACTGCACAGCAGTTAGGAAAAAAGGTTCTGGAGTCAGACTGGTTGGACCCCAATCCCAACTCTGTCACTATGAAGTATGACCTTGGGCAAGAACTTAATTCCTTGAATGCCCAATTCTCTCATCTACTTTGCAGAATTATGAAAATTAAATGAACTCGTATATATCAAATACTTAGAATAGTGACTGGATATACCAAACTCTTTATAAATATTAGCTATTATTATTTCATGATTAATATGCTTGCTAAATATGACACAGACAACTTAGTAGGTGAAAAACTTTTTGAAAATTATAGTGAATCAGTCTTGTAGTTCATTAGACTTTGGAAGCCTCCCCTACAGGAATCATTTCATTTTACTTTTTAATGAGAAATAAACTGCAGTTCAGTAAATTGTCACAAACACACGAAGAAAGAACAAGTATCTTTCTTATAACGGGATGCACTGAGTATGGCACATTTAAATGTTAACATCCCTATCAAGATAACTACCATTTTAAGGTTTCTGACTCCATCAGGAAAATCCATTAAATACCAACTGTATCTCAGTTTGCATGTGGTTATTTTGTTATTGTCTGTCTTTTATGCATGTAACTTGGCTTATCAGTAACCAAATTATAACTAGTTATTTTTATTTTAAAAGGCAGATTATATGAATAAATACACCGGATGATCATAATAGTGAGATTACATAAAGTATTTTAGAAAGAAACTAAATTTAAAGGGGGAACTCTAGGTGAATGACTCCAGATTAATTTAATTTCAGACTCCAGATTAATGTCAATATCTAGGTCCACCCAGGTCGACTCTCACTGTATAGATGGGGTGGGTATAGCATTAATCCCAAATATTAAATTCGTATGTTTGGAGACATAGGAAAATACACTACAAGCTTCCTTACTAGCACATCATGGCTCCATCATTCAGTCATTTACAGAAATATTCTACCAGTTCTAAAACATATCAGAGATGATGAAGATGGCACAGGACCAGGCAATCTTTCATTTTGTTATGCTTAAGATTACCGTGGGTTAGAGCTCTTTGGCAACTAACCACAAAAACAGTTTTTAGGTGATACTACTTCACGGAAAAGTATTTTCTGTAAGATTAATATAGCCTAGGTAAAGCAGAAATTTCTTTTGTTTCAAACTTTAAAAGGAAGATTTTCTGGTTCTAATATTGTGGTTTAGACCTATGGCGGCTAACCAAAAGGTCAGCAGTTCGACTCCACCAGGTGCTCCTTGGAAACTCTATGGGGCAGTTATAATCAGTCCTACAGGGTCACTGTGACGGCAACTGGTTAATACTGGTTAATACTGTAGAATTTAATAAACACATCTGTTAAGTTATTTATATAATTATGATTGCTTTCCTTCCTAAAGTAACCTAACCAGTATTGCAAGCTGTGTATACACAGGTGAGGGAATACTAATTTCATATAATGAAGGAATATGCTTTCTTCTTTTGTAGCTTGCTAAACTCCAACTGAGACTAATTACAAGTCCGCTGTTTCTTAAATGAAACTTTTTATAACCAGAAAACAGGTAGCAAAATAATTTGTTTTCAGTTGTGTGCAAAAAAACCTATTGCCCAGTGAATGCATCTGAACACATTTGAAAACTGACAGAAGTGACTTGTATTAACTAGTAAAAAAGGAGCACTGTAGAAGTTCAAAAGCCTACATCTGTAATCGAAGACATGTATCTAAAAATAAAAGACATCCTGACATACTCATGATACCTAATTGACTCTTTCTAAATATATTATGCTGAAGTACTGTAAAAGCTGCTAAAGCTGGAACCTGTGTAAGGCAGAAACCTGTCAGAGAAGGAAAACTCAAATACTTTCAACTAAGAGAGAGCAACAGAAAAGTGGTAAGACTGAACCCAGTCAAAGGGGGAAAACTAGTAAGGCCTGGAAACACAAGGCGGTCCCAGAGTCCCGGCGCTCACATATGTCACTGTAAAAGTACTTGTTGCCTATTTTTTCTTCTTCATGGAAACCACCCTTATTTAGACCTTTAAAGTCTAACCAGACAAAAGTACAGTGACTGTAAACATGTAAGTATTTTCTTCTAAAATAATTAGATTCTTACCCTGATCGAAGGGTTTTCCCGGACTCCAAGCGCGGAAATAATCATCCTAGGGGGAAAATAATGTGAATTGAGTGTATGTGACCAATTAAAACATAAAATCTAAAATAAAACATGAAATACAGAAGCTGTATACAAACCTCTACTTCCTGAAATGGCAAGCAGCAAATTAAAAAAAAAAAAAAGAAAGAAAGAAACAAGAGAAGAAGAATGGTTACCATCTGAGAACACACTGTTTACGTATTACAGAATTGTCTTTTAATAAATGTGTTCATTCTCCTTGCAAGTCAAAATTTACTATAGCAATTTAACTATTTAACATTGCCACTTCTCCTAAATATTATAATGTAATACTTTCTATTGTAATTCAAAGCATAATATAGCATGCAGACAATTACTCTAAGCCAATAAGCTATAAAGTATTTCACTGGTTTCCAATTACACAACGTCATTTTCCACTAGTATAATAGTAAATGGAACCATTAATAAAACAGGAAAAATACCAAGTGATACCGCAATAGGCAGTAGAGTATGAAAATATTTTATGCAAATAACTCACATGTTAATTGAATATCTAAGGAGTTGATCAAAATGCAATTGTGAACTTAAAAATAAATGCAAGCCTAATTCATTCCTCCCTCAAGTTTTAATCATTGATCTTGAAAATAATCACTACAATATATTTACTATATATTTAGTGAATATGGCTGTACAACACAAAAGTGGAGTAATAAACACGGAAAAGAATTTTAAAAAATAAAGCCAAATTGACTAAGTCTATTTTATTTACTGTTTTTATGACTCTAAAAGGCTTGTAAATTACCTTCCCCATACGATTTTTTTTACTGTAAATGAAACACATTTTACTGCTGAAATCAATACATTGCATTCACCACTGTAGCCTGTCAGAAGAGTAGCATATCATGATGAAGCTCCTTCATGTAACATTTCCTGGGCCATACTCCTAGACCCATCCAAGTCCACCGACTGCAAAGCTAAGGAACCTAGGGAATCCAAGAAGTCCAACTAGATACTCTTCCCATTTTCTTGTTAACTTTTTCTGGGCACACTCTGAGATACAAAGTGGAAAATGTAGCACATATTTTAATCATGGAAATAAACGCACTTCTCTAATTTCCTTATGAAAAATTTTTAATTAAGTTACAAAAGTTATTCCTCATTGTGGCATATCATTCACCATCGCCTTCCACATTCACACCACACCAACTTACCAACTTCAAATGAAATAAAATAAAAGTAAAGAAAAAAAAATCACAGAAGACCTCTCTGTAAGTCCAGTATTTATACTGAGATAGGATTATATTAAGAGGGAGCCAAATCCATGGTCTCAGGGAACATGTAACTCCATTGGCATAACACAGTTTATAAAGACAATGTTCTGCATTCTACCTTGGTGAGTAGTGTCTGGGATCTTAAAAGCCTGGGAGCAGCCATCTAGGATACTCCAGTGGTCTCATCCCTTCGGGAGCAAGGGAGAATGAAGAGAACAGGATAGAAGGGAACAATTAGTCCAAAGGACTAATGGAACGCCTCCACCAGACTGACATTCAAGTGGTCAACAGATACATGAGGAAATATTTGCAATCACTAGCCATTAGAGAAATACAAATTAAAACCACAATGAGATACCACCTCACCCTGGCATTGCTGGCACAAATCAAAAACACCGGAAATAACAAGTGTTGGAGAGGCTGTGGGGAGATCGAAAGTCTTACGCACTGCTGGTGGGAAGACAAAATGATACAACCATTTTGGAAAATGATATGGCACTTGCTTAGAAAGGTAGAAACAGAAATACCATCTGATTCAGCAATCCCACTGCTAGGAATATATTCTAGAGAAATAAGAGCCATCACACAAATAGACATATGCACACCCATGTTCATGGCAGCATTGTTCACAATAGCAAAAAGATGGAAACAATCTAGATGCCCATCAACAGATGAATGGATAAACAAACTATGGTACATACACACAACGGAGTATTACACAATGCTAAAGAACAATGATGAATCTGTGAAGCATCTCATAACATGGATGAAACTGGAGGACACTATGCTGAGTGAAGTAAGTCAATCACAAAAGGACAAATACTGTACGAGACCCACTACTATAAAAACTCATGAAAAGCTTTACAGAGAAAGTAACAATCTTTGATGGTTACGAGGGATGGCAGGGGTTGGGGGGGAATACCAAATAGACAATAGGTAAGTGGTAACTCTGGTGAAGGGTAAGACAGTACACTTACTGGGGAAGCCAGCACAACTCATACAAGGAAAGGTCATAGAAGCTCCACAGACATATCCAGACTCCCTGAGGGACTGAACTGCTGGGTGGAGGGCTGTGGGGACCATGGTCTCGGGGAACATCTAGCTCAATTGGCATAACACAGTTTATAAAGACAATGTTCTACATTCTACCTTGGTGAGCAGCATCTGGAGTCTTAAAAGCCTGTGAGCTGCCATCTAAGACACTCCACTGGTCTCACCTCTTTGGGAGCAAGGGAGAATGAAGACAAGATACAAGGAAACACTTGTCCAAAAGGCTAATGGACCACAACAACCACGGCCTCCACTAGACTGAGTCCAGTACAACTGAATGGTGCCCGGCTACCACCACTGACTGCTCTGACAGGGATCACAACAGAGGGTCCCAGACACAGTGGAAGAAAAATGTAGAACAAAATTCTAACTCACAAAAAAGACCAGATTTACTGGCCTGACAGAGACTGGAGAAACCCTGAGAGTATGGCCACCGGACACCCTTTTAGCTCAGTAATGAAGTCACTCCCGAAGTTCACCCTTCAGGCAAAGATTAGACAGGCCCATAAAACAAAACGAGACTAATGGGGCACAACAGCCCAGGGACAAGGACTAGAAGTCAGGAGGGGACAGGAAAGCTGGTAATAGGGAACCCAAGGTCAAGAAGGGAGAATGCTGACATGTCATGGGGTTGTTAACCTATGTCATAAAACAATATGTGTACTAACTATTTAACGAGAAACTATTTGTTCTGTAAACCTTCATCTGAAGTACAATAAAAAAAAATTTTTTTAAACTCAGAAAAAAATCACTGCATGTTAAAAAAAAGAAAAAAACTCTCAACAAACAGCAAAGATTCAAGAAAGACTTGAATCATCATCCCTATTATGTCTGGAAGTAGGTATTTTTCAGCAACTTGATTGTGATGAAATAATTGAAGAATTTGTAAGGGCAGAAAACAGAAAGAAATGTTTTTAATTATAACATGTTAGAGATGAAAGATCTATCTAAAAATAAAATACAGTCACTTGTTTAAAAAAAAATCAAATGACATATTACATTGGGCAAATCTGCTGCAAAATACCTCCTTCAAGTTTAAAAAGCAAACATGTCACTTTGGGGACTAAGGTGTGCCTGACCCAAACCATAGTATCTACAGTTGTCTCATATATATGGGAAAGCTGGACAATGAACAAGGAAGACCGAAGAAGAATTGATGCCTTTGAATAACGGTGTTGGGGAAGACTAGTGACTATACCATGGACTGCCAGAACAAACCAGTCTCTTCTGGAACAAGTACAGCCAGAATGCTCCTTAGAAGTGAGGATGGTGAGATTTTATCTCACATACTTTGGATATGTTTGTTATCAGGAGGGACCAGTCTCTGAAGAAGGATATTATGCTTCTAAAGTAGAAGGTCACCAAAAAAGAGGAACACCTTCAATGAAATGGATTGACACAGTGGCTGTAACAATGGGCTCAAACATAACAAAGATGTGAAGATAGTGCAGGATAGTGCAATTTTTGTTGTGTTGTACGTAGGGTTCCTATGAGTCAGAACCAACTCAAAGGCACCTAACAACAACCACCACGATCTCTTTTTAAAGTCTCTATTCACAAAACAATTATAACACAATAGAATTCTTAGAAAATTTAGTTTTCAAATTAAATTATTCCACTAAAAGTCTCAAAACTTGATCTGAGGATTCTAACACACACATTTATATATTTTTTAAATTTGAATCGCAATGTTCTGGTATGATGACAATCATTTAGTCCAAACATGGAAAGAAGTTAAACAGATATATTTTTACGTCTCTCCTGAAACAAGTAAGCACACATCCTAAGACTAGCTTTACCACTGTTCAGCTTCATAACCTTGGAAAAGACATGATTTAAACCTCAGGTCCTTGTGACTAAGATTGGAAAAATAATACCTATATATTTAATAGGGTTACTATGGAGATTAGTTGTAATATATGTAAAATACCAAGCTCAATATCCAGCATAAAAACCAAAACCAAACCCATTGCCATGCAGTCAATTCCGACTCAAAGCTACCCTCTAAGACAGAGTACAGCTGCTTCACAGGGTTTCCAAAGAGTGGCTTGTGGATTCAAATTGTCAACCTTTTGGTTAACAGCCAATTTCTTAACCACTGCACCACCAGGGCTCCACCCGGCATTAAAACAAAAACAAACCCATGGCCATCGAGTCGATTAAGACTCATAGCGACCCTATAGGACAGAGAAGAACTGTCCCATAGGGTTTCCACAGACTGGTTGGTGGATTTGAACTGTTGACCGCTTGTTTATCAGCCAAACGCTTAACCTCTGCACCACTAGGGCCCCATCTAGCATAAAGGAGGTGCTAAAGAATAATACCTAATCAGACAGGCCAGTTTCTTGGGGCAAGTCCACTGCTCAATGCTTTATTATTCCTTGAATAATTCTGAAGTATTTGTGGTTTCTTAAAAACAGCCATGGATGACTCATAACATTTTTGAAGCTGATGTCCAAACTTTGTCCCCCTCAAAATTTGAAATGTTCAATGCAGTGCATTTTTTAAGATATGCATTTATTACCGTAGTTAATGCAAAATAGCAGGTATTTCCGCTATCACCTCGGACTACTCTGAAAAGTCTCAGCTACCCGTGGAATTCCAAAAGTGACTTTATCCATAAAAATATCCCAGAGACCTAGAGTGGGAAATACACATGAAACTGACATTATTAGCACTGAAGTCCATTCATATGAAAAAAAACTTTTGATACAATACACAGTGTTTGAAATACTAAACATCTGTTCAAATTATCAGGGATTAGCTGAACATGTTAAAAAATACATATAGTGATAGTAATACCTGATTTAAAGATAATATTGGCTCCATTATTCCCTGTTCTTGAGCATGAAGAATGTGACCCAGCTGGAGCTGGACTAACAAGGACTCACAAGGACACATCAACTGGGCCCTGAGGTATAAAGACAATAGCTACAGCAAACTTGGAGAACATCTTTCAGAGAACCTTTCATATAAACAAATTAAACAGAGCACAAAAGACCCAAGTAGTTTCCACTCTTATCCTTTTCTATTAGCATTGCAAATACCTTTTTTCAACAACATAAAAGGCAACTATACAGGAGACCTCCCCAGATGGAATAGACAGGAATAAAATTGACTATGAGAAAAACATTGACAATGAGAATGTTCAATATCACCAGTCAGAACAAAGCCAGGGGCTGACTGCAGAACAGACCATCAATCAATCATATGCAAGTTCAAGCTGAAGCTGAAGAAAATTAGAAGTAGTCCACGAGAGCCAAAACCACCTTGAGTACATCCCACCTACATTTAGAGACCATCTCAAGAATAGATTAGACAAGTTCAACACTAATGACCGAAGACCAGATGAGTTGTGGAATGACATTAAGGACATCGTACATGAAGAAAGCAAGAGGTCATTAAAAAGACAAGACAGAAAGAAAAGACCAAAATGGATGTCAGAAGAGACTCTGAAATTTGCTCTTGGATGTTGAGTAGCTAAAGCACAAGGAAGAAATGATGAAGTAAAAGAGCTGCACAGCAGATTTCAAAGGGCGGCTCAAGAATACAAAGGTAAATATTGGAATGACATGTGCAAACACGTGGAGATGGAAAACCAAAAGGGAAGAACACACTCAGCATTTCTTAAGCTGGAAGAACTGAAGAAACAGTCGAGCCACGAGCTGCAATAGTGAAGGATTCTGTGGGCAAAATACTGAACAATGCAGGGAGCATCAAAAGAAGATGGAAAGAATACAGAGTCACTGTACCAAAAACAATTGGTCAACTTTCAGTCATTTCAGGAGGTAGCATATGATCAAGAACTGTGGTACTGAAGGAAGAAGTCCAAGCTGCAGTAAAGATATTGGCAAAAAGAAAGGCTCCAGGAATCGACAGAATACCAGTTGAAATGTTTCAACAAACGGATGTAGCACACGAAGTGCTCACTGGTCTATGTCAAGAAATTTGAAAGACAGCTACCTGGTGAACCAACTGGAAGAGATCCATACTTATGCCTATTCCCAAGAAAGGTGAAATTATGGAATGATATTATTAATATCACATGCAAGTAAAATTTTGCTGAAGATCATTCAAAATTGGTTGCAGCACTACACACAGCTACAGGGAACTGCCAGAAATTCAAGCTAAATTAAGAAGAGGACACAGAATGAGGGTTATCATTGCTGATGTCAGATGGATCCTAGCTGAAAGCAGAGAACACCAGAAAGATGTTTACCTGTATTTTATTGACTTTGCAAAGGCATTCCACTTTGTGGATCATAACAAATTATGGATAACATTGCAAACAATGGGAATTCTGGAACACTTAATTGTGCTCATGAAGAACCTGTAAATAGATCAAGAAGCAGTTGTTTGAACAGAACAAGGGGATACCATGTGGTTTAAAGTCAGGAAAAGTGTGTGTCAGGGTTGTATCCTTTCACCATCTTTATTCAATCTGTATGCTGAGCAAATAATCCTAGAAACTGGACTATATAAAGTAGAACAGGGCATGAGGATTGGAGGAAAAATCATTAAAAATCTGCTTTATGCAGATAACAAAACCTTCCTTGTCAAAAGTGAAGAGGACTTGAAGCACGGACTGACGAAGATCAAAGACCACAGCCTTCAGTATGGATTACACCTCAACATAAAGAAACCAAAAATCCTCACAGCTGGATCAATAAGCAACATCATGATAAATGGAGAAATGACTGAAAGTGTCAAAGATTTTACTTCATATGGCTCCATAATCAATGTCCTTGGAAGCAGCAGTCAAGAAATCAAAGGATGCACTGCACTGGGCAAATCTGCTGCAAAAGACCTCTTGAAAGTGTTGAAAAGCAATGATGTCACTTTAAGGACTAAGATGTGCCTGACCCAAGCCGTGGTGTTTTCAACCACTTCGTATGCACGCAAAAGCTGGGTAATTAATAAGGAAGACTTAAGAAGAATTGATACTTTAATATGGTGCTGGCAAAGAATATTGAATATACCATGGACTGTCAAAAGAACAAACAAATGTTTCGTGGAAGAAGTACAACCAGAATGCTCCCTAGAAGGAAGGATGGCGAGGTTACATCTCTCATACTGTGGACATGTTATTAGGAGGGATCAGTCCCTGGAGAAGGACATCATGCTTGGTAGAGAGTCAGGGAAAAAGAGGAAGACCGTCAACGAGATGGACTGACAGTGGGTGCAAAAAATGGGCTCAAGCATAACAATTGTGAGGATGGTGCAGGACTGGGCTCTATTTCATTTTGTTGTACATAGGGTCATTATAAGTCGGATCTGACTAACAACAACAGGATTTGTTGGCCCAATGAAGACTCTCTTGACCGTCATTATGGAAACCTCTACCAGTGATTATTTAGACAAACAATTCAAAATGTTGAATCACAGTGATTTGACAATTTTTAGCCAATCTGTGTAAAAGCGAAGCTTTCAATGATTTTACCCATTTGTAATGTTAATGTATACTGATTCTGTAACTAAGGTTCCTTGGACTCAGACAGACGTGGCTCTGATAGCACGCTTGTCTGTCTTCCCACTTTTACCTATTCTATAATATTGCTTGGACTCAGACAGACATGGCTCTGGCAACATGCTTGTTTCCTACTTTTGCCTCTCAGATGATATGCGGAACAAAAACCCTTCTTTTTGCTTTACTGTAACTTTGTGGTGATTATATCCTAGGACACGTCTAACCTCAACCTCATTTTATTAACTTCCTTCAGAATACCATGATCAAGTTTAGTTAGTTTGGGACAATAGCTGTATAAAAATCTAAATGCATAATATAAAACATGCACCAGTTTTTGTTTTTTTTGATGTGTGTGCATGTGTGTGTATGTGTGTGTGTGCGTGTGAGGGACAACGCGTATGTCTGCCCACTGTGGGGATCTAGTACAACGTAGAAAGCAAAGTAGTTAGCCTGTTGGGTATTTTTAGATATATTCTTTGTGTTCACACATCATGGGACTTTTTTCTTTTCTTTTTTTTCCTGTATATGGTCTCACCTCATGAAAACACAGGAATTTTGCCAGGATGAGAAATAAAAGTATTTTCACAGAAGTGTTCATTCAGGCACAATGTATTTTGTCTCAAAAAGCTTTGTGTGAGTATTGGTTGTTCTCAGGCTTCAATTTAGATCCAAAATAAACCAAGCAGGGATTAGGAAAACAAACGCCAGAAATGCCCCTCAATTGGAGAAATGCGGGTTCCGATTACTTAAAACAAGCCTGAGTGTACCAACAGGCAACGTGGGATTCTTGCCACTTGTGTTCCTAAACAAACTAGGCAATTAGAGGGACCAGAAGAATTTAAGATTGTATCTTTCCCAATTTCTTACATTTAAAGAAATACTTGTTAGTTTTCCAGAAAACATACTCTGGATAAGAAAATTTGATCTGTGTATTATTATTTCATCTGTTTGTTTTTTTCTTGTGATTCTAATGGCCTAATTTTTCTCTAATTTTAAAATACATATTTAACGGAGAATAGGGTTTCTCAACCTCCGCAGTATTGCTATTTTGAAGAGATAATTCTTTGTTGTGGAAGGCTGTGCTGTGTATTACAGGCTGTTCAGCAGCGTCCCTGGCCTCTCCACATGAAACACCAGTGTGGAATCAAATTTACAGTAAAAACAAATATTTTACTTTTATTTCAAGAAGTATTTTCTTATCCATGAACTTAAAAATTACTCACCCAAAATTAATCATCAGAGGATCTTTTTTTTCTCTCTCATCAAAAGTGATACTTTTCTATCTTCTTCCAAAGAAGAGACCATAACAAAACCATTAACCTGTGATTAAATGAGAAAGGCTCAGACTTCTTCAAATTTTTATTTTTAGAGGTCTCCTGACTGCAGGTGGGTGGAGGCGGCTAATCTTCCAGGAAGTTACCTTTTCAATGTTAACTCAGAAGCCATTAAGTACTCCATCACCATGGAAACCTGTATGCTTTAAGCAAAAGTTACTTAAGTTTCTGTGAACTTTCCATTCTTTGGAAATGGTTTCCTCTTGCATGATGGAATGTTTCTCCAATTTCCGAACTGTTTATTAAATAATAGAACAATCAAATACTGTGTTATTCTTTTGATTAATACAAGATTTTATTTTCAACATCAGTAACAATACTCATTAAAGGTGTGACAAACAGAAATGTCTCCATATATTGTCAATGTCCCTTGGGTAAAAAAAAAAAAAAAAATGTGCCCATTTGGGCACTACTGATGTACTTAGGAGGCCTGGTTGCATAGCGGTTAAGTGCTGGGCTGCTACCCAGAAGGTCTGCAGTTCAACCCACCAGCCACTCTGAGGGAGAAAGATGGTGGCAGTCTTCTTCCTCAAGGATTAACCCACTGCCATTGAGTTGTTTCTGACTCACAGAAACCCTACAGGACAACGTAGAACTGCCTCATAGGGTTTCCAAGGAGTGGCTGGTGGATTCAAACTGCCGTTCTTTTCGTTAGCAGCCAACTTCTTAATCACTGTGTCACCAGGGCTCCTCCACAAAGATCAGAGCTTTACTAAACTCTGGTATTTTCATTCTCTAAGAGTTAATAGGTAGCGGTTGCAAGGATTCTAAAACTACAAATCCAGTCGACTTCTAGGAGACCTGGACTGTGGCGCAGAAGCCAACAACAACAAAAAAGAGGTCCTATCTCCTGGACCCACACGTTTGCACTCCATGTCCCTTCCACACCGATGGGTGAGTGCCCTCGGAAAACAAGCCTTCGCTTATTCTTTTTGTTCTCTTTCTCACATTTGCTTAAGTTTTGTTCAACATATTTGCTTGAAAAACCAGTTGTTTGATTAAGCAGTATCTTTCTTAGATTTTTGCTTGATCGTTTGGTTAAGAGTGATATTTAGTAACTCTTTTGGTGAACTGCAGTTTAGGTCCCGATTCTGGCAAGAGGTAAGTCTGTTTTCAAAGAGCTCTGAGGCAGTATAAGTAACAAAAATTTGGGCACGGGTCAACCAGTAAAAGCTATTAGGGTGGTCGTCGGTGCTCATCACAAGCATTAAAGACTCCCATGACAGGCTAAGACGGTCACATGTGTTCCTAGTTAGAGTTCTTTTTTGTGACTCAGAAAATCTGGAAAATAGTGCCGTTTTGCCAAATTCACAAGGGGAGGCGGCAGCTCCTCACCTGTTTTGTCAAATTCGCAGGGAGAAGTGGTAGCTCCTGTCCTGTGTTATGATATCTGAATGGAGAAAAGGTAGCTCCAACCTTTTTTATGATACAGTTTCTCAGTAAAGTATCACGATGTTAAAATTAAAATCATCAGAAGCTACTTTAAAGTACTTTCTAAACTGGAGGAACTAGAATATTTAACGTCTAAAATAAGAGACTAGCTCTCTAGCCCGCGAAATGAATTAAGTTCAAAGACAAGGAGACCAAAAGCTTGAACCTTAGAGCTTAAAATCTTTTGATAAATGAGCGTGGATTTTCCCCACTGCGTACCAAGACACTGGTTTGGGGCTCATATTTAAAAACAGTATAAACTGAATATACTAGAAGTAATTTGGAATTTCAGTGACTACTTTGGGAAAATTAACTTTATTTTGTCTTTTATTTTGGGGGGAACTTCTACTTGATGCTCAGTTTTTGTCAAAAGGTCTAATGTTCCTCCATCTGAGTCTCTGGCGAGTTAATAAGTTTATCTAAAACTTGCTTGTTTTTTATGTTTTTCTTTTTCCTGTGAATTGAGTCAAGAGAGTGAGGGCATGGTAAGATCAGACCTCCCCAGCCCCCAGTCTCCCTAGCCAAGAATCGATGGATTCATTTACAAAATTGCTAAAGAGCTTTGGTATTTACTGGGTGGAGAGCCTTTCAAAATGTCTAGGCCAACTTAAACATATGTAAATGAATAGGGATGACCCAATCTTGTCTTCGAAGAGTCAAGAGAGGAAGGGCAGGACAGGATCAAGCCTCCCTAGCCCCCTGTCGGTGAAGTTATATAGATCTAGGGAAGTTTTTGAAAAACACCTTCCAACTGAGTGGAGATTTTTTTTAAGACAAAAGAAAATAAGAAAAAATTTCTGCTTTACTATAGTTACCAAAAATTAGAAAGATCTCAATCATGACAGAACTGTAAACATGTTCTCTCTGTTATACGAAAACTCTAAAAAGCAAAAATAAAAATCACAATGAGACACACCTAAAAAGGCCTAAAAAAAAAAAAAAAAAAATGTTTCCACCACTAGGCAGAGAGAAGGTTATATCCATCTCAATGAATTGGTCAACTGAACAGAAAATTTGTGATTTCCAAAGCTGGTTGATAAAATCTTCAAGGGCTAAAATTAGATTGAGAAAAATAGTAAAATTTGAATAAAAACTTGGAATGTCTGAACAGACTTCATTTCAACAATTATGTTTTATGGTATACAAGCTTAAAATAATTTCCAAGACCTTTTAGGTAATTTTCAGTTATTAAATTGAGTAAACAGATATTTGTTATAATTTAAGTTTATATACTTTTGCTTTTTATAGCACATACACACAAAAAAGATATATGTATATTTGGGTCTGCTAATAAGTGTGTTCATTTTTGCCATTTTAAAAGGACGTACTATAAGAGATATAGAACAAAGATAATGTTTAAGAAGTTTATTAAAAAAATTTATTTAATACAGTCAAAAGTTTTATCTGTCTGACCAAAGTTTAATGGTTTTATTTATGAGATTTTTAGGAGCTTTAACGTTAAATAATATATAAAACAAAGAACTGGGTTTCTCACTGTTAAAATAACAAAAATTTTCTTTGATTTCTGAGTTAAAGGATTAATTTATTCACTGTGTAATCTACCTCAAAGACAAAGGTTCAGCCTCTCATTAACATAAAATTCCTGAGTCAAAAACCAAGCCACCTGGCTTGAGGAAAAAAAAAATTATATAAAGGAAAGGTTTATTTAATATGTTGTAAATTACATGGAATGTGTAGTCAAAATCAAGAGAAATGCCTGACTTTCTTTGGGTCAAAATGTATATGTTAGTATTTCCTCTTGTGTTTTTGCGTAACATTAGACAGCAAATGCATAATATTATGCCATAATTTCATTATTTCTTTATTGTTAAGTTGGCTGCAACTTTATTTTTTTGAATCTAGCATGAAAGCCAATAGTTTAACTGGCACATTAACATCGTTTACCTATGAAGCCTTTTTTATTACTATTCAGGTATTTAGAGACTGGATAATCTTGGCATATCCTGACGATATGTTATTACATCTCAAAATTATTATATAGTGTATTATATCTGAAGCTTTTTAAAAATAAGATTAATCATTATATTTAAAAATATTTTTGTCTAATGTTTTTAAACTGACTTTATTTGGTTCTGAATTTTTATAATTAAGAGTATTATGTTTATAAATTAATCATGGCCATATTAAGACTTGTCGTCTGCAGATAAGTTTTTACTTTGCTGATTTGCTGAAAACGCTTGACCAAAATATCTCAACAAAACATGGACTATATTAGGCTTGTGAAAAGAAATGTGACTATACTGAATCAAGATTCCCAAAACTCTTATGTAGAAGCTGATGAGTTCACAGACTTCGGCTGATCTTGAATCATGTGGAACAGAAATTAACTACAGAAGACTGAGTAAAGGAATACCATGGGTTTTGTGTGGGAATATTGCTGGTGTTTTGAGGTCCTACTTTCTGGACATAAGAAACCATTTTCCTTTCTCCTAAATTATTTAACTAATGAGTTTAGATATTGTACCTCTGGAATTAGAAGTTCTTCTCTCATAAAAAGTTTTGTGACACTTCAGCTTCTGCAAACATGACCCATGACTGTTAACAGGTAAACCAAGGAGGGGCAGCTTGCCCTCAAGAAGAGCACTTAGTATGTTTCAAAAAGATTAACTGAAGACCTCCAACAAGAGAGGTCCATCCTGTATTATCTTGTTAATCATGTATTCTCTAATGAAAATCTGATTGTCACGTGAATTTTTCTATACCTTCTTCTTCCTCTAGACAAACTTCGTGGGTGCCTTATGGATATATGTTTTTGTGTGGTGGATCCAACTACTCTAAATGATCCCTTTCCAATGGGCAATCTCTTGTTTAAATTCCTGGTGAATGCATAGGCAATGCACTTTGAGAATTTTAAAGTTACCTTTAGATATAGTCAAAGTAATGATGCTAGTAAATATTGAAAAGGTAGTGTTAAATTGTTACACATTATAAAAGGAGAGTAAAAAAAAAAAACCCATTGGTCCAATACTCAGGGTGAGGTTGGTAGCTTTAATTTTTATTATGGTACAGTTAAATTGGAAAACAAACTTTTAAGAAATTTATCAATCATTATAGGACTAATAACAGACAATGTTGCTAATGAGATAAAACCACAACAGTAATATCTGACCTCATTAGTCAAGGTGACTTGAGATAACAAAAGTCTTAGATCTTTAGCCCAAGGGTAATCTGTACCATAGCAAATGTGTTTTGTTGTATTCAGAAAAATAACACAAGAGAAACAGAAAGAAATATACATAGAATTAGGTTCTTGGGTACACACGATAACACTCTTACAAACACCAGATTTATCTGGTTAGTTACCATCAAGAATAAATACAGAAGCTAAATCACTATTGCAGGAATAATAATATTCTTAGTCTGCATCCTGATAGTATTAGGCATGATAAAACTTATCTTCTACTGTCTTACACACTGAAAAAAGCCTAAGGCTAAAAGGTTGATGTACATGGAGACTGCTCACCTCAGCTATACAACTGATGGGAACGTTGCATTTACTTAAGATCCCGGTGAAGAACCAGATGGTAACCAGTGGAAAACCAGCACTGTGAGTTTAAAGAGCCTGCCACAGCCACCATCTAAGGGCTCAACTAAGTCCAAGTATTAATCATCAATGTGTTATCTCCAATCTCAGATCAAAAGAAAAGAATGATTTAAGAGATAATATCAGAGCCATTATTCCCTATCCTTGAGCATAAAAAATGTGACCCAGCTGGAGCTGGACTCACAAAGACTCATAAAGACACATCAACTGGGCCCTGAGGTATAAAAACAATAGCTAAGACAATCTGAAGAAAAAAAAATATCTTTTAGGGAAATATTCACATAAACAGATCATAAAAGCCACTCTTTTTCTTTTAATAGTTAGTAAATAGTCAGTTATAAACCAACAAGAGGTCAGTAGCCACAATGAAAGGCCTAGGTCCGATATTTGCCCCTGCCCAAAAATATGCTAAACAATTCCAAGCCGGGCTGTAGTTCAGAATGGATATTGGTCTTGAATGCCCAATGTCCAAAAAGAAATGGGAGGAGTGAGACAGAGCCCCCACAGTGCTGTATTAAAAATCCTATTTCCTTTGCTGGGCTTCCCCACCCCAGCTTTGCATTTCAGTCCTGCTTTTGCTTGCAGGTTATATGTAAACCCCGCTGCACCTGCGTAGTATGATTAACAATGTTGCTGATACAACTTGTAGGAACTTGTAAAGCCCTTAAAGGTAACTTACCCGCCCACCCTTGGAGAAGAGTCTTGGTGGCAGCAACTCCGACTGACTCCTTTTCCTTGCACAATGAAATGAAGGTGCCTTTCCTGTTCTCCCACCTCGGTCTCTCATTTACTGGCCAATACGAGTCATGCCACGTAAGAACCTGGGGTTTCCACCCGGTAACAGGGATACAACTTTGTTCTATATGCCAATAAACCTTCTGCAATTTATATTAACTGTTATAAAGTATTTTCAAGCTATGGAAAAAATATTACATAATTATGAAATGAGACAGAGAATATAATAGTTTCGGAGGGGCACTGAAAAATAAAATGTCAATGTGATGATTATCAGGGGCTACATCTAACACAGAATATTCCATATCTTAAGTAAATATGATAATCCAGTTTTAGGTGGGGTACTGGCTCTTAGGGTCAATGTATATTTATTTATTTATATATATATATATATATATATATATATATGTGTGTGTGTGTGTGTGTGTGTGTGTGTGTGTGTGTGTGTGTGTGTTGTTGTTGTGAGGTACCCTCAAGTCGGTTCTGACTCACAGTGACCCTCTGCACAACAGAACAAAACAATGCCCGGTCCCCTGCACCATCCTCATCACCGTTGCTATGTCTGAGCCCATTGTTGCAGCCGCTGTGTCAATCCATCTCCTTGAGGGTCTTCCTCTTTTTTGCCGACCCTCTGCTTTACCATGCATGATGTCCTTCTCCAGGAACTGGTCCCTCCTGACAACATGTCCAAAGTATGTGAGACATAGTCTTGACATCCTTGCTTGGAATACATACCTATATTTATATCTATGTCTACATGTATATATATTAGTGATAACATTTCCACATTATTTCTTTTCACTATCTGAAGTCTGATGTGAAAATATCCATCAGAATAGCTAGTATTTTATAGAGGACTTTTATGCATAATCATCCATTGGAAATACACACACACATAAAATATATATTCATTCACATATATTGAAATGCATATGCATACATAAATGTATATTTGAAATAGATGGGTCTATTCAGAAATACATTTGCTTAGTGTCTGTCCCACAAACTTTAAATAATATTTTAGGGTTCATATGAGATATCTCTCAAGGCAGATATATTTTATGTAATCATAGCTTTGCCAAAAAATTAAAATAAAATAAAAAAAATCTACGTGTGAAGTTTGATACGATTCTTTTAAAGATTTGCAGAACTAGCTGATGTATGATAATGGAAACCTAGAATTCTGAAACCCAGAGACAAAATATAAATGAATAAATATATTCAACTATGGTATCACTAACTGTGTGTATTGAAACTTTATCATTAGAAGGAACATCTTTGCAGTGAATTCTCCCATAAATTGATGATGTTGGTGCTACTCTACATTCAACAAGGAGACAGGTCCTGACAATGGCGCTCTCTTTACCGTCTTATTTACAGAGGTCTAACTGATATTACCTTGTTTGCTCTGAGGCATTTGCAATTATATGTTATCATATTTAGTACTTAAAAATTGTATTTTATTAGCGATGTGTTATTTAAAACGTCATTTTTTACTTTTAGCCCCCAAAATGGATACCTCCAAAAGCAATAGTGTTTTATCAGTGATGTCATTCAAATCACAAGTATGTCTTAAAGGAATTAGAATCAAACAAATTTGAGAAGATGCTGCAAAGAATTTAAACATAATGACTTAAAGATGATTGTATCTTGGCACAAATATTCAAACCCTAGCTTAACAATTTCAACGGAAGAGTTAGAATGAAAAAAGAAAGAAAGCAGGGAGGTAAAATTGGGCATCAGGGCCAAAAGCAAGGTTTTGGAACAGGAAAAGCCTAAGTTTGAACCCTAGAGCTACCATTTACTCTGATATTTCTACTCTGAACTTGCTTCCTTTTCTGAAAATTGCAGCTAATAATAACGTCATTAAGCTGTGTAAAGATTAAATTGCATAATGTATTTAAAGTAATACTACAGTTTCTAGCTCACAATAAATACTTACAAATTGAGACCGATTATTATTATTATCGCCAAGAAGACAGTCTGATAATAACCACCAAATATATCAGTGTTAGAAATGGTTACCTTTATTAAGCTGATGTTATATAACAATGGGATATTTTTTTTAAATACAATAGGTGGCATGTGCTAAGAGGAAAATTGATATATGAAATAGACAGTGGAAAGGCAGCCTTTCCATGACCCATCTTCTGAAGCCAAATCTACATAAAGTATGAACTTTTTCATCTTTCAGTGTCATATTAGAGACATTATTGTTTTCAATTATTCCAATAAACATGTATCACTCTTTCAATAGATGCTAGGAAATAAGAAAATTGAGTGATATGTGGCCTGTGACTTCAAGGAGCTTAGAATCCAATATGAAAGCCACATGCACTCCTAAACTGGACTAAGCGTTTGAAGAGAAACCTGTTCAAAACATTCTGGGGGCAAGGAAAGAAACAGTAAGTGTGTGATGTTGTACATGAGAAGTCTGCATTGGTAAAGTAATGTGTAGACATGTTCATATGGGATACGTAAACCAGAAGGAAATTTTCCCAGCTGTTTGACACATTACCTAATCTTCCCTAACTCTAGAGATGACGAATCTGAAGCTCCTACAGCAGATCACCTGCACATATGGCCCCATCAGTTGCTTTCCTCTTTGTACATTCACCAGGCTACTCAGAAGATGAAGTCTCGGCCCTTCTCCTTGAAGACTGTCTGGCCTTCATGACTTGCTTGACCAACAGAATGTTACAGAATGGCATTCAGTGACTTCTAAGGCTGGTTTATAAGATGTCTTTGACCCAGTCACAGTCAGAGAAGCTCAAGCCCTATGGAAACCCACTTTTCTACATCTGCAACTGAGCTCCCAGATGACATGCAAAATCAGCTGCCAGCCATATGAATGAACCGTTTTTACCCAAACGAATCAAGACCCAGCGTCCATGTTACTGAAATCACTCTAGAGACTCCAAGTGAGAACTGCACAGTCAACACACAAAACAATGGCAGACAATAATGAACTATGATTTTAAGTGTGGGGCTGATTTGTTACAGAACAATGAATAACTAGAACAGACCTCAACTCATACAATACAGTTCTAAAGACGAAAACACAAAAACAAAAATAAGATCTAATATCTGGTCTAGTTTGGGTTTCATGACAGCATGTCTTAGGGCACACAGATGCCAAACCTCCAAACTGTCCCTTGCCTTCAAGATTTACGCTGTTTTCTATCAGGTAAATCTTTACAAATTCACTCCTACTTGTATCCAATGCTGAACAATGGCTTCAACTTCAGAACATGCCTACATGACCTTGCAGAGGACCCTCAGAGCAAATCCTAAGGAACCATCCAGCATCTTAGCTTTATGGATGGATGCCAATCTGCAATCTGTTCCATATGCTCTGAGATTCTCCTCCTTACCCATTGACTTAGCTTCTCTTCCAGGACTTTTCATTCACCCCCTACCCCCCATTTGTTACCCTGAATCCAAACCTACTCACCTGTCTGACTTCACAGTCTTGACCCACTGGCCTCTTTCTCGTTAAGTCTTGTTTCTAAGTATCCCATCCCCAACCTCACCCCACAGTACCTATTCTGCAAGCTAGTAAGGGACAAAAGGGTTCCTGGTTTCAAATTCCACCTAACTGGGACATAGTCACAAATATACTATGGATTAGAGAGAGAATTTCTGCTCCTTAGTCCTCTTCAGGGAAAGAAAGATGTATCCAGAGGCCGCAACCTGAATACAGACACAAAAAAAACCCCACTGCCATTGAGTTGATTCAGATTCCCAAGAGACCCTACAGGACAGAGTAGAACTGCCCCACGGAATTTCCAAGGAGCGGCTGATGAATTCGAATTGCCATCCTGACGACCTTTTGGTTAGCAGCCGAACACTTAACCAACTGTGCCATCAGGTCGCCCAACCTGAATATATCCTATTTATTCCAAACGAGTATGTCAATCTGCCACATTGTTATATTTCTGAGAAACATAAAAGACAGCAAGACCTTTGATTTTATTCAAATCTCTAGAATCACAGCAACATTAAGAATACTAAGCTATTGATTCACATATTGGCAAAATTTTCTCTGACTCTTTTTTATATGTACACAAAAGTGAACATAGTATGATGACGTGTGTGAATCTATGTTGTAGGGTGAGGAGGTGAATTTCGTAGGATTTCTGGATTTTGTGATTATGTACCCCAAACCCTCTCCAACAAAATTTAAATCTTCCCCACTGAAATATACCCCTGCAGCTCACTGTATTTCAATATCTCACCAAAATCATGAGGCACTGCTGGTTCTGTCAGCTGAAAAATAACCACGGTACTTCATTTGTTCTATTGAAATATGTTATGTATTACGGCAGTCTCATTTACACAACTCACCCTATTGTGGGAAGAAAAGCTAACAAAATAGTTAAGCCAATAAATTTCACAAAAGAGGAAAGTGTGCTGTGTAGAAATAGGTAACATGTGATTTGATCAGAAGATAGAGTAAGTAAAGCTTTGTCTGGCCATTAAGGAATTATCTATACAAGACAAACTGTCTGTTTCAGGCCCCCAAGCATCACATGTATTATCCAAGTAGCACTCATTTTTCTATGTGGTATGCTAGAACCCTGGAAGAATGCATTTATAACACTTTAGTAAGCCTTTATTTTTCTGAGAACATTTTATGTTCCCTGACTCACCACAGATTAAACACATAAATAAAATAAATTGTGCAAAAAGAACAGCGCCATTGGGACAATTCCTCAGCTGACTCTGAAAATCTCTGCAAATTGAGGTTAAAATCCCTTTGAATATATATGAGAGGCGTACTGATTACTTTTATATTTATATACAAAATGTATGATCAATTTATAGCCGGGAAAGGCACAAAAAGCAGCTGGCCTTAATAAATAAAACATGGCAATGTAAATACTGGGAATGAATGTTCATTGTAACCAACCCCAAGGACTCTAGCACCATTAAGGAAATACAGGGAAATGGTGGCTTACAGTTATTTCTCATTTATCCTTGTATCAGGTACTCTTCCAAGCACTTTACTCAATCCTCACAGTATCTATAAGAGGTAAGGGCTTCTAGTATCACTCCCATTATACAGATGAGGAAAGTAAAGCAGAAAGAGACTATGGATTCTGCAAAAGCTCACACAGCTAGTCGGGAAGTAGAGCTGGGACTGGAACCCAAGTGTGGCCCATACCATGCAGAGGGTCAGCAGCTCTACATCGCTCGCTTACATATTGCCCACGCCAGCTCTGAAGCTACCACGGCAGAACTAAGTAATCATGAAAGACACCATATAGCCTGCAAAGCTTTAAATATTTACTATCTGGTCTTTTCCTGAAAAAGATCCCTGTACTACACTATCCTATACTATCTTCCAAGAAAGATTTATAAAAAAGGAGAAAACATTATTTAATGGAATAATTCTCCATTTCCACATAGGAGAACAACACTTTTTTGGCGGAAAAAAGTGGTGTGTAACGTTCTGAATTTGTGTGATCCAAAATCCCCAAATGTATAAAATCTCCCAAAACTTCACTTTCCTTTTCTGACCATCATCATGTCATCTAGCTTTGGATATAACCTACAGGTGAGTTCACCATCTTTTCAGAACAAGAAATCAAGAAGTAAAATCAGGAACCAAGGAAAAATACTCTTCTAAAAATCTTTATTATATATTACACAAAAAAAGTGTTACAGGCAAAGCTGTAAACGTGTATTCTACATGACAAGCTCAGAATCCTCAATTTAAGATGAAAACCAAAGGCTAAATAAACTTTAAGTACCCCTAGGTGTTGTAAAAGTGCCTCTAATCCTAGAACGAATCTCAGATTAGTAAATCAAATCTCTAGTTATTGTTACTGGACCCACTGAGACAGGAAGAATCCCTGAGATGATTGCCCTGAGATATTCTTTCAGCCTTGAACTGAAACTATCCGTTCAAGTCACCTTTTAGCTAAATAGCACATTAGCTCATAAAGCAATGAATATCACCCTTGAGTACTGCACTCTTTTAAAAAACCACCTGTATGAGACCAAATGGTCCACAAATACTCGAAAGCATAGATGAGAAGGTTAGGAGTGTGTGAGACAAAGTGAATGGGAACAGAACAACTGGAATGGAAATAATGAGAATGTTAACACAATGTGAAGAATGTGATCAATGTCACTGACCAACATGTGTAGAAATCGCTGAATGAGAACCTGTTTTGCGGTGTATCCTGCCACTGGAAATACAATAAAATATTATTTTAAAAAAACTTCTAGTTATTGAAGCAAAACAGCAATACTAATATTTCCATATTTATTTTGCATTCTCTTGATATTTATAGCAGAATTATTTTTAAATTGTTCATAATTCATATTTTTAAAACTCCATGAAACAAAATATTGAATATATTTCAAATATAGGAATGTTTAATCATATCATCAAATATAAATAAAAATAACATTATATAATATATAAATGTTATAACATATTATCAGTCTGGTATAGATCACTTGTATATATAGCCAATGAAAATAAAATACTATTCAAATATAAACTAAAAACTGCATAAAATAGAGAAAAATTCATCATTATAAACAAAAGCAAAATGATGTTTATCTTTTTTAAAATGTCCTATCTTGAGAAGCACAGGGTGTCAGTGGATTCATCACTGAGTCAATAATATATTTCTATGCTTTTCTCCAGCAGGAAAAATAAGCTTTTTCAGAATCTACACAGTGGCTGGGAAGTAGGAAGGAAACACTTATAAGTGAACTCCAATTATTTCCCTCCAAGTCCCTTATCGTCAAATAATCCCATCCTGTGATTAATACCGTGAATACGTTTTGAACATATCTATTCTTAGGCATAAACTGCAAACTTTCTTTTTCACATGGAGTTTCACTTTTTGTTTTTAAAACACGAATTGTAATTTGCCACCATTGCTATTATTATTTTATTTCATCACGTATAAATTGAGATTCCAATGCATAGCTGCTTCTATCAATAGTAACAGTCTCACATTCATAGTTCACTGGTTTCTAAAATCTTTGAACGAAAGTATGATTTATTCTCATCCTAGATGCAGCAATAGAGAGAGAGAGAAGACTTTCTAAAAAGAGTAACCCTCGGCACAATTAAAAACTTTAGTGTAATTTATACATCTTGGGGTTTAGTCCAATCATTAAATTTTAGATTTTGGATTTTTTAAAACACTATAATAACAATAATACCACCAAAAACATCAACATGATAGTTTTTAAAAATAGCTCAGAAAAACAAAAATAACAGCCATAATCCTTACTAAAGGGCCGTAGCTTAAAAAGGAGTCCCTGGGTGCCACAAACAGTTAAGCATTCCAATACTAGCCAAAGGGCTGGCAGTTCAAGTCCACCCAGAGGAGCCTCATAAGACAGGCCTGGCAATCTGCTCCCCAAAACCGAGTGAAGCAGTTCTAATCTGCACACATGGGGTCACCATGAGTCAGAATCAACTTGACAGCAACTAACAACAGTCGCTAAAAGGAGTCTCCAGGAATCCGCTTGAATCTTTGTTCTTCGCTAGTGTGTACTGAAAGGATGTAATAGCTACCTATGGCTGCATAACAAATTATCCCAAAATTCAGTATCTGAGAAGTTTGCTGCCGTAGGGTGGATGCTGGAATCTCTTCTTCCTCATTTGAAACCCCAAGACTTCATTTTTCTATTGCAAAGATTTTCAAGAAAGGGATTTCAAATCTCACTCATCTAACTGTTTTTATTTCAAGATTCAGTAAACTTGACTGTGCTATGTATGTACCAGTGCTTCACAACTATTTCTAGTGAAGAACCAGTTTTATTTGTCCCAGTCTATTGCAAAATAAACTTCTTGGAAAATACAATAAAATGAATTACTAGAGAAATGTAATACAACAAAGGCATACAAAATATGAACTCAAACTACCTATTATTTAGATTTAATCCATATAAAATTATTCTGTCCCATTGGTATGAAAGATGTTTCAACGCTTATGCTCAATTACTGTACCTATTCCACACAGTCTGCAGATCATATGTAATATGTGGACCATATTTTGAGCAGTACTGATCTACATCACACAGAGACATGTAGTTAAAGCTACGTTCTCTAAACTGTAGACATCTAAGTCTGCAGTGTTTTATTTTTTCTGACAGAATGCTTTGAATCCAACCAATAACAAAATGTCACATCTCCAAAAGGCTGAGATTGTCTTAGCTAATTTGGTATCTGAAAAAAATCACATGAAAAGAAGCTAAGAAAAAAAATTAATAACATTTTATTTCTAATTTTCATAGGCTTCCGGGAATGTATAAGTTCATTCTTTCTTCCTTTAGTCCACCTTGGTTAAAAAGCAATCAGCTATCAACAAATGACCAGTGTAGCCATGGGAGATAAGTGTGTTTGCAATAAATCACATTCTGATATTCACATTTTAAGTTAATCACCGTAAAGTTTAATAACAGCAAGTAATCTTACACAGAGGTGTGCATTTCACAGCTCTGAATACAATAAACTACACACAACAGAAAACTTTAAACAACTCTTACACTCCATACAACAGAAACTCAATGTAAATATTGTAACCTGCATGTCAGCTGATAGCCTCTACCACAATCAACATAACTTACAAAATAAAACAATTTTTAAAACAGTACAGATTGCTTATTGTCTTAGGTGTCTCTAATGCATTGGATTCTGTCCCCCAAAATATGTGTTGGAATCTTAACCCCCATTCCTGTCGGAGGAATCCTGTTCGGAGAGAGGCTTTTCTTCATTATGGTAATGAAGCCATCCAAATGTAGGGCATGCCCAAATCAAATCACTTCCGAGTTATAAAAGGAACAGATTAGCTACAGACTGGGGCACATACTAGGGAAGACAGATGTCGTATGAGGTTCACAAAGAACCAAGGAACATCCCAGCTACTGACAAGGAAGAAATCAAATCAACATAGCCAAAACTGACTTGGGCTTTCAGCCTCCAGAACTACGAGAACATAAATTTCTGTTCCTTAAAGCCACCACTTGTGATATTTGTGTTACAGCAGCACTAGCTGCCTAAGCATCCATTTATTAACTAGGCTTATGCTCTACCGCGAGACTTCTTTTTTTTTTGCATTAGGCAACCTAATAGCTGAAATACACATTTAGGAAATTAGAATGGGGTGTGAATGGTTAAGATTGTGTGTCAGCTTGGCTGGGCCATGACTCTCAGTGTTTTCGCATTTATGTGATGTTGTGGCCACTTCCCTGTTGAGATCTGACATTTGATCACCCCCATGATGGGATCTGCTGTGGGTAGCCAGTCAGCTGAAGGGGAGTTTCCTTGGGCATGTGGCCTGCATCGAGTGTGGGGGGACTTTCTGGCAAGGTTCAGGGGCTTTTGCTCGTTCTGGCTCCTGCAGCTGGCTCCTGTTGGTCTGACCTCCAGGTCCTGGGACTTAAGCAAGCAGCTTACCTGTGGTCTTGCCTGCCAATCTTGGCATTCGTCCATCTTCAAAGCCTATGAGCAACTGCCCTGCTCTCGGACCTGCAGGTCTTGGGTCCACTAGCCCCTGTGGTTACATGAATCAAGAGAAGCCTCTATCCTGACCCACAGACTTGCGATGTTAGAGCCTCTACAACCGAGTAAGCTATTTCCTTGATAGAAATCTCTCTCTCTCTGTCTATATATATATATATATATATATCCATATATATGGATATATATTTATATGCTTTACTGGTTTTGCTTCTCTAGAGAATCCAGCCTAAGACAAGATGACTTCAGATACCAGCAACCAAAAATTAGAAAAGATTTTAAATTCATAGACTGCAATTAATAACTTGGCTTGCTATTTTTACAACCTTTAAGAAACATATCAGAAAATAACAGTTACCATTTTTTATTTCAAGTCCACACATAAGATATTAAGGTAAAAATCTGACGCTTATGTGAAAACCATGAATGGAATAGAGTTGATTTTTAACAACCACATATAAGTATAAAAGAAAAAACAAAAAAGGATATGGTTGAAATTCACCAGAAGGCTGACATTTCATTTTTTTTATTAAACAAGACACTAATAATGTATGCACCTTTAATAAAGAACCATGATATAACTCAAGTTTTTATTTTATGATTTAAAAAGTTCAATTTAAAACAAAAGTCAGGAAGAGAAAGGGTTGACATGTCGTGGGGTTGTTAACCAATGTCATAAAACAATATGTGTACTGACTGTTTTAATGAGAAGCTATTTGTTCTGTAAACCTTCACCTAAAGTACAATAAAAAAAAAAAAATTAATTTTAAAGGATAATCATTCTTATCAAGTATGTACATGTTTGTCCCAAATTCTTTAGATTTGCAAAAAATCTTATATTGACTACTATTTTGCACTGTTATCTCATACTTAAAAAAAAGATCTTTTTTTTTTGCTTTGTAAAGAACTACATGATTTATTAGTGTAAACATGTTTTTGAAATTATAAATATCTTGAGAAATCTTTTTTTTTTTTTTATTGTACTTCAGGTGAAGGCTTACAGAACAAATAGTTTCTCATGAAACAGTAGTACACATGTTGTTTTATGACATTGGTTAACAACCCCACAACATATTAACCCTCTAACTTCTCAACTTTTTTTTTTTTGGTGAAAATACAGATAGCCAAAGATACACCATTACAAAAATTTCTACATGCACAGTTCAGTGACATTGACTACGCTCTTCCAATTGTGCTGTTATTCTCACTTAAGATGAAGGCTTACAGAACAAAATGGTTTCTCATTTAACAGTTACTACAAATGTTGCCCTATGACAATGGTTAACAATCTCACATCAACACTATCCTTACTCAACCTTGGGTTCCCTATCACCAGCTTCCTTGTCCCCTTCTGCTTTCTGGCCCTTGTCACTGGACTCCTGTACCTCGTTAGTCTCATTTGGTTTTACGGAGCTGTCCACTCCCAGGCTGAACAGTGAACCTCAGAGGTAACTTCACCACTGAGCTAAAAGGGTGTCTGGGGGCCATACTCTCGGGGTTTCTCCAGTCTCCTTTAGGCCAGTAAATCTGGTCTTTTTCTGTGTGGGAAAAAAAGAACTATTTTTAAGAAAAGCTACAACTCAGAGGAAAAATGGAGAAATGAAACCCATACGGAAGCACAGAAGACATTCTTATCTAATTGTGTCTTGTAGCTCAAATTACCAGAACATTTTTCAAAGAACAAGATTCCCTGTAGAGTACTCCACCGTAAAGCAAGACTGCATCTAGATTACATATATTTTAAGTTGCTTAAAAAAGTGGTTTTACACAGTTTCATTATATAACATACAATCCTGCTTCCTTTATCTCTCTCCTGAATAAAAAGCCATGGGGAATTTTCTAATGAGGCTCAATGCTAATTTTTAACATATAATCTCTGTTTTATTGGTTTTCTATGCTCTGCATTTCCACTTTAATAAAGCTAAAGTATGTTTTTTTAAATTATGAAAGAAAGTCTACATATTATTAATCACTGTGATATATTTCATGTATTTTGTTTCATTTTTTAAAAATTGTGGGAAAGTCCACTGTGTAAGGAATGAAGAAAAGGATGGAAAGAAGGGAGAAGAGGGGAAAGGAGGGTAGGAGAGAGGGGAAGACCGATGAATGAAAAGGAACGAAGAGTGGTCTTTAATTTAACGAACGTTCATTTCACACCTTTTATGTGCTGGGCTCTGATAGGCTCCAGACTATGGGGCAGCCTCAGGCCACCAAAAGATGACAATACAAAGACTTTGTCTCTGTTTAGGTCCCTGAGTGGTACAAACTGTTCGTGGTGCAAATTGTTTGTGTTCAACTACTAACCAAAAGATTGGGGGCTCTTTGGTGCCACAGAAGAAAGGCCAGAAAATCTGCTTCCATAAACATCACAGGCAAGAAAACTCTATGGAGCTCCGTCCCGACATATATAACACATGGGGCCGCCATACGTCAGAATCAAGGCAATGACCATGGGTTTGGTTTGGCTTCAATAAGTCTCTGTTTTCATGTTATCTACAGTCTACAGACAGACAATCATGGCAGGAATATAATGGTGAGACTTCAACTCACGCACTTGGGACATGTTATCAGGAGGGACCAGTCCTTAGAGACAGACATCATGCTTGGTAAGGCAGATGGTCAGTGAAAAAGAGGCAGATCCTTGAGGAGACAAATACGACAATGGGCTCAAACATAGCAACGACTGTGAGGATGGTGCAGGTCGGGGCAGTGTTTTCTACGTAAGGTCGCTATGAGTGGGAACCAACTCTACAACAGCTAACAACAACAACACACAGGGTTAAACCTGTCTCAGGCTGATATGATCAAGATCAGAGTAGACAGCAGAAGAGCTGTGGCTGGAAACGTGGCAAATGGGTGATGTTCCACGCAGAAGCACTAGCAAGTAGAAAAGACATATAGACACAAGGAGAAGTCTGTAAACTGCAAGTGCCTCAGTATTACTGGATCATAATGTAAGTGTGTGCCTACGTGTATCATAAACATTTGATCATCAATTGTGTGTGTGTGTGTGTGTGTGCGTGTGTGTGTGTGAGAGAGAGACAGGGAGAGAGAGAGAAAGCAGGATCCAAAGGGTGGGGAAAAAATGGAGGTGGTAGTATGGTGATACGTGATATGGTCAGGAAGAGACACAGGTTGCTGAAAGACATATTATTCCCTTTGTTTCCAAATTCAAAGCTATTCTAAATGCTTTAAGGTTACCACATGGCTTCTGGGAAAAATTGGTATATCTGCATAAGTTATGAGTCCAGAATCATGGAGTAATAATAATAGTAACAGTCATGACTTCTAATACAGTGTTTACTATATACCCATCACGCTTGGTTGTAGTCAGTTGTCATCAACTCAGCTCTAACTCATAGAGACCCCAGGGACACTAGAACAAAATGTCGCCTGGTCTTGCACCATCTTTAAAATTGGTGGTGTGCTCAAGTTCACTGTTGCAGTTACTGTGCATTTTAAGTGCCTTCCAACATAAGGGGTTCATCTTCCAGCACTATAGTAGACCATATTCTGTTGTGATCTATAGGGTTTTCATAGGCTACTTTTCAGAAGCAGACTGCCAGGCCTTTCTTTCTAGTCTCTCTAAAACCTGTCCACCATGGGTGACCCTGCTGGTATCTGAAGTACTGGTAGCAAAGCTTACAGCATCATAACAACACACAAGCCAGCACAGCATGACAAACTAACAGATGAGTGGTGATGTCACTTGTTAGATATTGTAATCACTCTATGATACGTTGTTGTTAGCTACTGTTGAGTCAGCCCCTACTCATGGCGACCCCATGCACGACTGAATGGAACATTGCCTAGTCCTGCACCATCCCATGATAGTTACGTATCAGACTGTCATGATCTATAGGGTTTTCATTGGCTGATTTTTGGAAGTAGATCATCAGGCCTTTCTTCCTAGTACATCTTAGTCTGGAAGCTTAACTGAAACCCGCTCAGCCTCATAGCAACATATCATCCACCCCTGACAGATGGCTGGTGACTGTGCCTGAGGTGCACTGGCTGGGAATCGAACCTCGGTTTCCTGCATGGAAGCTGACAATTCTACCACTGAACGAACACTGCCCTCCCTCTCTGATAACACATCCTCGTTCATTTATAGACGAGGGGAGGCTAAGTGACTAGGTCTTACCGTCAACAACTATCAGAGACAACACTCAAAACCAAACAGCCTGCTTCTGGAGTCCATTCTCTGAAACGTTTTCTTATGCTTCACTTTTTTAATTTTTAAGTTTATTAGTTCATTTCTAAGTGCAAGTAACAATCTGCTATGCATAATAAATTAGGAATTCCAGCTAAATTATTTTTGTTCATTAATTCATTCAGCAAACGTTTATTGTCTATTATCTTCCACTACTAACCAAAAAGGCTGATCAGCCCAGAGTCTGGCTCTGAGGCGTGTACACAATACAGTTCTACATAATACTCGTAAATAAAAGAGAAGTTCTACCATTATTGAGAAGCTGTGAAGATCTCTTCTGTCTTTTGTAAATTTATTCTATTTTGATATTTATATACTTTTTTCTTCATTTCAGGAAATGGTATTTAGGCAAATGCAAAAAAAGAAAAATCTAGTCAAGCATTGATAGGAGTACATGCACACAAGTCTTAGATGTGGGTTCAAAGATATTGCCAAATACAGGAAACAGTGAGCGTCTGAAGTACGTTTTAAAAACACTAAACTAAACCTTGTGGCTTTTCTCTACGAAATGTGCTACTTTTCAACATTTTCAAAACTGTTCATGACTTTTCAAAGCTTCCACCAAATTGTCAGTATCCACTCAGGAGGAACGACCTATATCCCCTGATAGAATGTAATGCATGCTCCTTGCTGTGTTTTCTTTGAACATTCCTAGATGTAATTATCTGGAATAAACTGTTCCTCCTGACAAGAAATACTGTTTCTTGGTTTTATTCCACATCTATAGAAATTTTTAAGCAAGATCCAATAGAAAGAGGAAAAAAATCTTCGTAGACTAAACATACCAAGCCAATAAATATCCATGGAGCATGGTCAAAAGGCCCATTTCCTTAGTTTTAATCAGTGATTAGATGCCAAGAACACAGAAGATAAAAAATCAAATGTAATAGCCAATTTTTCTGTGAACGTGTGATTAATACTGCCAGTCAATTGAAGTTTCTAAGCAGCTCAGAATGCTGTTAATTACAGTCCAGGGGAAAGCAAATTCAATATCAAATACTTTGAAGCAAAAGTAAACGGGATTTTATGGTGTTGGCAACTGGAATGCGTTTTCAGCGGTGATGAACGACTTCATACATTAGCATAGTTGTTTATGGACTTAGCGATATGACATTTAAAAGTACCCTAATGTGGGTATTAAATTAGATCAGAACGTATTTAGTGGTTTCAGGGTGGGAGGCCATATGTACTATAAAGATAAAAGGATTTCGACACTTGAAAAAGCAGAGAGTAGACTTCAAAATGCCTGTAATGAAGAATCCAAGAGAATCTGCCATCTGGGGGAGCAAGTAATTTCTCACCAGGTGGAGTTCTTGCAAAATGCATAGATGGCAAATTTTCCCTTTACAAACGTTCTTCACATCTACCAGTCTCCAAACCTGACTACTTCTCAGGTTTTTAGCTTAAGTAAATCAACTGCTTATTCGTTAGGATGGTTCACATTCTAAAGCAGGGGAAAGGGCCAGTTTTCTATCAGTGTAATCCCAACTTAGTGATATATGTTCTGCTGTCCTTGGAGCTAAAGGGGTGAGATTATCTAAGGAGCCCACGTGACAGCGGGAAGGCCACCTGCCAAAAATTTTTCTAGTTTTCCCAGAAATTCATGATTTGGATTAACTCTCCTTTTATACTGTACATGCTCCTGTGTACATGCAATCAGTCATTCTTAAGAAGCAATTACAGGACTGTTGAGTAGTACTAGGAAGTCCTGGTGGTTAAGCGCTCAGCTGCTAACCAAAAGGTCAGTGGCTGGAACTCACCAGCTGCTCCATGGAGAAAGATGTGGCAGTCTGCTTCTGTAAAGATTACAGCCTTGGAAACCCTATGGGCTAGTTCCACTCTGTCCTGTTCGGTCGCTATGAGTTGGAATTGACTCCACGGCAATGGGTTTGGTTCTTTTTTGTTTTGTTTTGTTTTGAGTAGTACTAGACTCTCAGAGATGAGAATGAGCACCCACCACACAGTTTGGGGAATTTTTTGTTTGTCTGGTTTCAGAGAAAGGGATATATAAAGGACAGAGGTAGTTCGACAGGATAGGTCATTTTAGGAAAGTAGAGCCCTGGCAACGTAGTCTAAGTACATTGTTTGGAAAGCCACAGGGCAGTGTGAGGGGACTGGATTAATGTGACATCTGCAAGAGTGGCATCTACCGCGCAATTTTGTTCAGCCTTGAATGTGACCACCTACTTCTACCTACTGGCACTGAGAAACAAGCTGGATGATCTGATGCCATGGGGTAGGTGGAGTCACACCCACGGGAAATCAAAAGAAAACACTGGGATGGCTGTGCGCTAGACGACTAACTCAAACTTTCACTGTTCGCTTCCCCCCCGTGGCTCTGCAGAAGAAGTCCTGGTGATCTGCTTCGGTAAAGATTACTGCCAAAAACACCTTATGGTGCAGTTATACTCTGTAACACGTGAGGTTGCTATGAGTCGCAATGGACTCTACAGTAACAGGTCTTTTTTTGGAGGGGGAGGGTAGGGATTCTAAATCCTGTCTTATCTTGATGATAATGATGTCTTGCATGCTAAGGCAATGCTTCTCTGAAGCTTACGCCATAAATCCTTTCTTCTGCTCTATGCAGGCTTTTGAGGCAGCAGGGATATGGGTAAAAGTTCCAGCTCTACAGCTAACTGGCAAAGGGTACTGAGAAAGTTATTCAATGTTTGCATCAAATTCTTCAACTATGCATAATATCATCTTTACAGGACTCTGTGGATATTAAATAAGGGAACATGTGAAAATACCAAGCACCGTTACTGGCATTTAGTGAACTCTTAATAAATAAACCATCGCTGCCTTTCCTTTTACTCCCAAATGATAATAAATAGAAAGTTGTTGTTGGCGCTCTCCTGTTAACATTTTCAGAGTTTCAAATCTTTGTGCATTCATCCATTTCATTCATTCATTCAATTACTCACCCACTCATCCATATAATCATACTTTGGTATATTAATACATATGATGACATGCAGGGACCCTGGTGAAGCAGTAGTTGAGCACTTGGCTCCTAACCAAAACGTCTATGGTTCGAACCCACCACCAGCTCCCTGGGAGAAAGATGTGGCAGTCTGTTTCCATAAAGATTTACAGTCTTTGGAAACCCTATGGGACAGTTCTACTCTGTCCTATAGGGCCGCTATGAGTTTGAATTGACTCCATGGCAATGGGTTTTATGATGTTAAGCATATTTAATATGGAATGAAAGACGGATACACCCTTTGAAATGAACCCCCCCAAACACACATACATACACAAAGGTATTAAAGTGCCATCACAACAAGATCAAGTTCTGTTAGCCAGATTAAGTCTCTGGGGAAACTGAATGGGAACCGTGTAAAGAGCTAAGCATTTGCAGTGGAAGCAGCAGCTGGAGCAGAACCCAAGAGAAGACAAAGTCAAAGCGTGAGTCAAAGGCAAAATCTAGGACTGATAGAAGCCTGTGACGGGGGAAAGAGCATAGAAAGTAGTGGGAGCAGAGAAAGAGCAGAACTAGAAGACAGGAGGAAAAGAAGGAACATGACCAGCTCCCGTCACAAATGCTAAACGAGGGTTCTGTGCCAGCCTCCCTGATGGGCGGTTGTAGCTTCTTCCAGTTCTTCCCACGAACTCCCACGTGCATCTCTTATCAGTACACAAGTCGTCACAACTAATATCCAATACTTATTTACCTGAGTAAATTTCTATCCCCACAAACAAGATTCTAATGGATAACACTGATGAATAATTTACTTGAAAAATACTTTGGAATGAATACTTTGATGTAACTGTGTGTAAGAACTTTGATATAAGCCCTGAGGATGGAAGTATCCTAAACAAGAATCCATATTCTAGGACAGCTGTGAAACAAGGATACATTTTGTTGTGAAAATCTATACAAGGGAGTGTATTAATTAGCATCAACGTGGTTGGCTTGAAAGAGTATTTGCGCCCCAAAGCCCTTCTACAATTCATTTGCTTTTGTGCTCTGTTCGGTTTTGGGTCATCCCCTCTTCACAGAGGAAGTTGCCTGATATGACAAGAAGATTGGTTTATTTGCCCCTTCAAGGGTAGGAACACCACAGTCCATAGGCCAAAGTCAGCACACGTCTTGATTTTGTAAAGATTTATTGAAACATAGCCCATTTGTTCACATATCGTCTATGGCTGCTTTGGAGCCCTGGCGGTGCAATGGTTAAGAGCTATGGCTGCTAACTAGAAGGTCAGCAGTTCAAATCCACCAGCAGCTCCTTGGAAACCCCGTGGGGCGGTACTACTCTGTCCTATAGGGTCGCTATGAGTGGGAATTGACTCGATGGCAAAGAGTTTGGTTTGGTTTTGGTTTTACAGCTGCTTTTGGACTTCAACAGCGGAGCAGAAGTTATGTCAGAGATCATGTGGCCCACAAAACTGAAAATATTTGCTATCTGGCCCTTTACAGGAAGTGTTTTCTAGCCCTGTTTTACATAAGTGAGTTTTCCTCAGTGGGAACCTTTCCTGCAGGGAGCTTGTTAGTGGACTGAGAATGCGTATAAGAACAGGTTAGATGGCCAGTTGTGTCTCTGTTTACTGAAATGGATTTGGTAAATTTGGTAGAATTTGGCCTCAGACTTTGTTGCTTTCACCTGTTGGCGAGGGTGTGGAAGCAGGAAGACCTCTGACCTCCACTGACCTCTAAGCAGTCCTTCACAGTAGTAACATCACTCCCACATGAGTACCAGGCTAGTGTTTTATTCTGAGAACAAAGATAAAAAGGAAAAGCTGCCCCTGACATCTGGAATTTATCTGACTTCACAGTTAGGCCTTGGTGTTATTACACAGTTATCAGATGTTCACGGCTAAGCTATACTGGTCTCCTGTTGTATATTAACAATCTCACAGAACCTCCACTTCAGCCAAAATCACTGCGCAACCCATGTAATACCAAATGTCCCCTTCTCTCGCTAAATGAGGGACTGCTACTTCTTGATCCATTACAGCCATATCCTTCCTCTATACTGTCCTCCCTAAAGATAAGATCTACTGATTTTTTTCAGGCTTTCTGATAACTCTCAATCCAGAGGGAATATCTGCTCCCTTAGACCTTTTCCTGAATTACCCAACCAAAGCCTAAATCCTGTAACAGTTTCTACCTGCTCTTACTGTTCTTACACAGCTCCTCCAGGTGCGTGTTCTCCCTTGCTTGGATGAGTAAGAAACCCAACTTGTTCAATCGTAAGTGTTCCTGGTGGTCTCTGGCTGATGATCACTAGCAATTCATGTTCCCGATACTCTCCTTCCAAAATAGTCATGTATCCAACCTATTACCTGTATATAGAGAGACTATTCAACTTTGTGAAATACTACATTACCCTTTTATTTAGACAACAAAACACAGCCCTTCATTTCAGATCTATTGTATACTTGCATTCAGGGAAGGCTCAGCTTAGGACTTTTTGTTAGTACAATTCTCCACTTGAAATGCTCTTGCCAGACAATTCAAACAATTATATAATTCAGGAGAGTAATAACAAGTCTTCATGAATGAGGTAAAAAACCATCCATATAATTTATATTAATATTAATTTTAGAAAGACAGTAATAACAAAGAAGTTAATAGAAATGTATCCAAGTTGTTAGATTTCTTTATTCTTATTTCCTGAGTATCACAACAGTTGGGTCTCAGAAGTTAGTTTCGTTAGCTGCAGGACCATTTTCAACCTAAATTGCTATGTTTCTCAGCTAGAATGGCTAAATATTAACTAATGACACATCACCTGGGCAGACTAACTGCCAGTTTTCTACTGATACAAAACACTGGTAACCTGGACTATGTAACAGAGGAGCTGGTTGTCTTTCAAGGTCACTCCCAGTATGGGGAACAATCCTTTATTGGTGATATTTGAAACGTATGCAGATTATCACAGTATGCTCACTGGGCTGATACTTCATGGTTTATAAGAATATTTCCTCTGTTAATACACTTGCACAGGAAGATTCGACTTAGGTCTTTCGATTTTGGGTTGTAGATCAAAAGTTGCTAAAAGATACAGGTTATAATTATCTAACTATGCTGAAAATTATAATCTCTATCAGCCTCAATATGAAAAAGGCAAAGCATTGGTTCTACCATTAGACACTAATACATGTTTTCCTTTCCTGAACATTTTCCTTCTTTTTATTTTCAGCGTTTCTGTACTATTTTCTCTTTTATGGGCTTTCCCTCTTTTATGTCCCCCCCGCCCCGAGCCTACTGTTGATAGCCAACGTTACTTCACAGCCCTGAGGCTAACAGACTGACCGTGACTGAAATCTGGATACACCTTACAAAGTCCAGAAATATTATCCTGACAGCTGCTTTTGCAGCAGCCCTTACCTATGTGGACTACGGAAATGAAAATGTCATAGCAATGTGACATAGTACTGCATTTGGTCTTGACACTGCCCTAAATTTCCCTTCACAGGCAGAGTAGCTGAGAGTCTTAGGGGAACCACACTAAAAGAGCACAAGTGTTTCAAGTGCCCACCTTCCTGATGCTTCTCTTTATATCTTGGTGTCTGCTGAAAGCTAGAATGAAAGGAAATATAAATAGCATGTTTACTCATGATCAGCAAGAAATTATCAATGGTACAAGTTTCGTACTAAACTGTTTAATTTAACATAAAACTGTGAATTATAAACATATCGAATAATGAAGACAATCACAAATAGAAGCCTACTGCATAATAGGCTATTATATAATAATATGATTGTAACATTATTACTTAATGATATTACACAATGTAGATATAGTCCCTGGAAATTCAGTTTGGCTCTGAGGGCCTTATTATTGAAGAATGTGTTTTTGCTTCTCCCCTCCACACTCTTCTTTTATCCAGGGGGAATCAGGGTGAGGAGTTTACTTGAATGGATGTTTACATGAGCCAATGATGTGAGATGGCTAACAACAACCCCAATAAAATCCCCAACACTATCTAATGCAAGCAAGCAAAATGTCAGCATCAAAGGAAGGAATGGCTACACTTCCTTCTGTCCTGCTTTGATAACAGACTAGCAAATATGACCTCGGAGGAATTACTACACCCTCTTCTCACTTATCAACATAGTTAAGATTCCAAAGGCCAGGATGTTATGCAGTATCAGTGTTATCTGAAAATGGAGGATGAGCGCATCAGAACACAAAATCAGGATGACTATATCATTACGTAACTGCCAAATTACAGCATTACATAACTGCCAGGTTACATCATTACATAACTTCCAAATTACATCATTACATAACTGTCAAGTTACGTCATTACATAACTGTCAAGTTACATTATATAACTACCAGGTTAATTACGTAACTGCCAAATTACATCACTACGTAACTGCCAAGCTGACACACAACCTTAACCATCAAACCAGCTTTACTCTCACCTCGAACCTTGACACTCGTTATTGCCAGATGTACATTGTTAATTTGCAAAATAGTTGGACAGTAGATTTTTTACTGTTGCAGTAAATGCAAAATGTCGGATAACAAGACAGTAAGTGAGGAGAAAGTGTATAGGAATTTGAGATGCTTATTCCGGAAAGAAAAAAACAACTTCAAAGGGCAGAAAAAATGAGAGGAAGGGGGGAAATGTCTCCAAAATATACTTTCATTCATTTTTAAATTGTTCATTAAATTGGGCAGAACTAAGTCTGAGAAGCACTCAGAAATGGCATATGGCTGCTAAACGGCAAAAGCTAAATTTAGCTATGGACTTGTCTCTAGTTTCAATGCTTGTTTTCATGATCATTTTTAAGACATCACGGTGTGGTGATTTTGGACTCAAACAATCTTCAACTGAAATACCTACTTTCTAAGTTAATGGTGATTTGACGTAAGATATTGAACCTCCATGTGAGTTGATCTCCTCATTTTCCAAAAAACTGTAATAGCAAACTTGGAAGATTTTGATGAAGATTAAATGGAACAAATTATGTAAAATTTTATCACAATACCAGGTACACAGTAGAACTATTTATTTAGGAGGAGGAGGAGCAGAAAGAGAAGGAGGATGGGAGAGGGGAGGAGGGGAGGAGGGAAGGAGGAGTAGGAGGAGAAGGAGAATAAAAAGAAGAGAAGAAGCACATCAATATGTGGGTCAGAACTAGGACCTCTTAGAAGTTACATGAAGGCAATTTTTGGTTCTGTATGAGGAAGAAGTTTCTAATGTTCAGAGATAATCAGTTAAGCACAAAGACTGGATGATCAGTGTTCAATTATATTGAGGAAATAATTACTGCATGTGTTTAGAGATTGTATTAGATAATCTCTAACTTCTCACTCAACATTAAGGGAATCCAGGATCAGATTCCACCTATGCTGTCATCTGTCTTGGTCATCTAGCACTGCTATTAACAGAAATACCACAAGTGGATGGCTTTAACAAAGAGAAATTTATTCCCTCACAGTCTAGTAGGTTATAAGCCCAAATTCAGGCCATCAGCTCCAGGGGAAGGCTTTCTCTGTCAGCTCTGGAGGAAGGTCCTTGTCATCAATCTTCCCCTGGACTAAGAGCTTCTCCACGCAGGAACCCCAGGTCCAAAGAACGTGCTCTGCTCCCGGCGCTGCTTTCTTGGTGGTATGATGTTCTCCTGTCTCTCTGCTCCCTTCTCTCTTTTATATCTCAAAAGAGATTGGTTTAAGACACTATCTAATCTTGTAGATTTCATCAATATAACTGCCACTAATCCGTCTCATTACATCATAGTGATAGGATTTACAACACGCAGGGAAATCACATCAAATCACATACTGGTAGACAATCATACAATACTGGGAATCATGACCTAGCCAAGTTAACAGTATTTTGGGGGGACACAATTCAATCCATGACATCATCACAACTAGCTCAGCTAATCACTCTTGCAAATGTGAATCACTGGATGCAAGGGTCAAAAAAACAAACCAAATCCATTGCCATCGAGTCAACTCCAACTCATGGTGACCCTGTAGGACACAGTAGAACTGTCTCATAGGATTTACAAGGCTGTAATCTTTATGGAAATAGACTGTTATATCTTTCTCCTACAAGATGGCTGGTGGGTTTGAACTGCTGGTTAGCAGCCCAGCAATTAACTACTGCACCACCAGGATTCCTTAGTGCAAAGGTATATGAAGCAAAATAATGTAACAAGTCTAGAATCCAGCAATGCAGTTGAAAAAATAACTCTCAGCTCATACTCTATATCTATACGGGATTAAATTTATAACAGCAACTTGAAAGACTAGATAGAAAACTTAGGGAGCAGTGAGTTTATGTTAATGGGGGAGGAACAATTTGGAAACAGAGAGTAAGAACGGTTGTACATCTTGAAGGATGTAATCAATGACACTATATAGTACATGTAGAAATTGTTGAATTGGTGACTGTTCTGCAGTGTATATTCTCAACAACAACAAAAATAAATAAATTTTAGAAAAAACTAGGTCAGTAAAGGTCTTCTCCTTGGAAGAAAAGAAGACCAAGTGCTCTGCATATGCTATGTACTTCTCTTTTTACTCATACAATATAAAAAATATGTATGCAAATGATATATATGTATAAAAAATATATACATATAAGTGGTCATTACCAAACCAAAGCCAAATCAAACCCACTGCCATCAAGTGGATTCTGACTCATAGCGACCCTATATGACAGAGTAGAACTGCCCCATTGGGTTTCCAAGGAGCAGCCGAGCTCTTAGCCACTGCGCCACCAGGGCTCCTTACAAAAACTATAAAACGTTCAATAAAATTTTTTTTCTAGATTTGTCGAACTGTTTACAATGAATTGCTCTTAAGGCTATTTGTAGTATGCTTGCTGGAGCCCTGATGGCACAGTGGTTAAGTGCTACTGAGAACTACAGCTGCTAATGAAAAATTTGAATAGACTAGCCACTTCTTGGAATCCCTACGGGAGCAGTTCTACTCTGTCCTATAGGCTCGCTATGAGTCAAATCAACTCGATGGCAAGGTTTTTTCTTTCTTTTCTTTTTGATTTTGGTGTCTCAGTACATACGAGCAGTTTTGCAGTTTTATCACACGAGTTTCCAAACAGGATATTCTAGGGAAAATGTCAAGTCAATATGAAATATTTACTATGTGACCATTAATACAATATACACAAGTATCATAGAAATGCACAAATAGATATTACAGGTCAATATTTTAATGTTATATTATGTCTAAATATTACTATTTATTCAAAGTTTTTTTGTACACAATCATACCTTTGTAATTCCTTAAAGCTCTTTTTAAAACATCATGACAAAAGGCTTACGTGCAAGCATTGTAACATGTATAAAAGCTAGGTATATAAAACCCTGGTATACCTCTCCTATATTTCTCCTCTAATTCCTCGTCATGTTCCAATAACAGTTGACACTTAACTGTTTTCTGAATATAGCATAATCTTTCTCTCACTTCCAGGTCTCTAAGCACAACGGTTTCTCAGCCTGAAACACTCAGCTTTATCTTTTCTCTCATCTGGCTAACCCCAAGACAAGAAACTCTTGAGGACAAGGATCATGTCCTGTCTTGCACTGTATATCCAGCATCTAGCACAGTGCCTGCCACATATCAAACGCCAAATAAATACTTTTTTAAATAAAAGAAGAAGAAACAGACTCCCCAGGAGACTGTTTTGGTTTATCAGAGCACACTGCACGTGACACGGTATGACAGGGATGGCAAATCATTGCTTCTAGCTGATTTTTTAAAGCATGTAAAAATATTTAATACTTAATTGCTTTACATACATAAAACATAACTACGACTCACTAATTTGATGTATACTTCCTTTGAAACCGTGAAAGATAAACAAAGACATACTCAAAACTAAAGACAAAAATGTCGAATGTTCTTGAACCTCTCATCCCCTCAAACTACTAAAATTTGACCTTCCTTTCATCACCAATTTCTAGAATTAGTTGTTCTGCTTCCTCTTCAGTTCACTCCTTAACTAAAGCAGACTGACTCCTATTTCCACCAATGTACTGAATCTACTCCCCTGCAGCCCTAAGGAAACATGGCAGAGTGGTTGAGGAAGTCTGGGCTCCAAGCAAGAGCTTGAATCCTGGCTCCTACTCTCATTAGCTCAGTGACTTTGGACAAGTTATGCAACTATCTTTAGTTTAGGAAATAGAGATGATAATACTGGCATCTACATCATAAGAATGTTACAATGATTAGATTAGCGGAGTAAATTGTACAGATGAGCACTTAACAGAGAGAAAGCACTCATGTATTATTATTTTTTATTGTTCTTCAAGTGAAGGTTTACAGAACGAATAGTTTCTCATTAAACAGTAGTACACATATTACATTGGTTAACAACCCCACGACATGTCAACCCTCTCCCTTCTTGACCTTTTTTCTTTTTTTGCTGAAAACATACATAGCCAAAGATACACCGTTTCAAAAATTTCTACATGCACAGTTCAGTGACATCGACTACGCTCTTCCAATTGTGCTGCTATTCTCACTTTAGATGAAGGTTTACAGAACAAAATAGTTTCTCATTAAACAGTCAGTACACATGTTGCCCTATAGCAATGGTTAACAACCCCACTACATGTGAACATTGTCCTTACTGAACCTTGGGTTCCCTGTCGCCAGCTTTCCCATCCCCTTCTGCCTTCTAGTCCTTGTCACTGGACTGCTGTGCCTCATTAATCCCATTTGGTTTTATGGGGCTGTCCAATCCCCGGCTAAACATTGAACCTCGGAAGTGATCTCACCACCCAGCTAAAAGGGTGTCTGGGGGTCATACTCTCAAGGTTTCTCCAGTCTCTGTCAAGCCAGTAAATCTGGTCCTTTTTTTGTGTGTTAGAATTTTGTTCTACATCCTTCTCCAGCTCTTTGTCCAGAACCCTCTCTTGTGACCCCAGTCAGAGCAGTCAGTGGTGGTAGCCGGGCACCATCTAGCTGTACTGGACTCGGTCTGGTGGAGGCTTGGTAGCTGTGGTCCATTAGTCCTTCAGATTAATCTTTTCCTTATATCCTGTTCTCTTCATTCTCCCTTCCTCCCGAAGGGATAAGACCAGTGGAGTTATCTTAGATGGCTACTCACGGGCTTTTAAGACCCCAGACGCTACTCACCAAGGTACAATGTAGAACACTGCCTTTATAAATTGTGTTATGCCAGTTGAGCTAGATGCTCCCCGAGACCGTGGTCCCCACAGCCCTCCACCCAGCAATTCAGTCCCTCAGGGAGTTTGGATGTGTCTATGGAGCTTCCATGACCTTTCCTTGTACAAGTTGTGCTAGTTTCCCCAGTATTGTGTACTGTCTCACCCTTCACCAAAGATACCACTTATCTATTGGCTATTTAGTATTTCCCCCACAAGCCTCCCATCCCTCTTAACCAACGAAGATTGTTACTCTTTGTGTGTAAACTTTTTCATGAGTTTTTACAATAGAGGTCTCATACAATATTTGTCCTTTTGTGATTGACTTATTTCACCCAGTATAATGTCCTCCAGTTTCATCCATGTTATAAGATGCTTCACAGATTCACTGTTGTTCTTTCTCGTTGCACAGTACTCCATTGTGTGTATGTACCATAGTTTGTTTATCCATTCATCTGTTGATGGGTATCTAGGTTGTTTCCATTTTTTGCTATTGTGAATAATGCTGCCATGAACATAGGTGTGCATACGTCTATTCGAGTGACCACTCTTATTTCTCTAGGATATATTCCTAGGAGTGGGATTGCTGGATTGTATGGTATTTCTATTTCTAGCTTTCTAAGGAAGCGCCATATCATTTTCCAAAATGGTTGTATCATTTTGCATTCCCACCAGCAGTGCATAAGAGTTCCCATCTCCCCACAGCCCCTCCAACATTTGTTATTTCCAGTGTTTTTGATTCGTGCCAGTAATGCCGGGGTGAGATGGTATCTCACTGTGGTTTGAATTTGCATTTCTCTAATGGCTAGTGATCATGAGCACTTCCTCATGTGTCTGTTGGCCAGTTGAATGTCTTCTTTGATGAAGTGTCTGTTCATTTCCTTTGCCCATTTTTTAATAGGATTATTTGTTTTTTTGTTGTACAGGTGCTGGATTTTCTTGTAGATTATGGAGATTAGTCCTTTGTCTGACTTGTACTGTCCAAAATTTTTTCCCAGTCCATAGGTTCTCTTTTTACTCTTTTGGTGAAGTCTTTTGAAGAGCATAGGTGTTTGATTTTTAGAAGATTCCAGTTATCTAGCTTATCATCTGGGGTTTGTGTGTTGATGGTTATGGTTTGTATTCTGTTAATGCCGTGTATTAGGGCCTGTAGTGTTGGTCCTATTTTTTCTTCTATGAACTTTATAGTTTTTCACTTTATATGTAGGTCTTTGATCCATTTTGAATTAGTTTTTGTATATGGCATGAGGTATGGGTCCTGTTTCACTTTTTTGCAGATGGATATCCAGTTTTGCCAGCACCACTTGTTAAAAAGACTGTCTTTTCCCCATTTGATGGACTTTGGGCCCTTGTTGAAGATCAGGTGACCGTAGGTGGATGGATTTACATCTGGGTTCTCAATTCTGTTCCACTGCTCAATGTATCTGTCGTTGTACCAGTATCAGGCTGTTTTGACTACAGTAGCTGTATAGTAGGTTCTGAGGTCAGGTAGTGAGAGTCCTCCAACTTCTTCTTTGTCAGTAGTGCTTTACTTACTCAACCACTCATGTATTATTAGCTTTTATTTCTCTGCTTTCCCTGGTTCTCCTATTTCTATGATCATTCCGTATTAATCCCTTTTACTGAATCTCCACCTGGAATTGAAATGTTGATGTTCTGAAGGATTGTCCGCTCCTCACTTTATATATTCTCCATATGTTCCCATCACTTCAACACCTGTGTAACATTTAACCTTCAATTTTCAGCCCTGATTTTTTTATTGAGATATAAAAGTGTCCTACAAGCAAACTTATTATGCCCCAATTTATTACTCCAATCTCAAAAGCTAAATTAATTTTTATTATCACCCAGAGAACATTCAACACGTCTTGTAATTCTATCTCCAGTCTTTTGAATCCACATCTTCCTGTCATTCTGCCACAGACCTTGATCTTAGCTTCTAAATTACTTCTCTAACTCCTGCTCCTTCCACATCCGTTTCAGTCTCTGCACTGTGAAAAAAACTATCTTAGTATAAATCACCCAGCTGACTGCTTTATACAAGCGTCATTGGAAACAACATTGGAATACTTTCTCGGCAGCATATTCTGATAGATTTTGTCCACTATCCTGAAATTATGGTTTTTATTCTATGTTCAATGGGAGATAATTTTTATTTTATAGGAACAGAGAAATACAGTAAAATTTAATGATTTAAAAAGAGAAATCTAGAATTTCCAGTCAGAAGATGGAATCCATTCTGTATACACATTCCAGAAACACACCATGGATTTTCATGTTGTGCTCACCATCTTTACTTGAGGAGCTACTAACAATAGTTTTAGACCTCAAAAAATGTAAACGCCTTTGATAAGACAGCAAGCCAAAGTAGAACTAATTTATTTCTTCATTATGGTCCCAGAACACATACCAAAGGGAATTCTTTACCAACCTCAGAAGTTGACGGATGCTGTTGTCAGGTGTCGTTGAGTCGGTTCTGGCTCAAAGTGACCCTATGTACAGTCGAACAAAACACTGTCCTGTCCTACATCATCCTCACAGATTATATAGGCAAGAAACATGTCTTAAAAACAAAATCATCTAGATAATTTGTCCACATACCCTTTTATTAATTAACTACTTACATACTGCTTCTTCTGTGCCAGGCAGTGTTTGAAATAGCTTATGAGTTTTAACTTATTTAAGTATAATAAGAACCTATAAGATATGAGTGTTTCAGTAATTTCCTTCAAAGAGTTGAGAAAACTATGAAATAGAGATTAAATAACATGCCCAACTTCACAGAGTTCACAGATTTCAGAACCAGAATTGGAACTCAGGCAGAGGGTCTTCAGTTTCGGCTCTCCTGATCATGATAGTATATGTGATACTTTAGAAAATGTGTCATAACTACTCTTTAATAGAAAATTTACCTTTTTTTTTTTTTTTGGTACTTGTGGCAACAGAATACACTTCACCCACAGATTTTATCCCAGCAACACACCTGTTCCTTTTTCTCTAGGTAGTTAAATACATTTTATAACATTTTGCCACAAGATAAATGTGGGAAGCCATTCAGCGTCATTTAGAACTGGTCAATGGTGAGTACATGCTATCTGGGATTCCTGCTGCAGTCAACTGACCAAAGTTATTGACTTTATTTCAAGTTTTCATATATAAAGTAAACACCATTTATTGACATGGAAAGTGCTTCATTTTCTCTTGTTTCATCTACTTTCTACATCCATGGGAGCTAAAATGGTGTATCATGATAACATTCTAGGACACAGTGCTTCAGACCTCTGCTTACTCACAATCTATAAATTAAAAACTTCTGATTCTAGCTAGCAGAAAACTGTGGTTAATAAAATAAGCAATGTATACACATTTTTTTAGCTGTTGATTTTTAATGGAACCAGGAAAAAACATAACAGTAGACAAATGAAAACAGCATATACTGCCAGCAGACAGATATTAAAAGAATTTGTAAATGGTATCACTTAGAAAGAAGACAAATTATTTCCAAAGAAATGACTGAAAGGCAAAAAAGATGCACAAAGAAGTTGGTAGATTAACCAAAACATAAATCATTTTATTTTTTAAAATGCCTAATTTATGAGGTCAAGTAAGTATTCTGGCTGAAGCTGCTGAGACATCAACTTTGTAAAAAAGAATGCAATTTTCAAAGGTAATCAAGCAATGAATAATGAGTTTATAACTTCCATATCAGTACACGGATCAATATAATTAGAAAATAAACAAAACGAAATTGATATTTTTAAAAATTAAGAAAGAGAAGAACAAAGACAAATCAGAAAGATCAAAATCAAAAAGTAAGATGGTAGTTATGAGGCCTTAACTCACGTCACTTTCTCTGCAATGCCTTCCCTGGATAGCTTATCTGAAATTGCAATGCCACAGACATATCTTCTTCTCATTCTGAATTTTTTTTGTCCTCTTTAGGAGTACATTACATTATATTAAATACTATATTTTCAACTGATTCTCAATCTTTATTCTAAGTTATATGTGAGAAAGTTTTTGTCTATTTTTTTCTCTCCTATAACACCAACACCTCACTCACCAAACTCAATAAGCTCAATCAGCACCAAACTCAGTGTTTGGAAAGAGAAAAAAGTATTCAAGGTTGGTAGACTTTATCCATCAGCAATGCAAAAGCAGATTAAGCTATAAAACCCTAAAACAATGATTCTCAAAATACAGTCCCTAAACCAGAAGCATCAGCACTATCTGGAAACTTCAAAATAATGCAAATTATCAGCCATCCACTCCAAGACCAAATGAATTGGAAACACTGAGTGTTGGGCCCAGAAGTTTATGTTATACAAAGTCCTCCAGGTGGTTTTTTGCAAGCTAACGTTTGCTAAATGCTACCTTAGGACATCCATTACATGTTATTTCACCAAACGCATAGAATGGTCCTAGTGATGTATCATTTTTGGGAAAATTAAAAATATAGTTATTCAAATAGTATCCTGTGTTCTTTCAGATAAAGCACCTACATGAAACTGTCTGCAAGATGATGCACTGAGTACTGTTCAGAAAAGGATTGGAAAATGTCTACAACCTCACTTAACTTCCTCTTCTTTCACTCCAAGACAGTAAACAGGCTGACCTATAGGCAAGTTCTGCAGATATTAGCTTTGGCTGCTAACTAAAAGGTTGGCAGCTCAAATCCACAAGGCGCTCCTTGGAAACCCTATGGGGCAGTTCTACTTTGTTCTATAGGGTCGCTATAAGGTGGCTAAGTCAGAATCAACTCGACTGAAATGGGTTTGGTTTAGTTTAGCCTGTGCTGCAAGTGTAATCAAGAGTTTTAAGTTAGTCCAAAAGGAAACACCCTGTTAATTCGCATTACACTGTTCTGATCTTTATCATGAAAAACATCAAGATAGACATGGGGAACTGTATAACAACTGAGAAAATCCCCCTGTTAGATCTTCAATAAGGAATCAAAACCAGCCATCCTCCTATTTCCTCAAGCTTGGCCAAACAAAAGAATCAAGGATGACAGTCAAAAATATAATGTTTCAACATTTCACACTACACTAGTGTAAACTGTCCACTAAGGACCGATCCCTGAAAGTATCTGCAATCCTCTTTTGCACAAGACACTAAATAAAATTTTGTACTTCACATATTTAAGTAGTTTTCAAAGGTTTAAGGGCTGACCATATCACATAAAAATAGCATACAATGATATATATAAGAATAAACTGATTACAAACAGTAATCAAATACTAAATTAGTATTTCCTAAATGAATACTAAATGTTTATAGGATCAGAGGTGTCGAATACCGTGTTGGAATCATGCCATTGAGAATTATGTGAAGAGCTTATATTATCTCTCAGAGCATGCATGCCTCATTTGCAAAAATCTGATATTATCAATACGTAGCTCACAGTCCTAGACTATATATTGACACTTAAATGTTAATACTTTATCTACATATATATATATAACTTAAAACATATGAAAATCACTACTTCCACACTATGATACATAATTTTGTTTTATTAGAATGGTAGACACAAATTTCCTGCATGATATGCAGTACGGACATCAGAAACAAATGAACATTGCTTATACACCACAAAATGAAAAAAAAAAATTTTAAAAAAAACCATTGTTGTCAAGTCAATTCCAACTCATACAGACTACAGGTCAGAGTAGAACTGCTCCATAGAGTTTCCAAGAAGCAGCTGGTGGATTTGAACTGCCGACCTTTTGTTTAGCAGCTGAGCTCTTAGCCACTGCATCACCAGGGCTAAAGGATAATAGAAAAGCTCTATTTCATGTAATACTGGGAAAAAATACGAAAAAAATCCTAAAGAATAAAGAAAGTAAAAGGCTTCCATCTATCCATTACTCCTTACTCATTTTCTCATACGTTGTACTCTATTTCTAATCTCAAGTTTCACAGAATACTATCCAAAATGAAATTATGTAAGTATTTTCTTCCATTTAATGAGTATGGGAAGACAATAAGAGGGAGGACGGATTTTAAGAATAAAAAAATAGGAGTAAGAAAGAGAAGAATTTAAAAAAGAGAGAGAGAATTTTTTTCTTCAAAAAGCTAGCTGGAATGTTTATAACACTTTTACTTTAACCATTTATATTGCGGTATTGTTGTTAGTTGCCATTGAGCTGATTCCAACTCATGGTGACCACATGTGTGGAGAGCAGAACTGCTCTATAGGGTTTTTAAGGCTGTGGCCTATCAGAAGCAGATCACCAGAGGCCCGTCTCCCAAGGTGCATCTGGGTGGGTTCGAACCTCCAAGCTTTCGCCTTGTAGTTAAGTATTTAACTGTATCACTCAAGGACAGCTTTGAATTTTGATAGATAACAGGAATTAAAATATTAAGACCCAGAGACTTTCACAAGAAGAGAAGCCTAAATATTCAGATAGGTTTGTTTCCATAAAACATACAGTTGCTGGATAAACTATAGGAAACATACTTCTAAGCGTGTTTCTGTGCCTGCAAGAAATCTCCAAAAGCAAACACGGACACAGGGTATTGAATTAATGTGCTTAAGCAAACACAGAAGCTGAACTGTTCAGGAGAAATGTCTGGTATAAGACCCTAGAATTCCAGGATATTTAGCTACAGAAAGGGAAATGGTAGTCGAAGCCCTACACTAACACTAATTTCAGCAGTTGAACCAAAGATACTAAATAAAGTCAAGACAGCTAAAATGGGTATACACATACAATGAAAGTTGGAGCTGTAAAAAAATTCACTTGAAGGCACAAAAATGATACTTGGAGGCAAAAGAGATCAATGATAAATCTTATTTCTGAAAAAACAATCAAGAAAAAATATTGTAATACTGTCGGCTGCAATGGGTCACTATAAACTTGCTCCCCCATGACTCTCATGTGAGACACAAGCTACCATCACTTTCTCGTAACCCCCAAATTAAGGAATTAAATTAAAGAGAACTCAGTTAAATAGAAATCCTGAAGCAAATTCTGATCCCCTTTAGATAAAGAATGGCATTCAGGCTCCTCAATATACTAAAAACGAAGTTGAACTAATTCATAATTAAAAGATCAAACACATGAAGACACACGCCAACGTGAACAGGACTAAGCAAGAAGAAAACTACAATTAAATACAAAAACAGACTGTTAAGTCTTCAAGCCTCAAGATGTCATATATTCAATGAAAGTAGTTATATAAACTTTCTGTATATAAGAAATATAAGGAGAAATGGGTTATATATATACAAAAGCAAAAAACAAAACTACTGCCATGAAGCAGATTTTTAAAAAAAATCCTTGTAGAATTTCTAAAAATAAGTAATTGTAGACAATAAATTCTCAGTGGATATATTAAACAGAATGTCATTGTCACGTGTGTCCAGTCAGTTCCAACTCATACTGGTCCTACGTACAACAGAAGGAAGCACTGCCTGGGCCTGTGCCATCCTTAAAATCATTGCTAAGTTTGACCCACTGTTGCAGCCACTGTGTCAATCCATCTTTTTGAGGGTCTTCCTCTTCTTCCCTGACCCTCTACTTTACCATACATGATGTCTTTCTCCAGGGACTGGACCCTCCTGATAACATGTCCAAAGAACATGAGACAAAGTCTCATCGTCTTCCCTTCTAAGTAGCATTCTGGCTGTACTTCTTACAATACAGATTTCTTTGTTCTTCTGGAACTATATGGTATATTCAATATTCTGTCCTGAAGTACAATGTTCTCAACATCATAATTCAAAGGTTTCAATTCTTCTTTGGTCTTCCTTATTCCTTATCCAGCTTTTGCATGAATATTTTGAGTCTTGCCACATCAGCAAATTGGATCCTGAAAGCTTTGCTCCATCCCTGTCAATAAGGTCAACTTTGCTTTGAAGAGGCACCTCTTCCCCATTCATATTGAGTACCTTCCAACCCGAAGGGCTCATCTTCCAGTATTACATCCGACAGTGTTCTACTGATATTCATAAGGTTTCCACTGGCAAATTTTTTTTTAGAGGTAGACTGGCAGGTCCTTCTTCCTGGTCTATCTTAGTCTGTAATCTCTGTTGAAACTTGTCTATCACGGGCGATCCTCCTGGTATTTGAAATACTGGTGGCATAGCTTCCAGCATCATAGCAACATGTAAGCCACCACAGTACTACAAATTGACAGAGAAATGATGGAGCAAAGACTATAGCCTTCAATATAGATTACAACTTAACATAAAGTTAAGATGTCCTCAAAGTGACATCATTGGTTTTTAACATTTTAAAGAGGTCTTTTGCAGCAGATTTGCCCAATGCAATACATCATTTGATTTCTTCACGGCTGCTTTCATAGGCATTGACTGTGGATTCGAGTAAAATAAATCCTTGACCAATTCAATATTTTTTGTTTATCATGATATTGTTTAACGGTCCAGATGTGAGGATTTTACTTTTCTTTATATTAAGTTGTAATCCATACCGAAGGCTGTAGTCTTTACTCCATCATTTCTCTGTCAATTTGTAGTACTGTGGTGGCTTGCATGTTGCTGTGATGCTGGAAGCTATGCCACCAGTATTTCAAATACCAGCAGGATCACCCATGATAGACAAGTTTCAACAGAGATTACAGACTAAGACAGACTAGGAAGAACGACCTGGCAATCTACTAAAAAAAATTTGCCAGTGAAAACCTTATAAATATCAGAACACTCTCTGAAATAATACTGGAAAATGAGCCCCTCAGGTTGGAAGGTACTCAATATGAATGCGGAAGAGGTGCCTCTTCAAAGTAGAGTTGACCTTATTGACAGGGATGCAGCAAAGCTTTCAGGAACCCATTTGCTGACGTGGCAAGACTCAAAATGAGAAGAAACAGCTGCAAACATCCATTAATAATTGAAACGAAGAAGGTACAAAGTATGAATCTAGGAAAATTAAAAGTCATCAAAAATGAAATGGACCACATAAAGATCGATATCCTAGGTATTAGTGAGCTGAAATGGACTGGTATTGACCATTTTGAATTAGACAATTACATAGTCTATTATGTTAGGAATGACGATTTGAAGAATGGCATAGTATTCATCGTCAAAAGAACACTTCAAGATCTTTTCTGAAGTACAATGCTTCCCGTGATAGGATAATACCAGCACACCTACAAGGAAGACCAGTTAATACAACTATTATTCGAATTTACACACCAACCACTAATGCCAAAGATGAAGACAGTGAATATTTTTATAGACTTCTGCAAACTGCAACTGATCAAACATCCAATCAAGACACAGTGATAATCACTGGTGACGAGAATGTGAAAGTTGAAAACAAAGAAGGATCATTAGTTGGAAAATATGGCCTTAGTGACAGACACAACACCGGAGATCACGTGACAGAACTTTGCAAGACCAACAACTTATTCATTGCAAATATCTTTTCTCAACAACATAAATGATGATACTACGTGTGGACCTTACCGGATGGAACAGAGGAATCAAATTGACTACATCTTTAGAAAGAGACAAAGCAGAAGCTCAATATCATTAATCAGAACAAGGCCAGGGGCTGACTGCGGAAGAGACCATCAATTGCGCATACGCAAGGACAAGCTGAAGCTGAACAAATTAAAACAAGTCCATGAGAGCCAAAGTATGACCCTGAGTATACCCTACCTGAATTTAGAGACCATCTCGAGAATTGTTTTGATGCACTGAACACTAATGACCAAAGAGCAGACAAGTTTGGGAATGACATCAAGAACACCACACATGAAAGAAAAAAAGGTCATTCAAAAGAAAGGAAAGAAAAAAAAGGATGAAATGCTGGCAAAAGAGACTCTGAAACTTCGTCTGAACTTAGAGTAGTTAAAACGAAAAGACAAAATGATGACATAAAAGAGCTGAGCAGAATATTTCAAAAGGCTGTCTCATGGATTGAACTGTCCCCCAAAAATATGTGTATCAATTTGGCTAGGACATTATTCCCAGTATTGTGTGACTGTCCATCATTCTGTCAGCTGCTGTGATTTTCCTATGTGTTGTAAATCCTATCATTGTGATGTTAATGAGGTGGATTAGCAGTAGTTATGTTGATGAGACCTACAAGATTAGATTGTGTCTTAAACCAATCTCTTTTGAGATATAAAACAGAGAAGCGAGTAGAAAGACATGGGCACCTCATACCACCAAGAAAGCAGCACCAGGAGCTGAGCTCATCCTTTGGACACAAGGTTCCTATGCAGAGAAGCTCCTCAACCAGGGGAAGATTGATGAAAAAGACCTTTTCCCCAGAACCGACAGAGAGAGCTCTCCTGGAGCTGCTGCCCTGAATTTGGACTTCTAGCCTACTGTATTGTGAGAGAATAAATTTATCTTTGTTAAAGCCATCCACTTATAGTACTTCTGTTACAGCACCACTAGAAAACCAAGACAGAGCGGGTGAGTAAAACAAAGTAAAGTATTATAATGAAATGTGCAAAGACCTGGAGTTAGAATACCAAAATGGAAGAACTGCTTAGCATTTCTCAAGCTGAAAGAATTGAAGAAAAAATACAAAGCTGGAGTTACAATACTGAAGGATTCTAGGAACAAAATATTGAAAGACACAGGAATCATCAAAAGAAGATGGAAGGAATACACAGAATCACTATACCAAAAAGATTTGGTTGACATTCACCTATGTCAGGAGGTTGCATACAATCAAGAACCGATGGTATTCAAGGAAGAAGTCCAAGCTGCACTGAAGGCACTGGAGAAAAACAAGGCTCCAGGAACTGACAGAATACCAATTGAGATGTTTCAACAAATGGATGCAGCACTAAAAGTGTTCACTCACCTATGCCAGGAAATTTGGAAGACAGCTACCTGACCAACTGACTGGAAGAGATCCATACCTGTGCCCATTCCAAAGAAAGGTGATCAACAGAATGTGGAAATTTTTATCGAATAATATCATTGATATCATAGGCAATGAAAATTTTGCTGAAGATAATTCGGTAGTAGTTGCAGCAGTACATGGACAAGGAGCTGCCAGAAATTGAAGCCAGATTCAGAAGAGGATGTGGAACAAGGGATATCACTGCTGATGTCAGATGGATCTTGGCTCAAAGCAAAAAATCTCAGAATGTTTACCTGTGGTTTACTGACTACACAAAGGCATTTCACTCCATGGATTATAACAAATTACGGAAAACTTTGCAAAAAATAGGAATTCCAAAACACTTAATTGTGTTTATGGGGAACCTGTACATAGACCAAGAGGAAGTTGTTTAAACACAACAATGGGATATTGCATGGTTTAAAATCAGGAAAAGTGTGCCGCAGAGGGTTTATCCTTTCACTATACTTCTTCAGTCTGTATGCTGAGCAAACAATGCGAGAAGCTGGACTATATGATTAGATCTTGTGGGTGCAGTGGTTAAGAGCTTGGTTGCTAACCAAAAGGTCGAACTTCGACTCCACCAGTAGTTTGAATCCAGCAGTTGCTCTTTGGAAACACTATGTGGCAGTTCTACTCTATCTATAGCGTTGCTGTGAGTCGGAATCGACTTGATATCAACGGGTTTGGTTTTTGAACTATATGAAGAAGTACACTATCTCTGGATTAGAGGAAGATTCATTAATAACCTGTGATATGCCGATAACACGATCTTGGTTGCTGAAAACTTAAGCACTTACTGATGAAGATCAAAGACTATACAGCCTTCAGTAGGGATTACACCTCAACATAAAGAAAACAAAAATTCTCTCAACTGGACCAGTAAGTAACATCATGATAAACAGAGAAAATATTGAAGTTGTCAAGGATTTCATTTTACTTTCATCCACAATCAACACCCATGGAAGCAGCACAAAAGAAATTAAACAACATACTGCACCGGGCAAATCTGCTGCAAAAGACCTCTTTGAAGTATTACAAACCAAAAATGTTACTTTGAGGACTAAGATGTGCCTGACCCAAGCCATGGAGTTTTCGATCACCTCAAATTCATGTGAAAGCAGGACAGTGAATAAGGTAGACCAAAGAAGAATTGATGCCTTTGAATTATGTTGTTGCTGAAGAGTACTGAATACACCATAGACTCCCGGAAGAATGAACAAATCCATTTTTGAAGAAATACAGTCAGAATGCTCCTAAGAAGCGAGGATGGTGAAACTTTGTCTCACATAGTCTGGTCATGTTATCAGGAGGTACCAGTCTCTGTAGAAGGACATCATGCTTGGTAAAGTAGAGGGTCAGTGAAATAGAGGAAGACTCAATGAGATGGATTGACACAATGATCAAAATAATGGGCTCAAACATAGCAATTATCATCAGGACGGTGCAGGACTGAAGCAGTGTTTGGTTATGTTGTATGCAGGGTCACTATGAGTTGGAACCAAATCAATGACACCTAACAAAAAGAAACGGTCTGATCTTCATCAGTAAGTGCTTCAAGTCCTCTTCACTTTCAGATTAGACCCATTTAAAGAGAAAAATAGTGAACCGGTTGCCATTGGGAAGACCTCAGTAAACAGATAACTATGTTCTGTTCACTGATAAAAAGACTCAATAACTTTAATATGACATTTCGTTCAAAATTAATGACTGGTTGTAATTCTCGTCAGTCAGAACAAGTTTATTCATGAAATTTGGCTGGTTGATACCAAAATTCTTATGTAAGTACATAATGCAAAAATATCCAAGATTTCCCTAAAGAAGAAAGTGGCAAAGATTTGCCTTGCACAACCACAAGATTTATTATATAAACTTATAAACACATAATAATTAAGTAATATGGAGTTAGTAACTTATTCAACTCCTAAATATTTAATTTTTTAAACTTTTTCTAAGTTCCAGGCACTGTCCTTGATGCCACATGAAAATTAGGTGCTGATTATAGGAGTTTTTATTTGCATTTTAATGTACAATGATTTCTATAAATTATCCACTTCAGTGTACAAGGTGACCCTTGCCTTCCTTTGTGAGCTCATGTCTGTTCCCTCACCTCCTCCTCTACTCTAGGTACACCAGTCTTGTTGGTTGCCATTAACAAACCCTACTGTTCGTATTGTAGAGTCTTAAACTCTTTCATTACATTTTACTAAAATGTCACCTTCTCAAAGGTGTGTTTTCTCTTGCCCTTACTAAAACTGTCCATCACTCTATCCGTTCAGATTGGTTTTATTTCCTAACAACAACAATCACAAAAGCCTATTGCCATCAAGTTGATTCCAAGTCATAGCAATTCTACAGGACAGAGCAGAACTGCCCCATAGGGTTTCCAAGGAGCAGCTGGTGGATTCGAACTGCTGACCTTTTGGTTAGCAGCCAAACAATTACCCAGAGGTACCAGGGCTCCACTTTATTTCCAGATAGCACTTAACATATCTGAAATTGTATCTTCATTTACTCAGTCCTTATGATAGCGTAAGATAAAACAGATTCCTTAAAAAAATTTTAATTTAATTTCTTACCAATAGACATTAATAATTCACAGGAATAATTTGACTAAATTGCCAAAATAGGGCATGGAAAGTAATCAAAGCATTTTGTCTAAGAGTTTTAACAACTGTGATACAATATGACATGTACGATAGTTCAAAGTAAATCATCTATATAATCCAATGTGATACAGACACACCTAAAAGCTACAGGACTTTAGGAGTAAAGATGGATGATATGGATATGTAGGAAAATATTGAAATAATCAAGAAGAATGAAAATTAACCACCTACTCAGAAATTCTTTGGATTTTCTTTATTGTTTTTATTATGTGACATTTTTTAAATCTTACAAACTCTTTAGAAAGAGAAAAATGGAATGGATAAGATAATCAGCAAAAATCTGCAGTTATTCACCTGATATTATACGGACTTTGAAAATTGAAGGAGGGGACCAAATTGTGGACCAGAGAAATATTCACTGTTGGGGAAGGTAATAGGTTTTAGAGGTGGTTATTAAATTCACGGATTATTCAAGCCTTTGAATAAAAATTTTTCTTCATTATCCTCCATTGTTGGTCATTTTACTGCTTAGTAGCATCTTCTTCAATGTTTGAAGAAATAAAAAAGATGCAAAACTTTACCCTAAATATAACAGAATGTTAAGTTTACAAAAATGTTGACAAGGAGATTGGAAGTTCTGGCTAAAATTAGTCTTTAGGGTTTTCTGGTAATTTATATTCTTCTTGCTAGCACTGTTCCCAATTTCCAAAAGTCATCTAAATTAAAATGAAGAGAAAAACCAAATCACTGAAGTTTCAAATACACATTACCAAATCAGCTCAATGTAGTAATTCTGAAGAGACAACTCAAAAAAAGGCACTAAGATAAAAATAAAATGTTTGCAAGAAGTATGTTTGAGTATCAGGTGAGGACAGTTACAGGATGTCAAAAGGATATGACCCTGAAAGCACATCAAAGAGGACCTGTTTACGATACTTTCGGTGGAAAATATTTAGACTGGAAAGTGCAGTTTCCATGAAAACCAGTGACTACAGAGTCAATTCCAACTCAAGGCGACCCATGTGTGCACAGCAGAACTGCTCCATAGGGTTTTCAAGGCTGTGACTTTTCAAAAGCAAGTTGCTTTCTGCGCTTGAATCACCTTTGGACTCCTTTTCATAAAAAGGGAATCCTTTACTTTTGCTTGTATCATAGTAAATAATATTTCAACGTGGGTACTTACATGAACTATACGATGCAATTAATTTTCTTAAAATTAAGAACTTCACTCCGTTAAGAGTGGATTACAGTGGAAAGAGATGCAAGACACAGACTTTTTGAATGGGAGTATTGAGGAAAGACATCTTGGATAAATTTGCATGAGTTTGGTCTTTGAATTCATACAGTTTGGATTGTGGCCCCCGGCAGTTTCTCACTCTCATACCAGACTTCACTAATCCTCCCGCAGTCCCTCTTAATTACCCTTGAAATGTTCCTACCTTTTTGTGGCTCTGTGGCCTCTGCTCCAGGTAAGGAGATTGCAACAAACAGACATCCTAACTGAATTCCATCTTTTATACTTTTATAATTTCCAATATAATCCCTCAGTAAAATTTTCAGCAGTTGCTGGACTAATCTTGATGAACAATTCTTAGTATCTCACACCCTTGCTTACAATCTTTAATGTTCCTCACTGTTTACAGGAAAACCTCCAAAGTCCAACCAATTTCAAACATTGCTTTTCATTGTAAAATACAAAAATTAAATGACAGACATCTTATTTGATTTTAAGGTTTTCTTACCCATGAAACCAAATATTCACTGTAAAGAAACTCCTTACCAAAATTAATTCTGCCAGTGGCTTTTTTTCACCTAAAGTTGCTAATCTTTTCTTTCATGTTCAAAGCCAGGCTTACTAAATTTTAATTTCAAAAGATGTGGCTGTAGGTGGGTGGAGGGCAAGAGATCACCTTGTGACCTAATATTAGTTGATCTCAGTCAAAGGGGGAGACAAGGTTCAAACAATCATGTTAAGATTGTTACTGTTGTTAGGTATCCTCCAGTCAGTTCCAACCCATAGCAACACTATGTACAAAAGAACGAAACACTGCCCAGTCTTGAACCATCCTCAAAATTGTTATACTTGAGGCCGTTGCTGCAATCACTGTGTCCATTCATCTCGTTGAAGGTCTTCCTCTTTTTCCCCGACCCTCTATTTTACCAAGCATGATGTCCTTCTCCAGGGACTGATCCCTCCTGACAACATGTCCAACGTATGTGAGATATAGTCTCGCCATTCCTGCTTCAAAAGAACATTCTAGCTGTACTTATTTCAAGACAGATTTGTTAGTTCTTTGGGCAGTCCATGGTATAGTCAATATTCTTCATTAACACCGTAATTCAAAGGCGTCAATTCTTCTTTGATCTTCCTTATTTATAGTCCAACTTTTGCATGCAAATGAGGCAACTGAAAACACCATGGCTTGGGTCAGAGGTACCTTAGTCCTCAAGGTGATATCTTTGCTTTTTAACACTTTAAAGAGGTCTTTTGCAGCAGATTTGCCCGGTGCAATATGTTGTTTGATTTTTTGAGTGATGCTTCCGTGAATGTTGATTGCGGATCCAAGTAAAATGAAATCCTTGAAAACTTCAATCAGTTTGTCAGTCTGTCATGCTGTGGGGGCTGGTGTGTTGCTGTGATGCTGGAAGCTATGCCACCGATATACAAATACCAGCAGGGCCACCCATGGGGGACAGGTTTCAGCTGAGCTTCCAAACTAAGACAAAGTAGGAAGAAGGACCTGATGGTCTACTTCTGAAAAGAATTAGCCAGTGAAAACCTTATGAATAGAGGCAGAACACTGACTGATACAGTGCGAGAGGATGAGCCCCTCAGGTTGGAAATCATTCAAAAGATGACTGGAGAAAAGCTGCCTCTTCAAAGCAGAATCGACCTTAATGACATGGATTTAGTCAATCTTTCAGGACCTTCATTTGCCTGTGTGGCAAGACTCAAAATGGAGAACAGCTGCAAACATCCATTAATAATTAGAATGTAGAGTGTATAAAGTGTGAATCTATGAAAATTGGGAATTGCCAAAAATGAAATGGAACACATAAACATCGATACTCTAGGCATTAGTGAGCTGAAATGTACTGGTATTGGCCACTTTGAATCGTAAAATCATATGGTCTACTATGCTGAGAAAGACAACTTGAAGAGGACTGGTGTTACATTCATTGTCAAAAGAACACTGCAAGATCTATCCTGAAGTACAATGCTGTCAGTGATATGATAATATCCACTCATCTACAAGGAATACCAGTTGATACAACTGTTATTCAAATTTACACAACAACAAGTAAGGCCAAAGATGAAGAAATTAAGATTTTTACCTACTTCTATAGTCTGAAAATGACTGAACATGCAATCAGGATGCATTGATAATTACTAGTCAGTGGAATGTGAAAGTTGGAAACGAAGTATCGGTAGTTGGAAAATACAGCCTTGGTGATAGAAATGATGTCAGAGATTGCGTGATAGAATTTTGCAAGACTAACAACTTCTTCATTGTAAATATCTTTTTTCAACAATATAAACAGTGCTATATAAGTGGACCTCGCTTGGATGGATTAAGCAGGAATCAAATTGATTACATCTGTGGAAAGAGACAATGGAAAAGCTTGATATCATCAGTCAGAACAAGACCGGGGCCGATTGCATAACAGATCATCAACTGCTTATATGCAAGTTAAAGCTGAAGCTGAAGAAAATAAGAACAAGCACAGGAGAGCAAAAGTACGACCTTGAGTATATCCCAACTGAATTTAGAGATCACCTCAGAACAGATTTGATACATTGAACACTAATGACCAAAGACCAGCTAAGTTGTGGAATAACATCAAGGACATCATACATAAAGAAAGAAAGAGTGCATTAAAAAGACAAGAAAGAAAGAAAAGACTAAAATGGATGTCAGAAGAGACTCTGAAACTTGCTCTTTAAAGTCAAGTAGCTAAAGCAATTGGAAGAAATGATGAAGTAAAAGACCTGAACAGAAGATTTCAGGGGGCAGCTCAAGAAGACAAAGTATTATAATGACATGTGCAAAGACCTGGAGTTAGAAGACCAAAAGAGAACAACATGCTCAGCATTTCTCAAGCTGAAAGAACTGGCTAAAAAATTCAAACCTCGAGTTGCAATATTGAAGGATTCTATGGGGAAAATATTAAACGATGCAGGAAGAATCGAAAGAAGATGGAAGTAATACACAGAGTCATTATACCAAAAAGAGATGGACAACGTTCAACCATTTCAGGAGGTAGCATATGATCAAGAATCGACGGTACTGATGGAAGAGGTCCAAGCTGCAACGAAAGTACTGGCGAAAAGCAAGTCTCCAGCAATTGACAGAATAGCAACTGAGATGTTTCAACAAACAGATGGAAGTGATTACTCAACCGTGCCAAGAAATCTGGAAGACAGCTACCTGGCCAACAGACTGGAAGAGATTCATATTTATACCTATTCCAAAGAAAGTTGATCCCACTGAACGTGGAAATTATCAAACAAGATCATTAGTATCACACACAAATAAAATTTTGCTGAAGACCATTGAAAAGTGGTTGCAGCAGTACACTGACAGCAGTACAGAAATTGAAGCGCAATTCAGAAGAGGACGTGGAATGAGGAATATCATTGCTGATGTCAGATGGATCCCGGTGGAAAGTAGAGAATACCACAAAGATGTTCACCTGTGTTTTATTGACTATGCAAAGGTATTCAACTGTGTGGATTGTAACAAATTATGGATAACATTGCAAAGAAAGGGAATCCCAGGACACTTAATTTTGCTCATGAGGTACCTGTACATAGACCAAGAGGCAGCTATTCAAACAGAACAAGGGGATACTGCGTGGTTTAAAGTTAGGAAAGGTGTGCATCAGGGTTGTACCCTTTCACCATACTTATTGAATCTTTATGCTTAGCAAATAATCCAAGAAGCTAGACTATATGAAGAAGAACAAGGCCTCAGGATTGGAGGAAGACATCGTAACAACCTGTGTTATGCAGATGTCACAACCTTGCTTGCTGAAAGTGAAGAGGACTTGAGGCACTTACTGATGAAGATCAAAGACTACAACCTTCAGTATTGATTACACCTCAACATAAAGAAAACAAAAATCCTCACAACTAGACAAATAAGCAATATCGTGATAAACAGAGAAAAGACTGAAGTTGTCTAGGATTTCCTGTTAAGATTATCCAATGGTTAATCTTCTATTTTTCTCCCTCCTTTTGTCTTTATAAGCTTCATTTTAAGTAGCAAACTTCCAGCCATTTGCTTTTCCTGGAATCAAAATTGTCTGCCTATACGCATATATAATAACTGCTCAGAATAAACCTTATATTTCATTTTCTTTGAGTTTCAGTTTTTAACATCACTCTGTTTCACATCTCTGACCGTCTAGCTCAGCTGTACTTCTTTCTCATTTCAGCATTTTAATTTTTACATATTATTTTCTCTTGCCTAGAAGGCCCAGTTCTCACCCTTAGCTACTTTCCCCGCCTCCAAATTGTTTCTAACCTTCATTCGCCAAACTCATCACGATTAATTCACAATGCCTTTCCAGGTTCCCCTGAAAAACATACCCATGACCTTTTATGTATACCCTTTTGACGTTTGCTCCTTTTCTGTCAAATATAATGGTTATTTGCTAGACTTTACATACTTGGAAGGCAGTAATCAGTGTTTATTTCATCTTCTTACTCTCCAAATTACCAAGCACAGTAAAATTCTTAACATAGATTATCTAGAGTAAATATGCCCAGAATAAGTAAAATTATTATAGTTGTGTTCGATTCTTTTCAGGGATGCTTTATTTTCATTCATTGTTATTTTAACTTCCATAGTTAATATACACAATTATAATTGTGAATCTATGTTAATGTATTAAAATTTTAACACTTCCATCATTAGTCAGTAATAAATTTATGATTTTAATTAATTTTAATTATGTATTTAAAGAAATAGTTGAAAACCATATAGCAAATTTATCACAGCATTTATATCCCCTGATTTCCTACTAGTGTGATTGTAAAGGCACAAAAACATACATATATAAGAGAAAACATAATGCAGACTATATCTGAAAAGATATATCAACAGAAATTTAGTTGTTGGAAATTAGATGTATCAGTGATAACTGAGGAGTCCCATAGTGTCGCAAATAAAGAGTTTAGCTGTTAACTAAAAGGTTGGAGGTTCGAGTCTACCCAGAGGCACCTGGAAAGAAAGCCTTCTTGATCTACTTTGGGAAAATCAGCCATAAAGAACCTTATGATGCACAGTTGTATTCTGACACACATAGGGTCACCATGAGTCTGAACTGACTTGACAGCAAATATTTTGTTTGTTTTCTTTCTTTCTTTCTTTCTTTTTTTTTTTGGTTATGTAAAGGGGAAGTTTCAAAATGGAGGCACTCACGTCAAGACATAAAGAAAGACAAGGTCAATACGTGTCATGGATTGAATTGTGTCCCCCAAAAATGTCTGTCAACTTGACTGGCTCATGATTCACACTACTGTATGATTGCGTAATCTGATGTGATTTCCTTATGTGTTGTAAACTCTATCACTATGATGAGATTATATGTGATCTCCTTATGTGTTGTAAGTTCTATCACTGTGATGAGGTTATACTGATGAGGCTTACAAGATTGGACAGTGTCTTAATCCAATCTCTCTTGAGATATACAAGAGAGAAGCGAGCAGAGACACATGGGAACCTCATACCACCAAGAAGGCAGTGCCTGGAGCACAGTGCATCCTTTGGACCTGAGGTTCCTGCGCCGAGATGCTCCCAGACCAAGGGAAGACTGGCGCACCACAAGGACCTTCCAGACCAAGGGAAGATGGATGACATACACCTTCCTCCAGAGCCGACAGAGAAAGCAGTCCCTTGGAGCTGATGCCCTGAATTTGGACTTGGCCTACTGAACTGAGAGAATAAACTTCTCTTTGTTAAAGCCATCCACTTGTGGTATTTCTGTTAGAGCAGCACTAGATGACTAAGACAACATGTATTCCTAGCGAGCAAAAGTTCAGGATGTAAATAATTTGCTCCTGGGAAGGATGTGTTTATGACAATAATCATGTATAACCAGACTGGCACCATTCACCTAAGGAATATCATCACTCCCCCTAGCCAAATGGCTGACCTCTAATTCTCAAAGGATTTCAAAGCTGAAGCTGATTTTATCTGTAATTAATTATTAACCTCCTACTTCTCCTTTGTTCTCTATGTATAAACCCCCCTACTCCACACAAACAGTGCAGTGTTTTGTATTTTAATTAGCACTGCTTAGCTCAAGTTGTATTATTCTACTATAAAACTCCTTTTTCCTTCACTCCTAACAGAGTGTGAGATTTTCTTCTTTGACATTTCTGGTGTCACAAGAGGGATCCAAAGGTGCATGATCCTTAGCAATCCCCGGGACATTGTTCGAACATGGGCATGGCACCTGCCGAATCATTATGGCTCTCTACCTCTGCAACTTCTCAGGAATTGCTTAAGGTAAGAATACTTGAATTTGAGCTCTGCTCCTTTTGTGGATAGCTCTTCTAGATTTATTGTGGATTTCTTTTAATTCTTGCAAATAAAATTTGTTTTGTTGTTATTGTCATTATAAAGAAGGAGCCTTGGTGGCCCAGTGGTTAACCACTGGCTGCTAACCCAAAGGTCCCCACTTCTAACCCACCAGCCATTCCATGGGACAAAGATATGACAGTCTGTTTCCATAAAGATTCATAGCCTCGGAACCCAATGGGGGCAGTTCTACTCTGTCCTGTAGGGTGGCTATGAGTCAGGATTGACTCAAAAGCAGTGGGTTTGGTTTCTTGTTTTGATCATCATAAAATGGGGAATGCCATATATAAAGATTTGAAGTCACCTTCTGGGGCTCTTGCTCACTATAAGAACAAACATTATGGTCCCTTATCATGCATGTTCTTGTCTGTTTGGCATAACCTCACTATAAACAGTTTGGAACATCAGTGGCCACTTTGGGGGTCTTTTGATATCTCTAAATTAAGTTTTCTGTGCAGTAAATTAGAGAACCATTAGAGAATCCCAGATTAAACAGTCCCAGTGGGATGCCTATTTTGATTGGCATATTGGGGTCTCTAAGAGACATAAAGACAGTAAAATTGCTCCCCTGCAGGACACTGTCTCTAAACTAACTAAGCAGAATAAATAAATACAATGTCAAATTTCAGATAAAACTTCAACTCCCACTCCTTCTGCTCCCCTGCTGGCTGCTACCTCTTTTTACCCTTCTACTCCTCTGATAACACATTATCTGAACTCCCTTTTTTCTCTAAAAAATCAGCTACACCAAACACCTCTCTTGGCTAAAATAAAACTGCCTAAAATGCCCTGTAAAATTTACCAGTGGTGACGCTGAAGCTTCTTCTCACATCAGTTCTGCCCCATGAACACTCAAATTATGTAACATTGTAAAAGATTTTCCTAAGCTCTCTAAGGGCCCTTACAAATTTTCTGAATAATTTAGAATCCTTGTTGAAATCTACCAACCTGGACTCTTCGACTTACATCAGCTTGTTCACTTAATTATTGGCCAAGGGGAAGCACAAATATGGTTAGAAAATGCAGAATGAAAAGACCCCACAGTCAGTTTAGCCTTAAATATTAATAAAATGGCCACTGAGCTGTTGGAATAAAAGAGTGCTAGAGGCCATCCCTAAGACTGTTCCTCCGATGATTGATTGGATTAAAATAAAGATGCAAGTATCTATGATTATCCTACTCGACTGCTCCAAAAGCTTTCCAAACAGTTTGGCATTACTTTGACTGTGCCTGGTACCTCCAGCGCTTTCAGTGTTGTTTTTATATCCCATCTTAAACCTGAGATCTCAGCCTTAGTAAAGTGATATCGATCAGACTGGGAGACAGCTCCTCTTGTTGAGCTAACCAACCTTAGCCTACAAACTTTCCCAAACTCTAGAAGCCAAAAGAGTTTCTAAAGCTAATAAATTAATGGTCCTTCACTTACAACAATTACAATCTCCCAATCCAAAGAAAAATGCAAAACCTTCCAATGTCAAAAAGACGGATATCTGTCATTGCTGTTATAAAACCTGGCCACTGGAAAGATGAATACTATAAGTTAAAAACTAAAAGACTGGCATATCCCACCTTAAAAAAAAGAACTCTACAATCTGATTCAGAATGATGGGGCTCCAGGGACAAAACAGGGACTTTTCCAGCGGTGGCACCTTAATCCACAAAAAGAAACTACTTTACTTATTTATGGAGAACTTGGCAAATTTTAATTTATACTGGAGTTGCCCTGTTTGCTATTAACCCTACCTGTTTATAACAGCCCCTTCCCTGGAGTACTAAAATCTCAAAGGTAGTGGGAGTCACCAATCATAACAAATGTTGATTAATTCACAACTTGTTCCAATATGTCTTGGTCCTATTAAACATTTACTCTTTTTTCCTCAGTTCTGATACCCGTGGCAATCTATTGGGAAATGGCCTTTTATCCAAATGGAATTTCCATTTATAATATACCTAAGTAAATAGACAGGCTCTGAATTAGACAATATTCAGCAAGAAGAAGCATTTGTTATATGCAAGCCCTTATCATACCTCTCCAGAATGACACTCAGCCTAGTCCTCCCTCTTCTGACATCTTTTCCCTAGTTCCTAAAAATTAATAGGCCACGAAAGTGGCAGCATCAGTACATTGACAGAGAAATGCCAGAAATTCAAGCCCAATTCAGAAGAGGACACAGAACCAGCGATATCGGTGTTGATGTTAAATGGATCCTGGTTGAAAGCAGAGAATATCAGAAAGATGTTTTCCTGTGTTTTATTGACTATGCAAAGGCATTTGACTCTGTGGAGCATAACAAATTATGGATAACATTACGAACAATAGAAATCCCAGAAGACTTAATTGTGCTCATGAGGAACCTGTACATAGACCAAGGGGCAGTCATTCAAACAGAACAAGGGGATACTACATGGTTTAAAATCAAGAAAAGTGTGAATCAGGGTTGTACCCTTTCACTATACTTATTAAATCTTTATGCTGAGCAAGTAATCCGAGAAGCTGGATACATGAAGAAGAATGGGGCATCAGGTTTGGCAGAAGACTCATTAACAACCTGCATTTCGCAGATGACAAAACCCTGCTTGCTAAAAGGGAAGAGGACTTGAAGCACTTACTGACGAAGATCAAAGACAACAGTCTTCAGTACGATTTACACTTTAATATATAGAAAACAAAAATCCTCATGACTGGGCCAATAAGCAACATCATGATATACAGAGAAAAGACTGAAGTTGTTAAGGATTTCATTTTACTTGGATCCACAATCAACACCCATGGAAACAGCAGTCAAGAAATCAAATGACAGACTGCGTTGAACGAATCTGCTGTAAAAGACCTCTTTAGAGTGTTAAAAAGCAAAGGTATCACCTAGAAGACTAAGGTGCACCTGACCCAAGCCATGATGTTTTCAATTGCCTCAGATGCATGCAATGAATAAGGAAGACCAAAGAGGAATTCATGCCTTTGAATTACGGTGTTGACGAAGAATATTGAATATACCATGGACTGCCAAAAGATCAAAGAAATCTGTCTTGGAAGAAATACAGCCATAATACTCCTTAGAAGCGAGGACTGTGAGACTATGTCTCACTTGCTTTGGACGTGTTATCAGGAGGGATCAGCAAAAAAAATTACAACTGCCTCAGTCTTCTGTTAAATATTTGAGCCACCTAATTTCTGCAGATGGGATCTCTATTGATCCTATGGGGGAAGAAGCTATTCTTGTCTTTCCTATACCCCAAACTAAGAAACAGCTATGTGAGTTTCCAGGACTCTACTGCTATTGTCAGACCTGGATTTCCAATATTTCTTTGTTGGCTCAACCTTTATTCAAATATTTAAATGCCCCTGAGCCAGATTTCATTCCAAATTGCACCATAGTTTCATTAAAAGGACTTTAATGACCACGCCTGCTCCAGGTTTTCCTAATCACCACCTAGATTTTTCCTTATTTGTATATGAAGTGTCTGGTAACTCTTTAGGTGTACTAACACAATAACATGGAGGACAACCAAGACCTGTAGGTTGTTATAGCCTACAGATTTACCTTGTAGCCAGAGGATATCCTCACTACCTTAGGGCTGTGGCTTATACTGCCAAACTCGTGGAAACCACAGCAGATGTAGTGCTCGGAAACTTTTTAGATGTCTCTGTGCCCCATGCTGTATCTGCCTTACTTAATTTTGCCTTGACATGACACCTTTCTGCCAGCAGGCTCACCTCCTCTGAAGTTCTCCTCCTGGCTTCATCTAACATTAGACTACACTACATGGCCTGTTTAAATCCAGCTACTCTTCTCCATGCAACTAATGGAAACAACTATCCTACACATGATTGTCTAGACGTGACTGAGCAACTTTTAACTCCTCAGAAAAACTTAAAAGACACCGTTTTAACTAGCCCGGATTCAGCTTGGTTTGTGGATAGTTTCTACTTAAAACCTAACCCTGCTAGTCTTCACTATCAAGCTAGGTATGCTGTTACTACATTTACTGAAGTTCTTGAAAGTCAGGATCTCCCTGAAGACACTTCACCTCAACAAGCCAAATTAATTGCCCTCACTAGAGCTTGTAGAATTGCTTCTGGAAAATCTGTTACTATTTTCACTAACAGTAGATATTTATTTGGAAGTGTACATAATTTTGGCATGTTACAAAACAGGATTTTAACCTCCTCCAGAAATGTCATTAAAATAGGAGCTTTAGTACTGGACCTACTAGATGCCCTATTGCTCCTCTCTGACAATTCTGAAATAAAAATATAAGCTCACCAACCAAAAGCAATACCCCAATCTGAAGAAATTCAAGGACATAATCTTGCTGATATAGTAGCCAAGCAAGCTGCCTGTCAATTTATTTCTGCACTTATGATAAATAAAGGACTTCCCAAATTTGTGTATTGATAACTCTGACTTTCATGAATTAACTTTAGAAAAACTTTTAAAACACCGACGATTAGCCCAAATAGACAAAATTAAGGAATGGAAAAAGGAACACTATTACCAAAATCCTGCTACCTAATTGTGAACTGAGCCTACTAATGAGAACACCATCTTACCTAAAGTCCTGCATCTTCTTATGATGCAAGCATTACATGAAGGTTCCCACAAGGGATGAGATAAAGTGACTGAGATCTTAAAAAAAAAAAATTGGTGGGAAAAGTTTTTCAAGGATGCCAAACGTGTTGCCACCCATTGCCGTATTTGCACTCACTACAATCCCGGAAAACACCTTAAAGTCCTACTTAGACAATACCCTTTAGTTTCTTGGCCTATGCTTGAATAACAGCTAGATTTTATTCAGCTTCTGCCTTCCAATGGTCATAAATATGTATTAGTAATGATTTGGATAGAATCCTTCCCGGGTTGTGCTACCGTAGCCTTTGTAGCAAAAAAAAAAAAAAAAAGAAAAAAAAATCCTTACAATCATCACACCCACCTGGGGACTACAAAAAACACATTGTAGGGACCACGGAACTCATTTTATTGGCCAAGTCATCCATAAACTGTGTCAAGGTTTTCCCATTTAACAAAGACTATATTGCATCTACCATCCTCAGTCTTCTGGTCTAATACAAAGAACTAATGCAACAATAAAGACCCAAATAGCCAAGCTTTGTGAAACTTTAAATTTGTCCTGGACTAAAGTCCTCATCTTTGTTCTTTTAAATCTGAGGTCCAAACCATTTGGATCTCATAAACTTGTTGCTGTTGTGAGGTGCCATCGATTTGGTCCAGACTCATAGCAACCCTAAGCACAATAGAACAAAATGCTGCCCAGTATTGCTTGATTCTACTAGATAAAATTGCCCAAGAAAGGCTAGTTGAAGACTCTTTCAAACCCACAAAAAGTACCGTTAGTGTTGTAGGTCCATATCAACAAATGTGGGATGGATTCACCTGGCTAACTCCCCAAGTGGGAAGGTTAAGTCAGGTTGCTCCCCTTTGCTGGGAACAGTCTAACTACATGTATATGAATAACCCTGCCATCACCAGACCTATGGGATGGCTTCCAATGTCTGAATGTGCATCAATTATAACCTTACAAGATACTGACTGGTTTGCCACTAACTGGCTACCATACTCAGGTATCTCTTGGGTAGTCCCTCATGGCACCTTTTGGCTATGTGTATTCAACCTTTGGCCCTGGCTTCCACCAGGCTTCACTTGAAAATATACTCTGGGCCTGAGCTGGACTCAAGGACATATTTCAACTACATTTCTTTTACCAGCTAATGTACCCATATTAAGGGCTTCATGGTCTCAGAAGGTGTTTCACTGGGTTGACTATACAAGGGCAGCATTCTTATCTCAGGCAGGACTTGAAGATATTATAGCAAATGTAGAAATATTAACCAAATACACCCACTCCTCACTTAGTGACATGGTTAGATTCCTAAGACCAGATCATCATGCGAAAATCAGTATTACAAAAAAATCAAGAATGACAACATCATTACATAACTGCCAAATTACATCATTTACTTACTTAACTGTCAAATCACATAATTACATAACTGTCAAACCACAGACAATCATGGCTCAGCCAAGTTGACCCATAACCTTAACTATCATAGCCAGCATTAATATCGCCTCTCAACTCGGTATTCCTTATTGCCAGGCGTACGTCGTTAGTGTGCAAATAGTCAGATAGTAGATGTTTTACTGTTGTTGTAAATGTGAAATGTTGGGTAACACGATAACCAATAAGTGAGGAGTAGATGTATATAGAAACTACCCTAAATGATAGTACCCGTGTGCTTCAGAGATCAATGGCAAAATGACAAATATGAGAAAAAATAGTACTCCAAAATAGGATGGCCCTTAACATTCTCACTGCAGCCCAAGGATGCACCTGTGCCATAATAAAGTCTGACTGCTGTGTTTCTATTCCTGACAATAGTCTTAATATTACAATCTATGTTAATCATATGCACCGTATAGTATCTTGCTTCAATGATCCTGTTCCTTCCTTAACTGATATCACAAATAAGTGGTTTTCTTCCTGGGGTGGACAGTGGAAAAACTGCTATTTTATTTTGAAATTTTTATATTTCTCATTGTCTCTACTGTTGTGGTTATAAAATGCTATTTTGTTTTAGATCAACACATTTCGTCCATAAAATGCCGTACTTCAAAACCATTTGACCCTGCACATAAAATCATGCTAGTTTTACAGGTTTTCACCAATGATCATATTGTTTAATCATTTCCCTTTTGTCTCCCTGGGCATGTTTCATCTTTACCTCTGTCATTATGTCCTGACTGAGAAATGTCCCTCAAATGTGACCCTGTCAGTTAAGATGCTTCCCATAAAACCTACTCACCCTGAAGATGAGGGTTATTAGCTCAGCAAAGTGAAGAAAAAAAAAATTAGCCAAAGCTTCTCAGGAAAACAAATAAAGTCCTTGCAGAAGAAATGCTACTCCATCGAGGGTGATCAGCACCCCCTAGCAGAGGCTTGATCAAAAGGGGGAAATGTAAACAGACACTTTCAAAATAGAGGCACTCATGTCAAGATATAAAGAAAAGCAGGGTCAGTATGTATTCCCAGGGAGCAAAAGCTCAGGATGTAAACAATTTGTTCCTGGGAAGAATATGATTTCAGTCACGTATAACCAAACTGGCTCCCACCATTCACCTAAGAAGTATTGTAACTCCCTCCTAGACAAATGGCTGACCTTCACCTATCAAGGAACTTCAAAGCTGAAGCTGATTTTATGTAAAATTAATCATTAACCCCCACCTCTCCTTTGTTCTCTACGTATCAAAACCTCCCACTCTGCATAAATGGTAGAGTGCTTTGTATTTTTACTTAGCACTGTCCAGCTCGAGCTGTACTATTCCATAATAAAAATCCTTTTTCTTTCACTACTAATAGAGTATGAGATTTTCTTCTTTGACAGTGATAACTAATTTAGCATATCAGAGGTATATGGCACCTTTATCCTAACGAGGTGGGAGTTAATGCAAAGCCAGTGTGTTTGACTGAAAGGACTCTGAAAAGGCTGAGGAATTCACGAACCATACAAAAAGCTATACTCTATGCTTATCTTACGTGTTTACCTAATGCATTTAAAGCTTCTTTTGATCATAGTTTGTTCTTTTCACTGACTTCTGAAATCACCAAAGAGCACGGTCCAAACAATGGGCATTAAAATGAATTGTATTTTTCCACTTTTTTTTTTAATTTAGAAAGAATATTGAGCTTTCATTTAAACGAACTTCAATTCAAATCCTGACTGCCATTATCTAATTTTTTCTTCTCTCTGTTTAAACGTTCTCTTTTTGAATGATTAAGATAAATACTTCAGAGTATCTATGAAAAGAGTATTGGATACCATATTTGAAAGAATATTTGAAGATGTTAACAAAATTGAAGGATAACTATATACATAATTTTACATATTAATTTCTTTATCCATGATGCTCAATTCTGTACATTTTAGTCTGAGTTCTTACAATAACTATAACCTAATATCACCCAGTTCTTACTTCCTATCTTACAATGTGTTCAGAATTTTATTTATTCTCACATTCTGTATCAATTTATGCTAGTGCTGATGAAATATAAGTCTACCTTTTCAAAAGCAGTGAATACCAAAACCCACTATCAAGTTCCTCCTTGTAAAATATTTTATTTCCATCAATAAATAATGCAACCCTAGGTGTACTTTTTCCAAGGTCTCTTAGTAATTTCAAATGCCTTTTAACTTAGGCAGTTCTTGTTAAATGTTCTCTCTCTCTCTCTGACTGACGGACCTCTTCTAACCAGCTCCTTCTATTCAGTAGCTGTCAACATTCTCTTGTCTATTGGTAAAAGTGCTTCTCTCAGTTTGCTTAGCTCAGTGATTGAAAACAAACAAACAAACAAAAAAAAAAAACCCTAAGGATATCTGTGCTACAGCACATATACTTAGACTTCTTCCTCTCTTTTTCTCTCTCCATATGTGTGTATGTGTGTGTCTCACTATCTCAGTCTCTCTCAGAAACTTATTTCTCAGATTTATCAAAGCGTCAGTGTAGAGTCAAACTCACATCCCCAACCCATTCCTCCACATGAACAGTCTGCAGAAATAATCAGAAGGTAAAATTCCACTCAGAAGCCATGAATTTACTCTCAATTTAAAAAAGATTAAGCTATTCTCAAAAGAGTTTTAAAGTTTCTATTTTATTGTATGCTAATTATTTAAATGTTGGCTAATTTGTGGCAAATGGTCTGAGTTGAACAAAATATTTACCAGCAAAATCATTTTATTCCCAAACCCCACTATTAACATAACCAGTGGAATTTATTTCTAAAATATATTTCTGAGAAACTTAGTATGTTGCTATGCTAAACGAATGTTTCTAGTCACTTATGTGTGCATGCAGCCCTGGTGGCACAATGGTGAAGAGCTCAGCTGCTAACCAAAAGGCTGGCAGTTTGAATCCACCAGGCACTCCTTGGAAATCTTATGGGGCAGTTCTACTCTGTCCTATAGGGTCACTATGAGTCAGATTAGACTCGATGGCAGCAAGTCTGGTTTTGGTTTACGTTTGCATAATGACCCTCTTGGATTTAATTCCTAAATATGTCATCCCTCATCTATGAGTCTCAAATTCCCATTCAGTTATATAATGCCCTTACATATTTCCTGACAGCTATGCATGCTGATGTCTGAAACTCATGATTAACCTTTGGTAAAATCCTCTATATCTCTGACTCTTACTCCCAACAGTCTCATCAGTCCCTTTCCCTCTCTACTGAGGACACTACTTTCCCTGCAGCCTTCTCAAGTGGTGGCTGCTTTTTCTATTCCATTCCTCCAACGAAGGGCTGGAAGTGGAAGAGGTGTCCTTCTGGCATGTCTAGGAATTGTCACAGTTCCTCCTGATCATTTCCAAGACCATGCTCTCTCCCTCTATCCTTCCTAAAATCTCCCAACTTTGAATCTGAATCTTGGAAACGCTCCTCGATACACTCACTATCCTCCTCCATAGTTAGTCGTCTTCTATTCTTGTCTTCTTCCTTCTTACTGCTTGAAGACTGACCCAATGAACATCGCTCCACAACCACCCTCGTCAAAATTCTTGATGATTTTACCATGCACACTGATGACCTTCAACCTTGGTTTCTCAGGTACTTGACCTCCTTTTCTCAAGTGTTTTCCTCCCACACACCTCAGTCACTAACATATCATACCTATACTCTGTCAATTCCAATAGCTACCATTCTTTATAAACACAACTTAAGTATCCTTTTCTCAGCCATCACCTCTTATCTCTCCAGTTTGCATCCTCCAGTACTCTAACTCTTAAACAGCCTCAGATCCACCAGGGCCTTCACTCCACCAATCCCACAGCACTTTCAATATTCTTTATCACCACCCATGCCTTCCTTTACAGCCCTACAAGTTTAAATTCCATAGTAAATTATTCTAATTTCCTTCTGGCATGCATGCAAAACTCCCTTACTCCTCTCTCAGCTTATTTGCATGGATAAATCACAACTCTTTTTTAAGCCAAATCTCTTCCGCCTTCAGGGGTGAGCCCACACGGATGTGTGTAGCTGGAGAAAAGCACACAAGCATACAAACTCTGTCTCGATTTAATTTTTTGATAGCTCTCCTTAAGTGGGAGCTTAAGCTAGGCAACAATTATTCTAGGCCTTTTCCCTAGTCCAATTCAATCTCCCACATTCCTGAAGACTGTTTTAGATCTCCTCTCTCTTCAAATGTACTCTCCATCCTTACTCACCATTTAGGATCTCTTTTTCTCTATTTCTTAGAGAAAAAAATAAACAGTAGATAATCCACAAGCTCCCACCACCATATTTGCATTCCCATTAATGCTAGAAAAGTGTCTGGGTACAAAAAGTTCTTTCTAGATCCTTACTTCGGCTTTTTCAGGTACTGTGAGGTTGGGGATATCCTGGTTGAGCTACAAGTGTTGGATCTCATTGTCGGACCTTCTACTCTTCAGGGGCCCCTCGATAAAGCAATTTGATACTCTCCCACACACCCCGAAAACAAACTTACATTGTTTAAGAAATACACGTATGTCGAGAGGCTCCTCATGTCTCATATGCATGATTCTAGTCTCTGAACTTACAGGTAAGGAATCCAGTGTAAAGGCTGATACCTGAAAAACCCTTAATAATGAAGGGTCAATGAGCCAAAGGGGGGGAAAAATAGAGGTGATAGGTAAGTATTAGTCAAAGAAAGAATGCTTATCACCTTCATTTGCATTCCATATAATCAGTTATCCATAACACAGATACCCACTGAACTGCAGCATTTAGAGGAGAGTGCACAGAAACATTTGCTGAATGAATCAATAAATATATTAATGAGCAGAAAGAAGGAAAATCTAAATGATAGCACCAAATTCCAGGAAATTTTTAATAAAATTATTACATAAGTCTTAAAAAAATCTCCTTCCATTATGGTGACTGATAACCACAATGGGCAACAAGTTCATAAGGAATGAATGAACCAAATGAAGAAGGGTCTGCCAAAGCTATTGTCTTAGTCATCTAGTGCTGCTGTAACAGAAATACCCCAAGTGGATGGTTTTAACGAAGAGAAGTTTATTTCCTCCCAGTTAAAGTAGGCTAAAAGTCCAAATTCAGGGTGTCAGCTCCAGGGGAAGTCTTTCTCTCTCTCAGCCTTCTCATCAGTGTTCCCCCGGACTAGGAGCTTCTCGGCACAGGGACCCCCGTCCAAAGGACACACTCTGCTCCCAGCACTGCTTTCTTGATGGTATGAGGTCCCCCTGTCTCACTGCTCACTTCTGTCTTTTATATCTCAAGAGATTGCCTCAGGACACAATCCAGTCTTGTAGATCAGGTCCTGCCTTAACTAACACAACTGCCGCCCATCCTCCCTTATTAACATCATAGAAGCAGGTTTACAATTTACAGGAAGATCATACAGTGCCAGGAATCACGGCCTAGCCAAATTGATACACACATTTTTGGGGGGACATAATTCAAACCATGACAGCTATCAATAGTCTATATAATTTAATGTACCGGGTGAGAGATTTTTAATTTTCTATCATATTTTAAAACATCCTTTCATTATTAAGAGTATCTATGCCAAAAGAGTTATACTTACCAAGTTTTAGAATGGCATGCAAATATATTTTATTTGATAATAAGCTACTGGCCACTGACTAGACCAGAGAAATAAAAATAAAATTTAATATAAAAATGTTATTCATTTTTCTCTTTCTGATATACAGTGATATATTCCTAAATGTGGTTATATAAAACATGTACTTAGAATAATTCTTAAATGAAGGAAAAAAAATTTTTCAAGGTTCACCATCCCTTTCTTCCACTCCTTTTAAATTTGCTCCATTAAAGATCTGGCTTGAACTAGCTTTATGTCAGGCAGAATGAAGAAAGAGGAGAGAAACAGGAATTGCCGGAAGTCTCACAAAACTATTTTGGAAGAAAAAGAAAGGAACACCATGTAGTGTCATCAAGGAGAATTAAAATAAAAAACTAGCCTAACATATTGCTCCCTGGATTCTGTTCAACAGTGATCTTTTTAAAATAAAGGTCATACCTTAGATCCATGAGTGTAAATCAAGAATGACTTTAAAGTAGGCATGTGTGCCTCTCTTTAGACATGTATAAGCACACCCAAGGACACTGGATAACTAGATTTTTCTATTCTATTATCAGGCGATTTCAGTATCAAGTGATTTGCCTGCCCGGTTATATTGATTTTGGATCTTAGCAGCAGGTAGAAAGAACGTGAAAAGGGTCAGCAAGTCAAGGGAAGAACTGCAATTCTTACACCAATTGTTGTAGCAATGAAAAACACTCAAAGTCAAAAATACTCGACAAACAGAAGCTCGTTGAGGTTTTCCCATCCCCTTTTAGTCTAGGTGGAGCTCTGGTGGCGCAGTGGTTAACAGCCTGGCTGCTAACCAAAAGCTCAGCAGTTCGAATCCACCTTGGAAACCCTATGGGGCAGTGCTGCTCTGTCCTATGGGGTTGCTATGAGTTAGAATCTACTTGATGGCAACTGTTTTCTTTCTTTTTCATCCAGGCCACTGCCTTTCAACTACTGACTTCTCTTTGCAGTGCACTGTCACTTAGGTTCTTACTCAACAACTGTTTATATCTTGTTCTACCCAGTAACCTAACATTTTGTTTTTGAATCTTGTAGCTTCACAATTTACGTTGGTATATATTTGCATTTTGGGGTTCTTCTTACATAATTTTTATTATTTACTATCTTCTAGGTTTAACTCTCTATCGACTACAAGGATGCATTAAGTAAAAAGTCCAGAGTTTTGGGAAAAAACTTAACCCACCCACTCATATAATCTCACCAGACCCCTAATTACCTTGACTAGCATAGAATGAGAATGTGTATCAGCGAGGGTTGGAACAGATGGCACATTCGAAGATTAACTGTAAGACTTTAATTAAGGAGATACTAAGAGAGTAGTGAGCAGGATTTAGGGAACAACCAAGGGCAGGTTAAACACCCAAGTTCAAGCAATAGGAGGAAACCCCATTACCTACCCTTAGTCTTCAAGACACCAGGAGGTAACAGGGCATTATGATAGTATCTATACAGCCATCTCCGTGGAAGAGCATCTACCCAACAGGAGTCATGGACAAAGGCAGAGAATATATGTTTCCATGAAGAGAGCAAATGAATCCTTCAGCCTCTCTTAGCTACAATGATTTGATTCCCTCAAACCCAATAGGAAGTCAGAAGCCAAGGGAATGTGTGTGATGCATTTTGTTAAGACCACTCAGGCCCAGAGGGGAGAGGAAAAATGCAGAGAAGGAATTTGAAGCAGAAATAGAAGATAACCAGCACAGAGTGGTAAAAAGAGGAAAAATATTCTGCATGGTTTTCACGCAATTAAAAAAGAGGTAAGTGAATGCTCAGCCCCCAGTAACAATGGAGCAATTTACAACAGAGCAAACTGCCCACTGAGAGAAAACTAGAGAAGCTAGAAATAAATCACGCAAACAAACATCTACTTGGAGGCAATGGAGAGCTAGCAAGTGAGCCAGTACTTTAAAGGCCAGGACCCTGGGGGAAAAAAAAACACACTGAAAACCGCCTGATACTACACATCATGCTTCACCACGAGGCACCTACCGATTTCTAAAGCAGAGAAAGCAATGCTAAGACGTTCAGCAGAATGGTTTCGAAGAGACAAAGAATCTGAACAGAGGTTTTGCTCATTTCTTTGCGCTGGTGGATGAACTCCTGAAGACCAGGGCTTCCATGACGCAAAGATTAAGTACGTGAGAACTCTGAGGAAAGGCAAGGTCAAATCAGTGAGCTCTGTCTGTATCTCCTCTAGGTCCTCATCAAACCATAAGCCGAATCTGGTAATGAAGAGGTAAGGAATTAAACGTAGTCTTTAGCAGTAAAAAGTAGGATAATGTATTGAATGTGATTTTTTTTTTTATGTGTATATGATTATAATTAATTCAGAATATAAACTGGCTACATCCAGAAGCTAAAAGGAATTTTAAAGCTTACCTAACACGGTAAGAATCACACAGGCTTTCTTACCAGAAGATCTGCACAATTACTTATGAATTCAATATAATTATTTCTTTCACTTACTGCTACATTAGATTTCAGAGAATGCCTATCTCTACAGCTCACCCTTAATTAAATAAATTCATCCCAATGATACCCTGAAAAACCCCTATTACTCACTGTAAATGGCTGTGTAGTTTTAGAGTTGAAACATTCCTGTGGGTAGTTTATACGTCAAGAGGCTGTCTCATTTATTTTGACTGCGGCTGTATTTTACGATTGCTTATGTAGCATTTTCAACTTTAAAATTCATGTCAATGAATCCTTCTGAACACCAGCTGCCATCCTAGTTAAATTGTAAATAGACAAATTGCTCATATTTCATGTACCAGTTATTCTTGAAAAGCTTCATCAAAGTGGCATCATGTCCCGTTTTACAAGTACGCTGAGTTCCTTTTCTATCAGAAAAAAGAACAGCTTGGCAGAAAACCCAAATGCCTTTTCTCTTGGCTATTCTTTTGCTTCTTCCTAAACACTCAAATGTTCATAGCAAACCTACGAGAAGGGATTTCATAAAATCCACACCGAAGTTCCAATTTTCACCACCCCTTCTTTCCTATTTTCTCCATCTTTTCCCAGCTTTTTTTTTTTTTAATCTTGACATATTATTTCAGACTAACTGGTCTCTCTGCCACCAACAACAGCCTTCTGATTAATCCACAAACCTAGTGATTTGGGCTCAGTAGAGAAGTTCACCCCAGCCCACGAGTAGATTAACAAAAAAAACCCAAACCCGTTGCCAGCGAGTGGATTCCAACTCATAGCAACCCTATAGGATAGGGCAGAACTGCCCCATAGGGCTTCCGACGAGCGGCTGGTGGATTCGAACTGCCAGACCTTTTGGTTAGCAGCCATAGCTCGCCATAGCTCTTAACCACTGCGCCACCAGGGCTCCACGAGTAGATGACAGGTGCACAAATAACTATAATACACAAAAGTTAGCTCACTGCAATTTTATCCTTTGAACTAGCAGAGGGGAAAAAAAAGCATCATTTACATTCAACTGTGAAGCGCCACAAGAATGATTTCTAATGCCAGCTCTGGACTTCAATTGAAGCAAAATTTCTACTGGCTTTGGGGGAATGTAGATTCAAAGAGGGGCAGAGAACCGTGTCTGAACAAACGCTCACGTATTAAGCGCGTGATCAGAGAGTATGCATATGTACAAGAGAGGAATTTAGTGAAAAGACAGCGAGAATGTGCAGGAATTCCACATAAATAAGTATTACAGCAGGTATTTTAGTCTTGAGCATTATAAAGTCTTCTGGAAGGGTTTCATTTCCATCTTCCTTATAACTTACCTTTACCATCTGAAAATGAAAGGCTACAGATGTTTGTCAGAAAGAATAACAGAAAATTGTCTGTCAATATTATACATTATGATCTGACCAAATACTCATCTTTAAAATAGTTTCTATTGAAGTCATAGAATTTAAACTATCATGAAAAATATTTACAAAAACATACAGGAGAAATAATAAAGCAAAAGCCACAGGGTGAAGGGCTAAAGGCTGACATAAGTCACAGTCTTGTTTGTTTGATACCTACTGCCGTCCAGTCGATTCTGACTCACAGAGACCCTCTTTGATAGATACAGTTAAAAAAAAAAAAAAAAGTGTGTTTGAAGTATTTACATAGGACTTGTAATGTCTTACTTTACCAGCACACACACTATTGCCTACTGTGTCATATATTCAACTATCTTCATTTTACCTGGTTGTTATGAACGGAATTGTGTCCTCGCCCCCCAAAAATACAACTAACCCCTGTACCTGCAATCTTGTTTGAGAAATAGGGTCTTTCTCTGAAGATATTATCAGTTAAGTGATGCCAGAATAGAGTATCTCTATACAATTCCATATGATTGGGTCTTATAAAAAAGAGGACAGACATGGAGTTAGGGACATACAGGGTAAGACACCACATGAATCTGCATCCAGAAGTCAGTGAACACCAAGGAACGTCCAAGGCCACTGGAAATGGAAGAGACAAGGAAGGATCTTCCCCCAGAGCAAAGAGGAAGCACAGCTACAAAATGGGGGTGATGATAGTATTTTACCCTAGAGGGTTGTCATGGATTGAATTATGTCCCCCAAAACATGTTTGTATCAATTTGGCTGGGTCATGATTCCCAGTATTGTATGACTGTGTACCATTCTGTAATCTGATATGATTTCCTTATGTGTTATAAATTCAGTCACTATGATCTAATAAGATGGGTTAGCGCAGTTATACTGATGAGGTCTACAAGATTGGATAGTGTCTTAAGCCAATCTCTTTTGAGATATAAAGGAGAGAAGCAAGCAGAGACACATGGGAACATCATACCACCAAGAAAGCAACACCAGAAGCAGAGCGTGTCCTTTGGACCTGAGGTTCCTGCACAGAGAAGCTTCTAGACCAAGGGAAGACTGATGACACTGACCTTCCTGCAGAGCTGACAGAGAAAGCATCCCCCTGGAGCTGATGCCCTGAATTTGGACCTGTAGCCTCCTAGACTGTGACAGAATAAACTTCTCTTTGTTAAAGCCATCCACCTGTGGTATTTCTGTTAGAGCAGCACTAGATGACTTAGACAAGGGTCCTTGTGGGGATTAAATGAGCTACTATTTGTTCTGGCACAGTGATTAAAGTGATCGACTGCTAACCGAAAGGTCAGTGGTTCAAAACTACCACCGGCTCCACGGTACAAAGATGTGGCAGTCTGCTTCCAGAGATTTACAGCCTTGGAAACCCTATGGGGTGGCTATAAGTTGGAATCTACCCGAAAGCAGTGAGTTTAGCACAGTGCCTGGCACATAATAAGGTTATAAAAATTTCAGATACTATTATAATTATGATTAATACTTATGTCTAAAAACCATTTGTGAAAACAAGGAGAACTACACTGAAGCTTCTGACTATCACGTGAATGTAGTAATGACTGGACAATCTGGTACTGATGGTTAAAATGCTTCTTGAGAACAAATAATTAAATCACTCAGAATATTTGCACTTAACTAATTTATGTTAAAGTATTTAGTTAAGAAACAAGGCAGAAGATAGTATCCTGTTACTGCCCTCGTGTTTAGGATTTGTGATTAAATTTATAATTTGCTATGCATTTTATAAGGCATTGCGTAATCCCTACCAGAAGGGAAGATGATTTGAAATGGTCATAACTTAATTCATTTTAACATGAGTGCATCTTTTTTAAACTCTTCATGTCAAAAGTAAGTATTCTCACATGAATGAGAAGTTTCACTTATGTTATTTTAAGATCCATAGCCTACAGAGTGGCACAGTGGTTAAGAGCTCAGCTGCTAACCAAGGGGTTGGCAGTTCAAATCCACCAGCTGCTCCTTGGAAACCCTCTCCTGTAGGGTCACTATGAGTTAGAATTGACTTGACTCCAATGTTTTTTTCTTTTTTTGGTATAGGGTAAAAAACTGTTATCTCCAATGTTACATTTGAATTAATTTCAACACTGTGTAACCTTTAGTTTGAATGAAGATTAATTCTCTAAAAAATAACAAATATCTTTTTCTTTCAAAATATTAGCATGCCTAACCCTGCCAGATTAATTGTAGTCCTCACCATCCAGTGGGTTTAGATAGGCATTCTGCAGTTCCAAAATCCATACCACTGTATTGAAAACAAACATTTATTTTTGCCCTTCAATTAAAATTAATAATGAACAAAAGATACACATTTTTAAATGTAAACATACATTTAACTAATGTAAAATTCACAGACATATGTGAGGGCCAAAGCGGGTTCCAGAATATGAACATTTATTGTACAAGACCCTCCCAGATTAAAGAAGTTCATTCTTTTAACATAAATAGCCCTTATTTCTCCTTTCAGATCAAAGGTTGGATACTAATTACTTCTCATAAAAATTTCTGTTTTAACCAGTTCTCATCTCTCTTCCTCCAGCAGCCTGATTTTATCTTCCCTTAAGTTCTGTGTTATAGTCTTAGGTGAGAGTTGCCAGAATCCATTAGTGCCTCACAGAGATCTCCTCTCCAGTTTCAACTAAGAAAAGTGAATGAGGATAAAATTAGTTTTCCTTCCTCAGCGCTAAATCAAATGATAGGAAGCAATGGTAAGAGATAAGAGGGGAATATTGAAAGAGATAGTAAAGGGCAAATTTTTATCTGACAGAATTCCTTGTATTCGGTGATAGCCTAACAAACATTTTCCTATTTATTTCTGGTCTTGGGTAAAACGTTATCAACTGGAGTCATGTTTACCTCCTAACTCCACATATTCTCATTCTCAGGGAGCAGAGACATAGCAGGGATAGTCTGCTGTCACAGCCAAGTATTTCAGTCAAAACAGAGTTGCTTTGAAATGTCTCACAAATCAGGGGTACGATAAGTCAAGCCCGATGAGATATTAATATACTAATTGTATCATATGAATTCATATTATCCTTGACAAAAAAATTATAAGAGAAAAAGTAAAATCATTCTTAGAAGCATAAAAAACTACAAAAATAATACAAAAATAAACCATAAACAAAAAACTGAATCCACCGCCCTCAAGTCGATTCCAACTCATAGCGACCCTACAGGAAAGGGTAGACCTGTCCCAAATGGTTTCCAAACGTGTAATCTTTACCGAAGCAGACTGCCACATCTTTCTCCCACAGAGCAGCTTTAGGTTAACCGTCGAGCACTTTAACCACTGCGCCACCAGGGCTCCTAACTTGACTACAGCTCAATGCTACTCCAAGTTATAAGTCAACAATTCTCAAAAGTGTACATTTGTTTTGTTATTAAATTGCACCATTAAAAAATAAAAGAGCCAACCATTAACTTTTTCCTTCCTATAGATCTGGGGGAAAAGTCACTACTACATCCTTTAGAAAACGTCAGTCCACATCATAAAACTACAGTAAAGGGAGAAAGCACTGTCCTGTTGTACTGATGAAGTTGTCCCTGACCCAGACAGACGTAATGCACCATTGACATAACATTCATGCATATCGATCGTTCTTCCCGTTTCTTACAGCTGGTATGTGAAGGATAAGGTAAGTACAGTGAAGAGACATAGGAGTAAAATTCATAATTACTGCAAAACTAATCTAGAATTTCTGGGAAATATTAAAATCATGGACTAAATTCTCCAGATTTTCGTGAGTAGTGCTACAGAAAAAATAACCAAGGCAACAAAAATGACCCACTATTGCAATGCCACTTTCAAACATCTTTATCTTTTTCTAAAAACAACAGCAGTACCGGCCTTAGGAAAATGGGAAATAGAACCATAGAACTAGACACTATGTTACAAACTAACAAAAATATACTGAGTTTACAAAAGGAAGGAGGTGGTGAAAGAAAAAACAAAAATCATACCCTCAAAAAAAACTAGTTTTGTGAAAGCATAAAGGAAGTAGAAATTGGCTGGAAGGAGCAGCATAAAGAAGGTTTAAGACACTATTTCTGTGTTTAAGAAATATGACATCAAGTAAGGGCTATAAAACTTAAGAACGTAAAAAAGTTAAACAGAAATTAAAGTGGTAAATGAGCCAGAACAGGCTTAATGGCACCCAACAACCTAATGACATGAAAATAGCTTATCCTTAACTATTTTTATCCATGAATACTATAAAATGTCACAGGTTAACGAACGTTGTTGTTGGGGGTGCAGCCGAGTCGATTCCAACGCACAGCAACTATCAGTACAACAGAATGAAACACTGCCCGGTCCTGTGCATCCTCACAGGCGTCACTGTGTTTGAGCCCGCTGCTGTAGCCACTGTGTCAATCCATCTTGTTGAGGGTCTTCCTCTTTTTCACTGACCCTGTACTGCATTAACCTCTACAGCAGAGGTTAATAAATAATAAAAAAACAAATGCTATCATGAGTATGTAGGTATCATGGAAGGTCCAGCACCATTTTGTAGGGAAAGGTATCATGGCTGAAAACTTAGACTCTCACAACTCATCTCCCAAAGATGGTGCTTTCTACCTGATGCACGATCCACACTAGGATCCTCAAATTTCTGAGGAAGGTGTCAACTGCACTGGTAGTTGTTCCACTGGTTAAAACACATACATGGGTAGCGATTTAGGTGATTTACGCCTAGTCTGGATTCAGTCGTAGTTCAAAATTATCAACTACCTGCAAGAATCAATATATTTTATGATTCTAGGCTTGCCTACCGTGTTGGGATCCACCTCCGACACTCTACGCTAGCTTGATTGTTCTGTTACCATGTGGTACACCTGACAGACCAGACTATCCATCTCAACCATGTCATCTTTCATGCCCAGAGCACTGGGAAGAATTCTGGAAAGATATGTCTTACATTTTCTTCACTGAGAATCCTGGGTACCACATCACCTAGTTTTCCTCCTACATTGTTACCCACTTCTCTCATTACCCTTTGTTCATTCCTCCTTATCTCCCTGACCTTTGCATGCTGAACTGCTGGAAAGGAGTCCTAGTCTGGAAGCCTTGGGCTTCCTTTCCGTTCTTTTACTCCCCAGGAACTTCATTTTCAGGCTTACAATTAAAATGAATTCTATATGCTGAAGACTTCTCAAATCATTTCTCCATCTCAGATTCTTCCCTAACTTGAGACCTATAACTCTGTCTCTACTCAACATCTCCACTCAGATATCTAATGTTGTTCTTGTTGTTGGTTGCCATCAAGCCGATTCCAACTCACAGCAACTTCAAATGTTACAGAGTAAAACAGCTCCCTAGGGTTTTCTTGGCTGTACGCTTTACGGATGCAGATCACCAACCATTTTTCCACGGTACCACTAAAAAAAATAGTGACCCTATAGGACAGAGAAGAACTGCCCCATGGGGTTTCAAAGGAGCTGCTGGTGGATTCAAACTGCCGACCTTTCCGTTAGCAGCTGAGCTCTTAACAACTGAGCCACCAGGGCTCCATGGTACCACCACGTAAGTTCAAAGAGCCAACATTTAGGTTAACAGTTGCGCCACCTAGGGACCTCTCAGATATCAAATGGGTACCCCAAAACTAAGCATGTCCAAAACGCCTGCTGTCGCCTGTTCCCCACCTCCGAGATCGGCTACTCTTGCAGTCAAACTTTTTAATCTCCGGTGATAGCAACTGTTCTTCTATCTGCTCATCCCCAAATCTTTAGAGACATTTTTGATGCCCCTCTTTTCTTCTCATGCCACCCATCTGGCAGGCTCTACCTTCAAAATATATCCCTCATTCAACCTGTTCTCGTCACTGTGCTTTCAACACCTTTACCCCACTCACCATCATCTCTCACTTGAATTATGATAATAGCTTCCTAAAAGGTATGCATGCTTTTCTTCTTGAACGGTTCAGTCTATTTTCTACAACTCAGTCAGAGTTATACTCTTACAATATAAATCTAATTTTGTCATTCATCCAATAGAAGCCCCCCAGTGACTTTCCATTTCGTCACGAGTAGCAGTCACTGTCCTTGCACTATCTGGCCTTCTTCATCAAGCTGATCTCATGTTACGACTCCCCCTCCTTCACCCATCTTTAAGTATATGTCCTTCAGGCTACACCAGGGAACATGCTGGGCACAATACACTCTCATAGTCTTTGGCCTATGGGGTGTCTTCCTGGAATGCTCTCCCCTACCATATACCAGTATGATTGGTTTCCTCAGTTACTTCAGGGTTTCATTCTAAAGTCACGTCTTTTCTGGCCAAGTTATACTAAAATTCAATTATATCATAATGTTTATTTCCCTTATTTCCTGCAACATTTTATCCTTGCTACTAAATTAACAAACTATATATTTTTACTTATCTTTTTTTGGCTTGCTCTTCCACTCAAAAGTAACTTCCCAGGGGGCAGGGCTTTTTTTTTTTTTTTTTAAGATCACATATAATTTCCTTTACATGAAATATCCAGAACAGGTAAATCCACAGAGAAAGAAAGCCAACTAGATGTTGCCAGGGGCTGAGAGGAGAGAAGAATGGGGAGTAACTGCCTAATGGGCATGGGGGTTTCTTTTCGAAGTGAAGAAAATATCTTGGGACTAGACAGAGGTGAAGGTTGTGCAACACTGTAAATGTACTAAATGATTAATGGTTAATTTTATGTTATGTGAATTTGACCTCAATAAAAAAAATCCACAAAATACTACTATGTAGTTACTCTGCACATTTTTAGTTCACGTTGAATGTTTTTTAACATAAGTTCAAATACTTCCAAAGGATGTAAGTTCTAGTATATTATAAATAATAACATTTTAAAATAAAACCATTACATCATTCTTTTAAATATAATCATACATTAATGCTCTAGTAATTCGATACCTCATCATGTTTTTAAAAATACACGAACAAACCTATTAATTCACTGACAGAAATTTTGTATCATTTCTTTTTCACCATTAACTATATTTTTATTACACTTTCCCACAGATTTTTTTTAATCAACTGGACTGTAACTCTTTTTTATTTTTCCTCATTCAAAAATTTATGTACAAATGGTTTTGTGAGATTGGTTGCAATCCCCGCAAATGTGTTAGCTCTCTCCCCCTTTCCCTCTCCACCAGGTCTCCCTGTGTCCCTTTCTGCCTTCTCATCTTTGTTCTTAGGCAGGTGTTGCCCGTTTGTTCTCCTGTACTTGACTGAACTAAGAAGCTCGTTCCTCACTTGTGTCATTCTTTGTTTTGTAGGCCTGTCTAATCTTTGTTTTGTTTTTGTTCATTTAATTTGTTTTATTGTACTTTAGATGAAGGTTGACAAAGCAAACTAGGTTCTCATTAAACAATGAATACACTTATTGTTTTGTGACATTGGTTGCCAATCCCACGACATGTAACACTCTCCCTTTTCAACCCTGAGTTCCCCATTACCAGCCTTCCTGTCCCCTCCTCCTGCCTTTTGGTCCTTGCCCCTGGGCTGGTGTTCCCATTTAGTCTTTGTTTTATGAGCCTGTCTAATCTTTGGCTGAAGGGTGAACCTCAGGAGTGACTTTGTTACTGAGCTGTAAGGGTGTCCAGAGGCCATACTTCCAGGTTTTCTCCAGTCTCTGTCAGACCGGTAAGTCTGGTCTTTTTTTTTTCCGGGGGGGGGGGTGAATTTGAATTTTGCTCTACATTTTTCTCCTGCTCTATCCAGGACCCTCTGTTGTGATACCTGGCAGAGTAGCAGGTGACGGTCACTGAGGACTACCTGGTTCTTGTAGGCTCAGGCTGGTGGAGGCTGTGGTTCATATGGTCCATCAACCGTTTGAACTAATAATTTCCTTGTGTCTTCCGTTTTTCTCACTCTCCTTTGCTCCAGATGGGATGGGACCAATAGATGTATCTTAGATGGCCGCTTGCAAGCTTCTAAGACCCCAGATGCTACTCATCAAAGTAAGATACAGACCAGACTCTTTATGAACTGTGTTATGCCAACTGACCTACACGTGCCCCTAGACAGTGGTCCACAACCCTCAGCCCCAATAACTCAATTGCTCAAGGTGTTTGAATGTATCTAGGAAGCTTCTATGACTTTGCCTTGGTCAAACTGTGCTGACTTCCTCTATATTGTGTGTTGTCTTTCCCTTCACCAGTGCTAACACTTGTCTACTATCTAGTTAGTGATTTCTCCTCCCCACCCCTCCCCTCCCTTATACCCATCAAAGATTTTTTTTTTTCTGTATGTAAACTTTTTCTTGATTTTTTTTAATAGTGGTCTCATACAATATTTGTCCTTTTGCGATTGGCTTATTCACTCAGCATGATGCCGTCCAGATTCATCCATGTTGTGAGATGTTTCACAGATTCATCCTTATTCTCTGTCGTTACATAGTACTCCATTGTGTGTATGGACCATAGTTTGTCTATCCATTCATCTGTTGATGGGCATCTAGGTTGTTTCCATCGTTTTGCTATTGTGAGTAATGCTGCAATGAACATGGGTGTGCATATGTCTATTTGTGTGTCGACTAGGACATATTCCTAGTAATAAGATTGCTGGATTATATGGTATTTCTATTCTAGCTTTTTAAGGAGGTGAAGAGGCAGGGCTTTTTGGTAGTGTTGTTTAAAATTGCTAGAATCTAGAAAACTTCCAGACATGTAACACTCAGTAAATATTTATTAAATGAACTGATGAGAGATCTTGACACCTGTATTATTTGTGATACAAGCTGCTGTAATTTTAAAAAAGGGTTAATAATACAGTGCTTCAAAAAAAAAGACAACTGCAGTTTCTCTCATGTAGAAGTCCAAGCAGGCAATGAACAACTGGGATTTTGGCTTCACAGTGCTAGTGACTGACACTGCTTCTAACTCCCTGCTTTGTCATCTCTGTTGCATGGTTTAAGATGCTCTTCACATTATTTCTGATTTCCAGCCAGGGGGAAGCAGGGGAAAGGGCAACGGAGGGCATGACCCTCTTTCCGTTTAAGCACAACCCAGAAGTTATTCATCTTCTTTCTACTCATATCCCATTCGCAGTACTTAGTCACAGAGTACACCTAACCACAACAGAGATTTGGAAATGCAGGATTTAGTCTAGGTGACCGTGAACCCAGCTAAAAGAAGGTGAAAACGGACACTGGATAACAACTGGCCATGTTCTTTGTCCAAACTCCTATCTCCCAAACCCACTTCAAGCACAATGAAATATACCCAAGACAGTTCCGTTAATCCCGTCTGACTAGAGGAAACCTCACGATAAGGGCACTGCCCACACACCAACAGGCTTGGCTTGACATTTCTAAAGGTTTCCCACTCATTCATTACTCAAAAAATATCCTTAAGACAGCCAGCAACTCCCTCTTCAAGCTCCTATACCTAAGTATGCGTCTCATCCTTACAACCAAGTCCTAATTACCACATGATTTATACTGCTTTAGAAGCTACAGGCATATATGTCACCTGTTCCAAGCTTTTAAATCCTACTCCAACTCCTATTTTCAGCCTGTTCCACCCTGCCTCCTCCCTCTTCACAGAATCTCACACGTCTTTAGTGAAAAGACCCTCGCCCCGATTATGGGTCCCTAGATCCTCATCTCTCTTTTCCTGGCAACTCCACCCTTGTCCTGTAAAGTCCTTCCAGGATATGCCTTGGTGATGGACAGATTTGACCACTATAAACCATCTACAAAATAGTTAAGTGGGTAAGAAGGATATATTTATATATGTATTTTCACTAAGGCAAATATATATATATACATATATATATGTTTGTGTGTGTGTCTGTTAAAAGGAAATATATTTTTAAAAAGTCTCCAATAAAATATCCCTGAAGGATATTGCTAAGATCAGACCCAAAATCAAGTATTAATACTTTTTTTTTATGTAAGATGTGCTAGCAGATACTGATTTCCTTTAACTTAAATATAGGATACCAAGAAGAAAACAGAAAACACAAAGTGGGTCAAACTTATCTTCCCCTCTGTACTTTGTGTTACTGGCAAGACTGCTTCTCTGTATTTTAGAAAAAAATAAATCAAGCAGCCACCCAAAAGGCAGGAAAAATGCTGGGAAATTTTCGCTGAGGACCACTTCTTTACTTAATGGAAGTGTACAGAAAGGGAGGGATGATCAACAGCAATGCCTTGAATAAGTCAAGAAGAAAATAAAAATTTGGCTTAAAGTCCTCCAAACTGCAATTTCTCATGACAACTCAGGTAAAATGAAAATATAAAAACAAATTACCACATACCTGTGACAACAGCCACAAGAAAGACTTTGGGAACAGCACTGGACATCTAATAGTCCCCTCTATGCTCTAACTGGAGCCCTGGTAGTGTAGTAGTTAAGAGATTGGCTGCTAACCAAAAGGTGGGCAGTCTGAATCCACCAGGCACTTCTTGGAAACCCTATGGGCAGCTCTACTCTGTGCTATAGGGTCACTATGAGTCGGAATCAACTCGATGGCCATGGGTTTGGTTTTGGTTTTGGTATGCTCTAACATGGACCCCTCCCATTTCCTAAAGGAAACTGCAAATCAATTATCTCCTTCTCCTGTAACTCATTACCCAGTTCCTCCTGTTTCTTCAAACTCTTATTTGACTAGCTACTAGTTGGAATTCACTCGACGGCAACGGGTTTGGTTTTGGTACTTTTTACTCTCAGCAGATAAAAATGCTTAAGCTTTTTTTTTATTTCATTCATAAAAGGACAAAAATAATTTAGACCGTCTAGTTTTTCCTCTGCACAGTCAAGCATCTTGAAAAGCTCTCTCTGATTCTCCTCTTCTTCACTCTTAAACATGTGGCCATCAGGCTACTACTAGGAACACTTAGCAAAACTCCTCTCAAAGCTAGTTCCCTTACTGCCAAAACTAGACTGTCACCTCTTCTCTTACTGGACCTCTCTGTAATATCTAAATCTGTAGATCGGTTACCTCTTTTCCTACTCTTCTCCCCACGCATTTTCAGGGCACTATGTTGTCTAAAATAATAGTGATCTTCATTTTCTCAAGGTTCAACTCTCTGGTCCTTAAATGCTGTACCTGCAGCTCATTCCCATATACCAATTGTTCTTCTCACAACTTCCACTGCCCATGGAGGAATTTAAAGCATACTCTGCAAACTTAGTTTGTTTCTTTAGCCAGACCTACCAGGAGCATCCACTTCATCTGATCAGTCTTCATCCTGACCCATTCTGAAGAAAGGACCGAGGTATGATGTCTGGGCTTTTACAGATTCTTCTGGGCACCAAGGAAAATCCCAACCCCTATACCAAAAAAACCAAACCCATTGCCATCGAGTCGATTCTGACTCATACCAACCCTAAAGGACAGAGTAGAACTGCCCCATAGGGTTTCCAAGAAGCGGCTAGTGGATTCAAACTGCCGACCTTCTGGTTAGCAGCTGTAGCTCTTAACCACTACTATGCCACCAGGGTTTCCCCTGACTCATCTATAAGACTGATAAACTGAATGTACTCATGAAGAAATACCCTGCTCTGGTCTCTACGCCACACAATTATTTGGTGGCTGTTTTTCACTGTCACAAGTCAATTGAGCATAAACAGAGTAAGACAGACATACAGAGTAGGGCAGACACACCTTCATATTTGCTCTTAAGGCCTTTAACTGAATGAATGAAGCCAGCTGCATTATTGAGGGTACACTCTTTACTTGACATCAACTGGTTATAAATGTTAATCACACCTACAAAATACTTGTATTTGACCAAACAACTAGGCACCACAGCCTAACCGTGTTGGCACGTAAAGTTAGCCCTCAAATACACTACAAGACTATTCTGAGTTGAGAGCAAGTTAGACATTAACCAAAGTTTGGGTTACAAATAAAAGATACATATAAAAGAAATTATAAGAAAGGATAAGAAATACAGCAAAAAAGACAACCTACAAAGCATAAATGGTAATAATTCTCAAAAGTAAGAAGAATCTGATGCATCTTTGTAGTCATATGACATTTAAAAGATCTGAAACTATATGCTTGAGTTTTGGGATAATTCTGATGAAACCCAGTCTTTAAAAATTGAATCATACAATTTTTCCAGCTACCATTTCTCGAAAATGTTTTTTTAATGAGAAATATACATAATGACATAAGTGAAGAATTCAAGTATTCTACTATCAAATATCTTTCAGAAGACCCATCTTGTGAATTTCTTTAAAATTTAGGTGTTTTGGCAGCCAGAATAACAATGTCATATCCAACTCTTTCCATTCTTTACAGGAGATTTTAATTCAACTAATACGCACTTATTCTGTATGTTCCTATAATCTCTCAAATCACGTAAAGTATAAGTCACTATCATGCTTTCAAAATACATGCGTACAAGTACTGATAGTATTAGCTTAGATACAGAAATATGTCTACTTTTGTGAGGCTCTCTAAGATTAACTACAAGTCATTAGAAAACTGTAAGTCACTAGAAAGATATTAAGAAAAATTCTGAACTTAGAAACAAAGATGTGAAGAATTTGGTAAATGACCTTTAATGTGACTTTGACCTGGCATGCTGTGATAAAAGAAAACATAACCTAGCTGATCTTTGTAAACTGTCCTTGAGACATATGTCCAAACAAACTCTCTCTAACTTTGAAAAAATATGCAACATTAAGCTAATCTCTAACCCTGGAGAGAAGATATAACATACTAGCCTTTAACTTCACACTAGCCCCTTATCGTGTAAGGCCAAGGTGAGAAATTCACATCTAAACTCTGAATTTCTGCTCACTCACTAAGAGAAGGCAAAGACAGAATCTCCCTCTACCGTCTGACTGTTGGGAGACTGAGATTCTGTCTGCTGCCATCCACCCCAGATCACAGCTATAAGGGACCTCCACCAAGTTTGAGGTACGGTCAAGCCTTCTTCTCGAGATCATTTGTTAGAGGTAAAAGCCTGGAATCTAAATATTTGAACTCTAACCATCGAGCTAATATTGTAACTGTAAATTCTCATTATCTGGCCCTAAATGAATGTCATGAGGTCTAAATCGTGTGCCTTGCAATGACTACCTTGCAATAAACCAAAGGAGTTTGTGGATGACAAACCTATTTAATTTCTAAGGTTAAAATTCTACACAACAGCACTCAAGGAATTTATAAGTTTACTTTGCTTAATCCATTAACAATGTAACTTTAGGATACCTTTTCTTTTTTAATGCCTAAAAAAACCTCATTAAACCCCTGCAACAGCATTTCATATCAAAGATTAAGCCTTTATCTTTCAAGTATTATTACAAATGAGAAATATCCCTAGGTATATTTCTAGATCTGATATGCTATGTGGTATTTTAAAGCTGTCTATTGGCATAAATTTTGATATAAGGTTATACACTGGATTTATGACTATCAAAATTACTTCTTACAAATCTTTCTTTATAAGAGAGATTTTCTTTGTAAGAAAGATTCCTAGTATTCAAATTATGTCTTTCAACAATTTTTAAAAGTAAAGACTAAGCATCATCATTACAATAAAATTTCTGTTACTGTCTGTGGTAGGCAGAATAATGGCCCCTAAAGATCTCCACATCCTAATCCCTATAGCCTGTGAATATGTTACCTTACCTGGCAAAAGGGCTTTTGCGAAGTGATCAAGGATCATGAGACAGAGAAGAGTATTCTAGATTATCTAGGTGGGCACAATCAAATCATGGGGTCCTCATGGTCTCGGGGAACATCTAGCTCAATTGGCATGACACAGCTTATAAAGACAATGCTCTACATTCTACCCTGATGAGTAGTGTCTGGGGTCTTAAAAGCCTGTGAGTGGCCATCTAAGGTACTCCACTGGTCTCATCCCTTCGGAAGGCAAGGGAGAATGAAGAGAACAGGATACAAGGAAAAGATTAGCCCCAAGAACTAACTGTCCACAGCTACCAAGGCCTCCACCGGACTGAGTCCAGTACAGCTAGGTGCTGCCTGGCTACCACCACTGACTGCTCTGACCAGGATCACAACAGAGGGTTCTGGACAGAGCTGGAGAAGGATGTAGAGCATAATTCTAACTCACAAAAAAAGACTAGATTTACTGGCCTAAAGGAGACTAGAGAAACCCCAAGAGTATGGCCCCCAGACACCCTTTTAGCTCAGTGGTGAAGTTACCTCCTAGGTTCACTGTTCAGCCTGGGAGTGGACAGCCCCGTAAAACCAAATGAGACTAACGAGGTACAGGAGTCCAGTGACAAGGGCCAGAAAGCAGAAGGGGACAAGGAAGCTGGTGATAGGGAACCCAAGGTTGAGTAAGGATATTGTTGATGTGTTGTGAGATTGTTAACCATTGTCATAGGGCAACATTTGTAGTAACTGTTAAATGAGAAACTATTTTGTTCTGTAAGCCTTCATCTTAAGTGAGAATAACAGCACAATTGGAAGAGCGTAGTCAATGTCACTGAACTGTGCATGTAGAAATTTTTGAAATGGTGTATCTTTGGCTATGTGTATTTTCACCAAAAAAAAAAAAAGGTTGAGAAGTTAGAGGGTTGATATGTTGTGGGGTTGTTAACCAATGTCATAAAACAACATGTGTACTTCTGTTTCATGAGAAACTACTTGTTCTGTAAGCCTTCACCTGAAGTACAATAAAATAAATAAATAAAAAATCACAGGGTCCTTCTAAGAGGGAGGTGGAGGCCAGTGTCAGAGTAGGTGATGTAATCATGGAATCAGAAGTCAAAGAGTGGGGCCACAAGCCAAGCAATGCATACAGCCTCTGAAACTGGAAAAGATTCTCCACTAGAGCCCCCAGAAGACAGATAGCCCTTAACACAACCCATAAGACCCATTTCAGACTTCAGACCTCCAGAACCATGAGATAATTCATGTGTTTTGCTTTAAGTCATTGAATTTTTGGTAATTTGTTACAGCAGTAACAGAAAACTAATACACTGTCCAATTTTTTTTTTTTTTCCTTAAAGAAAAGTAGATAAATAGCTATTTGTATGGCTTCAAGAACAGAGCCTGAGTTGCCAGGGTCTAGCTTACTGCTGGGTTGCTTGATTTACAAAAAGTAAAATAAAATTGATTCTATTTTTAACCACAGGAGTTATTTTACTTAAATTGAATTTGATGTTAACATAATCAGGAATTTGAAGCTTGCTTTGTTTTGCTTTCCCTTGGCTTCTGAACAATGGCTGATGCTACAAAAGGTCTGAGTTCTTCATGATTGAATAATGATCTGGGCCTCCAATGAGACCATCACGAATGGACTTTGCTTCGCTGTGTATATTCTCAACAAGAACAACAAAATAAATAAAATTTAGAAGGAGAAAAAAAGAAAAAAGAACTCATGTGACAACTAGAATGGAATTAATAAGAATGTTGACACACTGAGAAAAATGTAATCAATGTCACTGAATAATTTGTGCAGAAATTGTTAAATGGAAACCTAATTTGCTGTGTAAATGCTCATCAAAAACACACAAAAACCTACTAAAAAATTAATAATAATAAGAGACTTAGCATTAGATCAGGCCATTTCCATTAGTCCTTTCCCTATCATTAGGCTCTGTCTAAAAACTTCTATGTTTAAAACTACACAATGAATTGACAAATTTACTCAAAACTCATTTGAAAAGTATTAGGTAGCTAAGAAATTCCGAGGAGAGTTTGTTTTTCCACTTCAAACTTGTTGTTGTGTGCCGTTAAGTCGATTATGCCTCATAGGGACCCCATGTGACAGAGAACTGCCCCATAGGGTTTTGAAGGTTGTAATCTTTACGGGAGGAGATTGCCAGGTCTTTGTCCCAGGGAGCTCTGGGTGAGTTTGAACCGTCAACCTTTTGGTTAGCAGAGGAGGGCTTAAATGTTCTGCCACCAAGGTTCCTCTACTTCAAACTAAGAGCTGTCATTTAATATAAAAATTCAAGATGTTGTCATATACTATATATATTAAGCTTTGTCTTTTAACACTGATGATTTTATCTGCCTTCTATATGTATACAAAAAGGCATCAACTAACATTTTGGGATGGGGTAGGGTGGTGAGGAAGAACTGATATTAAAGGCCTAGTCTGTCTATTTAATTTGAATTTTCTAAATTCTTTTCATTTCTGTGCATGAAAATTAAACCTGAGTAGTATTTTCAACTTCTGGTTTTACTAAATATACTCTCACATTAAAGATTTCTTCTGATCTGACTTATGTATCACAACCTTTAGTTTTCTTCTTAAAGTTAAAAAAAAACTGCTTTAAAGATATTCAAAAGCCATGTTTATTATTACTTACAACATTCACTATTTTGTTGCATGTGTTCTTTCCCACGCTATTACACTGTTCCAACTGGCTCCACTGTGCTAAATCATCTTAAAAATAATGTGAAAGAATACAACGATGAAGCAAGCAAGTTTATTTTAGCAACTTGGATGATTTCTCAACGACACTTCATTGCCCTTCTCCCAGTGTTTTGGTCTGCATTATGTAACACCTATTCCCAGTTCTATTTGGAGTTCTAAGATCCATACAGTGAAAAAGATAGACTCCAACACTAATGTTGACGTTAGTGAGTAGAACATAGGAGGAACTTTTAAGATGCCTTTTTCGGCCTCAGGATTTCACACACACACACACACACACACACACACACACACACGTTTCTCACTGAATGATGTGAATCTTCTTCATATTACACAACAAAATAATGTCTACATGAAAAATGAAAAGGTCATTCATGCTATCATTTTATCTAAACACATATAGATATAAAAAATATGTTTTAAGCCTTAGTATCCACTAACATTCAAAATTTACTGAAGATTTGGAAATTTAAAAGATGTGAAAATGTTCAAGTTCAAAATTTAGTGCATAGTGGACTAAAAATAATTCCTCTTCTTACCATTTTCTCATAGAAAGATCAGAAAGAACATAGTGAGATTTTACTCTGCGGAAGCAAAAAAAGTAGGAGTAACCTTCCCATTTTTCAGCAGCATCCCTGGAGAAAGAAAGTTCACTTATCTTAGCCAGTTATGATCAATCTGACTACCCTGATATCGTATGAGTCACGTCGTTAGGAATATACCGGAATTTCATGGCAATTCAAATGCCAAGCAAATAAACAATAGTTTACCTTTCTTTTCTATCTAGATGTATCAATGTATTTATTTTCTCTGTGAAGTGTGCGTATGCGAGAGAGAAGTGAAGTTAGGCTGTGTGCATCCACTTGAAAGAATATGGTCCCATTAAGAATGAACAACTGAAGAAAATGGAAATGGAAGAAATGTTCCTGAAGTCACGAACAGAGAAGAAATGAAAGAACTATCCCTCCCTTTAGCCCAGTGTACAAATGTCCTCATGTCCTTTTTTTTTAAATCATCAGTATGGACTGTTTGAAATATTAAGTATCTATCAAAACTTCTTCAAAGAATTTTTAAGACTGGTATTGCAGAACTTATTTTTGTTGTGTCTAAAACAAACAAAATCTGTTGTCTTCCAGTAGATTCCTGCTCATGGGGACCCATGTGTTACACAGTAGAGCTGCTTAATATGATTTTCGTGACTTTACAGACGGAGACCTGGTGGTGCAGTGGTTAAGCACTCGGCTGTTCACCGAAGGGTCGGCAGTTTGAACCTCCCAGCTGCTCCTTGGGAAAAAGATACGGCAGTCTGCTTCCGTAAGGGTTTACAGCCTTGGAAACTCAGTAGGGCAGTTCTACTGTGTTCTACAGGGTCGCTATGAGTTGGAATCGACTCGATGGTAATGGGTTTTGGTTAATCTTTACAGAAGCAGATCATCAGGACTTTCTTCCGTGGTGCCTCTGTGTGGGTTCAAACTGCCAACCGTTAGATTAGGAGTGGAACACAAATCTTCTGCACCACCCACAGACCTCCGGTATTTGTGGTACAGTTGGAATTGCTGGATGGGATTTCAAAAGCAAATAATAAACTGAGAAATAGCCTATTTTCTGATTTAAAAAAAAGTCCCAAACATGAATGCTTATTCATATTGACAAAACATTCAATTACTTGAAGGAATGCAGGATGACTTGTGCCCTAAAATGGCATTTAGGAAAATTGGGTGGTTCCTGCTAGTCAAGGAGTAGCAGACGAGTAGAAATTTCCATGTGATACTAAAGTGTAAATTTCCAGTGCTGAGAAGGGGAGCTGGCATGAGTACATGCTCAATAATTATTTCATGAATGAATGGACGGATGACCTTGACTGAGTCACTAATCTCTCAACTTCTCAAGTCTCTCATACATAAAATTAACATCCTAGATAACAAATCAATCCAGCATCACGGTTCCGGGTCAAAGCTAGCAGTTTTGTCAAACACTTACTATTAGTATTTTTTATGTAAATGATACCGTCCCTCATTTTCTTTTCCCTTCATTATGCAAGCGCTTCTATCTAACTGGCCAGAGAGGAAACTCGCAACTCCTCGAAAATACCTTTAGGCCAAAAACAAGACAACAACAAAAAGACACTGAGTGAAAACAGGAATCATACAGACATCCGTTTCTGAGATTCTCACCTATGAGATAAAGTGAGGAAGATGGAAATAATAAGATGTGAATTAATGAAATCTGACACAAAAAAGGGGTGGTTACATTTCTACTTTAGATTTAGACCTTTTACATTTTTTAATATGAAGAAGGACATAATAAATTTTAAAATCAATTTTTTTCTATTTAAAAATTAAATTTTTGTTAATTCATTATTTAAACGGGATTTGGTGTTTGTAAACATGTTGTTTAAAATCTGAAATAAAATTTTAACATTGCTATCTTAGTTCCAACATTAAAATACTGCAGCTTGACCTCATTACTAGATATCATCAACTCTTTTGCAAAAGGTTCCAATTTTTTGTTTATTGTTTTTATTTTATACAACTAAATGATGGCCATTGAAGACAATCTGCAAAATACAAGAAATGACAGGATTTATTTTTTGTTAATTTTAAACCGCAAAAAAAACTACTAAAATATTTTAAGTACCTTCAGTGTTTTACACCAGGTGCATATTAAAATATGCAAGATGTTTTATATAAAAAGTTTTAATACATACTTATGTATTCAAATTTATCCATCTGTTCTGATGTAAATTCTCTATTAGTTTTTAGCTAAGGTGGTTCTCTGCCATTGTGAAACTCAAATTATCAAAAATATGTGCTTATTTTATTCTGCTAAGATTTTTATATTACTTCTTAGTATTTAACATTTTAAATAATGCAAAATTTATTTTGGCGTTAGCTGTGCTTCTCACATATCTCAAACCCATTATTTAATAAATGACTTGTTACCAGAGCAGCAGTTCATTGACAAGCTTCCCTTTCTCTGGCAATTTTAGATCACCAAAATGTCAGCTGCAGTGCTGGCCAGGCCTTTCTTCCTCACCATGCTGCAGTATCCACAGTTCTAACAAAATCAAAACCAAACCCGTTGCCATCAAGTCAATCCCCAACTCATAGTGACCCTACAAGACAGAGGAGAAATGCCCCATAGGGGTGTCATAGAAGCAGCTGGTGGATTCAAACTACCGACCTTTTGATTAGCAGCTGAGCTCTTAACCACTATGCCACCAGGGCTCCCAGCCTCACAGGACCCAGAATAACCAAGGAGGGAGAGGTCCTGGAGTAGGAAAGTAAGAAAACCATGAATTAAGTATTAATGTTAAACCCGCTTTATTAGCTCTGATATTTTTTCCTTAAATGTTTATTCATATACAATAACTTTCTACGATCAAACTAGCGTCTTTGGCACATTTACTACTTCATTAATTGTTTACACTTAGAGTAAAATGTAATAGAAGATTAGTTTTGTCCATGATAGACATACACAGAGACTTCGTGGAGGTGACTGAGAAGCACAGAGAGATCCAGGCTTTCATCCATCTTTTCTTGCAGGCTTGACACTTGACACTTTGTAACAATGCTTTCGGGGAAGAAGGAGCAACCGCTGATGGCACTAGGGTTTCCCGTCCATTTCCTCTCACCTGCTGTAAGAGTCCTGAGGGAAAAACAGTCCGGTGTTTCATGTGTTTTCAGTAAACAAAAATATAAATAGAATCATATCATGAAAACAGAAGGCTAGGAGGAAGAAATGAAATTAGCACTTGCTTCTAGCAGCTTCCCAGCAGACAGTAGGAGTAGCCTCTCAACTTTCAACTTTGGTTGCCTTTAAAAAAGGTAAATTTGCTCTGGGAAGTCCCTCCTAAAAATGCTATTCCTTTTTCCAAAAAGAAAAGCAGAAAGGTGAAAATGAAGAAGGGCAAAAACACCAGGGGTAATTTTTAGCCTAAATTTTCTCTGCAAAACATTTACAGAAGTCATTCAGAGAAAAACAAAAGAATCATAAGTCTGGAATAATTTAATGCTTGTCTGTGACCTTTGATTAATATGACTTATAATTGAATTGTTATATTAAATTTTTCACAACAACAATAAAAATGTTAAGCACTGTAAAAATCTGCTGGAAAGTAAGGGTAGTGGAAAACGTCGCTGAACAGGACGGAGCACTTTGAAATAGACCTGACTACTAGGTTACTTTTCTCTGTAATATGAAGGGATTCTAGTGAAATTCCTTAAACCCTAAACCCATGCTTCCTTCATAAGTGAATATAATAGCTTCATGTATGCAATGATCCATTGAAAACCACTGTAGGAAATCAGGTAGAAAGCTGAGTGCATAAATCTAAAGATATTATTGCATTAAGCAATTTTTCAGAAAGCACTTAAAATAGTTTCTTTGCTCATCACTAAGTTATTCACTCAGATGAACAAACGTATTAGTGAACTACACTGAAAAACAACTCAAAAATGTACAAAATCATTTCAATTCAATGTTAAAAAGGCATTTCAAAGTATATCCCCATTACTCCTTATATCCTTCATACCACAGATAATTTAAGTTAGTCACGGTAATTATATTACCTTAAAACAAAAACAAATCAGTGGCAGTCGAATCAATTCTGACTCCTGGTGACCCCATGAGTGTAGAACCCCATGAGTGTAGAACTGTACTGTAAAGGGTTTTCAGTGGTTGAGACCTTCCAGAATCAGATCTCCAGGCCTTTCTTCCCAGGCCCCTCTGGGTGGATTTGAACTTCCAAACTTTCAGCTAGTAGCTGAGCACTTTACCATTTATGCCACCCAGGGATAGCTACACTATCCTGGCCGGTTTTTATTTTAGAAAGGGTCATGTGATGCAGTTGTGACCATGTGACCCAATTCCGTGCTCGGGTTTTCTGGGAAAGGTTTTCTCACCCTTACCAAGAGATACAAGAATTATTCTCTTGCTCCCCTGGACACTGCTTTATCTAGATATGATAGCTGGACTTGCTTGTAATCATGATATTCAAGACTGCAGTCAAAGTTATCACACAGAGAAGAGCAGAAAACAGAGACTGAAATAATCTGGATGTTCAGTCACATAATTACGGAGCTGAATTAATCAGACTAGAAACCAGCTCACCTTTGGTTTCTTTATATGTAAGATAATGAATCAAGTTATTTTAAATCTATTTTGAGTTTGGTTTTCAGATGCTTGCAAGCACAAAGCACCCTGGATGATAGTGAACGAGTGTACATGCTCCAACATATCCATTTAAGACAATAAATCTTCTGGAACATATTGTTGGCGACAGCTGAAATATTCTGGAAGAGTAACTTTACTACTAAATGTTACACAAATTTTTTAAAAATAAATACAGTCTGTACCTAGTCAGTCTTATAGTGCATATAGCGTGGCTGCAGTTACTATAACCCACTGCAAATAACATCACTGTACATTCAAATGGCTCTTATTTTTCCCAATAATATAGAGTTATAATTGGTAACTGACAGAAAACTGGTGACTGCAATTTATTCGTGATATACAGGCATAATTTCTATACTAAACTATATAGAAATATTAAGTAACCACATTCATTATATATATTCATTATACTTGTAATAATTTGTTCCTCTTTTATATCAATTATAAATTGTATTGCCTCTATTTTTATTCAAAATTGAAATTTTTTTTTTTTTTTAATGTTATCAGAGCAACCACAGCATATAAATGTTTAGGCTCACGATGTCCCAAGAGGTGATTCAACTCCTTTCTTTCAATATAGTGACTAGTGGAGTTTGTATAGGATAGGGGCAGATAGCAGAAAATCTGGAGACAGACTGTTGGGTTTGCATTTGAGGTCTACCATACACCAGCTCTGTGAAGCACAGAGAGTAAGCTGATCACTCTGGCTTCAGTTTCCTCATATGCAAAATGGGACAGCAAAGAGCAGTCAACTCTAACAGATGCTCTAGGCTGGAATGAGATAATGTGCTTAGTGCTCCTGGTCCATAGCAAGTACTCAGAAATGTTAGCTACTTTTGCTTCTGTTAAGTCAAGCCATGCTTTTATTGTTATGTCTTTAAACCTTAAGAGTCAACATCACACGGGCCCCAGAACATTTTTAAGAGAAAATTTTTGTGCTTCTAGATAAAGATGAACATATACATTTAATTTTGTCTCCAAAACCCTACTAACACTGTAGTAAATAGATGTATATATTTTTTTTTTTTTTCAAACTGAAAAGGATAAAGAAGGGAAAAATAGAAAAAGAGACAACAGTGACAAAATCATGGAAGCTGGCAATCAGATGGATGGAGGCCATATCTGAAGCCCATGATGGGAAAGCTAAGAGCCAAATGTCTGTAGGCTGAAAATACTCAGTCAGCTCAGTAATTAGCAGCACCAGGCACATCTAGAACTTGGACTAAGGAGGGTTGCTAAAATAAAGAATATTGGGTTAAATCTCCATGACAAACTACAACCAAGTGACCTTACATGAGTACTGAACCCTAAAGTTTGAGACATCCCGCACTCTTCCCCAGTGAGGCTCCCATAACTCTAGCAACCACATTCTGACCTTCCAGGTAGGAGACTGTCCTGCTCTCTGGGGAACGTGATCATATTAAGAGGGAAGACCTAAATATACAACACCCAAAGATTCCCTCCACGATGGCTCATCCATATTCAGCTACAGAAAAGCTCAAAGGAAACAACCCACAATTGCTTGACTTAAACAGTACTTGACTTAAACATTAGGTCTATGGTAAATCTCCCCTGCAGTCTCAGAGATTCCACTTTACCTTTCAGGCCTCCATGGTGGCAGAGGGGGATGTCACAAGTGTGGAAGGATATGGAGAAAACAGAAGTTGTGCAGGAAGAAGGATTTTTTAAAAAAAAATCTATAATCGATATCTTCAACAAGAAATGAAAAGATTGTTGCTTTTGTTAGTTAGTTACAGTTGTATCGGCTCTGATTCATGGTGACCTTATGTATAACTGAACAAAGTGCTGTCCATTTCCGCAACATTTTCAAGATGGTTGGTATGTCTGAATCTATTGTTGTGCCTACTGTGCAGTCCATTACATTGAGGATCTCCCTCATTTTTGCTGACCCTCTACTTTATCAAATATGGTGTGCTTTCTAGCAATTGTGAAAAACATTATTCAAACACCTTAAGAGAACTACAACAATAACAAAGCTCTTTAAAGTGAGAAAGGACAATCGTTAAGAAAATGAAAATCAGAACACATGTTTTAAAGGTAATAGTGAACTTGTCCAAAGTTGTTCCCCTGCAATACAGCTTTCAGAAAGGAGTTGACCCTCTGAAAGGTTCTGAAAACTGTCTAGAACCAATGATTAAGACTGACCAGACTAGACAATCTATGCAAGTTCTTGGCTCTTAACAATGTTGACCCTCTGCCCGCCACAGATGAGCATAATCTGCATTCTGAGGTGTTCATCCAATTCCTAACTATCTTTCCAGTGCTTTCTTTCGCTACTAGCCATACAGCCATTGTAGATTGAAATTATAGTGGTTGCTGATTAAGTAGGGCACGGTGCTTAGAGAAAAATGCTTTTAGAGACCACCCTGATGATTATGTGGTACATTGAAAACTAAGGGCTAGCACAGGTCAATTATTTTAGACTGTATCCTTTTAGGCTGACCCCAAAGGAGTTGGCTGCCTGCTGAGCTCTAAGGAAACTAGCTATAGTCCATGGCTTAAGGCAATAAGTCATAGTAAGCTATCAGAGTTGAAGCCCAGACCCCCCATCACTCCAGGACAGGGGTTGATATTTCCCCAAACTAAAATGCCAACGTGCAAGTCCTGCGGCTTCCATGTAATTTTGTGCAGCCATAACAAAAATTCTTGGACTTCAGACTCCTGGTATTATGGCCATGGCCCACCAAAATGCTGTATTGACTGATTTAAAGCAAATATTCGGCCACGTCATGCTGTTATGGTATCCAGACTCCTAATTCAGAGATAAAAACTCTCAAAAAGTAGATCCAAAAAAAAGAGAGATGGAAAACCGGAAATAAAAAACTGCAAAACTGGAGGACTAACCCAGAAGTCCATCACCTGAATAACAGTACAAGAACATTTAAACTCAGATAACAAAACGTAGGAAATCATCAACTAAATAATCTACCTAAAGTTGGGTAATCTAACTGGAGTTCCCCATACTGAAATATATTAGTTCCAAATTAAAACAGTCTCCCTGGAACCCACCACGACAGATTAAAATATGCCCACAATAAAGCAAATCTTTCTGTAAATTATAACAAAGAAAACATTCAACAATTTCCAAAAGGAAAAAAAAATCAGTTTATTTGCAAAGGACAGAAATCAAAATGGTTTTCACTTTCTCAACAGCAATGCCAGAAGCAAGATAACAATAAAGCAATGCCTTCAATTTTCCAAGTAAAAATTATTTCCAATCTAATTTTTTTTTACCCAGTCCAACTATCAAAGCCTCAAAAATTTTGTTTTTATACACCCTTTCTTAGGAAGCTACAAGATGGTGTCTTTCAGCAATACAATCAAGAGGCAGTCAAAAGATACAGAAAACGAGAGATGGGATCAGGAGAGAAGACAAGGATATCTTCAAAAAGGTAGTGAAATGAGATCCCAGTGGAAGTAGATCAGCCCTCAGCCCAAGGGCCGTAGTTCTCCCCATTCTTTCCCCTGCAAGTGTCCCAAGGCTTCAGGAAATCCACAACTCACCCTGCAGCCTAATGTTCTGCCCAGATAAGCAACACAGGATTGGGGAGATAAAGCTCAATCTGAGGCCAAGGAAGCTCCAGCTGGCGCCTACATGTCTGGCTGCAAAGGCCATAAACCATCCTCCTTAGGCTGTCAAGCTGGAAACTCCATAGCTGTACTTAGCTCGGTGAGTGACAATCCCTGGAGTATAAAACCAGGTGACTGCAGAGCTTCAGCGGTTGCTACAGAAATACACAGGGCACATGCAGATGAGTCTCTATCCTGCTCAGACAGCCTTACGAGCCCAACGAGGACCGGTTCACCATGAATCCATTCCCCTTGATTGCTGCCTGCTTTCTGTAAGTAATAAACTGTCACACTGCCAACACTGTGTCAGTGTGTCGCGTGTGCAACTTAATTGAACCAGGTGAAAGTAGCACCCTATACCCATTGCCATGGTATCAATTCCAACTCACAGTGGCCCTATAGGACAGAGTAGAACTGCCCAGAGGGTTTCCAAGGAGCAGCTGGTGGGTTAGCAGCCAAACTCTTACCCACAGTGCCACAGGGCTCTCTCTCTATATGGGGACATTTGGCCATATGTGAAGATATTTTTGATTGTCATGACTGGGGGTGGGTAGTGGTTGCTAGTATCTGGTGGCTAGAGGTCAGAGATGCTGCTAAACATTCTAAAATGCACAGGAATGTCCCCATGACAAAGAATTATCTGTCCAAACATGCCAATAATGTCAAAATTGAAAAACTCTTCTCTAAAGGGATTTTCTATAATTACTTGGTCCTTCAGAGATAGGACTGATTCTCATAGTTTAAGTATTTTGACACTACCTAACTAACTGACTTTACCCAAGAACTTGCAGGTATTCTGTCATCATTAAAATAAGGACTATAGATTAGATAATCATCTCTATAAAAGTCAATGATTCCCTGACTAGAGAATTCTGTTATACTGCTATGTCCCTAAGCTCCCTGTAACTATAACAACAGTCTGTAGTTCTATATATACTTGTATACACACATACAAGCCAACAGCCTCCATACGTGTATTTTTTATCTCAGATTTTGAAATCATTTAGTAAATTGTATTTTCCTTTAAATAGAGTATCTTCCTTGAAACCAAAACTCCAAATAATTCAGATGTCATAGAACTGTTCATGCATGTTAAAAATAATATGTGAGACAAAGTGAACAAGGTGACCATATTTGTTCTGAAAAGCTAAACAAAAGGTATTCAGAACACCACTGTAAGAAATAAAGGATATTTAAAAATAATTACGGTATGCTAACGTCCTGAATGAACATTTTGTTTCACTTTGAGAGTGTATTAATTTAACCTGAATAATTCTTTTGAATATCTATCTTACATTAAAAGAAACCATTTGCGCATGTCTCTTTAACTAAATTCACTAAGCATTGAAAAGGCATGTAGAAAATTAAATTAAAAAGAACTCCAGGCCACGAGGCTGTGAGAGTAGGAACTGCTTTGGGTCTAAAAGCTCTGTGAAAACTCTTTCACGATTACAACGGCTCGTCTTCGGTTCTTGCAGTTGCTCTCCATCATTCACTCTTCCGTTGAGCAAACACTGTCTGCTTCCATCAGATGTTTTGCTAAGCAACGAGCGAATAAGAGAGAGGAAGTCAGGCATGAGCCTTGCCCTCATGCTGAACATATTCATTTACTCTTGTTTCTTTACTCCTAAGAAATCCCATTTTTGCTACAAAGGAGGATACTTCTGGCTAAAATCTGTTCAGCTGCACACACTTAAAAGATTCCTCCGCAAACGTCTTAAGAGGAATACTTGTCAAAAGAACCGTGTTTGTGGGGTATTATATGCCGTATATCTTGGACTTCAATTATGTTTTGAAGAAAATAAAGATTTTTTTGATTCGTTAACCTTGCTCATTAACACATAACTTTCAGTTCTTAATTTATATATTAGCATTTTCTAATCAAGACCAAATGCTAAATGCCTGTTAGTGATTTCCCATCAAACATAACCTGCATCATTGCAGAGCACATAATGCTTTCTATTATCTGGAAGTCTTAGATGATATTATATGTGTTGGGATTTCAATAAACTGTTAGCCAAATATTAAAAATTGCTTTTATTAAAGTACAAGCTCCTTAACCGTAGGGACAATGCCGTATTCAGAAGTGCTATGCGGTGGCTAAAAGCTTGAGTTCTGGAGTCAGGAAGACTTGAGTGTGAATGTAAACTCTGCCAACTTGGTCTTTGATTCTGGGCAGGTCATGTAAGTTCTCCAAGCTTCGGGTCTTTCATATTTAAATGGATGCCATGACATTCAATGGAATAATCTGGGTGAAGCATCTGATAGACAGTAACTGCTCAATACACAGTAGCTGAACCATTCTCTTCATGTATTGCTAATCTTATCTCTGAGAGAGACGTCTATGAAACAAATGTTCTATAAATGTAAAAAACAATACATGAATGGAAATAAGGCTTTCTTTTCTGTTTTTCTATAGCTTTAGGAGCTCTGAAACACAGGTCTTTAAATCTGGCGGCTTATTAATTTTTTTTTGAAAGAAGTATTAGAAGAATGGTTAGTTAGAATGCCAATGTGCAGAATATTAAGACGCCAGTAGATAAATACTAAAAAACTGTACAAGTGAGTATAGTCCGTGTATTAAGAGTTTAGCAACAATACATATATATAGAGAGAGAATAGATCCTATTTAGGTCACAAAGAAGGAACACACATATTTTTTCAAGGAAAATTTTGTTTACAACCTCAGGAGAGGTGGAGAAAGAAGGAGAGACTAAAATTAGAAGTGATTTGAGCAAGAGATAGCCTGACAGAGGGTGGAATGGGTGACATACCAAGAAAAAAGGTTACACTGTCGGAGAGTAGCAAACCAGCTTTGACAGAACTAAAAAAGATAAATGGATAGATACAGTGGGAAAATAAAAGACCAGAGACTATTGGAAGTGATAAATCAGTATAGCCTTATGTGTATAAGGAAGGGTGAACGTTTAATGTTGAAGGAGAAGTAAAGATATTATGCTTGGTCCATACAGTGAGACTGCCAGGAGATCAGCAGGTTGTGTCCAAATGGAAGTGTTGACAGAGGTGGAGTTTTCCAAGAGTTGTTTAGATAATGGTCAGTTGGTACCAGTGGTTGATGCTGGTATATTCATTGTGTCAAGAAAAGAATAAAAGATACTATGAGTTCAAGTAATCCAGAGAGTCACAAACGGCGGATATCCAAATTACAGAGAGTAGTAAGTATGTCATTTATTTCCAGAGTATTATGATCAGAGTAAAAAATCAAGAAGTCAGTTTGCCTCATTTCTACTGAGACAGCTGAAGGTAAGACTCGATTAGTTTGAGTCCATCTATGAAGCATTATCTAGTGGGCTAGGGTGCTCAATATGGTTGTTCTCAAACTGGACCGCATATTAGAATCATCTGGGGACATTTTAAAAATTCTCATGTCCAACCACAGGCAATATGAGTTCAATTAGAATCTTATCTTGGAGGGAGGGGGCCTCAGGCATCAATATTTTTTAATGCTTTCCATGTGATTCCAATGTTTAGCCAAATTTGAGACTCCATTCTCTACTCTAAATAGAGAAAAGCAGGTGCTAAGGTTTTACCGATTTTTCTCACTGGGTACAGGGCTGCACTGGATAGAAAGGGATAAAGAGACACAAGCAAAACCAAAACCAAACCCACTGCTGTCGAGCTGATTCTGACTCGTGGCGACCTCTGGTGTTACACAGTAGAACTGCTTGGTAGGATTTTCTTGGCTGTAATTGTTACAGAAGCAGATCACCAGAGCTTTCTTCCCTGGGGCCACTGGGTGGGTTCGAACCAGCAACGTTTAGGTTAGCAGTCAAGCATCAGCCATTAGTACCACCCAGGGACCACTGAGCTAAAGACAGTGGGCACAAAAGCACTTTGATTGCAAGCCTGCTATACCTAAGGGTTGTTCAGGCTAGCTTTTTGTTTCTAAAGCATTCTCTCTTCCACACTCTTAGTTTGATGCCATGAACAGATGAAAAAGGAACAAAAGAGAGAAAATTAAAGAGAGTGAAATTAGGGCTTAAATATCTTTTTTTTTTCCTAACCATAAATGTATTGTCATATTCAGACTACTGTTCCACATAATTGTTTTAAAACTAATATCTGGTTAAAGAAATCGTCTACAGTCCTTCCAGTGTATAATTATTGAGCAAATACTATCTTGAAAGCTTCAGAGACACATCCAAACACCCTGAGAGACCGAGCTACTGGGCTGAGGGCTGGGGACCATGGTCTCGGGGGACATCTATCTCCATTGGCATAATATAGTCAATAAAGAAAATATTTTACATCCAACTGTTATGAGAACTGACCGGGGTCTTAAAAGCCTGAGAGCAGCCATCTAAGATACATCTGCTGGTCCCATCCGGCTGGAGCAAAGGAGAATAAAGAAGACCAAAGACACAAGGGAAAGATTAGTCCAATGGACTAATGGACCACAACTACCACAACCTCCACCAGACTGAGCCCAGGACAACTAAATGCCACCAAGTTACCACCATCAACTGCTCTGGCAGGGATCACAACAGAGGATCCCAAACAGAGCGGGAGAAACATGTAGAACAAAATTCAAATTCAGAAAAAAAAGAAAAAAAAGACCAGGCTTGCTAGTCTGACAGAGACTGGAGAAACCCTGAGAGTATGGCCCCCAGACACCCTTTTAACTCAGCACTGAAGTCACTCCTGAGGATCACCCTTCAGCCAAATATTAGATAGGTCTACAGCGGGTAAGAGCTCAGCTGCTAAACAAAAGGTCGGCAGTTCGAATCCACCAGCCACTCCTTGGAAACCCTATGGGGCAGTTCTACTCTGTCCTATAGGGTCACTAAGAGTCAGAATCGATTCAAAGGCAATGGTTTTTATAGGGCCAACAATATCACACATGAGGGACGTGCTTTATAGTTCTACCATGTATATGAAACTAATGGGCACACCAGCCCGAAAGCAAAGACGAGAAGGCAGCAAGGGACAGGAAAACTGGATGAATGGAAACAGGGAAAACTGGGGTGGAGAATGGGAGAGTGTTGACACATTGCAGGGATGGCAAGCAATGTCACAAAATAATTTGTGTATTAACTGTTCAATGAGAAACTAATTTGCTCTGTAAACTTTCACCTAAATCACAATAAAAAAAACTACTATCTTGAAGTATCTGCTGATCACTGCCGCACTAAGTAAACCACCCCACAGCTAACGAGCTCAATGAAAACCAGCATCAGAACGGCTTTCGGCTTTGGATAATAGGGAGGGGCCCTATTAATACTTGTTTTTGTTTGTTTGTTTTTTTATGGAGAATACAAGAATTGGTCTCTGAAATGTGCACTTACAAATGCAAACTTAACGTATAATGGAGCCCTCAATACAAGTTAATAAATAGGAACAACACAATTTAAAGAAAGGGCGGTCGGGTATGTTGAGATGAGAATATAAATATTTTACACCATTGTAAAATACAGCACCGTGCATCCTTAAGTAACCATGAACTACAGGGACACCTATAAATAATTTCACAATTTACTATATTCAGGTAAAATATAGTATTAATGTACATTCCAGAAAACTGTTTTTGGAGCAGTTGTTAGAGGAATGTTCGATGAGTGTATACAGATCAAATTATCCATCAATAACTACACAAGAATGAAGACACCAAAAAGTAAAATGATAAAGGGTAAGAGCACTGCAGAAGAACAAAACCAATGTTGATATTTTAAACGTATGACAACGAGCCACAGGGTAGTTTTTCAATGTATTGGACATGGAGAGTATAACTAACTAATGAAGACAGTTGAGCAGAATCATTAAAGATTCATTTTCCTGACAGTTCAGTAACAGACAAATCTATGTGATAACAGTATGGCCCAAACCCTTTAAACTCATCTTCACTAGGACAATACTGAAATTCAAACTCCTTTAATAATCACAGTGCACTTACACTTAAATAAAGTATAATTATGAGCAGTTGTGGAAAACTGAGAGAGAGAATTTCCCACTTTGGCATGTTAAATCCTCTTTTACAAAGGTAGGAAAAGATTCAGCATGGCATTAAATGAAGCATCACTAGCTTCTAGAATACTATAGTGATCTGTTTCAATATCTACCTTAATATATTGGCCAGGGTATCTTATAAAAATATGCTTTTAAAATGTGTTCATAAGATATTGAGACAAAAACGGTATCTTCTGCAAAAGGTAGGTTTTATTATCACTTCTCTAGCATAAAGTAAGGAATTACTGAAAGTTTAAAATAAGCTACTAATATCTAATATTTAGTGATTAACAATAGTGACGGGAACTTTGCTAAGTTCTTTAAATGTATTTTATTTTATTCTCAATATATTTAATTTTATTTTCACAATAACACCATGAGCTGGATATTATCCCCATTCTAAGGTGATGATGCATGTGAGAAATTGAAGGTCAATTGCTTATATGCAAGTTCAAGCTGAAGCTGAAGAAAATTAAAATAAGCCACAAGAGCCAAAGTATGATAATTGGGTATATCCCACCTGAATTTAGAGACCATCTCAAGAGTAGATTTGACATGTAATGACAGAAAACCACATGAGTTGTGGGATGACATCAAGGACATCATACATGAAAAGTAAAAGATCCTTAAAAAGACAGGAGAGAAAGAAAAGACCAAAATGTAGTCAGAAGAGACTCTGCAACATGCTCCTGAACATACAGTAGCTAAAGCAAACAGAAGGAATGATGAAGTAAAACAGCTGAACAGAAGATTTAAAGGGCAGCTCGAGATTGCAAAGTAAAGTGTTATTACAAAATGTGCAAAGACCTAGAGTTAGAAAATCAAAAGGGAAAAACATGCTAAACATTTCTTGAACTGAAAGAACTAAAGAAAAAAATTAGCTGCAAAAAGGCGGGGAGGATGGCAAGATTTCTTCTCACTTACTTTAGACATGTTATCAGTAGGAACCCATCCCTGGAGAAGGACATCATGCTTGGTAAAGTAGAGGGTCAATGAAAAAGAGGAAGACCCTCAAGGAAATAGACTGACACAGTGGCTGCAACAATGGGCTCAAACACAGCAATGACTGGGAGGATGGCCCAGGACTAGTCGGTGTTTCTTTCTGTTGTACATAGGGTGGCTATGAGTCAGAGCCGACTCGACGGCATCTAACAATAATAACATGGGCAAAATACTGAACGATGCAGGAAGCATCAAAAGAAGATGAAAGGAATACACAGAATCACTATACCAAAAAGAACCGGTAAAATTCATCCATGTCAGGAGCTAGCATATGGTCAAGAACCGACGGTACTGAAGGAAATGTCCAAGCTGCGCTGAAGGCACTGGCAAAAAACAAGGCTCCAGGAATTGACCAAAAACCAGTTCAGATGTTTCAATAAACGGATGCAACACTGGAAACGCTCGCTCATCTTTGCCAAGAAATGTGGAAGACAGCTACCTGGCCAACCAATTGGAATAAATCCATATACATACCCACTCCAAAGAAAGATGATCAAAATGGAATGTGGAAGTTATTGGATGATATCATTAATATTACCCGCAAGTAATATTTTACTGAGAATAATTAAAAAATGGTTGCAGCAGTGTATCAACAGGGAGCTGCCAGAAATTCAAGCCAGATTAGGAAAAGGATGTGGAACGATGGGATCATTGCTGATGTCAGATGGATCTTGGTTGAAAGCAGAGAACACCAGAAAGATGTTTACCTGTGTTTTATCGACTACACCGCACTGTTTAAAATCAGGAAAGGCATGTGTCAGGGTTGTATCTTTTCACCATACTTGTTCAATCTGTATGTTGAGCAAATAATCCAAGAAGCTGGATTATATGAAGAATGAGACACCAGGACTGGAGAAAGACTCATTAACAACCTATGATATGCAGATGGCAGACTCTTGCTTGCTGAAAGTGAAGAGGACTTGAACCACTTACTGATGTCAATAAAAGACCACAGCCTTGAGTAGGACTCCACCTTAACATAAAGAAAACGAAAATCCTCACAACTGGAGCAATAAGCATCATCATGATAAAGGAAGAATACATTGAAGTTGTCAAGGATTTAATTTTACTTGGGTCCACAATCATGGAATCAGCAGTCAAGAAATCAAATGAGATATTGCATTGGGCAAATGTGCTGTAAATGACCTCTTTAAAGTGTTAAAAAGCAAAGATGTCACTGTGAGCACTAAGGTGTACCTTGACCCAAGCCTTGGTATTTTCAATCTTGTCATATGCATGCAAAAGCTGAACAATGAATAAGGAAGACTGAAGAAGAACTGATGCATGTGAATTATGAATGTACCACGGACTGCCAGAAGAATGACCAAATCTGTCTTGGGATAAGTACAGCCAGAATGCTCCTTAGAAGCAACAATGGCAAGACTTCATCTCATGTACTTTGAACATGTTATCAGGAAGAAGCATTCCCTAGAAAAGGACATTGTCTTACAGACATCATGCTTGGCACAGGACAGGGCAGTGTTTCCTTCTGCTGCACACAGAATGGCTTTGAGTCAGAACCAACTAAAAGGCACCTAACAGCAACAACAAAAGAAGCCCTGGTGGCATGGTGGTTAAAGCGCTTGGTTGCCAATTGAAAGGTCAGCAGTTTGAACCCCAAGTTTGGAAAAAAGATGTGGCAGTCTGCTTTCACGAGGAAGTAAGTCTTGGAAGCCCTATGGGCCAATTCTACTCCGTCCTATGGGGTCACTAACGAGGCCAAATCGACTCAATGGCAACTAGTTTTGTGGTTATAGGTGATGAAACTGAGGTTCAGAGAAGTTATTAGATAATTTACTTAAAATTACTAACGAATACAGTTAGTATGTGACCAGGCTTACATTTAATCTCAGATCACCTGTCTGACTTCTAAACCAAGGATGTGCATTACAGGAGGCTATCTTCCTACTAAGGCACTCAGCAATCACTCTTAAAACAACAAATGGGAATAGAGTGGCCATGTGACAGTAACCAAAGCAACTTTTGGCATTAATCTGAGACATCCCTGCCTGGGAAACTATTAGGCTATTAAGAGGATTGCTTCAGAGCCTCTAATGTTCCGTATGTGGCTATTTACGGTTAAATTCAAATTAATCAAAACTAAATAAAATTTAAAATGCAGCTCCTCGGTCACATGAATCACATTTTCAGTGCTCCATAACCACATGTGGCTACTATACTGGACACTGCAGACATAGGAAATTTTCATCATCACACATTGTTTTCTTGGACAACACTGTTCTCTTAAAAGCTTAGAGTCAGGAAGTACCGTGCGATCTCTGATTTAGTAATTTCAAATTTTAGCAATATTTTCACTAATATATCTATAATATAGCCAAGACAGTGGAGCGTTACCATTCAAATGACTCAGTATCAAAACATAAATCGGCGCACTTTTTGAAAGTCGTCGACTAAACACAATCGGATTACTTAGCGTTAGTCTGATTGCAAGTGACAATAATTCATTGCAAATCAACAGAAGTGGGAAGGATGATAGGCTTATAGCCGGATTTCAGGAAAAGAGAAAAGCAAACATACAAACCTGACATCAGGGGTTTAATCACTGTCAAAACTCCGTCTCTCCGCCCTCGGCCGTCTCTGCGCCCTCGGCCGTCTCTGCGCCCTCGGCCGTCTCTCCGCCCTCCGCCGTCTCTCCGCTTTCACACACCTGTATCACTCACTTTCTGTACCAAGGCCCTTCCTGCAAGCCCAGATGTCTCAGCAATTTTAATCGACATTCCAAGAAATGTGCTAGAGGACGGGACAAGCTGTGCATTTTACAGCATAAGCCAAGAGGGAATCTTAACTTGGTCCCACAGACCCCTAAGGGATGTGTGCATAGAATTCAGGGTGTTCAGACCTGGAGGGCACAGACATGCATCTTTATTTTCACTAACCTATAACTGAACGTTGTCATTTTTTCCCACTAGGAATAAAAACACCACCATATTATTGGTACTACAATCATGTGTTTTCATATTACATTATAGTTGTTCCAGATATCTCAAAATATCATTTGTCCTCATAACTATTTTGTAATTATGATCATTACCAGACCTGATCCAGTTGTTGTTTTCCTTGTCAAGAAAACATAAAACTATATCACAGATTTGTTTCTTCTTTTACATTTTGATAATGTCATTTCAACATAACTGGTTTCCTTTTAATCCCAAGTACTGGTTGTGTGACTTTAAAAACATTATTCTGAAAAGGGGTCCACAGGCTTCACCAAACTGATCCTTGTCACAAAACTGTTTAAATTAAGACTATCTGAAACTAGAAAGAGACTAAAATTTTATTTTCTCTGTCCTCAATGACAGAAGTCCCAGGAAAAGGACTGAGTGGCCCAATCTAGGTCAGGTACTAAAAACACAGAGGCCTCAGCAAAAATCATATATGTGGAATGAGTACAGGGCAGCTACAAGACAAATGGGGTTACTGTTCCAACATGAGAGAGTTAGGAAAAAGAACAAATAATAGCCGTCTGGCATGCTAAAAGAATGAGTTCTCAGTTCCTACGCAGTTGTCATAGATTTAAACCGACCACAAAAAAACAACTGACTCGGGCAGATTACCCACAAAGCAAGGTGAGCTCAGGCTTACCTGTGCTTACTTAATAATCTGTAGTGACCCATTTCACATGGGTTTCACCCACATGACATGTCACTCGAGATTAGTAAGTAAGCACAAGTAAGCCCATGTTTACCTTGCTTACTGGATAATTCATCCCTGTCAGGGACTGTAAATTTGAAAAGAGGCTTTGATTCTGTAGGAAGGTGCTGTGGGGTTGGGAGAGAGACAGATGCCAACCATACCTGCAAGCAGCATCTTTGATGTGCTGAAAACATGTGAAACTGTTCAGTACAGATAATCTGGTAAACAAGGTAAGCACGGTGCGTACCTTGCCAATTGGATAAACCACCCCTGAACTGACTCGTCAGAAGTGAGGAAGAAAAGTACTTTCAAGATTCACTTTTAGCACAATCCTCGTAAGGCCTCATCAAAAATCCTCCCTGCCTATGATTAACGGGGATTCAACAAAAACAGAAAACTTCTACCATTTTTGTGATCTTTCCAATAAACCCATCTTCACGTTACAAAACTGATACGGATTTTGAGGCATCCTTACAGAATTCCCTTTTTTTGGAGTTAATGATTGAGAAACTTAACCCTGCAGAACAGCAGCTCCAAAATCTAACCACAGGGACCACATATGAAATTACTAGCATCTAGTAAACTAAGGAGCCCGGTGGAGCAAGGGTCAAAAGTTCAGCTCTTCACCGAAAGGTCAGCAGTTCGAACTCATCAGCTGCTTTGCAAGAGAAAGATGTGACAGTCAGCTCCTGTAAAGAAACCCTGGTGGCACAGTAGTTAAGCGCTACAGCTGCTAACCAAAAGGTTGGCAGTTCGAATCCACCAGACACTCCTTGGAAGCTCTGTGGGGCAATTCTACCCTGTCCTATAGGGTCACTATGAGTCAGAATCAACTCAATGGTAATGGGTTTGGTTTTTTTGGTTACAGGGTTGCTATGAGTCAGAATCGACTCGACAGCAATGGGAGCAAACTAAAGACCATCACGCTGGGCTTTACCGTCTCTCCAGCTTTCATGGTACCTGGTAGTTGTGATGATGTAAGGAAACACAGGATACACTTATCCTACTGTTTCACCTCGGAATTATCTTCAAATACCTGGGCTAAACTGTCCACCCAAATAAGTGTCTACTGCCTTCCTAACAGGAAACAATATGGTCTATCTGGTAATAGTATGTAATTCATTCCAAGATTTTGTCATGAATTTGGTCTTTTGGAATACAGAAAATAAAATAAACACAGATAATTTCCAAGTGTTTTAACTGAAATTGTTCAACAACAGCTTGAGAGAAAATGTAAAACACATGAGATACAGGAAAATTAAAAAAACCTGTGGAAAGTGACTCAAAATCTATCGAGAATAAATTTAAAAATCATTGAGCAGTGGGTATTAAATGGGGACTTTGTTGTTAAAAGCAAATATAGAAAGGATTGAAAAGATCAAGACAAATTAAAATGGCAGGGAAATAACTATTTACACCAGTATTTTAAAGATAGATAACAGTACAGTCTAACAGAAATACGAAGTGAGCTGAATTTTCAATTTTAAAATTTTTGTAGCTACAAATAAAAAATAAAACAGGTGAAGTGAATTTTAATAAGGTATGTTATTTAACTCAATATATTCCCAGCACTATTTCAATATTTAATCAACATAAAATCATTAATGTTTTACATTATTTTTAATACTCTCTTCCAAATTCATTATTTTAGATTTACAGCACATTTCAGTTTAGACTAGCCACATTTCAAGTACTGAGTTGCCGCCATATTGGACAATGGGGATCTACTGATAGAGTTAATGAGCATCAGGGTACAGATTAAGATGACTCTGTCCCCAAACTGTTCCACCTTCAACCCACACAAACACACAAAATTAGTAACTTAGAACCCTATTTTTTAAACCATTTCCCATTTATATCATAACAATATAAGAAATGTGTGCACACAGACATACACAAGCACATCTCTACCCTCTGCACCATGAACAGATGCTTAGAGGATGAACAGTTGATCACGGAGCACTTCAGTGCCCAGCCTGAAGTTCAAGCTTATGAGAAGATGAGCAACAGCAACCTGATAGAGTAAAACGATGAGACACAAAAGAGCTTCCTTCTAATTGAAAAAAAAAAAATGTAAAATGTAAGATTTACTTAAAAGTAAAAACATAATGAAAGCAAAGAACCCGAAAAATGAGATGCTGTAACTCACTGTGTAATTTCCCTATTGCATTTAAAATACCCTCTTAGAAATATGCCTTAAAGTGTGACCAACTATGCCAATACCATTTTAAGCATTCAGAGCACCCAGAGCTTCCCATCCAAAACATCTAAAGAGCTTAAAATTGAAGCAGAGACTTAAATGATCACAATTGCAAAAACTCTTCCACAATTTAAGAACGAAAATTACAGGGCAAGCCTTAAGAAAAGAAGAATAAAATGACTTGAACTGGAATTTAGCCAAACACTGTGGTTTTCTACTCAAAGGGCTCACTGAAAACTCTTCAGTAATCTTTCACAACTATCATCGTACTGTATCTCATTCTAAGATTGTGAAAGTAAGTTCACATTTCTAGCATAAGAATTAGTTACGAAGGATCATCACTACGTTATTTTGGGGAGGAGTAGGGTATATAATTTTCAAAATCTGTTCATGGTATTGCTGAAGATCTGCTTTAACAATTTATGAAATGAAATGTGGATCGGAGAGTCATACAGGTAGTCAGTGGGGAAAAATTCAAAATTACAAAGCTTGGTTAGCTGTTATGTCTTTGAGAACAATTAGTTCTACAGGACTGGCAGGATGACTTCCCAAGGCATAGCGTGACTCAGGAAGATGGGGAATTAAAACGTGAAGCACGTGGAACTCTAAAGGAATTTACAGAATTCTTGTTTGTTTGTTTGAATTCAATCCACAAAAAGCAATAAAACAAAACTTAGTTTTTTTTTTTTTTAATTTCCTTGACTCACGCTACACTCATCAAATTTTACATGCTGAATCACCTCCCATCCGATGATCAGCAGAAAAAGAGAGAGGAACTTTTTTCTAGCATTTAAGGACATTTGGGAAATGTCACATTTTATATCCCTCCTTCTGGACATTTGCTAAGCACTTTTTTCATATACTGAAGGTTTTCAAAAATTACACAATAAATAGCTGTCTAAAAGCTGCTTTTCGAACCTTTTTTTCAATGCAACGTCCATAAACATGCCACTGATCTAGAGTTTTGAAAAGCACACTTCTGGACATTGTTCCCAACTGTAACTATTACTATTGCTACAAAGAAAGTAAGTCTTCCTTGTGATATTTCAACAAATTCATGAAATCTACAATTTATTCTGCCTGTATTTCTTTGGCTTTACATCAATTCCACTTCACCGAAAAATTTTCACAGAATTTTACAAGACCTATGTAGGTTATTGTGCATTTTTATGCTGATACTTAATAAGCAAAGTTCTCCTTCCTATTCTTTGCAGTTTTCATTTAAAATTGACAAATATTTGGGAGGGCTAGGAAGTTAAGTGTAAAATCACCATATTCTTACAAGCATTTTAATTCTTAATATTAACACTGATATTTGAGGCTGAAAATAATTGGTTATAGCAAGCGGAACATATAAAGAATACACCAAAAATAACTATAGGACAAAGGAAAAAATCTTAGATTACTCCGTTGTAGCTTACGATCAAACATTCTTCTAGCTCTACCATAAAATGAGCTTTTTTGTTTGTTTTAAATACTGCAGTAGGGAATATACTATCATCTCGGAAGTCAGGACACAGGGATTTATAAGCCTTATCATGTCAACACCCCCAAGAATGGTCTCTATTGTGGTTTTAAACACAATTGTTTGAAAAATAGTGTTCAATAATTGAAAAGATGTTAAAATATCATGCACGGCCAACAAATGTGAATGCACACACACACTTGTAAGAAATGCAGTGGATGTCATCACCAACTTGTCAGTAACAATCTGTCACACATCATGTCTCACTCTAATGTATAATGGGGTTTTGTTAGGATGTGCTATTATACACAGATTACTCTCCTTACTATACTATTGTATCTTGAACCAAGTAAATAACCTTTCAGAGTTTCTAAGATGAACCAGCTCTCAAGAGGTTTTCTTTCAGAATGGGATTTGTAACAGTTATTAACAAAGGCCTAAGAACGTTATACTTTTCACATCCATTACCCCTTGCCGTTGAGTCGATTCCAACTCATAGCGACTCTGTAGGACAGAGTAGAACCGTCCCATAGGGTTTCCAAGGAGCGGCTGGTGGATTCGAACTGTTGACTTTTTGGTCAGCAGACAAGTTCTCAATCACTGCGCCACCAGGGCTCCATTTCTCACATAGTTCAATGCAAATAAACTCCTTTTCCTTGAAATTGTGTAATGGAAACAAAATGAATAGTAAAATCTTACCTATGCATGTTATCTAAGGATTGCATTTGAGTTTATTTTTCTACTCTCTATGGTAGCCATCTCCTCAGATGCTTTGGGGAAAAAAAAGAAAAATGTAATTGAGAGAAAAGGTCATCAAAGTATTTTTATTTTGTGTATTATCTATTTCCTTCCCTGGGAGGTGCTCAGGAAGCCTAAAATATCCATCCACTCATGTAAACTGGAAGGAAGAGTTAGTTAATGAGAAAAATGTTATTGTATACACAGTTTAAGGCCAAATTTACAACAACAACAACAAAAATATGTTAGCTGAGCTTGAATATTAAACGTATACCCCCTAAAAATGATACTTACTAACAAAAACATGGTAGCTAGCATGAATACAGGCTAAATCACCTATCAACACTTGGTTTGAACCCTGATCCTTTTATAACATGAGGTAAGTTGTTTAACCTGATGGAACTTCAGTTTTCTATGTGAAATGTAATGGTTATATCACGATTGCTGTATGTATTTAAGGACGTAATGTTTGCTATACCTTTGTTTAACCCAAAGTGCAGTCCGTGACAATTATTATTAGTAGTAGTATATGCTGGGCATTATTTTAAGCACTACTCAGATATTGTCTCCTTTAATATTTAACAATAACCCTTCAAGTTTGCACTGTCCAATATGGTAGCCACCAGCCTCATTCGGGGGCCCTGGTGGTACAGTGGTTAAGTGCTATGGCTGCTAACCAAAATGTCAGAAGTTCGAATCCACCAGCCAGCCACTCCTTAGAAACCCTATGGGGCAGTTCTACTCTGTCTTATAGGGTCACTATGAGTCGGAATCAACTCTACAGCAACGGGTTAGCCTCATGGCCTATTTAAAATTACTAAAATTTAAAATTAATTTCTCAATCACACTAGCTACATTTCAAGTGCTCAAGAGCCAAATGTGCCTAGTGACTACCATATTAAACAGTGCAGATTATAGAACATTTCCATCATGACAAAATGTTCTATTGGACAGCACTTCTCTGATGTATCTATTATTACATATCCTCATTTAATAGAAGACGAAATAGAGTAACAGGAAGAGGAAGAAACTTGCCCAAGACTATACACTAGCAGTAAGGGCTGGAGCTCGGATGAAATTGTCTAATTGACATCTAGATCCCGGCAAATGTTCAACAAATGCCAACTGTATTTATTTTCTTTTTTTTCTAATAAAGCCTTACGTGTGAGGGTAATTTTTCAGTTAAATATGAATATGTAAAATATCCATTCAGTAATTGTGCTACATTAAGTTCTCAAAAGAATAGTATGCAAAATTATAATGTAAAAATGAAACTGTGGGAAGAGATTTGCAGTTTTTATAATTATTAAATAAATGACTTGCAATTTTTTCATATTATGTTTCATAATGTTAAAACTCTATTTAAACGAATTAAACTAAAACATTATGTAAAATTTTTTTACCAATGTTATTGTATTCCATTTTTCTTTTAATACAGTTTTTGTACCTGTTGAACTGAATCCTGCAATAAAAAAGCAGAGTTTTTTTTAGAAAACCTAAATTTACAATAATCCTCACCATATTAAATACTTGAAAATGGCATGACATCAGCATGTGTCCCTTATACCAGATCATCTTGGTAAGTAAATTAGCCATCAGCTAAGCAGACAATAAGTGAGATTCAAGTCAGTATGATTTCAGGAAAAAAACAGAACAAAAACCCTGATCTTCAATTTGAAAGTAAACTAGGCCTTCAGACAAGTGTTATGATGTTTTAACTGACATAACTGATTATGTATTTGTTAACATAGCTTATACATTACCTGTTACCACTGACTCCATTCTGACCCCTAGCAACCCCACAGGACAGAGTAGAACTGTCTCACAGGGTTTCCAAGGAGTGGCTGGTGGATTCAAACTGCTGAACTTTTGGTTAGCAGCCAAGCTCTTAACCACTGTGCCACCAGGGCTCTGGCTTAAAAAGGTATTTAATTATTTGATAAAAACTAGACATGAAGTATGCTTAGAATTTTTATTTGAAGTCTTGAGACAAAAAATAACAAGATCCTAGGATTTGAGATTAACACTTTCAGACCTCATTTTCTTCAGAATACCAAAACCAAGAGTAACAAGGTCTCCTCCAAATAAGAACTGCCCATTGACCTAATGTGGGATAAGAATGAGTGACATGCTGCATTCTGGTAACAAACTAAATCCGTCCCCAAACAACTGATGCATTACAGCATCACTGAGAACAAATGATAACACACTAGCCAACAGAATATGTCTGCATATTCACATGTAAACATAGATTATGTGGGTTTCGTAAGTCATACAATAATATTACTGTAAAATTTAAATGCATTTATTTATTCAAAGTCTGCATTTATGCATTTGAAAACAAATATATAGAAAAATGCAAGTTCAAGAAATTAATGAGGAAAAACGGGACTTATGGGGAACACAAATTCTAACCAAGAAACAAGATAAATGCTAATAACCCCCCCCCATGCTGAATTTGGTTAATTCCTAGAAATTGTATACGTAAATGAAAAATATAAAATGAGTAAAGAAGCAACATATTTATGTTAAGACTATATACAATACCAATAAGAAAAGGCTTTCTAATGGAGCGTGTAGATGGAGGGAGGCCGGTTGAACCCAACTAATACTATCCATCCCAAAAGACCGCCACTGCATACAAGAGGGAGCTGTTAGAGACTCCAGTAAAACCCAAACCAGTGCCCAAGGATATATAGAGTGTATCATGCTGAGAGGGCATATGCAAGCTATGCTTTCTGTTGTGTTTTTTTTTTCTTCCAAAATTTGGCACTATTATCATAATCCATGAAAGGAAAAGTAAAACCAAGGAATTCTGGCAACAGACCTATGAAACTTTATACGGTTTTAATATCAATTTGGAGCCCTGGTGGCACAGCGTTTAAGTGTTAAGGCTGCTAACCAAAAGGTCAGCAGTTCGAAACCACCAGCTGCTCCTTGAAAACTCTGCGGGGGGCAGTTCTACTCTGTTCTGTAGGGTCTCTATGAGTCAGCATAGACTTGACAGCAACGGGTTTGGGTTTTTTTTTTTTGGTTAATGCCAATTTACTGAGAAAGCAATGAACTTTAAGAAAAAAGTCAAATTACTGTTCAACACAGACAAGAGAAACTCATAACCCACATTCAGTGGGAATTCTATAGAGAAATAAAAATGGGAAAAAAATTACTTTATAAAACTTGCAGTTTACCAAATCCCAAATGGCTATTTGCTTTGCTATTGTGCAGAACTGAAAAATGTCTGCACTATTTTAATATTTCCTAGACAAAAATAGAACATTTCAGGAAAAAAAGTCTTTTTTTTTTTTAAATAAGAAGTTAACACCTATCAAATTCTAGGAAATTGTAACAGAATCCAAAATTTTTAACTCTTTCCAACTGTACCTCAAGGCTGTACCATCTGTCTTAGTTCCTGAAGTGTCTGACAGTCTACAACCCTCTCTCTTGGAGCTGCACTAAAAGGTAAACTGAGCTGTCAGGGACACTGGTACTACAATCCATCTCTCGAGAACAGGAAAATGTTGATTTTCTTACAAGGCTGTCAAGAGTTTGTGTGCTCTTACCGTCAGAGTTTCCTGCATTTTTATACTCTAGGTATAAAAGCACCTGTAAGCCTTTTCAGGAGTTAGTTTCCTGGGGACTAGTTAATAGTGTCCTGACAGACAGCTAATATTTACGACAGTGTGTCACCCACCAATCATTAATTTCCCTCCTCAGCAGAACAGCAGTTTCCATACTTATTTTGAAATTGTTAGAAATGAATGCATGAGATTTTGAAAAATGGCCATCGTTTTAAATACCCAGGAATCATTATGTATTATGATCCCACAGCAGAATAAAGTATATACCAAACCTATTCGGACTATTTTCCAAAGTTTTCAATCACAAGAAATAGACTGTGTCTTTCCATAATGAATCACACTTATAATGGAGTCTTATGTCCTAAATATTTTAATAACCAGGTCAGAAATTAAATTCCAGTATATTTCCAAGAATGTATGGGACACTTCCAAGTCGAATTCCCTCATTTGGCTTTATTTATTTACTTTTTTGGATGCAGCACCCTAACCTCCTTAAGTAACGTTTTCTGTCTTTTCCCCTGCAAATTCCATCTTGTATTTAGTATTTTTTCTATTCTCTTTATTAAGAATGGTACAGTTAGATTTGGAAGACACATAGTGAATAATTGATAATTCCAGAAATGGTATAGAAAACATAATATTTACAGTATTGAAACATGAGTATTTGTAAATGATTTGAAACGCGGTGAGGATATCAGAGGTGCATTTGCTCGGCCATCGTGAGAGCTGACTGAGTTCTGTAGTAAGAATGGGGCTGCTTTTTAGCCATATTCTTCTTTGACCAGCTGCCATTGGCAATTCCTCACTTTGAGACACGATTTTAAAGCAGAGACTGATTTCTGCAAGTGGCATGCAATTTAATGTAATTATCTTGAGTCACACTTCATCTGCCTGTGAAAACATTGCTGGAAAATTGTAATGAATCATCGACTTAGGTGACATGGTATTTCCTTCTATTATGAAGAGGAGAGTCAGACATAAAAATAATTAGTATCTTTTGGTTCAAGAATTCAGCCTGAGAAAAACAAAGCCCTGTTTTCTGTGATAGAAAGATCTGTATGGTGAGAAGGTGTGAGAGGGTTAAACTGTGTCTAATTAACAATCCTGAGTAGCGTAAATGGTTAAATGCTAACCAGAACGTTGGAGGTTTGAGTCCAGTCAGAGGCACCTCTGAAGAGACCACTGAAAACCCTACGGAGCACAGTTCTCCTATGACACACACAAGGTTGCCATGGGTTGGAATGGCCTCAGTGGCAACTAGAGAATTAACAACCACAGACCATTTAATTGTATCTGAACAATTCAGTGAACAGGAGAAAACGCAGGCAGGGAACAACTATTCCAGTACAATGCAGTTGTAAAGAATAGATTTAATTTGTCAATAAATATAGTGTTCTGTAACCATTCCACAAATATACTATTCCAGGTATTGATTCCCTTAACACATGACTAATTTCAGAAATATTAAATTTACTGAAACTCCATTTCAAAGACGAGTCTTTTTTCATGTTTATGCCCATAGTTCCATATGTGAAAGCTACCCCTTTAAGATTTTAAATATAAATAAGGGAAATTATCTAATTGATTTGCCCCATATAAAACACCAGAATAAAGCAACCTGAATGTTACCAGTTCTAAGACAGTTTTTGTAGGTCTAATATCTTTAAGCAACTCAAAGATAAAGCTATTAAAAAAAAAAATGTACCAGGTGCCGATGGGAATACAGAAGCACCATATGACATCATTCATTCATTCAAGTACTATTTACTAGGTAGTTAAAGTAGAAATAATGATGAGAGCTGGAATTTATTGAGCAATTTCAATGGGAAAGACAGAGATTTAAGCACTTCACTTCCACGAACTCATTCCCATGATCCACTGTGGATCAGATCATTATGATCCACAGGGTTTTCACTGGCTAATACTCAGAAGTAGATTCCCAGGCCTTTCTTCCTAATCCATCTCAGTCTGGAAGCTCCGCTGAAACCTGTTCAGCATCACGGCCACAGGAAAGCTTCCACTGACAGATGGTGGTGGCTGCATTAGGTACATCAGCCAGGAACTGAACCTGGGTCTCCCCCATGGAAAGTGAGAATTCTACCACTGAACACCACTGCCCTTCCTGTCAGGAAGTGTCTCTAATTATTCCAGTTTTTCTGAACAGGAGATTCAGGGACACAGAGCGTTATTACCAAAGTTATATATCACCAAAATCACATAACTGGAAAGTGGCAGAGATTAGTTTTGAATCTGGACAATTTATTTCCAGAGCCCCAGATTTAAAACACTGAGTTCTATCAATTTTATAAGTTTACCTTTTTATATGGAAACTGTCAATGGTTGTAAGGTGCCGTCAAGTCAATCCCAACTCATGACGACGCCATATGTGTACTGTTCCATGAACTGCTCCACAGGGTATTCAAGGTTGAGACCTTTCAGAAGCAGATAGCTGGGCCTGTCTTCCAAGGCACCTCTGTCTGGGTGAGTTCAAGCCACCAACTTTTCAACTAATCCTTGAAGGCCTAACCATTTGTACCACCCAGGGATCCCGGAATGTGCATAAGACAGGGACACTTTAGGGAGCCATCATTCTCCCTACCACACAGGTACTGAAGGATTAATATGCAGAGGCTGCCAGCCAAAAGCACCAAATTTCCTCATTTAATCCTCACAAACATTTTATGAGGTAGAAGGCCCTGCGTGGGCACCAACAGTTAGGTGCTGGCCTACTAGCCAACACGTTGGCGGTTCGAACCCACCTCAGTAGACAGGCCTGGCGAGCTGCTTCTGAAAAATCACAGCTTTGTAAACCCTATGGAGCAGTTCCACTCTGCACACATGGGGTCGCCATGAGTCAGCATGGACTCAACAGCAATTAACAACCACCACCACCATTATAATGCCCCTTCTGTTTGAGAATTTTAAATTTTGTCTGTTTATTCGATAAATGATTCTTCTCTATGCCTTTTCACAAAATATAATTAAATGCCACTTTTATTGTCTACACGTCATTCACATGCACATATATGACTTTTTTACATAAAGATAAAGGCTCCATCTTTTAGTTCTCCAAAATTAATTTGTTATCCTACGTGTAGTCAAGACTCCTGAAGAGGGAGCAGTGAGTGCAACCTGAGAAATGACTGTGATATGCAGAACTGGATGAGAAGGAAATACAATGGTCCACAAAGAGCCTTGGTGGCTCAACGATTAAGCGCTCAGTTGCTAACCGAAAGGTTGGTGGTTCAAACCCACCTAGCAGCTCCCTGGGAGAAAGACCTGGCAATCTGCTCCCGTAAAGATTATAGCCTAGAAAACTCTATGGGACAGTTCTGCTCTGTCACATGGCGTCACTATGAGTCTGAACTCAGCCCCACAGCACCTAACAACACCAAGGGGCACAAAGGGACAGAAAGCCAGCCAAGCCCTAGTACATGTGTGCACTGCTCCACGAACGGCTCCATAGGGTTTTCAAGGTTGCAAGATTCCAGAAGCAGATCGCCACCCCTGTCTTCTGAGGCGCTTCTGAGTGAGTTCAAACCACCAACTTTTGGGTTAGTCGTTAAAGGCTTAACTGTTTGCACTACCCATGGACTCTAGAATGTGCACAGGTTGATAAAAACTGAAATTATACAATTGTATAGGACTACACAGGTCACTATGAGTGGAAATCGACTCGACAGCACCAGCAACGTCCATTCAATAGCATGATGTAGCCTGCGTTTCATTACATTAAAAGCTAAGATAATACAAAAAGTCTCCAAATGGAAGCAGAATGGCTTCCAAAAGGGAGTTTTAAGGTATCTGCCTGAAACTTTTAATCCCTTTTCCAATGGGAAAAAATATATAAAAGGTGCTTAGATTCTCTGGCTAATCATCAATGGCTTAATTAGACCTTTAATTTAGCTGAAATAGTAATATTTAGAATAAAATAGATAACATTGTAACCTGCTCATTATCCGAAAGAAAAAATTTCATTACATTTTAAGTACCTGTTTGGATACTTGACAAAATGGCACAGGTTTAATTAGAGGAAAATGATGAAGCAATAGAGATAATCCAACCCTAAGCATTTCGGGATGTTTTCAACGTTAAAGACGCTGTTTTCTGGTCCTATTTAGTTCCACGTTAAACTCTATGTCGTTATTTTTCTTTACTATGAAGTGATCTCTGTTTTATTAGACATTTCTCTGACGATCCAAGCCATTGCAGTTATTTTGTAAATGGAACAAAGGGATAAATAAAAAGATTTAAAGGTAAGCTGAGAAAAACATTAAAAGGAGGATCTTTTGAGGTAACGGGACAAGCAACAGAAGAGACTGAGGGGACAGGAAGGGAGGCTGTGGAGAGGTGAGAAGCCATCGGATGAGAGGGGCTTAGTAAACGAACAGAGAGCATGGCGGTCAGCGGCCGGTGGAGACTCTCCAAGCAGAGCAAGCCACGAACACCAACCCACAGTGTCTTAAGACGTGGTCAGAGAGGCACCGAGAGGCTGATGGTAAAAGCGAAACAAAGAAGGGGCAGAGCACAACGTGTGCCGGGTTTATCAATACAAGGTTCATTGCCCAAAATTAGAGCCAAGCTAAAAATCAGGATTTCTTGACCAGGCATGGATTTAATATTGATCATTATTCTGACAGACACTACAATGAACTTAGCTTTGGCAATCTGAAAGGGGAATTATCGGATATCATTTTTCAGGGTAATTTGACCTAATAAACAGATACGTAAAAATAATGCATCTTCAGAGAAAACAGAAGCTATTCAATTTGTTGTTTATATAAAGTAACAAATAACCATTCAAATCTGTTGATTGAAATAGAATTCCCACTAATAATTTCTTCTTTCATATAATTATCATCACCATACCAAGTCTGAAAAGAAACCACGTGGCCTGAAACACAAAACAAATTCCCAATTAGTTCAACCCAATTTCTATTATTTTCAAGTGATAGCTAGGAACACATTTTAAGCGAGTATGATTACATCTAGAACAAAGTGAGTGTATGTATGTGTCTGTGTGTCTGTATGTGTGTCTGTATATATGCTTGCATGTATATATATACAAACAACATACATAGACACATACACATTTGTGTATACATGTATGTGCGTTTATCACCTCTCATGACCTAAACTAGCTCTATTATAATGTAAATGAGACAAAGAAAGGGAGAAATAGAAAAATTAAAAGGTAAATGAGAAAAGTAAAAGAAAAAGAAGCTAAGGATTTTTTCAGATAACTGCACAGCAATGAAGGAGACCAAGATCACAGGCACTGCAATTTGGAAAGACATCTCTGGTTGACATTTTGTCAAAGGTCTGCGGGAATTTGGCAAGATTTCAGAGCTCATCCGTCTTCATGAGCCAGTTCTTTTAAGTAATTTTTCATGTACTAAATATGAAAAAGCTGATGAAATTGATCACAGGAATGAATCCCTATCTATTATTTTTCCATATTCTTTATATTAATTATGCTGGAAATTTACAGAGCTGTATACTTATTGACTATTTTCCTCTCGTGCCTCTCATTCATCCACATCTGATATCTGGAGTCCAGGTGAGTAGCACCCTTTTATGTTGAGATGCCTTGAGTTATGGGTATATGACTTCCCACTTTCATTCCCCAGGATGAAGAAAGACTGGGAACTGACACCCATAAGCACTGTGTTTATCTATGGGCAAGAGGCACTTCATCTGATAGTGTAAAAAAACTGCAACAGCTTTGTATTTTTACTTTTCACTATTTTCTGCTCTATCACAGTGGGTCCAATCACTGTTACTGTATCTTCTCAATATATATGTGAATAGCTTGCACAATATTGCTTTACCTATTTTGAACTTCCTTTGCATTTGATAACTTATCTTTCTGGTATTTTAAGCCTATATTTCCAACTGCTTTGTAAACTTTCTAGAAGTCTCTTTTTGTTTGGCCTCCATATCTAGACAGTGCTCGGAATCTGAAGGTTGTTTATTAAATATTGCTACTGAGCTGCTTCATATGACTTTTGAAAGTTTTTCAATAGTGACAACGACAAAAAGAAAATTGTTTTAATATGAAGAGTAACCCAATCCTTCAGTCACTCCTTTACTCCCTTAAACTTCCTTGTGTTAACTCAACAGACGTTCACTGCTTGCCTACTAAGTAACAGGCACTCTGCTAGATAACGGAGCTGCAAACAGCAACAGTGTTTGACTTCCAGAATTTCAAAGTACAGAGAGGCTGACAAAGAAACAAAACAAAACAATGAATGACTGTAACCTAAAATGATGAATCACACAGGCTCAAGGGGTTCAGGAAACACTTAATGGTTAGAGTTGAATCTTGAAAGAGGAGAAAAACCCAACATTCCAAGCAGAAGGAATAGCAGAGCAAAGACACGTGCAATATGAGTAACTTCAAATTAAGGTGCTTTTTGATTGAATTTTTTTCTCCTGATTTCCAGCATTTAGTTACATAGATTTGTTATTGCTTCTGACATTTAGCTTTGGAGATGAATCAACATTTTTCAAATATTTTATTGTAGTTTAGGTAAAAGTTTACATAGCAAATTAGTTTCCCATTGAACCAGTAACATTTTATTTACGACTTCTTTCTAAATAACACAATGGAATAGCCAATCCCCGTAAAACATACAATTACATGATACTGATTTAAAAATAGCCGTGAGATGCTGTTTAGTAGATGATCTGTCCAATATAATGTTCCTGCTACTCCAGAACTGTTTTACTCATACAACAAATAACAATTTTACTGAAAATTTTAAAAAATAATATTTTTTAAAGGTTATTAAAATGTGTAGGACCGAAAGTAGTGATACACATGATCCTATATGTGAGAAAATATATTCCTTTTAAAGATGCACTCTATGTTTCAGTGACGCAAGAAATGAGTAAAACTACTAGTTATAAATGCACTACAAATGGTACTCTAAAATCTGAAAGAAAAAAATCAAATAAATATTCTAAAGCACACAGTTAACTTAACCAAAAATCCAAACCCGTTGCTGTCGAGTTGATTCCGACTCATAACTTGGGCAACAGTAATTGAAATATGTAAGAAAAACAAGGGAGAATGAAGAAAACCAAAGACGCAAGGGAAAGATTAGTCCCAAGGACTAATGGACCACAACTACCACGGCCTCCACCAGACTGAGTCCAGCACAACTAGATGGTGCCCGGCTACCACCACTGACTGTTCTGACAGCGATCACAACAGAGGGTCCCGGAAAGAGCTGGAGAAAAACGTAGAACAAAATTCTAACTCACAAAAAAAGACCAGACTTACTGGTCTGACAGAGACTGAAGAAACCCCAAGAGAATGGCCCCCGGACACCTGTACAGCTCAGTAACGAAGTCACTTCCGAAGTTCATCCTTCAGCCAAAGATTAGAGAGGCCCATCATACAAAAGAGACTAAAGGGGCACACCAGCCCAGGGGCAAGGCCTAGAAGGCAGCAGGGGACAGGAAAGCTTGTAATAGGGAAGCCAAGGTGGAGAAGGGAGAGGGTTGACATGTCGTGGGGCTGGTAACGAAAGCCACTAAACAGTATGTGTACGAATTATTTAATGAGAAGCTAGCTAGCTCTGTAAACGTTCATCTAAAGCACAATTTAAAAAAAAAGAAATACGTAAGGAAAAAGAAAACCTGCTGCCATCAAGTCAATTCAGACTCATGGTGACCCCATGTGTTACAGAGCAGAACTGCTCCACAGGGTTTTCTTGGCGATGATCTTTATGGTAGCAGATTGCCAACTTTTAGTTTAGTAGCCAAGAGCAGACCGCTTGCACCACCCAGGGACCTTAATAAAAGTATGGAGTGATCTGCAATCACTGACTTTTCATATTTCAAGAAGCAGCATGAAGACCCCGCAATGGATGAAGCGCAGAGTTCAGAGAAGTTTCCAAGGACTAGTGAGGTCAAGTACCACATAACCAGAGCCGACATGGCCCTAAGGCGAAGGAGAGAAGCCTAGAGTCTGTGGTTGTGAGGTGTCATTTAGTGGATTTCGACTCACAGAGACTCCACGTACGGTGGTGTCATTAGGGTGGGTGACCCCCAGTGTGGTAACTCATGCTGTCACCCCTCCATGCTAATCACCACCATACTGTAGCTAAAACACCAGAAAATTTGTCAAAATCAGTGACTGTAAAAACACCAGCAGCAACAAAAACAACAGCACATGCTTGCAGAGCATGAAGCACAGCAGATAAAACCACCTGATTCCAAACGTCATTGTTATTGGATAATAATGACAGTTCTGACCGGAATGCATTAGAAGCTTCAAAACGTGAATTAGCAGAGAGTTTTAGCCTTGTAGGAATACTGACCCATGTAAGCCAGGCTTCATTAAAAAAAAAAAAAAAAAAAAAATTTTGTTGTGATACCTAACTAAGGGGATATTTTTATTTAAAATAATAATAAATTTCTGCTGAAACACTGCGTGAAAACTTTATAAACAGTCATTTTGGTGTCACCCCCTCTGACAATGTCACCTGGTACGGTCCACATTCCCTAACGATGCCACTGCCCGGGTGGCACAGTAGAACTGCCCCATAGGGTTTTCCAGGCTGTTATCTTTTTGGTTGGTGGCCGAGCACTTAACCGCTGTGCCACAAGGACTCCTGCCTAGAGCTTAAGGGATGAGAACTGAGGCTCCGGAAACCTATCAAGATATCACATCAGAAGATGTAGTTAAGATATTCAAGAGACCTGTGTTAGAAACTACATCAGAAAAAAAGCTTGCATGATTAGGAATCTGGGGATGCAATAAATAAGCTTTCAAGGTTCTCCAAATTCCTCGAAATTTATGCAAACTTTGTGTTTACACACATACTTCTAGTCTAGTGAGAATCCAATTTTTCTTTTTAAATATATATTCTCAAAGGAGTCCTTGAAGTTTAAGTTCCATTGATCCAGGACAAATGTTATGGAAGTCAGATTTCATCTGTAAATATGATTTGGCTGCTTCCACCGTAGCAGGATGCAGCTGCCACTTGCTACATTAGACATGCATTCTTGCTTCCCACCTGCAGAATTATGGAGAATGTTCAGAATGATGGAGTAACCTCATACTGTGCAGACCCCATGAGAAAACATGAATGACTTAAAGAACTTCTGAGGCCGCTGAAGGAAATTCGCTATAATTATAAAAGGGAGTTGTTTTTAGAATGATTAAATTGCCGTTTCCCATAATTGAGGTTGTATCCCAGTGGCAGAGTCAATGGTAACACCTCTTATTGAACCAATAACTCAGGGTCCCTCCAGAATACCGCACGTTCCCAATCACGCTGTCTTTAAAAAAGCCTCTTCAGTCAAAATGAAAGTTATGGTTAAAACAATTCTTAGATACTTTCTGTTTCTGAGGGTCCAGTCAGAGCTTCCAAATTCTAGGGCCTTATTTTGAATGCACATAATAGTATCAGTAATAATAAAGCCATTATGTTGTTATTAGCTTCCTATTTCGTTGGTAACAAATGACCACAAATTTAATGGCAGAAACAACACAAATGAATTAGCTTCTAGTCCAGAGGTCAGTAGTCTCACTGGGCTAAAGTCAAGCTGTCAGTAGGGATGCCTTCCTTCTGGAGGCTCTAGGTGAGAATAGGTTCCTTGCCTTTTCAAGCTTCCAGAGGCCACCTGCCTTCCTTGGATTATGATACTCTTCCATCTTTCAAGCCAGTCATTATATTCACTTCGATTTCTGCTTCACCTTCACATCTCCTTCTCTGAGTCTGGCCCTCCTGCCTCCCTCTTGTAAGGAGTTTATATTGGACCTGTGTTTACATTGGATCCACCACATAATTCAGGATAATCTCCCCATCTCAAGCTCCTTAACTGAATCACATCTCCAAAATCCCTTTTGCCATGTAAGTAAAATATTTGCCTGCTCTAGGGATTAAGACATGGACATCTTTAAGGAGCCGCTATTCTGCCCACCACACATGTACTGATTAACATGCAGAGGCTGCCAGCCAAGCTCCTTACCTTCACGTTTCTATTTAATCCTCACTATCATTTTAGAGCGTAGAAGTCCATGGGTGGTGTGAATAGTTAAGTGCCAGAATACTAGCCAACAGACTGGGACTCAAACCCACCCAGAGGTGCCTCAGAAGACAGGCTGGGCTGTTTCTGAAAGGTCACAGCCTTGAACACCCTACGGAACAGGTCATGGAGCAGTGCACACATGGGGTCCCCATGAGTCCAAACTGACTCAATGGCAACTAACAACAATAACAACTGTTATTACGCCCCTTTTATTTGAGGATTTTAAATTTTGTATATTTATGCAACGAATTATTCTACTCTAAGACTTTTCACAAAACGTGACTAAATGCCACTTTTTATTGTCAATATGTCTCTTGTATCCACGTGTGTAACTTTTTTACATAAAAGACTCCATCTCTTTTTTTGATTATTGTTGTTGTTAGGTGTCACTGAGTCAGTTCCGACTTATAGCGACCCCGTGTACAACAGAACAAAACCCTGCCCTGTCCTGTGCCATCCTCACCATCCTTGCTATGTCTGAGCCCACTGTTGCAGCCACTGTGTCAATCCATCTCATTGAGGATCTTCCTCTTTTTTGTTGACCCTCAACATTACCAAGCATGATGTCTTTCTCCAGGGACTGGTCCCTCCAGATCACGTGTCCAAAGTAGGTGAGACTAAGTCTCACCATTTTCGCTTCTAAGGAGTATTATGGCTGCATTTTCTCCAAGACAGATTTGTTCCTTCTGGCAGCTCATGGTAGATTCAATACTCTTTGCCAACATCATAATTCAAAGGCATCAATTCTTCTTCGGTCTTCCTTATTCACTGTTTAGCTTTTGCATGCATATTGAAAATACCATAGCTTGGGTCAAGTGTACCTGAGTCCTCAAAGTAACATCTTTGCTTTTTAACACTTTAAAGAGGCCTTTTGCAGCAGATGTGCCCAATGCAATAAGTCCTTTGATTTCTTGACTGCTGTTTTCATGGGTGTTGATTGTGGATTCAAGTAAAATGAAATCCTTGACAATTTCAATATTTTCTCCATCTATAATGATGTTGCTTATTGGTCCAGTTGTGAGGATGTTTGTTTTCTTTATGTTGAGGTACAATCCATACTGAAGGCCGTAGTCTTTAATCTTCATCAGTAAGTGCTTTATGTTTTCTTTGCTCTCAGCAAATAAGACTGTGCTATCTGCATAATGCAGGTTGTTAATGATGAGTTTCCTGATGCCGTGTTCTTCTTCATAGAGTCTACGGCTTCTCAGATTATTTGCTCGGCATAAAGACTGAATTAAGTATGGCGAAAGGATACAATCCTGACCATACCTTTTCTGATTTTCAACCACTCTTTATAAGCACAATGAAGTGTTCTGGAATTCCCATTCTTCGCAATGTTATCCATAATTTGTTATGATCTGCAAAGTCAAATGCCGTTGCATAGTCAATAAAACACAGGTAAACATCTTTCTGGCATTCTCTGCTTTCAGTCAAGATCCATCTGACATCAGCAATGATATCCCTCATTCCCCATCCTCTTCTGAATCTGGCTTGAATTTCTGGCAGCTCCTCGTCCGTGTACTGCTGCTGCAACTGGTTGTGAATTATCTCCAGCAAAATTTCACTTGTGTGTGATATTAACGATCCAAACCCCACTGCCATCGAGTCGTGACCCTATAGGACAGAGCAGAACTGCCCCATAGGGTTTCCAAGGAGCAGCTGGTGGATTCCAACTGCCGACCTTTTGGTTAGCAGCCGAGTTCTTAACCACTGTGCCACCAGGGCTCCAAACACAAGCCTGCACTGACAACGGGTGGTAACAGTGCATGAGGTACATTGGCCAGTAACTGCACTCAGGATTCCCAGTCAGAAGGCGAGAATTCTACCACTGAACCAGCAATGCTACCCCATATTAATGACATTGTTTGATAATGTCAGTATTCTGTTGGATCACCTTTCTTTGGACCGGGCAGAAATATGGATCTCTTCCAGTTGGCTGGCCTGGTAGCCATCTTTCAAATTTCTTAGCATAGACGGGTGAGCACCTCCAGGGCTCTTTTAGTGCTCCAGTATTACTCTGTTATCGTGTATTGAGTCAAGGTTCCTAACGCTGGGGCAGTGAGTGCAACCTGAGGAAGGAGTGTGATATGTAGAACTGGATGGGGTAGAAATAACAGCTGTCAATAAGGAGCCCTGGTGGCACAACAGTGAAGCGTTCAGTTGCTAACCAAAAGGCTCCTAGAGAGAAAGAACCGGCAAACTGCTGCCGTGAAGACTGTGGCTGATAAAACCCTATGGGGCAGTTCTTCTCTGTTACATGTGGTGGCTATGAGTTGAGAATCACCTCCATAGCACCTAACAACACAATGAAGCAGGGAGGTCCTCAGCCTCTACAAGAGTGTAGCTGGGGCTGCTGCATGTGGGCACCAGGCCAAGGGGCCTACAGGGACAGAAAGCCAGCCAAGCCCTGCACACGACTGCTTTGACAAACGTGCCGCATGAGCTTGCAGCAGCACTGAATTCAACGATGGTGCCTGCTCAAGATGTCCCCAGCATTGCTGACTGGCTGTATCAACCAACGACAAAGATGACAGAAAATGCTCTTTTTCCACGTTATCCCAAATGTTGGCATTAAGGGGGCAATGTTCAATGAAACTCTAGGTGAAAGTATCTGCCATTTTCCAGAAACTAGAGGGGCAATAGTTGGCGCAGTGGTTAAGAGCTACAGAAGCTAACCAAAAAGTCGGCAGTTCAAATCCACCAGCCACTCCCTGAAAACCCCATGGGGCAGTTCTACTCTGTCCTATAGGGTCGCTATGAGTCAGAATAGACTCGACAGCAACAGGTTAGGTCTTTTTTTTTTTTTTTTTTTTCCGCTAGTTTTCAAGGGTTCCTCTTGGCACCAGAAGACATGGAGATTACTGACTTGTGTCCTGAGGAGCCTGAGAGCAGGGACATGGCGGAGGATGGAAAGTCTTCAGGTGAAGCACCCAGAAGGGGACAGATCAAAATTCTCAGGAAACACAGACACAGAGGCATGGATGGGGAGTGGAACTTTTCTTTTTTTAATATGTCAGGCATTTTCTGAGTGCTTTCTACATACTAACTAATCAATTTTTTCTTCCTTGTAGAAACCTTACGAAGTTACTCTCATCATCATCCCTCTAGTCAAACACCATGGGGGAGACACCTGTAGTTACAAGTTGGATTTAACTGTTACAGTGAGGAAGACTAACGGAGAAGCCCTGGGTGTCACAGAGACCTTTCCGTCAGCAGTGGAGCACTTAACCACTGCGCCACCAGGGCTGCCTGAAGAGAGTGTCATAAAGGACTTAAGGCAGGATTTGGGCCTTGGAGAGAAAGTCCTGGGGTTTACTCTGGATTCGGCGCTTTCAGGAAGCAGGAATAATTCTGATTGGTTATGTTAATAAATCTTTCCTGGAAGAACAGACTAGGGTGAGATATAAGAAGCAGCAGTCACTCATATTAGCTGATATTTTGATTTTTAGACAATGACCTTGTTTTTGTCTCCGCTTGAACACAATTCTGAAGTGGTCTTGTTTATCATGGTCCTAGAATGATCTTGTCTGATATTGCTATCCTGTGAGATTTTTACATCCATCAGGAGAATACCAAAGTTAAGGCACCTCCAAACAGCTCTTTTCTTTTTCTCAATCCCCATATTACAGATAAGAACAGAAAGTCTCAGTACCTTGCCAAAGGTCACACAGACCTGAAGTGACAAAGCAGGGATTTGAACTCAGGCAGATGAGCTCCTGTCCTGGAAGAAGTACAACCAGAAGGCTCCTTAGAAGCAAGGATGGCGAGACTACATCTCACATACTTTGGACACGTTATCAGGAGAGACCAGTCCCTGGAGAAGGACATCCTGTTTGGTAAAGTAGAGGGTCAGGGAAAAAGAGGAAGACCCTCAACGAGATGGACTGACACAGTGGCTGCCAACAACGGGTTCAAGCATAACACCAATTGTGAGAATGGCATAGGACTGGGCAGTGTTTCGTTCTGTTGTACGTGGGGTCTCTATGAGTCAGAACCAACCTGACAGCACCTAACAACCACCGCAACAACAGATGAGCTCCAGATTCCAAACCTTTAACGATTATGCTACATTGAAAGAAAGGGCAGCGTTGACAGCCATTAGGACACATTTCCCACCCCAGAGGTCGTCTCAGAAATCTTCCAAAACGTGTGAGGCCGTGGATGGTTTTAAGGGGACTGAGTTCCAAATCTTCAAACTTCTATACTTAAAACTATTGAACCCTAACTTTTACATTCACCATTCTTCCAGTTAAACAACAACAATAACATTTATCTACCCAGTCTTTCTATGGACTGAGAATTGCCCCAAGATAAAAATCTTCCTCAGTGTCAATCAAAAGGGCAATTAAAAATATTGTTACAAATAAAATCGGTTTTAATTAAGTTACCAAACACTCCTAACACTTCTACCCATCTAATTCACAGTTTTAATTCCAATTCTTTCCTTACTTTTTATATTAATAACTACTGAAATAAGTTTGTAATATATGCTCCACATTTGAATCACTGGTATATTAAATACCAGGGGTTACATAACACAGTCAAAGAGAAAGTTTTCACATTTAGAACGTCATGATGTCAGAAATACATTTTAAGTTAATTTCAATTTATATTTTTAAGTGAGTATGATAATGTAATGAACAAACGATTTTCAAAAAATTATAGTAAAAACTTTTGTGGGGAAAGTGAATCATAACCATGATTTCAAAGAGATAAACGAATGATGTAAAATATCCAGATACTAAAAATAAAAATATCTATATATGTACTTATTTGTGTGTGTGTGTGTGTGTGCACATATATATATATATAAACCAGCTGTCATCAAGTCAACTTCAACTCATGGTAACCCCATACGTACCACAGTAGAACCATGCTCCATAGGGTTTTTAATGGCTAATTTTTTGGAATTAGATCGCCAGACCATTGTTTTGAGGAGCATCTGGGTGGACTGAACTCCCAAACTTCCGGTTAGCAGTCAAGCCCATTAACCGTTTGCACCACCCAGGGACTCCATATGTATGGATAAACACATATAAATATGAAAGCATATATTTTGCATATTTAAAATAGAAGATGATACTTCAAAGTTCAAGTCACCAAATCTTCCTATCAAGACACTATTATTTTGATATTCTATTAGATGCTTGTAAAGGAATTAGTTAATAGTTTTATTTTAAAATGTCAATCATTATAATATTTTTGGAAATTATATACTATTTCATCTTGATGAAAAAAAATTTATATCAGTTAAAAACTTTGTGGGAACAGTTACTTATTTTTAAGTATTATTCTAGGCATTACCTGAGCAAATATGTTTGAAGATGACTGATTTATATTGTTGCTATTGACACCTAAGAGTTTACCAGACTTGCTAGACTCTCAAAAAAGGAATCAGAAAAGTCTAGAATCCCAGGACTTCATGCCGAGGACACATCCCGATTAGACACAACTATGTGTGTGTGTCCACTGTGGCTGAGATCCATCTTCCTTTCTTTTCTCCCTGTAGGCCAAGCTGGAGAATGCACGGAATGAATGCCTCCACTGTGTTTGTACACAACCGCCACAGCCAAAGAGCCAGAACTCTGCTGCAAAGGTTGTACCCAGTTCACAAACCTCAAAAGAACACCAAAGGCAGCCTCTAAAAAGTTATCGGAGTAGGCACTTAAGTTTAAACCTACTTTCTATTCTCTCCCTTGTAGCTTTGGTCTCAGAAACCTATGCTTATTGCTAACACGATTTCTCAGGGAAAAAAACAACACCGACCCTGTTGCCGTTGAGTCAATTGCGACTCACAGCCACCCTACAGGACCGAGGAGAACTGCCCCAGAGGGTTTCCAAGGAGCGCCGGGTGGATCTGAACTGCTGACCTTTTGGTTAGCAGCCAAGCTGTTAACCATTATACTACCAGGGTTTCCTATTATTTGTTTATGGACATTCTCTTTTCTTCATCAAATTTAATATATGTGGATTCCTTACAATCTTAATATAAAAATTAAATGAATAATCATAACAATTTGTATTGATGTTACCTAATGGACTTTTTAACTTTCAAAAGGAAGTATTCACAATATACAAAAGGCAGGGGTCCTTGTTATGTCAGAGCTGAATTTTAGAAATATCTGCTGGGAGAATTGGGTAGACATATCTTACCCCTATCCTCCATTTAATGTCTATTTGCATGTATTGATCTAATGGAAGCTGATGAGTTTTCTTGGCATGAAACTCAAAATATCACAGTGAGAACTAAGTAACTCACAGAATGGCTAATTAATTAGGGTTAGCACAGGGCTGAAGGGGAAGGGGTTAACACACCAAAGAAGGTACACTGCAAGAAGAGAGTGTGGACCCCCTGGGAGGGACTCTACCCCAAGTAAAGAGGTCTACGTAGCAAGTGGGACTCAACGACAGAGCCTGAGGGTATCAGAGGAAAGGTGTTTGTGAGTAAAACTGGGCTACGGCTGTTTCAACTCAACCCAGCCACTCTTGAGACATCTTGGAGATAAAAGAGCCCAGTGAAAACTGGGCAAACAGTAACCACTTAGGGTCTAAAAAGCATTGCTCCGGAATGCTTCTAAGTGGATAGGATTCAAAAAAGTGGGAAGCGTTATCCGACCAACTTTGTAAATAAATCTGAGGATCCATGATCAAGACTGAGGAGTAGAACTGAAGACGTTTCAGTTCAGACAAAGCCACACTTGCTGGCAGCATGAGCAGCTGAACACTGAGGAATGCCCACAAACAGCAGACGCAGTGGCCAGGCCAGCACAGTGAAATGTCCACGTGGGCAGAGGCCCAGTTTCAGTGTCACGACTGGGAGCTCACGTTTATTATCCTTGAGGGGAATGTATAACATAAAGGGAAACTTGAAAGGGAGGTTGTGCTCCTATAAGTACATCTGTAGGTTCCGTTAAGCAAGAAATATTTAGGCCTATAAAGGAAAAAAAAGGTAATTCCAACAAATAAGTTATTGGTCTTGAAAAATTCTATCACACGATCTCTGGCATCATGTCTATCAGGAAGGCCATGTTTCCCAACTACCAATCCTTCTTCTCTGTTTCCGGCTTTCGAATTCCAATCACTAGTAATTATCGATGCATCTTGATTGCATGTTTGATCAATTTCAGGCTGCAGAAGTTGGTACAAACCTTTAATTTATTCATCCTTGGCGTTAGTGGTGGGTACATAAATTTGAATAATAGTCCTATTAACTGGTTTTTCAGGTAGAAATATGGATATTATGCTGTCACGGACAGTGTTGTACTTCAGGATAGATTGTGCAATGTTCTTTTTAGCATCAAAATGCTGTTCCTCTTCAATTTGTCATTCCCAGCATAGTAGGTCATATGTTTGTCCCATTCAAAATGGCCAATACTGGCCCATTTCAATTCAGTAATGCCTAAGATATAAACTGGCAAGCATTCCATTCCATTTTTGACAACATCCAATTTTCCATGATATACTCTGTATATTTCACGTTCCAATCGCTAATGGATGTTTACAGCTGTTTCATCTCATTCTGAGTTATGCCACATCAGCAAATAAAGGTCCCGAAAGCATTAGTCCACCCAGGTCATTAAGGCCAACTCTACTTTCAGAAGGCAGTACTTTGACTATTCTGAGTGCCTTCCAACCTGAGGGGCTCATCTTCTGGCACTGTATCAGACAATGTTCCACTGTTATCCGTAAGGTTTTCGCTGGTCATTTTTTTTCAGAAGTACGTTGCCAGGTCCTTCTTCCTAGTCTGTTTTACTCTGGAAGCTCTGCTGAAATCTGTCCATCATGAATGACTCTGCTGGTATTTGAAATACTGGTGGCATAGCTTCCAGCATCACAGCAACATGCAAGTCACCACAGTACATATAGTAGCTAAGGCTACCAAAAGAAATGATGAAGTAGAATAGCTGAACAAAAGATTTCAAAGTGCTGCTGGAGAAAACAAAGTAAAGTATTATAATGAAATGTGCAAAGACCTGGAGCTAAGAAAAAAAAGAGAGAGAAGAACACGCTCAGCATTTCTCAAGCTGAAAGAACTGAAGAAAAAATTCAGGCCTCAAGTTGCAATACTGAAGGATTCTATGGGCAAAATGTTGAACAACGCAGGAAGCATCAGAAGAAGACGGAAGGAACAAACAGTCACTGTGCCAAAAACAACTGGTCAGTGTTCAACCATTTCAGGAGGTAGCACCTGATCAAGAGCTGACGGTAGTGAATGAAGAAATCCAGGCTGCACTAAAGGCAATGTCAAAAAACAAGCCTCCAGGAATTGACGGAATACCAACTGACATATTTCAAAAAACAGATGCAACATTGGAAGTGCTCACTTGTCTATGCCAAGAAATTCTGAAGACAGCTACCTGGCCAACCAACTATAGGAGATCTATATACATACTTATTCCAAAGAAAGGTGATTCAACGGAATGCAGAAATTATTGAACAATATTATTAATATCCCATGCAGGCAAAATTTTGCTGAAGATCATTCAAAACTAGTTGCAGCAGCACATTGACAAGGAGATGTGAGAAATTCAAGCCAGATTCAGAAGAGGACACAGAATGAGGGATATCATTGCTGATGCCAGATGAATCCTGGCTCAAAGCAGAGATACCAGAAAGATGGTTACCTGTGTTTTATTGACCATGCACAGGCATTCAACTGTACACATCACAACAAATTACTGATAACATTGAGAAGAACGGGAATTCCAGAATACTTAATTGTGCTCATGAGGTACTGTACATAGAGCAAGAGGCAGTTGTTGAAACAGAGAAAGAGGATACTGCATGGTTTAAAATCAAGAAAGGTGTGTGTCAGGGTTGTATTCTTTCATCATAATTATTCAATCTGTATGCTGAGCTACTAATCTGAGAAGCTGGACTGTATGAAGAAGAACTGTTCATCAGGATTGGAGGAAGACTATTTAACACCCTGTGATATGCAGACGACACAACCTTGCTTGCTAAAAGTGAAGAGGATTTACTGATGAAGATCAAAGACCACAGCCTTTAGCATGGATTACACCTCAACACAAAGAAAACAAAAATCCTCACAACTGGACTAACAAGCAACATCATGATAAACAAATAAAATACTGAAGTTGTCAAGGATTTCATTTTACTAGGATCGACATCAACATCCACACAAGCAGCAGTCAAGAAATCTTCGGTGGGTTCAGACCACCAACCTTTTGGTTAGCAGTCAAGTGCTTAACCATTTGCGCCACCTTAATATATAAATCCAAACCTGTAGACACAGTTGATTTCTACTCATAGTGACCCTATAGGACAGAGTAGAACTGCCCCATAGGGTTTCCAAGGTTGTAATTTTTACTGAAGCTGACTGCCACAGCTATCTCCCAGGAAGCTGCTGGTGGATTTGAACTACCAACCTTTTTGTTAGCAACTGAGTGCTTAACCACTATGGCACTAGGGCTCTTTCCTTAATATATCAAAACCCATTGCCTTCGAGTCATAGCGACCCTACAGGGCAGAGAAGAAGTGTCCCTAGGGTTTCCAAGGCTGTTATCTTTACAGAAGCAGACTGCCACAGAAGTCTTAGAAGAATGCCTGGCGATTTACTTCAGAAAGATCAGCCACTGAAAATCCTATGGAGCACAGTCTACTCTGACACACATGGCGTCACCATGAGTCAGAATCAACTCAATGAAAACTGGTTTGTTTGGGGGGGTTTGTTGGTGTACAGATTAAAGTGGCCTTATTTTTATGTGCAGAATGATGAGGCACAGTGATATTTCAGTATTTACATTTTAAAGATCAATCATGTGGTTAGTGATTTTCTTTTCCCAGTCACAGGAAAAATACCTAAGATTATGACTATGAGCCTAACAATCCAGATATTTAAGAAAAGGCCAGACTGAAATTGAGAATACTAGACCTAACATTTTGAGAATACGAACAGCATATAAGGCTTTTAATATTGTTTTAAGAGCATATGCTACAGATAAATTTTCAGCCAAATGAAGAGTCAATAAATGGATATGTTGTTATAACATCACAGTGTATAAAAGTACAAATTATTTGTCTCATTTAAATTAAAATTATTTTTGTGCCATTTAACTTTTTGCAATAACTTGGATTATATGAATAGGACTAACCCATCATGCACTGATGCATAATTATTTCATTAATTAAAGGTAACCTCAAGTAGTTCTATGTTTTAAATACCACCTAAATGCAGACAACTCTCACATTTTTATCTTTGTCCCCAATTTTTCCCCAGTACTCCAAACTCCTAATTCAAATGCCTGCAGAAAGACTTGGATGTATATAGGAAACCTTAAATTTAAGATTTCTCATATACATGCCCAGTAAATGACTCTTAAATTTCCCTAATAACCTGTTCCTCCAGTAATCTTCCTCATTTTATTAAAGACAATTCCCACTCTTCCAATGCATAAGACAAAAAGCACTGGGTCATCCCTGAATACTCTCTTTCTTCCAAGCCTTACACCCAATCCTTCAGCAAATCATGTAGACTTCTTCTCCAAAATATATCCAAGGTCTGGATATATTTCACTACCTCTATTGCTACCATTTTCAAGACTGCGACATAAATTTCTTAATTTGACTCCATGTTCCTACTCTTCACTCTGTTCTATTCTCCAGACAATTTGATCAAATCCTTCTTCTGTTTAAAATCTTCCAAGAGTTCCCCATCTCTCAAAGATGGTGTAACCCAAAATGTCTGCCTTGGCCTACAATGTTGTATATTATCTAGCTCCTTGCTACTTCTCAGACTTTATCTCCCGCCAATTTCCCCTTGGACTTGCTTCGTTCCAGGCACGAAGACCTCCTTTGTGTAGCCCAAATAATCCGATATTCCAGCTCAGGACCTTTTCGCTTGCTTTGCTCTCTAACTAGAAAGACCTTCATACTGTCATTCGTAGATGTATGTGTGATTCCTTCCCTGTCTGTGCTTTAAAGTTACATTTTCAGAGAGGTCTTTCTTTATGAACACTGTGCTCCCATAAAGATGTCAGCCTAGGACACCCTATGGAGCAGTTCTACTCTGTCCGACAGAGTTGCTGTGAGTCAGAATCTATTTGACAGCATATAATAACAACATACAATACTGTATCTTTCTTATTCTTTATTAAACTTACTTGTTTTGTTTTTCTCTACTGCCATAATTACCCAAGTTATATGCATATTTTTGTTTATAACTGTCTTCCCCCATGAAAATGTTTAAGTACCGTGAGGACATCCCTCTGTCCACCATGCTTACTGAAGTATTGCCAGCACATGTGTACCCCATGCTCAATAAAGATCCACTGGATGAATTTAAAAATGGCAAGAAAATGAGAACTTCCTAATTTTTAATCTCTTTTCTTTTTACACGCACTTATGGCTTTCCTAAATAACTGATTGTGTAGAGTTCTTAAATGTAAAAACAATTTATGAAATGCAAGTTTTTTCCTGTTTTTAACACATTATTAGAGAACACATTGTCTGGCAACCTTAACTCTTTCCACTGGTTATCAATTTTGAATCCATTCCTAGTTTTCTAACCTTCAGAATACAAGCACAGACAGGGCAGTGCGTTTCTCCAGCAGAATACGAGCTATGCATACGGAATTATAATAATGTGGAGCCAGAACTGACACTGCTGCTCCCCTGACCCCATCCAATCTCATCACATTTATATATGAGCAAAAGAACTCTAGGCAGTATTATCTGAAGCCAAAAGACAAGAGAAAAACAAAAGATCTACTTCTGATGCTGATGCTCAAAGATATTTGAAAGAAGTCAGAAGAGAATGATGAAAATGTACAATTACAAAAACATTTCCAACAAGTACTCATATGACAAAGTTCTCGTTTCCTCTATTACTTCGCCTTTGCTAGACTGTATCATCGACCTCTTTCCTTTACATGTCCTTGCATCCATGTCCTTTCCATCACCGACAGAAAGTACGTAGCTGTCCCTTAACTTTGGGCTCAGCCATGTAATTTGCTTTGACCAACAGATTGAAGGCAGAAGTAACAGCGTGCCAGCCCTCAGCACTGTGTCGAAGAGGATGTTCAGTTATCTGATTGTCCTTTTGTGCCTCGGTCATTACCATGATTAGAATATCCCTTTTATCCTGCTATTCTAAAAACGATAAAAGGCATACGCAACAGAGCAACGTCAACCAGCCCTGAGAACTGCAGTGAGAAGTGGAGACATCCTGCCAACACAACCTGGTGAAGGCACTCAGCTGAGCTTTTGAGCCCAGCCAAGGTGTAGGGATGTGAAGGGTAATAAATAATTGTTGCTTGAAGTCACTCACTGAGTTTTGAGGTACTTTACTATGCATCAAAAGCAAACCAGATAGTCTCCTACCAAGATATTTCTTTAAACTTCCTAAAATAAAGGGAGTTTGTCTTCTAAAAAATATTTCTTCACGGTAAGTGAAAACAAAGTTCAACCAAGTACAATATGAGATGACTTCCAAACAAAATTTAAGTGAAAACAGTATATATTAAAAAAAAAAAAAAAAGACACTTTAAAAAAAATAAAAAGCATAGAAAGAATTTCAAATGAATTATCTTCCTATGAAAATATGAATCAAATATGATACTGAAGTGCTCTCATGACAAAGAAGCCTGAACAAAACAAAACAGGAATAAAGAGACTAGAAGACTTATAATATTCATTGATGTTAGCATTTTTATTCCACAAAAAATATTAGTGTACAATAGCCATGTGAAACTATAATTTGCCTAAGAGAAATGAATTCCCAGAACAATAAAAGTTATCCCTTGAAAAATGGAATGAAGAGAAGCATACAATTTATCAGACTGTAAATAAGAGACTGTCTAAAAGCCAACGAGAACACTGTCAGCAAGGAATTTTCAGCCACGAGAGCTTACCAGAATCACCTAACATCACCCTCAGGAATCATTAAAGGAAGCTATACAAGAAGTATCTAGATGCAGAAACTTTTATTGGAGAATGTCATAAAACATTGATTGAATAACCTTTTTGAGTATCATACCAGGATCATTTATTTGAAACACAAATGGTTCATGAGCCACCAAGATCTAATAAATCAAAATGGTTGTGAAGGTAATCTGCTTAACTTCCCATTTGTTCTTATTAAAATATACACACTGAAAGAAATCATCCTTCTTTTGAGAAAACTGAACATATATTTTAAAGACAGCCTTCAATTTGGAGAGACTTTGAAATTAATCCCCTTTCACTCTTACTCCTATTTTCCCGAAAGAATCATCACACATCTATCTGGACATTCCTTTAGTCTGACAAGAGAAGCTATCACTAAGCTTAATCCAGAAACCACCACTTTATTTCAACTCACAGGAATTCAGAAGGCTGATAGCATGTATATTTGGCTCTCTGTATCTTAAATACTATGAAGCACTCTTTCCTATAATAACTGGTATTCCTTAATATCCAACAATAACTACATTCATACAGACTATACTTTAACTTTTACTTAGCATTCACAATGAGCCAGGAGTTTTATTAGAATAAACTCCTTTAAGCTTCATAACTATTCTGTAAAGTAGATAATACTGTTGTCTCTCTTTTTCAGATTTGAAAAGGGAGGATCTGCATCGCCAAACCAAGATGGAACAAGAATGATATACGAGGCAGGCTGATTCTTAGCCTTTTTAAAGATTGGGAAATAAAAGTTATCACCAGATATCCTCTTAAGGAGAGAACAATTTGATTTGAAAAATATCTTTCTTCAAAAATGTTCTGACATAAAAACTAAGACCCTGAGAGAATTAGCTATCATTAGTTTATCTAGTGAAGAAAATAAAACCTACTGCTAACTTCATCTAAATATGAAACGAATGGCAGTTTCGTGGTGGGGAGTAAACCAAGGGATCTGGGCACTTATTCCGCAAAACAGAAAGTAGAAAAAAATGTTTTAAAGAAATTCAATTTTATGATGTGTTTGTAATATAAAATCTCCTACCCTTCCATATTTTCACTAAGTCTGCTATATACATCAGCCGGTACAAGTGATATTTTCTTTCCTTTCTATGTTGTCAATAGGTGGAAATTAAGAGTTTGGATTTTACCTCTGGATCAAAATACTGAATTAATTGAGTAAAAGAAGAAACCAAAAGGTGGTAGGGATCATGACAAAGGGAGGTTCTTGGAAACCCACAGGAATCTTAACAAGAGCATTGGCATGTACGGTATATGAAATGGGAGAGGTAGAGTTTGAATCACTTTTAATTAAATAATAAGAGGCAGGTTAAACCCAGCTGACAAGCATGTCACAAACTTATCTTTCACTGTAATATCTTTGCCCTGGATAAATCTAACAGCCATATTATCCTGCCTCCAATGGCACCCGCACTCCCATGCATAGGCTTCTCACCTTGGACCCAGATGGTCAACACTCAGTGGTTCTTTCTCTCTGGTCCTCACCCTTGTTTCCTTTTCCCTTCCACTCTCATCTCTCTCTTCCCTTTCTTTCTCCACCATAGGGCCTACAGCTAATTATCCACAGCTCTGCTGTGACCATGAAGTCAAAGTTTCCTGTATAAAGGCCATCTGCTGTGTGGGTTCTGCTCCCACAAATACCGGAGCTAACTAGGAAACTACTGTATTCAATGGTGCGTACAGCAAGAAACATGAAAAGCCAGAACAGATCGGAGCTCTCCACACTTCATTGTAAACCAATAGTGTGGACATCCCTCACTAGAAACAGCTGTCCCTTCACACAAATTGGAATTTAGAGCCTTAGAACGCAATTTTTGGAAAAAATTTTAAGTGCTGACTAAAGGTAAATCTAGATACAATTAACTACTGCTGAGTTCAGTGGTGGGAAAAAATCAAGATTATTTTAAAATAGTGTTTTATTATTTTTTAACCCAATGAATTTTTTAAAATAAAAATGAAAATATTCTATCATTCATTTCTCCAGCCCTTCTTCCTGATTCTGAAACCTATAACTTTGAGAAACACTGCTGTGTTAACTAGAACAGGAGACAGTTCAATGGGTTCTTTTACTTTTTTCTAATTGTAATCATTTGTGAATTCCAAAATTATGAAATCATGACGTCCTCTAGATCTTTACTATGCTACCACAAAGTTGTAGTCCTCTGACTATTATCATTCAGTATCGCCTACACTTTTGTGAGAAACACAGACCTACTGAATCAGAACCTGAATTTTAGCAAGATTCCAAGTTGATTTGCATGTACTTTTAAGTTTGAGAAGCACTTTAACCTTGAGAACATTTAAAGAATTAAAAGTTTCCTGTTTATTCATCTCCCTTCCTCTCTGTCAATAGATAAGATAGACAGATAGATAGAAAGACATACAGATAGACAGATATATACTATCTAAGTAGACATACAGATGCATGTGTATATATGCAATTTTGGCTCCAGTTCATGTGCTTGCATTTCCCTGAATGCATCTCAATGCTGTAGCCATACCATACGACTGAGTGAAATCAGTTAAACTCAGTTCTGTTCTTTTATCAACTGTAAACACAGTAGTTCTTCCTCTGATCCTAACTACCATAGCTAGATCCTATCTCACAAGTTGAAGGGCATAGTCCTCCAGAATGACAAGTCTGTCCAAGACTTAAGATGCCAACAACAAACACAGGGGCCCCCACAACTCCCTCACTTATCCGCTAGCTACAAATCTGAGGGGTCCCTCTACACCCTCAGGATGCCAGTTATAAGCTCATGGGTATCCCAGGGGCCTCCTCACTTCTGACCTGCTGTCTCCCACTATTCCTTCGAGTTTGATGATTTGCTAAAATGACTCACAGAATTCAGGAAAGTGCTGCACTTAAGATTACAGCTTTATTATAACAAAAAGAACACAAAAGAAAAGATACACAGGGTGAGGTTTGCGAGAGTCCTCCAAGCAGAGCTACCCTCCCCCATATATCGATGTGTGTCACCAACCAGGAAGCTCAATGAGCTTCCATGTCCAGAGTTTTATATTCAGGTCTCATTACATACGCAAGATAGACTGAATCATTGCCCACATGGTATAACCCAACCACCAGCCACCCTCTGTTGAGGTTGGGCTGATACCACATGGAAGGTCTTTCTGACCTGGCCATCCTTGACCCAAGAGTCATCTCATTTAGCATAACCTGTTAGGTGGGTGTAGTCTAGAGCCTTCTTAAATAACAAAGGCACTTCAATCACAGGGGAAATTCCAAGATTTTAGAGGTTCTCTCTCAAGAACAGAAAATACTTCAGACAAAGTTAATTGTAATCCCCTCAACCACCATGTCATTACTCATCTATGGGTTGAAATCTTAGCCGTGTTTCAAGTTTCAATTCATATGTCATTTCTTTATAAAATCTTTTCCTCATCTATCTAGAACTTATACAATTATGTGATCTAATCGTTCACGGAATGCCCTTACATTATGCCTACTGCACTCTTACTGTATACTTAAGCTATTCCATCTTGATTTAAAATGTATTTTGTTTTGTCTTTTACTCCACTGAAAATTTCTTGAGGCAAGAAGTTCTGTTTTAATGTTTCTGAATCCAACATCCAATAACACTACTATACTCATAACAGTTGCTCATCATATGTTTATCTAATAAAATTTGTCAATTTGGGAACAAATAACAAAAACTTTGGAGAAGTAAAGTCAACTAAAAGAAGAAGATTATGGGAACGTATTAGTGAGCATTTAGGTAAATCTAAGAATGAATATAAAAGCCCCAAAATGAAAACATGTGTCTGGCTTTTAAATGGATACCTTCTCAAATCACACAAGGGATATTTTGAGTAAAGGGAATTGGGAAATAAACGTGTATTAGCTATTCCAACAGAAGGTAACACCTTGGTTTATTACATTTATAAACTGAATCAGAAACTCTGGAGAAAAATATTCATCCTGAAGACCTGCGTATAGGAAGATATGGATTAGCTAAGATCTTAACAAACAAGAAATTAGGAAGATGTGAAATTCAAGCTGTTCATTTGATTCTCTACCTACCCACTGTGAATAAAATACCTATTATATCAATATTTATAATGAAACTTTACTAGAGCACCTCATATGGATACTGGGGTGGTAAAAGAACTACCAAAACTCCCACTGTGTCACCACCACATTTTTCAACATTAAATTTGGGCTCACTTTTAATATGGAAATGTCTTTGCTATTTTCTTAAAATGTCAGTCATTAAGTACTTTAGAACTAACCATTGTAGCTTGGGTTCATGGGCCTAATTTCTCTCCAGGTATTCATGGATGGACACTTAGCTGTCTCTTGTCCACTATGTCCTGAACATGCCATTTGTCCATCTGGCTTCACTTTGTCCTCCATGTTTTCCCATAACCATGACTAATACCACCCCTGCCAGAAGATCAGAACTCAATCTTTGAGAGCAAAACTGAGTGGAGAAAAAAAGCTAATTTCTGACTGTTACCTCCAAATTTACCTTATTTTACTACAGAGTATCTAGAATGAAAAATGCAAGTTGTAGCAATATTCCAATTGTTCAAAACATTGTGAAATAGTCCATGCAGTTCGACATGCTACATTTAAAAAGAGAAACTGATATATGGGCTCATCTCACAAAGAGCAATTATGTTGAGGGGTATGGGGACCACGATCATCATTAGCACATTATCCGTGCATACTGCATAATCTGTAGAATATGTATTTTAATAGTGAATGGTTCGCTTGGAGAACAGAAGTTCTAATAGATGCCTTTTAAGTATGTGTACGCTCACCATATGAACAAAGAAGTAGATATTCTCTGTATTTCTCTAGAAGGCAGACTCAGAATCAACACAATGAATTTGTGCAGTCGATATTAGTTAAATACAAGGATGCATTTTCCAATAACCACTGCCTGTCTTAAAATTCAGGATGCAAAGAGAGAGTATAAAGGGGATTCATTTATTCTATATAATGCAATCCTGCTTAAAGAAGACAACCAGCTTACAGATTTCTGTGTAGTCAGAGGAAAACAATATTATCTACTCCTTCCCTAAACACCTATGAACAGAAGAAACAATTAATTTAATCAATTTCACTACAACAGGCACAACCCAACCATGAAATATGCTCTTTATGCTGTTTAAAGACACCGTATAAGATTTCATTAACCACTAAACCTATGGGTTGAAATTACAAACTACAAAATACAACAGGGAATGCTATATTAAAAGGTCATAGACACCATCCGTCACTAGACACACCATAGAGCATTCTCAACAAATACCCTTGTCATATATTTCATACATAAGTACTTTTACTTCAATAATACACATATAATATTACAATGATAACAGTTATGAATAGCAAAATCATGAGATAATGAGTGCATGCTAAGGAAGAAGAGAAGGTCAAATAAAGCAAACTATCTGCCTGAAAGTTGCTGACTGCACCATCACCAGGGACCCCACAACAGCAGTTCTGAATTTCTAACCTTGGAAGTTGGAAAAGCAAGTTAGAAATTCTGATCAGTTATAACAAGCTATTTAAATATAACAGATTTAAAAAAAAAAAAACAAAAAACTATTAATTTCATTAAAAGCAAAATACCTGAAACTTTTACTTGACAAAAAAGAAGAGCCATCCCTCTGGCATGGCATTTTGGATATAGCACTTGGCCAGAACACAACTCTTCAGTGGAAGCTACCCCACTGCTGCTCTGTGCAGGAGCACCAGCTGTAATTAAACAACTCAATTCTAACTGTCTCTGCACAGTTTATTAAAGCTTCTTATCAAACTTTGAGACAAATGAGCTGAATAAAATTTTGTCCACAGAATATCGGCAATTTCTCCTGGGCAGCACTATGCATAAAGAAGCTGGGAGAGAAAGGGAAGAAACAGAATGGAAGCTCACAGAAGACAAAGGTTAACATAAACATCCTAAGAGAGAAATCAAAAATGCAGTCCTAGAAGTGTTAGGTAAAAACATAAATGGTGTGAAAATCAAAACTTTAAGCATTGTTCTCTTTCAATCAAAATAACAAACATATTAACATAATAGCATTTGAATGGGCTAAATGTTGTTAGACACATTACTAATAATAACAACAACTTTTTTGGTCATTTAAAAGAGCAACCAACAGTAAATAACTTGCATCCAAAAAGTCTATAAAATATATAGCAGTAGAAAAGGAAACAAGAATACGGTTATGTTCACAAAACTACTATTTCCTTAACGCATCCAAAGTACTTCTTAAATTTAAATCCCAAACCATTACTACACATAAATAGCTCAAAATGAAAGCTTGCCTGATTTTGCAAGATTAATGCTATCTAATTATTAGACATCTATGTCTACATGTACCTCATGGATAAGAATCAGCATAAATCCAATCCCCAATTGGATGCATGTAATAAATTTAAAATACAAATTTGCCCTCATGTAAATATAAAGATTACAAACACATTTTTTGAATTATAACTTAAGAAGATTCCACATTTTTCTTCTCCTACAATGACTACTGATGTGGAGATATTTCTCCAGTTTAGAAATAAAAAACAAATATTGCGCCGGATAATTTTGTGCATTACCTAAAGATGGCAGTAGTTTAGTAGAAGAACTAGATTTAAACTAGTGCAGCACCCGAAGGTGTCAATTCTTTGGTCTTCCTTATTCATTGTCCAACTTTTGCATGAGTATCAGATGACTGAAAACACTATTTTTTTTTTTTTTTACATTACTTGCCTATAATTCTAAAGTTTTTTAAAGGAAGACTATGCAAAAGGTTTAAACACAGAAGAACACATTCTTTGATGGTTACGAGGGTGGGGAGGGAGGGAGGGGGTATTCATTAACGAGATAGTAGATAAGAATTATCTTAGGTGAAGGGAAGGACAGCACACGCTACAGGGGAAGTCAGCACAACTGGACTAAGCCAAAAACTAAGAAGTGTCCTAATACAACCAAACACTTCGAGGGACTGAGTAGCAGGGGCAGGGGCCTGGGGACTATGGTTTCAGGGGACATCCAGGTCAACTGGCATAACGAAGTTTCTTAAGAAAATGTTCTGCATCCCACTTTGGTGAGCGGAGTCTGAGGTCTTAAAAGCTAGCAAGTGGCCATCTAAGATGCATCAATTGATCCCAACCCACCTGGAGCAAAGAAGAATGAAGAACACCAAAGACACAAGGAAAATATTAGCCCAAGAAACAGAAAGGGCCACATAAACCAGAGACTCCATCAGCCTGAGACTAGAAGAACTAGATGGTGCCTGGCTACCACCAATGACTATCCTGACAGGGAACACAACAGACAGTCCCTGATGGAGCAGGAAAAAAGTGGGGTACAGAACTCAAATTCTAGTAAAAACACCAGACTTGATGGTCTGACTGAGCCTGGAGGCACCCCAGAAGACATGGCCCCCAGACTGCCTTTTAGCCCAGAACTGAAACTATTTCCAAAACCAACTCTTCAGAGAAATTAGATTGGAGTATAAGACATAAAATTATAATCATGAAGAGAGTGCTTCTTAGCTCAAGTAGATACATGAGACTAAACGGGCAGCTCCTGTTCAGAGGTGAGAAAAGGCAAAAAGGGACAGGAGCTGGTTGAATGGGCACGGAAAATCCAGGGTGAAAAGGAGGAGTGTGCTGTCACATTATAGGGAGAGCAGCTAGGGTCACAAAGCAATGAGTATATAAATTTTTGTATGGGAAACGAACTTGAACTGTAAACTTTCACTTAAAGCACAACTAAAAAAAAAAGAAAACTCTATATAAAAAGAAAATGTTATGTATGTAGCATTCACAGGTGAAACATATATTAATAGAAAATAATATTTGTATTTGCAAAAAAAAGAATAATTCTGAGAAAAAGAACAGCCGATTTTAAATATATCAAATATTACATAAAAAGACCAAATTGTGTTATTTAAACAATTCCTCAGGGGAGTGAGACATATCACTTTCCTCAATACATATAGATGCCAGCCTTCATAACTAATGTGTCTTGAACAAAAATAAATATTCCCAGAGAAATCAGAGATATTATTTGCTGCAAACTGGAATACTGTCACTGCTGAACATAGTAACACTCAGTTTTCAGACTCAAACACTTCTGTTGACGGACACCGTCTTTTCTATTTTTACTCACAGTATCTTTTGTTCTGTCTCTGTGCTTGACTTCTTGGTATGTTTTTAGTCTAATCAGTAAATTCTGTGGCTAAAAACTATCAAAATTAAATAAGTAAGGGGCCAGCTGTCAACCTGAAAATACTCCATGGATTTTGTCTTCAAGTTGTTTTTATTAGCCTGAAATAAAATTGCCTGAGAATGCATAAGTGGTAAATCCTGACAGATTTGTTGGTTTAGTATTTAGATACGTACTGTCATTTCCTTACAGTCTGGGAGAGCGAACTGCTACTATTCCATTGACAAAAGAAATTATGACCTGATCAGAGAAGTAAATGAACTCTCAGGTACTAATAATCGGATTCATAGCCTTTTCGTAGTTAGCTGCAGTCGAGTCGGCCCCTGAGTCATGGAGACCCCGTGTGTCACAGAGTAGAACTGCTCCATAGAGTTTTATTGGATGCAGTATTAAAGGAAGCAGATCACCAGGACTTTTCTTCCACAGTACCCCTGTGTGCGTTCGAACTGCCAACCTTCAGGTTAACAGTCAAGTGCAAACCATTTGCACCTTCTAGGGACCTTAGCCATAGCATTACAAATGTATTATAGAAATACTATATATTAATCTATCTTCCTTTCTAATAAAGAAAGCTATAGAATTAAGATAGGAAAATAACATTAAAATAATAGTCTTTTTTTAAATTACTTTACCACAGTTTTTATATATGGTGTAAAACTGTTGTAACTGTATATAAAATTTGTGTTAATATCTACTTTTAATTATTTTAAGGTCCGTGAATGGCACAAGCAGTCGGTGATCAGCTGTTAACCTTAAGGTTGGGGGTCCGAATCCACTCAGATGCACTGCAGAAGAAAGGCCTGGTGAACTGTTTCCATAAAGATTACAGCCAAGAACACCCTGTGGAGCAGTTCTACTTTGTAACATACGCAGCTGCTATGAGTCAAATCAACCTGATGGCAATGGGTTTGTTATTTTGGGTTTAATTATTTTAATAAATGTTGAGCACAATGTAAAACCATGTTATTTATTACTCATGTACTGCATACAAACCCACTGCAGCCTTATTGAAAATAGTTACTTTAATATGTCATTTTAAATGTTGCAAAGCAAGTTAGAGGTTTTTCTGAGCCATGTTTGGTATTAATGTGAATATATCTCAGTTAATTAACATTCAATTATAAGTTCTGGATCACTCATTTTTTGAACTATATGACAAAAACCCATTGCCGTCCAGTCAATTCCAACTTATAGAAGACCTTACAGGACAGAGCAGAACTGCCCCATGGGGTTTCCAAGGAGCGGCTGCTGGATTCGAACTGCTGACCTTTTGGTTAGCAGCTGAGCTCTTAACCACTGTGACACCAAGGCTCCGTTTGAACTGTATAATAAATATTAAATTGCAGACTGCCTCTGCTATCCACTAAACTGAGCCATGCCACTTTAAGTTTTGGTGAAAAAAATGCAAATACATTTTAATGTGAAGCCAAGCAAAGCATGATTTGTAAACAGCCTCCTGAACCTTCCTGCCGATTTCACGCTTTCTCTCACTGCTCTGATGTGAATGTCACTCCTACTCCCTGAGCACTTGGCAAATGCCTTCGCATTTCTCAACGCTCACACCAAGGACACCTCTTATAGGAGATATTTCCTGACCAAAAGATCAAGGCAGTGCCCTTGAAATATCTGTCTTTGAATTACCACTGCCTAACACAGCAGGGGAAACATTTTGGAGGGGCAATTTCATAAAGATTTATTGAACGAACCAGTGAAGAAAAAATATTATAATTCAACAACAGAAGTGACTATATTGTTATTTTCTACCGGGTCGCTATGAGTCAGAATCGACTTGACAGCAAAGGGTTTGGTTTGGATTTTGGTATTGCTATTTACCATAGATTGAACTGTGTCCCCCAAAAATATGTGTATCAGTTTGGCTAGGCCATGTGATTGTCCACCATTGTGTCATCTGATGTGATTTTCCCACCTGCTGGAAATCCTATCACTATGACGTTACTGAGATGGATCAGCAGCGGTAATGCTGATGAGGTCTACAAGATTCGACTGTGTCTTAAGCCAATTTCTTCTGAGATATAAAAGAGAGAAGTTAGCAGAGAGACGGGGACCTCATACCACCAAGAAAACAGCACCAGGAGCAGAGTGTGTCCTTTGGACCCAGGATCCCCGTGCCTGAGAAGCTCCTCGACCAGGGGAAGATTGATGACAAAGACCTTTCTCCAGAGTCTACAGAAGAGAAAGCCTTCTCCTGGAGCTGACACCCTGAATTTGGACTTCTGGCCTACTTTACTGTGAGGAGATAAATTTCCCTTTTTTGTTAAAGCCATCCACTTGTGGTATTTCTGTTATAGCAGCTCTAGATGACTAAGACAGCATTTATGGTTGTTCTCCTCTATAATAATAAGAAATGTAAGCGTTTTACTTTAGAGCTATTAGTTCATTTCACATGGTTATGGACACAATCTGATTACTTTTAGGAAAATACACTTCAATCTGCAGAGTCAGTAGAGAATAACTGAATAAGACCCTAGGCTTTAGAGTCAAACAGGCCACCTCTTTGACCTACTAGCTAAGTTACCTTGGACACATACCTTAAATTCTCAATCTTAACAGTCCAAATTTAACTGGCACTTATATATTTTTTTCTTCTTATCTTCTTATACCGTTCTGAGCTAAGCACTTATTTGATAATGGGAACGTATATTTATTACTTGATGGCAGCAAACTGAATAAGATTCAGTTTAGATTTTCATTTAGACAAATTTTTTTTTTTTTATTGTACTTCAGGTAAAAGTTTTTAGAACAAATAGTTTCTCATTAAACAGTCAGTATACATACTGTTCTATGACAATGGTTAACAACCCCACGGCATGTCAACGCTCTCCTTTCTCAACCTCTTCTTTTTTTTTGTTGTTGAAAATATACATAGCCAAAGATACACCATTTCAAAAATTTCTACATGCACAGTTCAGTGACATCGATAACATTCTTCCAGTTGTGCTGCTATTCTCACTTTAGATGAAGGTTTACAGAACAAAATAGTTTCTCATTGAACAGTTAGTACACGTGTTGCCCTACAGCAATGGCTAACAACCCCACTACATGTCAACACTGTCCTTACTCAACATTGGGGTCCCCATCACCAACTTTACTGTCCCCTTCTGCCTTCTAGTCCTCATCCCTGGACTGCTGTGCCTCATTAGTTCCATTTTGTTTTATGGGGCTGTCCAATCCCCAGCTGAACGGTGAACCTCGGAAGTGACTTCACCACTGAGCTAAAAGGGCATCTGGGTGCCATACTCTCGGGGTTTCTCCACTCTCTTTCACGCCAGTAAATCTGGTCTTTTTTTTGTGTGTTAGAATTTTCTTCTACATCCTTCTCCAGCTCTGTCCAGAACCCTCGGTTGTGATCCCGGTCAGAGCAGTCAGTGGTGGTAGCCAGGCACCATCTAGCTGTACTGGACTCAGTCTGGTGGAGGCCTTGGTAGCTGTGGACCATTAGTCCTTTGGACTAATCTTTTCCTTGTACCCTGTTCTCTTCACTCTCCCTTGCTCCCGAAGGGATGAGACCAGTGGAGTATCTTAGATGGCTGCTCACAGGCTTTTAAGACCCCAGACACTATTCACCAAGGTAGAATGCAGAACATTAGACAAGAAGATTTTACTGATAATATGAAAAAATGTGTTTGTAAACTTAGCATTATTTTATATATTAAAATTAATACTGATAATTTTATTGATATTTTTCCAGGAAACTTTCCTTTTCTACTCAAGTTACAAGTAAGAAGAATCTAAGGAAAAGTGACCTAGCAAAGAAGACATTAAAACCTTGTAAATGTTAAGTCCAAAAGCCTGTATTACAACCACCACCCATCTGTCAGATTGTCATACTATGCGTTGCTGTGATGTTCAAAGCTATAAAACTCGCTGCCGTCAAGTAAATTCCAACTCATAGCGACCTATAGCTCAAAGCTATGCCACTGGTATTTCAAATACCAGAAGGGACACCCATGGTGGACAGGTTTCCAGACGAAAACAGACTAGGAGAAAAGATGTGGTGATCTACTTCCAAAAATCAGCCAATGAAAATCTTATGTATCATAATGTAACAGTGCCCAACTCACTACCTTTGCACACGTAATCAGGAGTATTCAATCACTGGAGGAGGGTAGCATGTTTGGTGAAGGAGAGGGTCAGCAAGGATGAGGAAGACCCTCGGGGAGATGTACTGGCACCAGAGCTACAATAATGGACTCAACCTTGCTGGCGATTATGAGGATGACACTGGGCAATGTTTTGTTTTACGTAAGATCACCATGAGTCAGAGTGCACTCAACGGCAGGTATCTATCTATAACACTTACTGTTGTAACCACTCTTTTGCAAAATTGCTTCAATACTCAAAAATTACATTAAACATATCTTGATATGCAAAAAACACCAGATGAACAAAAGTATATTCAGATTACTCTCTTCTGGTTGCTATAAAATAACCACAACCACAACAGTCACAAGTGAAGCATTACCCAGAAGGTCATCAGCAGTTTAGTTTCAATAAGCCAAGAGAGGGGTGATTTAGCTATGGTTAACACTGTGCTTCTCAGACTGGGGTATATGTACTGGCTGACATGCTGTGGGAAGCTCAATGTCACTGGAGAAGCACTGATTTGTCTCTGAATTTTTACTGCATCAGCTTTCCAAGTAGGAATTATTTGAAAATATTTATAAAAATGGCAACACAATGCTTTATCTGTAATTTAAGGGATTAATAGAGTTTGTCATCTGTACTAGACTAAATCGAATAAAAAAAAGGCATTATGAATTTTAAGGTAAAGATGTTATTTCAAAGATATTTCACAATGCAAACTGAAAAGTTTTGCACTCTGATGCAGCACAGACATTAATGGTACATTCTGTGTTTTGTATGCTGGAAGTTAAAGCTTCAAGTCTTTGTAAGTCCTGATGTTCAAAGGAATCCTTTTCTTAAGGATCTCTAGTTGCTTTATTTGGGATGCAAAATTATCTCAGTTCTCACTGTCTCCTTCATTCATTCCCTCTGCACCGTGAGCGCACTCAGCAGCCATTACACAGAACACTAATACTTCAGTGTTGCAACACCTACTGGAAACCATGTGCTCAGAGACAGCCAACCAGGGGTAAAAAAAGTGAAAATTTCATATCTTTACTTTTTCAAAAAGTGTCAAAATAGACCTCATGGGGAGGGAGAAGCAGAACTTCACTGATATCCCTTGTATTAATTCACACTCTGATTTTTATTTGCTGTTACATATGGAGCAGGGAAGGGGGCATCCCAAGATGCTCAAGGATTAGGATCTCCAAAGTTCTTACTGTGATCCTGTGGACACTCATCAAAACCACTCAAGCAGCCACTAATAGTGGTGATTATAGAAACCCTCCATTGTCTATAAAAGACAACCTGCTTAGTAGGTGCCAGAAATGTCTTCCAATTCTGTTCCTTACACTTCTGAGTCTCCTCTCTAATGATGACCTATCATTCACTCTTAATATCTTGTAGCTACAAAACACGCCATGTCCTTTCAAACCTTTGCTCATGCAGATCCCTGTCAAGTATGCTGTCTCCCACTTGTCCAAATAAAAAATTTTACTCATCCATCAAAACCCAGATTAAGTGCCCTGGATGCCATGAGGCCTTCACTGAATCACCTTGCCCTACGGATGTAATTTGCACATCCTAATCTCACTTCCTTTGTCACAGTGCATCCTAATCATTCTTCAACACGTCAGTCCCTTCAGGGATTCAAGGATTCCTCAGGGAGGAGATGGCGTGCCTTGAGCATATGGCGGAGAGTATCACATATAATTATTTAAAAGGAAAGCAGTCTTTTCTTCCTCGTGTTGATTTTTTTTTAGTTTCAATGATTATTATGAATTTTTTAAATATTAAACAATGTGTATATTTAGCAAAAGGACTTGGATTTATCAGTGGATGAAGAACATTTCCTTTTAAAATGACATCATACTTTAGCAATTTATTATTTTCAAAAGTGTTTTCAAGTGCATTTGATCATTTGATACTTATAACAATCCTCAGATATTCTGAAAGAACAAATGTTCTCATTTTACACGCTCGGTAACTGCGTGTTACAATGTGAAGTGATCAGCCTTAGAGTTCACAGGTTTTAGATACAGAAGGGTAGAATGATTTTCTGACATTATTTCTCAGTTATTCGATTAAAAAACCAAAAACCCAAACCCGTTGCTGTCGATTCCAACTCATAGTGACCCTATAGGACAGAGTAGAACTGCCCCATATGGTTTCCAAGGAGCAGCTGGTGAATTCAAACTGCCGACCTTTTGGTGAGCAGCCGAGCTCTTAACCACTGTGCCACCAGGGCTCTGTTACTTGAATAGATCCTCTAATTTACTTGAAATTGAGGGGGAAAAAGTGTGCTCACATCAATATTGCAGAACTATGCATAATCTAAATGCAGTTCAGCTGTGGAACAACAAATGGCTCGTTTTAAGTTCAACTTAAGTTATAAATCTAAATATTGACAGTAATGATGATTATAAACATTTATTATATACTTAATATATGCTACAGTGAACTAAGTACTTCGTATGTACTTAACACATAACCCTCGACCAACCATAGGGAGTAAGTTCTAACATCATTCTCTTTTTACAGAGCCAGAAAGGTTGGAAGCAGTGATTTGCCCACAGTTACCTGGTATTAAGTGACTGGGCTAGAATTCAGACTTCCTCAATAAGAGACAAAGCCGGTGTCCAAACTCAGGAAGTCTGGCTGCAAGATGTCAGCAATGCTACAATGTCCATTCACTACTGCAGCTAGACCTAAGCTAGTAATAGACAACAGCAGGAGGAACTAAATTAATAACACCTCCACTATGTTTATAGTCTATATAAAGCTCCATTGCTGTTGCTGTGTATTGAAGCATGTTCTAACCTTATTTGGGTTGAAGGAATTCATTCCAGCCTTCAATCAGATCAATAATTCAGACTTTGATTTTCTTCCGATGTTAATAATACAGAACTTTAGAAGACTTTCAGAAACAGGTGCCTATCTATATCTCTAGAATTCTCTGAATAACAGAATCTAGGCATTTCTCAATAACAGACTCATTCATGTCTGATCAGTATTTCAGGGAATAGCACACAGTAAAACTCAGCTTTTACTTATAAATTATTTCATTTTTTCTATACCTTGACAAAAATGTTTATTTCATATACTGTTATTTATAGTCGAGGGGGCCCAAGAACCATGTTATCCACTATGCATAACCCCTCCACCTATAAATAATATACACCTACTGATGTCAATCATCCCTTCACCTCAACTGGATACTCATCTTAGGAAATGAGATCAACTCTGCTTTCTCCTAGATGGGATGATTAATTTCAAATTACCTTTGTCTTAATAAAACATAAATATTTGTCCATATAATCCAACAAGCCAACCGCTAATAGCATTTATGTCAAAACCACTGCATTTTTTGACTGCCTTAAAAGTATTTTCATAGTTTGTGGAAGTTTAACTATTAGTCTTAAGAGGGAAATTTGTGGAGTCAATCAAATCAGTTTGTATACAGTTATGACAGATAAATATTTGTCTTTCTTCAAGTCATATCTTGCTACATATGTAATAACAGCTTTAGAAACCAAAAACAAAACAATCACTGACACACTAAACCTACTCATCAATTTAAAAATGTCCTTCAGTTTCAGAAATGTATTTTAAAAAGTAATAAAATGCATATATTAGAACCCAGTAAATATGATATTTTCATTTTAAAAACAAGTATCAGCGTACTTGTAGTCAACAACCTACCTTCTCAGTTTGCACACACACACAGACGGACCCCTGAGGGCATTTCCTTTCTTGTTTTTTTTTTTCCTGGTTTTCTTTTTCATTTTTCTTGTTCTTTTTTTTTTTATTATTATTATTTGTTTGTTTTGTTTTCTTCTCTCTCTTTTTCCCTTTTTGTCTTTTTCATTACTCAGTTTCTCATCTCTCGATACTTGCCTTCTCTTCCTGTTTCCTGAATACCTGGTGCTGAGTGACACCACCACCCCTTCTAGCCAGGCTGTACGTCACGGCCTAGGAGCAACTTCCCAGACCTCCCAGCCACACTGGTGGGATCCCTGGGGGCTTTGCTTCTCTTTTTTCTTTCTAATTTTTATTTATTCACTTTTTTCTTTTCTTTTCCCTTTTTTTCTTCTTCTTCTCCTTTTAGTTTTTCTCCATTTCTCCGTCTCTCATCTCTCCACTCCAAAGAGCAGCTCCCTTAGCACTCTTTTTTGTTTATTTGCATGTTTTTGGCTCCTGTTCCTTTCCTCTCTCACCTCTTTCCCATACCCATCTTAGCTCCACACATCACAGTCTCCTTCCTCCATGCTGCCTACCTGCGCCGTGCACTGAACATCACACCCCCAAGCAGCACAGACACGGCCTACTGGAACATGCCCCGCAGTGATAACCGACCTGCCCTGTTGGCCGTAGTACATGCCACAAACAACCCATCCCAGCAACTCCTCTTCAGCTAGACCTGCCCTGCTGTACCATATCTGAGCGACTGACCCTGCCAATTGGAGAAGGAGGCGAAAAGTATCGTGCTCATAGAGGAGCAAACAATAAAGAACACACAGCCTGCCTGCTCAGACACAGTCAAATAAAACAAAAAAGCAGGATGAACCAAACAAATCTACAACCAAAAAATGAGAAAAATAACTACCGAATGACCATAAGACAGCAGACAATATCAAAACATATACAAAAACAGGACTGGATGGTTCCAGTAGGCTTCCAAAACAAAACACCAGATGACTTTCCAGCAGAAGAAAAGGCACTAGAACTACCTGTTAGGGAACTCAAATCTCTAATACCCAGAGCTATCCAAGAGTTGAAGCAAAAAGCAGACAAAACTGAGGAAAAAACAGACAAATTCATGGAAAATACAGACCAAAACATGGAATAGTTCAGGAAAAGAATACAGGAACAAAATGCCAAAATAAATTTATAACTAGAAATCATGCAAAAACAACAATTAGAAATCCAAAACATAAACTACAAGATTTCATAAACAGACAGTGTCATAAAAGGGCTAAGGAGCAGGTTTAAAACAATCGAAGACAGGATCAGCAAAATTGAAGACAAATACTGGGATACCACTTTATTTGAGGAAAAATCAGAAAAAAGAACAAAGAAAACTAAAGAGACCTTGAGAATTACGTGGGATACAATCAAAAGCAAAAATCTGTGAGTGATCGGAGTTCCAGAACAGAGGAAGAGAACAGAAAACACAGAGAGGATCACTGAAGAACTGCTGACAGAGAACTTCCCCAATATCATGAAAGATGAAACGCTGACCATCCAAGAAGCTCAACGAACCCCATATAGGATGGATCCCAAAAGAAAATCACCAAGGCATATCATAATCACACTCACCAAAACCAAAGACAAAGAATCCTGAGAGCAGCTCCAGAAAAACAGAAAGCCGCATACAGAGGAGAAACAATAAGACTAAGCTCAGATTATTCAGCAGAAACCGTGCAGGCAGGAAGGCAATGGGATGACATATACAGAACCTTGAAAGAAAAAAACTGCCAGCCAAGAATAATATAGCCACAAAACTCTTGTTCAAATATGACAGTGAAATTAGGACATTTCCAGATAAACAGAAATTAAGGGACTATGTAAAAACCAAACCAAACTTACAAGAATTATTAAAGGGAGTCCTTCCATCTGAGAACAAACAACATCAGGTCACAGGCTGAATCTAGGATGCAGGATCATACAAGCCAGATAGCAATCTACAAAATGAACTCTCAAGGACTATCCAAAACCAAAGGAAATAACAACAGGGAACCAGAGCAGTTAATCTGTAAATGACAAAAACATCAGAACAATAAAGAGGGAATAAACAGTGTAGGTATAGAACCTTCTAATGGAGAGGAAGGCAAGGTGATACCAAGTAATACTAGACTGCTTCAAACTTAGGAATATAAGGGTAAATTTCACAGTAACCACAAAGAAAGTTAACAAACCTACTCATCAAAATACAGAGGAAAAACATAAAGTCTCAGTAAAAACAAAACCTACAAAAACAAAAGAAATGAAAAAAAATCACCTCACACCATATACAAAAACTAATTCAACACGGATCGAAGACTTAAATACAAGGCCAAAAACTAAAAGTTCATAGAAGAAAAAATAGGATCAATGCTAGAGGCCCTAATACACGCCATTAACAGGACAGGAACCATAACCAGCGACACATAAACTCCAGAAGGTAAGCCAGACAACTGAGATCTTCTAAAAAATCAAACACCTATGCTCATCAAAAGACTTCACCAAAAGAGTAAAAAGAGAACCTACAGACTGGGAAAAAATTTTTGTACATTACAAGTCAGATAAAGGTCTAATCTCTAAAACTGACAAGAAAATGCAACACCTCTACAACAAAAAGATAACCCAATTAAAAAACGGGCAAAGGAAATGAACAGACACTTCACCAAAGAAGACATTCAAGCAGCCAACAGACACATGAGAAAATGCTTGCGGTCACTAGCCATTAAAGAAATGCAAATTAAAAGCACAATGTGATACCATCTCACCCCCGGCATTACTGGCACAAATCAAAAACACTGGAAATAACAAATGTTGGAGAGGCTGCGGGGAGATCAGAACTCTTATGCACTGCTGGTGGGAATGCAAAATGATACAATGGAAAACTATATGGTGCTTTCTTAGAAAGCTAGAAATCGAAGTATGATCCAGCAATCCCACTCCTAGGAATATATCCTAGAGAAATAAGAGCTGTCACACGAATAGACATATGTGTACCCATGTTCATTGCAGCATTGTTCACAATAGCAAAAAGATGGAAACAAACTAGATGTCCATCAACAGATGAATGGATAAACAAACTATGGTACATACACACAATGGAGTATTATGTAATGATAAAGAACAACGATGAATCTGCAAAGCATCTCATTACATAGATGAAACTGGAGGACATTATGGTGAGAGAAATAAGTCAATCACAAAAGGGCAAATATTGTACGAGACCTCTACTGTAAAAACTCAAGAAAAAGTTTACACACAAAAAGAAACAATCTTTGTTGGCTACGAGGGATGGGAGGGTGGGGGGGGGGGAATACTAAACAGACAACGGATAAGTGGTAACTTTGGTGAAGAGTAAGACAGTACACAATATTGGGGAATCCAGCACAACTTGTACAAGGAAAGGTCATGGAAGCTCCATAGACAAATTCAAACTCCCTGAGGGACTGAATTGCTGGGCAGGGGGCTGTGGGGACCATGGTCTAGAGGAACATCTAGCTCAATTGGCATAACACAGTTTATAAAGACAATGTTCTGCACTCTACCTTGGTGAGTAGCGTCTGGGGTCTTAAAATCCTGTAAGCAGCTATCTAAGATACTCCAATGGTCTCACTCCTTCGGGAGCAAGGGAAAATGAAGAAAACAAAATACAAGGGGAAGATTAGTCCAAAGGACTAATGGCCCACAATGACCATGGCCTCCACCAGACTAAGTCCAGTACAACTACAAAGTGCCCGGCTACCACCACTGACTGCTCTAACTGGGATCACAACAAAGGGTACTAGGCAGAGGTGGATAAAAACGTAGAACAAAATTCTAACTCACAAAACAAAGACCACACTTACTGGTCTGACACAGACTGGAGAAACCCCCAGAATACGACCGCCGGGCACCCTCTTAGCTCAGTAATGAAGTCACTCCCGAGGTTCACCATTCAGCCAAAGATTAGATAGCCCCATAAAATGAAACAGGACTAATGAGGCACAGCAGTCCAGGGACAAAGACTAGAAGGCAGGAGGGGACAAGAAAGCTGGTAATAGTGAATCTAAGGTTGAGAAGGGAGAGTGTTGACATGTCTTGGGGTTGTTAACCATTGTCATAAAACAATATGTGTACTAACTGTTAAATGAGAAACAACTTGTTCTGTAAACCTTCATCTAAAGTACGATAAAGAAAACAAAAAGTAAATAAATAAAGATAGAGTTCCAGTTCGCAACACAAACACTGTTGCTGGAACTATCCATCTAAGTATAATGAAGAAAATACAGATCTTCTCCTTTTTGTCCATAATAAATTTAAATTTCAGTCGTAATTATAAATCAAAACATCATGGTTTTACACCAGTAAGTATTGGTCCCTGTATATATTCTTGTCTTATATACACACAGATACATGTATGCATGCATATATATCCATATATATCCCTATATACATATAGTAAACCACACAGGGCACACAGTTATAGATACTTACTGGACATAACCAAACACCTTGTGAAATTAGTTTTCTGGGTTTGAAAGTTTAGGACCATAGTCTCATGACACAACTCAGTTAACTGGCATAACATAGTTCATAAAGTGTATTTTCCATTCTCAATGTGGTGAGTAGTATCTGCAGTCTTGAAAGCTTGAAAGTGGACATCTAAGTTATAGCTATTGGTCTCTACTCCTCTGAAACAAAAGAGAAAGTGAAAACCAAAGATTCAGAGAAGCAAGTAGTGTACAGGGACTCAAAGGCTACACAAACCATGGCCTCATCTACCCTGAGACCAGAAGAACTAACGTATTTTTCCACAGATAACACGTTTTACATTTTATATGCCAACTGTGCACCCTCCCCACACCCTACCCCCTGCACTAGTTTTATAATCGCACTATGCCATATGTTATATGTGTGGACATGCTATTTACATGAGTGCATTATATGCAAAAAATATGATAGGATAGCACCCCACTACCACAATCGACCAACACCAGTCCATTTCAGCTCACTAATGCCTAGGATATTGATGTTTATGCGTTTCATTTCATTTCTGATGATTTCTAATTTTCCTAGATTCATACCTCATACATTCCACTTTCCAATTATTAATGGGTGTCTGCAGCTGCTTCTTCTCATTTTGAGACGTGCCACAAATGAAGGTCTCCAAAGCTTGACTCTATCCAAGGTCATTAAGGTCGATTCTACTTTGAGGAGGCAGCTCTTCCCCAGTTGCATTTTGAGTGCCTTCCAACCTGGGGAGTGCTCCTTCCAGCACTATATCAGACGATGTTCCACTGCTATTCATGAGGTTTTCAACAGTTAATTCTTTTCAGAAGTCGACTGCAGGCTCCTTCTCCCTAGTCTATCTTAGTCTGGAAGCTCAGCTGAAACCCGTCCACCATGGGTGACTCTGCTGGTATCTGAATACCAGCGGCATAGCTTTCAGCATCACAGCAACACGCAAGCCCCACAGTACGACAAACTGACACACACGTGCGGGATTAATTAGTAGTTAACTATTTATAAATTAATAAGTAGTTAACATAAAAAATTATAAACTTTAGGACGGTGTTTCATCATGTGGGTTTGTTCATTTATTATACTGTCATAAGACTGTAAGATTTAAATACTTTGAATTTTTAGTACAATAACAAGGGAAATACTTTAATTATATACTATAAAGATGCTACAGTAATACTCAAGCAATGGGAGACTGTGATTTCATCTCAAACTTTGTTCTCATTTCCGGTTTTGATTTTACAGCTGTAGATACATCTCCATAATTGGTTGTGGGTGTCTTCTAAGATGTAATATAGACACTGAACAAACTAGCAAAGCGTAGTATAGTATAGTTAGAAATCACTCAATAGATCATAGTTATTATCTTTGGTTTTGGTATTTTAGTTGTTCTTACTGTCTGTCTTTGTTATCTGGTGCTGCTGTAACAGAAATACCATAAGCAGGTGGCTTGAACAAACAGAAAATTTTCTCAGGATAGAAGTCTGAATTCAGGGCACCAGCTCTAGGGAGGGGAAGACTCTCTCTCTCTGTTGGTTCTGGGGAAAGGTCCTGGTCTCTTTTCAGCTTCTGTTTCTTGGTTCCTTGGCAATGACCAGGTAGCATCCATCTTCCCGTTTGTCCTTGCTTGTTTCTGTGCCTAAGGTGTTCCTTTTATATATCAAAAGTGACTGGCTTAAGACACACCCTACAGTGACATAGCTTCATGAATATAGCAAAGAAAACTCAGTTACAAGATAGGATTATATCCACATGTATAACCAAACCAAACCCATTGCCATCAAGTTGATTCCTACTCATAGCAACTCTATGGGGCAGAGTAGAACTGTCCCATAGGGTTTCCAAGGCTGTAATCTTTACGGAAGCAGACTGCCATATCTTTCTCCAGCAGAGTGGCTGGTGGATTTGAATTGCTGACCATTCAGTTAGCAGCCGAGCGCTTTAACCACTGCACAACCACAGCTCCTTTCCACATGTATACAGGTTACACAGGTTAGGATTGACAACACATATTTTGGAGGAACACATTTCAATCCATAACATTGTTTCTATATATATATATATATATATTTTAAATATATATATTTTTTAAAAATTTAAATATATTTAAAATATATTTTAAATTTAAATATGTATATTAAAATGTTTTAAATTTAAATATATATATTTTAAATATACATAGAAAAGTATCTACAAACAGTAACCATCATCTTTCTTAAATAACCTTTATCTGTATTAAGGTTATGATTTTGGCTATCTTTCATAGATAATTTTACATTCTCCACAGTTGAAAGCACAGCACATTGAGATGAAAAGTAAAAAAAAAAAAAAAAAAGTTTATGTCTGTGGATAATCAAAAAGCTGTAATTTTCTTAACGCACATTACAATATGTTAGGCTACATAAGTAACACCTCAGAGCGTTTGTGCCTTTTTGGACAGGTGGTTTTCAAATGATTGTTGTTAACTAACATTATATTTTTACTATAAATCCAGGTTAAGAACAATTACCTTTCAACAGACGCTCTTCCAGAAGAAAATGGGATTTTCTATGTTTTACTTTTCTATAATGTTATATACAGATAATGAATCATCTGAATTTTAATGCAAGTTTACCAGTGTTTCTTCTTACTAAGGACTCTCATTTTTAGAAAGATTGAGTTTAAAGGAAAAGAGGCAGGGGAAATTCTTTTCAGAGCTTTGAAATTTTGCCTTGGGGAGGTTAATTTATACGTGATGACTTATGGCAGAAATCCAGCAGCCTACTGTTGATATTTTTATAGTAATTATAGATTAGGAGTTGTCTGCCTGGAAGAGCAAAAATGTGTCACATGTGACATGGCAAACAAACCCTTGCTAATATTCTTTTTCCTTCTTACTATACAGTTCAAAGTTGGTGGCAAAAAGAACACTATTCATGTAAAAAAAAAAAAAAAAAAGACAGAGACTTAAATTCAGAAGCCTTATATTTAAGAAAGATTTTCTAGAAACTGCAAAGGAATGTTTCTTCTATAAATAACATGTTCAATAAAACTCTTAGGGACAAAATAACATGTTTCTTTAACAACTGATAGTATTAACTTGATATCTATATGAATACTAACTCCTGTACTTGATCTGAAAAGAACTGGTTACATCCTCACTCATTCATCCATATATTAATTTGTATTTCTTCACTCCTCCCGGACTGCAGACCACTCTCCTCTCAGGAGACATGGATTTTTCCACTGTTAACATTCCCGCTGAAAAATTGCTTCAGGGGTTCTGGGAAGAGAGATATTGTATTTGATTGTGGATATGATGGGAGGGATCATGGGAAAAGAAGGATATAAAATGGGCCATGAACAATGACAAATACTAGGAAAGAGAGAAAGAATCAGGAATGGGGTCTTGCATTACAGACAAATGACTCACTGTGAGAAAACCACACAAAGGGAGGAAGCAGAGTGCTGTATGAACAACAGATGACAGCTCAATTTCACTCGTGTGAAGAATTGTTGGGAGAGAAAGCAAATGTGATTTGTGGCCAGGTAGTGAAGGGCTTTTGGATTGGGGGACAGGAAATTTGACTTTTATGTGGTGCAGACATTACAACAGAAAGCTCCTGGAGAAACAGGTCTGTTGCCAGGAAGATCCTAGCTCCCTACCATAGGCCTCACCTGGTGGCATTACCTTGATGAATTTGCCACCATCCAGGCTCTGGCCTTCAGCCTCGGGGCCTCAAAAACCTGGTTCTGTCAGCAGAGAACACGCCAGAAGAACTATTATTTTCTCTCCCTGAGGCTGAGGGACGGCACACTAAAATAAGAATTTCACTGGGTGAGCATGGAATGTGAGAAAAGAAAAAATTTTTTCATCATCCAAATGCAGGAGGGCGTTAGACCAGCCTTTAAAGCAACCATTCTCTTCTAAGCACTGCCAAAGCATGCCTCAGTGAATTGTTTCTCTATGTCCCATTCAGACTCCTGCTGATAAACAGTCTTCCTTGAAGTATGTATTATGATATTCAGACAACTTACATTAACTCTAATGAACCTAGGAACCACAGAATACATACATTATACTGATACATTATACAGAGATCCCACAATTTAAGCTATGAAGGGCAACCCTATTTACAAATTTTTGGAAAACAATTTACAGCTGCAGCCATATGTAGTCATTTACTCTGTGGAAAATGAAAGGTTGAGTGGAAATGGGTGAAGATAGGATCAATAAGATCAGAGCTAAACTTTGAGGTTTTCACTGGCTAATTTTTTTTGGAAGTAGATTGCCAGGTCCTTTTTCCTAGTCTATCTTAGCATGAACGCTCTGCTGACACCTGTCCACCCTGGGTGGCCCTGCTGGTATTTGAAATACCGACCACAAAGCCTCCAGCACCACAGCAACATGCAAGCCATCACAGTATAACAGACACCAACTGCTTATGTGCAAGTTCATGGTGAAGATGAAAACAAAATTAAATGAGAGTCACAGTACAGCCCTGAATATATCCCGCATGAATTTAAAGACCATCTCAAGAATAGATTTGCCTAATGACCGAAGGCCAAAAGAGCTGCGAGAGGACATTATAGATGAAGAAACAAAAGGTCATTAAAAAGACAGGAAATAAAGAAAAGATCAAAATGGATATCAGAAGAGACTCTGAAACTTGCTCTTGAATGTAGAGCAGCTAAAGAAAATGGAGGAAATGATGAAGTAAAACAGCTGAACAGAAGAATTCAAAGCACGACTCAAGAGGACAAAGTAAAGTTATTATAATAAAATGTGTATAACCTTGAGTTACAAAACCAAAAGGGAAGCTCACACTGGGCATTTCTCAAGCTGAAAGAATTGAAGAAAGTATTCAAGCCTCAAATTGCAATAATGAGGGATTCTATGGGAAAAACTGAATAGGAAGAATTAAAAGAAGATGGAAAGAATACACAGGGTCACCGTACCAAAAAGAACTGGTCGACGTTCAACCATTTCCTGCAGACCAAACCCATTGCCATCAAACCAATTCCAACTCATAGTGACCCTACAGGACACAGTAGAACTATCCCATTGTGTTTCCAAGGCTGTAAATCTTTACGCAAGGAAGACTGCCACATCTTTCTCTCGTGGAGCAGCTAGTGGGTTCAATTCACCTGCTTTAGGTTAGCAGCCAAGCACTTAACCACCAAGACTCCATTCAACCACTTAAGGAGGTAGCATATGGTCAAGAATCGATAGTTCTAAAGGACGAAGTCCAAGATGCACTGAAAGCATTGGCAAAAAACAAAGCTCCAGGAAATGACGGAATACCAACTGAGATTCTTCAACAAGCACATGCAATTCTGGAAGTGCTCACTAGTCTATGCCAAGAAATTTGGAAGACATCTACCTGGCCAACTAGAAATACTCCAACTTACATATGACAGAATTTCATTAAAAGAAAAAAAGTCAATAGCATTTAATTACATTAGTCTTAGTCAACATGGTAAATGTAAAAATGTAAGTGATTGCTAGTCTGCCTCAGATCCCATTCCACACTTGTATTACATGTGTATCTACGGATTATACATAATAATAATTTGTGAATTCCAAGTTTTTAAATAAGTAATTTCTTTTCCTCTTCCTTCTTTATCTACTTCTTGGAAATGAGGCAAAGAAGGCAAATTCTCTCTTTCAATTAAAAAAAAAAGGAAAAGAAATCCACAATTGTGGCAGATGGAAGTTAGTCACAGTGATACCTGAGTAAGTTTTCAAAGATTCAATACATATAAGCCCAAAAACACCTATTGTAAACATGTATTAGCACTCTTTTGAAAGTTTACTCCAACCCATCTAAGATATTCAGAATTACATTGCGAGAGCAATAAAACTCACTAATAATAATCCCAATTGCTGGTGCCAACATTTAATAGAGCAAAGAGAATAAACATTCTTTGAACAGTAATGTGATGTGCAACTATTGGCTTTCCATCCATTGATGTTACGCCAAGACCAATGAAGAACAAGCAGCTAGAAGTCTTTGCTATTGTATCTTCAAGATAAGCCAATCAAATTACAGGAAATCACTGTGATTCTGTATAAGATTCTCCCTCAATAAACTTCAATGAAAAGTCCAACTCTTCATAAACTCCTTGCTCTTAAATTAAGCGATACCAAAAGATAGTCAATGTGACATTTTGAAAGGACCAAACAAAATCTTTCAAAAGATAGAAAATCAATTTGAATTACCTGAAATGACTCATTTAAAGTGATCAACTGTTAATGAATAAAAAAACAAACAAACATGATCTTTAGAGTTAGGAAGACCTAAGTTCAAATCTCACTAACCTTGAGCAAGTTGATTAAGCTTACTGAAGTCAGTTTCTTCATTGTAAAAGTGGATTATAATACCTGCTTTTTCATGTTGTTGAAAAGATTGCAAACAGAAAAATATACCTAAAGGGTCTGGCACATAATTAAAAAAAAAAAAAATTGCCAGGGAGTCAATTCCAACTCACTGCAATCCATGTGGGTCAGAGTAGAACTATACCTGATAGGGTTTTCAATAGCCAATTTTTCAGGAAATAGACTGCCAGGCCTTTATTTCAAGGCACCTTTGGGTGGACTCAAATCTCCAACCTTTCGGTTATGTTAAAAACTTAAATGTGCCGAGAACCACCGGAAATTAGTGTAACAGAATATATTTATTTTGAGTAGGCAGGATTTGAATCTGGCAGCGTCAACTGAAACTATATCGGGAAGGCACTCTGAAAAGAGGACAGTGAAAACAGGTTATATTAGCACCGTCCAGACAGGGTAGTCTCCTGAGGGTCACTGTAAATTGCTCTCACAATGATTTCTCAAGGGATAGAGTCAGAGCGTGTGCAGGGTTTCAAGGTTAAACCAAAACCAAACCCATTGTCGTCATTTAGAAAATGCCATGTATACTAAAGCAGTTTCCAGTTAGACCCTGGAATTCCTTTTTCTGCAAACTGGCTAGAAAAAACAACCCTTGCCGTTGAGTCGATTTAGACTCTTAGCGACCCCACAGGACAGAGCAGAACTGCCCCACAGGGTTTCCAGGGAGCAGCTAGTGGATTTGAACTGCTGACCTTTTGGTTAGCAGCCAAGCTCTTAACCACTGCACCACCAGGGCTCCCCAAACTGGCTACACATAGATAATTCTCCAACAAGAGCCCAGCGCCCAAGGCAAGACAGTCTCCACTAAACTGCTTACCAGTTTATTGTTTGACTTGATGGTGACTTTTAGGAATTTTAGGAAGGTGACTTTAGGAAAACCAAAATTCAAAAGTACACTTAAGAGAAAATGGCGTAGCTGGGTCACCCCAACTCCATGGACCTCAGAAAACTGTGTTCCAGGAGAATTAACATGGTTTCTCAGCTGGCAGCTAATCACACTGGCACCACCCAGGGAGTCCCTGGCACAAAAGAAAAAACCATTGCCTTCTAGTCCATTCCAACTCATAGCAATCCCACAGGAGAGAGCAGAACTGCTCCCACAGGGTTTCCAAGGAGCGGCTGGTAGATTCAAACTGCCAACCTCTTAGTTAGCAGCCGAACCCTTAACCACTGTGCCACCAGAGCCCCTGGCACATAACAGACACCCAAAAATAATATTTATAAAACAGGAAGCAGTATACTGCAGTGTGTAAGGAAAGGCTCTGGAACCAAAATGCCAGGGTCGGAGAAAGCACTGACTGATACTGACCAGATGTACGACCTTCATCCTCAGTTTCTTCATCTGTAAAATGGGATGGTAATTACGCCTTTCTTACAGGGATACAGTTAATTAGCACTTAAAGTACTCAGAATACTGCCGGCACATAATAAACCAAAAAAAAAAAAAAAAAAAGAAACCAAAGAAACCAAACCCCTTGTTATCGAGTCAATTCCAATTCACAGGGATCGTACAGGACAGAGTAGAACTGCCCAAAAGGGTTTCCAAGGCTATAAACCTTTTACAGAAGCAGACTGCCACATCTTTCTCCTGCGTAGAGGCTGGTGGGTTCCAACCGCTGACCTTTTGCTTAGCAGCCGAGCGTTTAACCAGTGTGCCACCAGTGCTCCTCTGAAGGCACATAATAGGCTCTATAAAATTCCAGTTAGTATTATTATTAATATCTAAACAAAGAAGATTCTGCCATTGCTTTATATTACATTGCTAATTTATTTTTCAGTGGTTACCTCTCTTGATATTTTGAATGACAACATTTTCACCATCATTATCCCTTCTGGCCATACTGAGGCCATCTCTAAGAGTAGTCCATTTTACATATAAAATACAGAAAATTTATCGATTTAACTTATTTTAAAGTATGAGATATTAATTCAATGAAAATGTTCTAATTATTCCCAAGTGCCTGCAAGAGGTTGCATAGGTCCAGTTCATAATCATTACTCCCCAATTGCTAACCTCCATGTTGTCTCATGATCGTTTTCCCTTCCCATTCAAGTCTCTATAAAAAGTTTAAGATTAACCAGTGTTCCACCCCGGAGGGTGGAAAAACAAGTGATAATGACCTAGGAATGGAAAACCGAACGAAGTGTCCGTCTTGTGACCAGAAACCAGGATGGCTTCAGGCAACCTTCAGGAATGCCAGTAAAAAGGTCAACTTGTCTGAGATGTGATCACCATGACCACCTCAAGGAGGAACTAACATTCCATAAATTCTTAACACTCGTGATCCTGTCCCTATAAAACCTCCAGCCAGTCTCCAGTTCAGGGAGGCAGGTTTTGGAGGAATCTATTCCCCTCTGTCTCCGTATATTGATATATAACGACCTCACTCCTGTCTCAGAATTCGCTACTGCGGCAGGCAGCTCCAATCTGCGCAATTGTGGTAACGTCTAGTAAAGTTATATTTATTTCTGTAAATTCTGAGTTTATAATTCCTCTACGATTGTTTTTTTGTTTTTATTATATTTCACATCTTGGTTGTGAACTGTATCTTTATTACACAATTAAAGATGTTTTTATCTCAACATAAGCGCCACTAATGATTGGAGCTTTCAGAGAATAAAGTTTAAAAAAAAACAGCATATCCATCAGAAAAGAAATTTGGAAAAATTTAAATATAATTTATTGTACCTTTGTATTTAGAGAACATAGAAAAAATATGCTATTATTTTACTGACCAAAGACCATAGCAACCAAACAAAAATAAGTACATTACAACACAGTTAACTCTTAAATTCATATAAAGAGCTTAAAGATTGCCATAGAAAAATAAGTGATTCACTTATATGCCACTTGATATGTAGTTGTGTATACAAAACATACATATATAATAAATCTAAACTCAATTTCTAAATTATATTAAGAACAAAGTAAACTATCAAATAATTCAGCATATTTAAAACTAAAAAAAAATAAGATTAAAGATTGCTGCAATAGCAAAGCACTTAAAACTTGCTTCCCTATTTAAATAGCGTAATTAATCGCTGACTTGTTTTCTAACCAGTTATAAGAACAATATATTGAATTTTATCACTACTTTACAAAAGTATTTAAAGTGCACACAACAAAGAATTTACATCACTCAAATTCTAAAGATTATTTTTTTGTCCTCATTAAATGTGACTACTTTTAAAAACTATTATATCAATTAATAAAAAAAGCATGGTGCTATTTTCAAAGAAGGGAGTAAAAAAAATTTATTAGACCATTATTCCTAGATTTTGAATAGGAAAACATGCTCTATGAGTTCAAAATGGAAGATAATATTTCCGGTTGGAACCTAAATTGTGACAGAAAGAACTTCTTTTGGCCTTTGTCTCTCCTTTCTGAAAGAAAGCCCTTGGAATTCCCAGCAACTGAGGCGCCTTTTTTATGTAAAGCCACCAGACAGCACCTGATAATATGTGCAAATGAACAGGGGCGACACACCACACCTGCCCAGCCTACCTCAGGAAGGGAGGAGGACATGATGCAATCAATCATGCATATTCACCGATTCAGTCATTATGACTATGCAGTGAGGCTCCATCACAACTATTCAATGAAGCCAATAAAAGGCTTTGAACACAGAAGCTCAGGGGGTTCTGAATTGGCAAGAGCACCTACCCTAGAGGGAGAAGGTGGGTGGCAAGTCCCTGGGGATAACAGAAGTTTCCTGCCCAGACGGCTCCCTGACCTTGCCAGGTGCATCTCTTTGCTTGTATCCTTTCTGGTTCTTATAGATGGGTAACTGTGAGTTTTGTGAACTTTTGCTAGGAATTAATGAACCCATAGGAAGCAGGGAGAGCCAAGAGGCTGGCATTCGCCTATTTGGCAGTTTGAAGAACCAAGTCTTTCTAACTTGTGTGAACTCCCATTTAGCTCACTGTGGCCAATGGGAAGGAAGGAGTACTTCTAATCTGTGCGCTCCGATTCAGCTCTGGATGGCTGGAGGTTGAATAGTCTTCTGCAACAGCTGGTGAAGAAGGTAGAAATGTGGGGAAAGTGAGGACTGGATTCACTTCCAGGTGGGAAATGGATTCATGTTGATTCTCACCATCCAGTTAGCAACAAATGTGGGATGTCCCCACCTTGCCCCGTATTTAATACATGCCATTATTTCCTCGATACAAAAGGCAGCAAGTGAACAGGATATTGAAGGCCAGATGTCTTCCAGTTGAAGGATACTCTGGAAAGCATATTTTCAAACACATTATAAGACTGTTACTACAATATCCACTGCTCACCTGTCAGTTTGTCATACCGTGATGGCTTGCATGTTTCCGTGCTGCTGGAAGCTGTGCCACTGGTATTTCAAATACCAACAGGGTCACCCTTGGTGGACAGGTTTCAGCAGAGCTTCCAGACTAAAACAGACTGGGAAGAAAGACTGGGCAGTGTACTTTTCAAAAAACTAGCCAGTGAAAACCTTATGAATAGCAGCAGAACATTGTCTGATATAGTGCTGGAAGATGAGCCCCACAGGTTGGAAGACACTCAAAACATGACCAGGGAAGAGCTGCCTCAAAGTACTCGACCTTAATGACTTGAATGGAGTAAAGCTTTTGGGACCTTCATTTGCTGATGTGGCATGACTCAAAATGAGAAGAAACAGCTGCAAACATGCATTAATAATCAGAACGTGGAATGTACGAAATATGACAATCTAGGAAAATTGGAAGTTGTCAAAAATGAAATGGAACACTTGAAGATAGATATCATAGGCATTAGTGAGTCCAAATGGACTGATATTGGCATTTTGAATCAGACAATCATATGGTGGAATGACAAATTAAAGAGGAACAGTGTCACATTCATTGTCAAAAAGAACATTTCAAGATCTATCCTGAAGTACAAAGCTGTCAGTGATAGGACAATATCCATACACCTACAAGGAAGACCAGTTAATATAACTATTATTCAAATTTATGCACCAACCACTTAATGCCAATGATGAAGAATTTGAAGATTTTTACTAACTTCTGAAGTCCGAAATTGGAAGAGGCTACATAGGCCCAGCTCACTATTATTTACTCCCCCCATTGCTAACTGCCACATTATCTCATGATCTTGTTTTTCCCTCCGGTTCCAGTGTCTACAAAAGGTTTAAGATTAACCGATGCTCCTCCTTGGAAGATGGAAAAGAAGTGATAATGATCTGAGGATGAAAAACCGAACAAAGCATCCATCTTGTGACAAGAAAACCAGGATGTCGCCAGATAACTCCCAAGAATAGCAGTAGACAATTAACTAATCTGAGACACGACCAACTCAAGGGGGAACTAACACAAACTTCTAAGACCCATAATCCTGTCCCTATAAAGCCTTCAGCTGATCTCCAGTGGGGGAGATGGGTTTTTTTGAAGGAATCTATTCTCTGTCTTTTATATATCGATATATAATAAACCACTTGCTGCTCACCTCACCCCTGTCTCAGAATTGGCTATTGTGGCAGGCAGCTCCAATCTGCATTATTGCAGTAACAAAACTGCCTGGAGAAACACCAGAAACTAGTGTAACAGAATATATTTATTGTGAGTAGATATGATTCGAATTGGGCAGCATGAAACCAAAAGTATTGGGAAGGTGCTCTGAAGAGGATAATGACTGGTTTCGAATGTAAACCTTGCAAATGAAGACTGACCAGTAGTTAGAAAATTTGGCTTTGGTGACAGAAACGATGCTAGAGATCACATGATAAAATTTTGCAAGACCAATGACATATTAATTGGAAATATCTATTTTCAACAACATAGTCAGTGACTATACAAGTGGGTCCTGCCAGACAGAATATACAGGAATCAGACTGACTGTATTTGTGGAAAACAACGATGGAAAAGCTCAATATTATCAGTCAGAACAAGGTCAGGGGGCTGACTGAAGAAGAGACCATCAATTGCTCATACGCAAGTTCAAAGTGAAGCTGAAGAAATTTAAATAAGTCTACAAGAACCATAAAACAACCTTGAGTGTGTCCCACCTGAAGTTAGAGACTATCTCAGTAAAAGATTTGATGCATTGAACTCTAATGACCAAAGACCAAATGAGTTGTAGGATGACATCAAGGGCATCATACATGAAGAAAGTAAAGGGTCATTAAAAAGACGGGAAAGAAAGAAAAGACCAAAATGGATGGCAGAAGAGAATGTGAAAGTTGCTCTTGAATGTAGACTAAAGTGAATGGAAGAAATGATGAAATAAAAGAGCCGAACAGAAGATTTCAAAGGGTGGCCCAAGAAGACAAAATAAATATTATAATGAAAATATGCAAAGACCTGGAGTTAGAAAACCAGAAGGGAAAAACACTCTCGGCATTTCTCAAGCTGAAAGAACTGAAGAAAAAATTCAATCCTCTAGTTGTGATTTTGAAAGATTCTATGGGGAAAATACTGAATGACGCAAGAAACATCAAAGGAAGATGGAAAAATTCAACGAGTCACTATACCAAAAAGAATTGGTCAGCATTCAGCCATTTCATAAGGTAGCATATAATCAAGAACCAATGGTATTGAAGGAAAAAGTCCAACTGAAGGCATTGGCAAAAAACAAAGTTTCAGGAATTGATGGAATACCAATTGAGGTATTTCAACAATCAGATGCACTGGAAGTGCTCACTAGTCTATGGGAAGAAATTTGGAAGACAGTTACCTGGCCAACCAACTAGAAGAGATCCATATCTGTGCCCACTCCAAAGAAAGGTGATTCAACAGAATGCAGAAATTATCAAACAATATCATTAATATCACACAAATCTAAAATTTTGCTGAACGTAATTCAAAAATGGTTGCAGCAGTACATCGACAGGGAACTGCCAGAAAGTCAGGCCAGACTCCAAATAGGATGTCAAACAAGGGATATTACTGCTGATGTCAGATGGATCTTGGGCTGAAAGTAGAGAATACCAAAAAGATATCTACCTGTGTTTTAGTGACTATGAAAAGGCATTTGACTATGTGGATCATAACAAATTACAGATAACGCTGGAAAGAATGGGAATTCCAGAACACTGACCTGTGCTCATGCAAAACCTGTACATAGATCAAGAGGCAGTTGTTCGAACAGAACAAAAGGATATTACGTGGTATAAAATCAGAAAAGGTGTGTCAGGGGTGTATCTCTTCACCATACCTATTAAATCTGTATGCTGAGCAAATAATCTCAGAAGCTGGACTCTATGAAGAAGAACATGGCATCAGGATTCAAGGAAGACTCATTAACAACCTTCAATATGCAGATGACACAACCTTCTTGCTTAAAGTGAAGAGGTCTTAAAGCACTTACTGATGAAGATCAAAGACTACAGCCTTTAGTATGGATTACACCTCAACATAAAAAAAACAAAACTCCTCACAACTGGACCAAGAAGCAACATCATGACAAATGGAGAAAAGATTGAAGTTGTCAAGGATTTCATTTTACTTGGATCCACAATCAACACCAATGGAAAGAGCTGCAAAAGACCTCTTTAAAGTGTTATAAAACTAATATGTCACTTTGAGGACTAAGGTGGACCTAACCCAAGCCATGGTATTTTCAATCACCTCATATGCATGTGAAAGCTGGACAATGAATAAAAAAGGCCCAAGAAGAATTGATGTCTTTGAATTATGGTGTTGGTGAAGAATATTGAATACACCATGAACTGCTAGAAGAATGAGCAAATCTGTCCTAGAAAAAGTACAGCTAGAATGCTCATTAGAAGCAAGGATGGAAAGACCTCCTCTCATGTACTTTGGACATGCTATCAGAAAGAACCAGTCCCTGGAGAAGGACGATACGCTTGTTAAAGTAGAGGGTGAGTGAAAAAGAGGAAGACCCTCAACGAGATGGACTGACACAGTGGCTGCAGCAACGGGCTCAAACACAGCAATGATTGTGAGGATTGCGCGGGACCTGGTAGTTTTTCATTCTGTCATACATGGGGTTGCTACGAGTCAAAACCAACTCAATGGCACCTAACAAAAACAATAACCATGATTTTATAAAGCTTTTTTACCTTGTTTATTCATGCACTGTATTATTTTTATTAATTTAAATATAAGATTCTGAATATAAGTGTGAGTGAAATATTAGCAAAAATGATATAAGCCCCCCTTGTAAAATAACTGTGCCACTAATACATATGAAAAAGAGATTAAAAAATACTAAAGTTCATTCAGAAAATATGAAGAAGGAAGGGGTCAGGAATCTCTCAGAATAAAATAATAAGAAGAAGAAAGCTGATTGACAAATATTCAAACTGCCATCTCTACCTGTGGTCCATCCAGTCAAGGAGCTAGGCCGTCCTAGCTGCCAGCTATTTCTAAAGTCAGGAAACAGAGAATCCAGAGTGTAAAGTGTCCGTGGCAAGTCCGGAAAATCTGACTCGCTGGAGTTTCTATCTGCTACCTGTGCTTGAAATACCAGTGCTAAAAAAAAATTGTTGTTTTTGTTTCCAAGAGTAAGAGCTGCATGAACTCAGCAACGGTATCATTTCAAGTATTATTTCAGGGACAGGTACTTTGCCTTAATGGTGTCTTCCTTTTTTCTGCATCACAGAAAACATGCCTTGGCTATAAAGAGTATCATGTGTTTCAATTAAAGGATGTGAGAAGCAAATTCTAATTCCTTCCCGTAAGTCACCATTAACACAAGATCATTCTGGACCAATGAACAAAGATCCATGGCTCAAAAAGTTTTCATAGAAAATATGCTAGTTAATTTCACTAAAGAAAAATGGGATCCACCATCAGATGAAGCCTTTCCTTAATGTGATAACATGACTGGATATTCTTTGGTTTCGACCCTCAACTTTTCCTTTTAGAAACTAAAGCACTATGATTTGCCCTGAAGCTCCTATACTCACAATTGTAGGTACAAGGTACTCTACTTTTACCCTGGCTAGCAGTACTCATCCTGTCCCTCACAGAAGACAGAATAGAGAGATTATCTGGAATTAGGAAGGAAATAGATTAAAAGCAAGGGGTACAATTAACAGGCAAAGATAATAATTCCTATCAGTGGCCATAGTGCTGGAGATTAAGAATACATTCAAAATATATTTAGGTGATTGAAACAGCATAATTAGCTATAGTAGTTATGAATAATTTTCTTCCAATACCAAACATCCTCTTATTTCTTGTAGTAACAATCCTTTACCTTTAGAGATTACGTTTCCCAGCCTTCTTTGCAGCTAGGTGTGTAGCCATGTGACAAAGTTCAGGCCTATGGGATACAAGTAGAAGTCAATGTGACAAATTCCAGGTCACTTCTACAACAAGTTGCTTGCGTGAGACTTTCTCGAGTTGCTTCCTGCTGGATTGAAAATGGCAACTCATACAGACGTAACCCCGAAAACCGCAGCCTTCAACAGTTCATTTCTGGTTGGTTAAACTCATTGCGGTCAAGTAGATTCTGACTCATCGCGACCCTACAGGACAGAGTAGAACTGCCCTATAGGGTTTCCAAGGAGCACCTGGTGGGATCGAACTGCCAACCTTTTGGTTAGCAGCCAAACTCTTAACCACTACACCACCAGGGTTTTCTCTGGTTGGTTATGTGGTTGAAAAAGAAGTCCCTGGGTGAAGCAAATGGTCAAGCACTCAACTGTTAGCCAAAAGGCTGGCAGTTTGAATCCACCCAAAAGTGCCTCTAAAGATAGGCGTGGTGATTTGCTTCTGAAAGGTGACATCTTTGAAAACACTATAGAGCAGTTCTACTCTACACAGGAGATCGCCATGAATCAGAAGCAACGCTATGGAAATTGACGACAACATGGTTGAGAAATAACACTACTTCTTAATTAAGCCACTCTGATTCAGGGTCTCTGTTGAAGGAACTTAATCCATCTCTAACACATTGGCAGTTCTAAGTGAAGCAGAAGTAGAAGAAATTAATCTGGACTGTCTATGAGATATCTTGACTCATCAAACATCACTTGAAGTGCAGCAGTTCAAGAAGAGAGGGAAGATTCTGGTATTTGATATTAATTAGTAGTTGGCAAGAAAGCTTTAAAGATTTTAGAGCAATAAAATTACATGATCAAGGAGGAACTTCAGGAGAAGAACTGGCAGAAATGGCAAAAGAATTGCCAAAAGGCACATCATCCCCATCCATTACTGATCATTCTAAAACTGCAATTACAGAGTTGCCACAGCAATTCCATTTTGGTGTGTAGGACTAAAGCAGTTTAGTTCCTGGAACTTTATTTTTTACCAAAATTAAATTTTCTTTTCAATCACGAAACCAGACTCAAGGTCATTAGAAACAAACATCCAATAAAAGACAACACAGTTCTGAAAGTCTTTCATTAAGAGCTGTTCCGTTGGAAACGCACACTGAATGAAACCTTCTTTCATTTAGTAAATACGCTCCAGTGCTTCCTCTGAGCCAGTCACTGTGCTAATACTAGAACGTTACTACTTGCCCTCAAGCTCCTACAGCCACCTCCTGCTCCAAGTCACCTAGGTGAATTGTGGGGTTGAGGGGAAGGGGACCTCAATCTATTGCTATAGGGTGCTCACAGCTGAATGGGACAGCCAAATCTGTAAACTAGTAGAGGTGGAAACAGTAGACAAGACCAAAGGATCTCTATAAATAGAAGCACACATGTTAGACATTCAGAAGCTTGTAGGAGCTGTATGGTGTGTGGAGAAGGCTCGGAGGAAAGCATCCTTCTGTAATTAACTAAATTCCGACCCAGATTAAGAACATAAAATGCCACCCTGAGTCAGAATCGGGGGATCTAAAAACATTCAACCCAGTATTCTGATTGTATCAGTGGGGAAATAAATGCTTTATAGCAGCGCACAGTATTCCCTTTGTACATCTAGTTCAAAAGTTTAAGCATAAAATCCCAAACAAGTGGATTTCCAGAAAAGCCAAGCAGGACACACTGATTGCACTGTGATAGCAAATGAGATCATGTTCTCAAATTATGAGACACAGAGAACCCAGCCAGAAAAAAACTGGTGTCTCCATGACATTTTAGGGCTATTTTCTTTCTACTCAGCATGTAAAAATAATGCTTACAATATATAATTGCCTTGATTTTCAGATTATTTCATGTTATCTATTTGAAGACATACATACACAAACAAAAAACCCTTTTGCCGTTGAATCCGACTCATAGTGACCTTACACAGACAGCGTATATACACATACGTACATACAAGTTATGCCTATACCTACATATATACATGTAAAACACACGCATGTATAATTTATTTCTCAAGCCCTTATTTGCATCTTCCTAATACTTCACTAGAAACTGAGGACTAGAAAGTTAAAAGTATTGTCTGCTTCTTTATGATTGATTGGTATTTGTTAGCACGAACTATGACAAATGGACTAAACGTTACAATCAATTCAGACTTCCTGATGGCACCTGGTAATCTGGCACCAGCTTTGCATAAGATTCCCTCTAAGAAAATACAGGTCAGTGAACTTTCTGGGACCTGCCTTCCTCACGTGACATCTGACCTGACAAAACCCACTGGGGTTGAGTTGATTCCGACCCACAGTGACCTTACAGGACAAATTACAACTGCCCCATGGGGTTTCCAAGGCTGTAATCTTTTTGGAAGCACGGTGCCTCATCTTTCTCCGTTGGAGCAGCTGGTGGATTTGAACCTGCCAACCTTTTAGTCAGCTGTCAAGTTCTTAACCACTGTGCAACCTGGGCTCCTTGACTTGAACCAATCTTAATTCTGACTGGTGAACATGGAAGTGGTGGCGTAGGGGGAGTAAAGAATGGAAAATGGGGAAGCTGAACCCCAACCATGGTTTGACAAGGATCCAGATTACAAAAACAGCGTTCAGGACATACACTGCTGTAATTCCTTACTGGCCCCAGAACTGTCAAAGACTGCCTCCTGCATCTCATAAGAAGTCAGTTGCGTCTCTCATTTTCAAACCTCTTCATGATTTAAACAATACAAACAATAATCCAACATAAATCCTATTGCACGCTACAGTTTTCAACAGTTCTAATCTGCAAATATGTACAATGTATACAAAAGTTTTTAAAGAATTTTAAACAAAGCAGCCACAATCATCCAAACAGTAAAAGAAAAAGAAAAACATTCATGATAATGTAAGGAATAAACTGGGAAAAATTCCCAAGGAAAGCCTATTTTTGGCTATGAGGAAATACATGTGGTATCTCAGTCAAAAATATTGTTTGATGGTGAGGAGAGCTAAAAATGTACACTTCCCCAGGAATTGGACATGCAACACAAAGAAAGTAGTCCAGAAAAGAGAAAAAAGTGATATACTTTGTTATATTTCTCCAAATTACTAATATCTTTAATTTTATTTTTGGCACATATTGTTGAAAAATAAAGCAGTATAACTCCGCTGTCTACTATTGAAGGCACCCCCTTAAGTCCTTAAGTCCTAAAGGTAGGCCTGCTATTGAAGAAGTACAACGACGGGGGAGTCAAGAACCTCAGGAGAGTACCGGCAGAGCGGTCTTTAAAGCTTCTCATTGTTTTTGTTGTGTTTTGCTTGGTTTCAATGCTTTACAAAGCAGTAGAGCACCTGACTTGCAGTAAACATGTATTTACATGTATTTGTTTCAATGCTTTACAAAGCAGTAGAGCACCTGACTTGCAGTAAACATGTATTTACATGTATTTGTTTCAATGCTTTACAAAGCAGTAGAGCACCTGACTTGCAGTAAACATGGACACTCGTTGTGGTATTTACTGGCTGACAGTCATAAAGGCTGATGGACTCTCAGGACCCTTACTTTTCTGTGCTCCTGGAGTGCCAGGACACATCCCTCAGCATCAGGCATCAACACTTAAAAAATCTGTACATGCAAGAACCTCAGCTTAAATGAAAGCGAGAAATAAAAAGACAACAAAAGAAGGATTGACTTACTATTCAGTATCCCTAAGCTTAAAAAATGTCAGCTTATAAACTTGAGCGCCTCTGAGACACTTCAATGTTCTCCCAGCATTGTACACGTCCTTTAAATTGTGGAAAGGTAAATTTGGTAAAGTTAAATTGTAGGGCTTTGCCATTGTTTTCAATATACCTCAAGGGCATTAAATATCATTGCAGGAATAAGTTGGAACTGAAGTTGCTGGTGGTTTCTGTAACACAAATAGTAACCACTTGTTCAAACAAAGTTCAAAATGAGCCCCAGGTATTTTTAGTGATGTATACATCTCACCGAAACTATCTGAATTTCAATGTAAAGGTACGATCCTGGTTTTCTTATGTGATTTATGTAAAATTAACATGTGATCACTGTTACTTTTGCTATATTTTTAATTACATCACTTCTAACATGCAGTATTTGAGGAGTTCTCATATATGTACTTTCCCTTTTTCATCATCCTTAATCATTATAACTACTTCAGGGGAATCAGTAATATAAAAGCTGATGATGGTATTATATCATGTATTACCAATTAATTCACTGGTTTTCAAATTCCATGCTCATTTATTACATGATAATGTACATGATTTAATTGAAGTTATAAAATATCAATGTTTGAAATGTGCTATATATGAGTCATTCAGTGTGCTTACAATGACCCCGATTTCCAATTCTCTGAATAGACCAATCCGTGTACATGCAAGACCGAGGTGAGGCAATTCTTCACCCCTGCTCTTGGTAAAGGTAAAAGCTGGTCTGTCTGTTATAATAGCTCCCATACTGGCCCCACTTAGGCATCTTGTGTTCTTGATTTTATTGCTACTGAACAGAGCTAAAAAAAAAAAAAGTAGGAAACAGCATACAACCAGGGTTTATACTAAACATATGCTAGTGTCCAGGTTTTTTTTTTTTTTTTAAGATCACATAACTACACTCTGAATATAACATACTGATTCTATCTAACATATATATATTAAAAAAACCAAACCGGTTGCCGTCAAGTCAATTCCGACTCATAGCAACCCTACGGGACAGAGCAGAACCGCCCCATAGGGTTACAACAAACATTAATTCCATTACCAGTTGTTCTAAGGCATCCCAAAGTTTTGTTCTAAATGAAATGAAATTTACAGTTATGGAAGCAAAGCACTAAAAAAAGGGCTTCAGTTAAAGTGTTTCTAAAATAAGAAGTTTAAATTTCCTTGCCTGTTTGCCTTAGTCTAAAATGAATACATAAATCCCTTATTTATCAGTACTGATGCAGAACACTGAAAGGGAGATTCATACAGTACATTCTTATTTCAAGATATGCCTCATAATCATGCGCTTCCAACAAAAAATGAGGTAAAAATAAACAACAGCCTGAACGATGAATCAAAAATTTAAGCTAGTGATCCCCTACAAAGATAAACAAGTCATTGAATGATGGTCTAAAGAAGGATTTTACATTATGCATTCAGGGTTATTATCTGAGAAGCCACACTGTTTTATCATGTTAATAACAAGCAACAGGTGGGTAAAGGTGGGAAATGATAGCGCTTATCTATCCATGCCCTCCAAAGTCGTCTTGGCAAAAACTTGATTATCTCACAAAAATGGTCATGTGAAAACCTGATGGTTGTTTTCCAGATAAATCCTTATTACATTTTCATGCATTGCTTGTACTCCGTAAATCCTTTATTTAAAAAGTTGAGCATAATTTGATGGGCTTTTTCCTGAGATTATAGAAAAATAACCGAAAATACTACAGCAACAAACTATTCTACTCTGTCTGTAGAGAAGCTGGAGGCATGAATTCTAGAACGTTTAATTCCCACAGTAGGCAACTCAGCTGGCCTCCATATTTTAAATCAAACACAGTCACAAACTGTCTCAGTGCAGCCTTGTGGCTCACAGAAACCCTAAACTAGTCAGACATTATGGATGAAGGCAATGTTTGAGGCAAAGAAAAAGACACAGAAACCCCTAGTATATATTACACACACAATAAAACATTAGCATCCTTCATAGTAATTCAACAGTTACTTGAACAAAGTCAGAGAATACTTAGATATTCAAGATTTAAAATATATTTTAGAGAAGAAAACCTATAATGTGTTTTTAAGAGATTTTAAAGCAGCTATTAAGTAACGAAATGCCGTAATGTGAAGCACTGTTCAAATTCTGACAAAACACTCCATCTCTTTTTCCAGATGAAGGCATGATAAACAGAAATTCTTTCCAGGTTTAGAAATATCTCCCCTGCTTGCTTGCCTTTTTGACTGTATTGAATACTAGTAAAAACTTACCCAAAACAAATGTATATACGGGGTTTGCTTTTATAAGAATATTCATTCAGCAATAAAATGATATTGAAGCTTTGTGCCGAAAGCATGTAACATAAAGCTCTCCATTAAATATTATCATGATCATTTTTCATCCTAGACATTCGCCCGGTATCAACTAGCTACACTGAATTTTAAAGTAACAAATCAACATTTTTGCTGGGATCCCTTTGCCAGAATAAACTAACGCCTTAGATCTGCCTTGTCAACTATCTAAGGGGTCTTGGGAGGAGAGCTAGGAGGAAATCCAGCCTAAGCTTCCATTGTTTGCAAATTGTGGCGGAATGGGAGGTGATGAAAAAAGTTAGCTCATCTCCACGCAGAACCCTGCACACGGATTCCACCAGAAATTCTCTTCAATGCCACGGTAAGGGTTAGCATCTACGTGTGAACCAGCTGCTCTCCCTTTCAGGTCTTCTGGCTTTTAAAAGGGTGGCTGGGGGCCTACATCAGAAGTAGGGCAGCCCCCTCACTGGGACAGCCAAGTTGACTGACTGCGTGGGGATGCACCGCGCTCTTGACGCGAGCAGCTCGTACTAGGCTCCATTCAGATCAGGTGGGAAAAACGACTAGCACGTCACAGCCACTGGCTCCAAAGCAAACAGTTGATCGTCAGGAGTCTCCCAACCTGTCTGGGTCTTAATAACCCTTGAGGAAACTCCCTAGGGAGTCTACAGCTTAACCCTTTCCTCGTTGCCACCAGCAAGACGTCCGCAGTGTTTATGGCAGCGATACATTTTAGAACAAAAACCTAATCGAGTGCATTGCAAACATGTTCTGGCTTAAAGTTAATGCCGAAGCACAAACCTGATCAGCAATTTCACGGAATCTGGTGCCGCCAAACAACCTTCCCTCCTTGGAGAGCTGGCAGTTATAAATCTTATCTTCCTACCTCCTCCCTCGAATTCCTTAATGGACCATTAGTAACGAGATCGATCCTAGTTACTTTAGCAGCCATACATGGCAAAGGCACATCTGCTGTTGTCTACCAGTGCCAAAAACGCCATTCAAAAAGTTGGAAGGTAGAGTCGGCGCTTTACACGCCTTTGGGGGTCCGGGGGAGGAGAGGGAGGTACAGCGCAGAGAGTGGCTGGGACAAGAAGAGTGGGACCTGGTGAGACCCGAACTCTGGAACATCCAACAAGCAAGCCCTTCCGCTTGCACCTGCCGGGATGGGAGCCTCGGAACTGCGAACTTCTCCAGGATCAGCGCGCCACCGAGTCATCCAAAACCTCTCTCTCCTGGGAGAACTGAGCCCACCCCTGCCGACACCCCTGCTGACACCCCTACCGACCCCCGGCCGCCCCGGGCCGGCTCAGAGCAGCGCCAGCCCTCGCGCGTGCCCGGGGACGGGGGTGCGCAGCACTTACGTCTCGGAATTTGTTCCACTGTCCGACTTCCTTGTCGTACTGAGAGATCGTGGTGAGCCATTGTTTATCATCCAGAAAATTACCGCCGTCCGACCGCCCCCCGGCCGCAGCCCCCGCCGCGAGAGCCTGACTGCACCAAGCGGCCGCACACACACACAGTACGGCTGACACCTTGAGCATCTGCGGAAGGAGACACAACCGGAGGGTACACAGTGTCAAACAAGGGGTACGGAAACCGGGGCGACGCTGGGAGACATGCATCTACGACGACGGAGGTAGCGGGAAGAGGAGATGGTGCAAGGACAGGGATGCAGCCTCCCCGCAGGCTTCACCTCCAAGCCCCGCGCACTCACACCCGAGCCGACCGGGGGAAGGAATGTGGGGATGAAGAAGGAAGCCGCAGCCGCAGCCACAGCCCCCTAACCGGGCAGCACCGCTTGCAGGCACAGCACCTTGCTGGGAGCCGGCACCGTGCTCGCAGCTCCTCCTGGAAACGCAGCCTTGCGCGGCCAGCTCGCCGCTCTCCGGAACTGCCGCACGCGCCGCGCGCCCGAGCCGTCCACTCAGCTCCCTGCGCGCCGCGCGCTCCCCATCTCCACCTCCCCGCGCGCGCCGCTCGCGCCGACTCCCCTCGCTTGCCCCCTCCCTCCCCCCGCTCCCTTTCCTGCTTCCTCCACGGCTGCGGCTCCCCCACCTTCACGCTGGCTCCAGGCTGCAGGGGGCTCCGGAAGCGACGCTCGGCGTGAGCCGGAGGATGCTGGAGCTCCTCGTCTCGGACTCCTTACCTCGCTTTGGAACCTCTCCCCTCCCGAAGGGGTTCTCCTGTTCGCGAGACCGCCTGGCCTCTCTCTGCTCCTGCGTTCATTTAACACCAAAGCGTACTAGCGCTCCTATTGGCCTCTGCAGTTTCCAGGATGGCCAGGCTGACTTTGGAAACGAGCTCTGAAGAAAACTTTATGCTTGCCAAGTCAAGGATCACCCTGAGACTTTCTAGCCGGTAAACCTCCTGGACTGAGCTCCGCCCTAAGGTAAACCCAAGTGTTGGACCTTAGAAAAAGTGTTTAAGCTCAGAAAATGTAGAGTTTGTTTCCATGAACTTCTGGATTATTACAGAGGACAAACTTCCACTTTAAAGAGAACCACTACCAGGTTAAGATGTTTGAGAAAACCTAAACCTCACACGTACTGTAGATGCATTTTCCCTTCATAAAAGCCCCTCACAGCTATATGTTACGTTCTAGAGTCTGAATCAAAAACTTGAAAAGCCCAATCTGTGTTTCCCCACTGCAATATAGGAAGACAGTTTTGAGACCCTAGCATTAATTTAGAGCGCCAAAACACCGTTGATGACAAAATAATGAGCTCTCCATTGCCTTTTCCGCTTTGCCTTAATAAACCAGAAGGAAGGAAGGAATTAGCCCCCCGCGAACAGAGTCTGATCAAGGGAATTGCTCTCACATACTTAGAGAATTTAGGTGGAGTGAATATGAAGTGTAAATCAAGAGATTTATGGAGACTTAGAAGACTGAAATGAGGCCGTCCATCTCTATTTAACTCATTAGACATTTGGGCTGTGACCTCTGAAAATCTCTTGTGGTTTCTAAAACCTCAGGAGCTACTCGAATAGCAGCAATACTCTCTGCTCACATTTTCCCTTTCAATTTTATATGACATTTGTGTAACTTTTTTCAAAATTATATTAAGGTAGCAATAAAACACAATCAATATTCTATTTTTTAAAATATAAGATTAAGATGTATGTATAGTATTCATTAAAAATTAGTGTATAACGTAAAATAAATGGAAAGAAAGAAGCTGTTATTTTTAAATCAGTTATTTTCCTCAATTTTTCCCCATTTCTACTCTGTTAAATGATACTAAGGAAGAAAAAAAAAAAAAAGAATCTGCCACTGCAGTTTGTAAAACCCCTGATTGATGTAAACATGCTCCAGATTAAGAACACTGATGTGCACTGATTCTCCGAGGATATTTATTTTGGCCTAATCCCAGGCGACAATGTCATGTATTTTGGTCAGTTCCCATTCTTGTTTAGGATATCATCAAGATAATAGTTAGAAGCTCCCTCATTCACCGTCTCTGCTTCCTGCTTCCTTGTCCCCAAGCCCCCCAATCCCTACCCTTCCCCTAATGTTCTTTTTCCTTCCTTTAGTGTTCTTTATCTATTTCAGGATAGTATCTGCCTTCTAGGGCTAATATGATTACCTTTACATGTATGGAAACTCATATATTTATTTGTATGCCCCTATTTTCTCCCCAAATGCATGTATATTATTGCTGACCCTGACATGTTCATAGAATCTCTTCACATTTAGCTTTCACTGGTGTCTTCCCAAAATGCAACTCCATGTGGACTACGCCAAGTTGCAAAAATGTGTTGAATAACAATGACAGTGGGTGCATCTTGGGGGTAAAGCCTCTGATAGGTATCAAATTGCAGCTCTGTCAGTGCCACAGGATTTCCCAAGAAGTTGCACATTTTAAATCCTATGAGTTGAGAGTTAGCGGGAGCCTATCTTCAGTGTACTTATGGTGGCCCAGTATGGGCCCAGCTCATTCCTCACTAGTACCAGCTCCTCAGATCTCTCCTTCCAAAAGCCACAGTCATTATCAAGATTAAGCTTCTGTGAATGTTAAGAGTGAGAGCAAAGGTCTCCTAATTGTGGTGTTACTAATCACAGGGAAAGTCTCCTCTCAGTTATCCTGCATAACTGAATTGTTGGGTCTTCCAAGAACCTGCTTTTGAAATGTAAATAATTCAGACGGAGATCACAGTTCAGTTAACACCATGATTATCAGTTAACACCTCAGTGAAGACTAAATGAAAGCTTGCTGAGAGCAAATCACAGGAGGGCAGAATACCAGAAGAATGTTAGGTGAGAGGTAAGATGTGGGAGGGGTAGTTAGGAATCTTGTCGGTCCAGGTGGGAGGTGGGGGGCACAGAAGTAATTCACTGACTGCTTCTTAGTTTTATTGAGAGCCAGTCAAGGGAACTGGAGAAGGTAAGAAACCAAAAGGTGGAATGGAGTGTGGCAGGCAGAGTCAGACACTGGTGCCAGGAAACTAAGTAGCAGGGCTGAAACTTGATGTTGTGTTTCTAATCATGCTTTACAAGTCAAGACACGTGTCTCCAGGTTCCATTTTCTGTCACTTCTGCCACTTCATGAAAAACAATAGTTTATACATATAATGAAAACCAGTGTGAGAGCTATTCCAACCTTGAACTTTATGTTTGTGGTTATTTATCCTTCTAACACTTACTCTGTTAAACATTTTGTTGTTGTTGTTAGATGCTGTCGAGTGAGTTCCAAGTCATAGCGACCCTGTATACAACAGAACAGAACACTGCCCAATCCTGCACCAAGCTCACAATCATTGCTATGTTTGAGCCCACTGTTGCCGCCACTGTGTCAATCTATCTCACTTGGTCTTCCGCTTTCTCGGTGATCCTCTACTTTACCAAGCATGGTATCAATTCTTCTTTGGTCTTCATCATTCATTTCCAGCTTTCGCAGGCATATGAGGTGACTGAAAATACCATGCCTTGGGTCAGGCCCACCTTAGTCCTCAAAGTGACATCTTGCTTTTTAACACTTTTTGCAGCAGATTTGCCCAGTGCAGTGCGTCCTTTGATTTCTTGACTGCTGCTTTGATGGCGTTGATTGTGGATCCAAGTAAAATGAAATCCTTGACAACTTCAGTCTTTTCTCTGTTTTTCGTGATGTTGCTTATTGGTCCAGTTGTGAGGATTTTTGTTTTCTTTATGCTGAGGTGGAGTCCATACTGAAGGCTGTAGTCTTTGATCTTCATCAGTAAGTGCTTCAAGTCCTCTTCACTTTCAGCAAGCAAGGTTGTGTCAGCTGCATTTCACAGGTTGTTAATGAGCCTTCCTCCAGTCCAGATGCCACATTCTTCTTCATATAGTCCAGCTTCTCAGATTATTTGCTCAGCATACAGATTGAATAAGTACGGTAAAAGGATACAACCTTACCACACACCTTTCCTGATTTTAAACGAAGCAGTATTCCCTTGTTCTGTTTGAACAACTGCCTTTTAGTTTATGTACAGGTTTTGTATGAGCACAAGTAAGTATTCTGCAATGCACATTCTTTGCAATGTTATCCATAATTTGTTATGATCCATACAGTTGAATGCCTTTGCATAGTCAGTAAAACACAGGTAAACATCTTTCTGGTAGTCTCTGATTTCAGCCAAGATCCATTTGACATCAGAAATGATATGCTTTGTTGAATGTCCTCTTCTGAATCCAGCTTGAATTTCTGGCAGTTCCTTGTCGATATACTGCAATTTGTTAATCATCAAAAATCTGTAATCAAACATATACAAGACATTTTTGCTAGGTATTTTTTATTATCACTAAATTTATTTCTTTTCTAGGTTTTCTTTCCCACAATTTCACATTTTCCTTGATTTCAGAAAGATAAATAGTAAGCACACAGTGGCAGGGACTCCGTTTATAACTGCCTTTGAGATTGAGACCTGTAAATACCTTAAACAGAACTTCATATTTTTAAATTCACACAAATACACACATCCAGTTGTCTTTCATAGGTTATTTCCTTTCTTAGCTACTATAAAATGTACACTACCTGGTTGTAATCTCTACCCATCGTGAAGATATATAAGAAATGTTCAAATGGTTTCATATCTTCTGTGTGCCAGGCACTTTACCTACATGTTGTCATTTAGTCTCGACAACTTGCCCAAGATCCACATCTAGTAAATGCAAGGGAAGGATCTTGGTGATCTACAAAGCTCGTGAGAAAGATCATGCTATACCATCTCTAGATTTTCCCCGTCTGTATAGAAACTTCTCTGTCTGAATCCTCTTCTACTCGTTATTGTTTCAATTCTGTTGCCCCCATATCTTTCCTTCCATTCATGCCCCATTTATTTGTCTCTATTCTCAGAGATAGCTAGGACTCGTCTATACCTACAGTCAGTAGAAAAGGGGATGGCTAGTTACAGGGACTGACAAGCTAAATCAGAAGTCACTTGCACCTCCATGCTGAGATCTTAGTCCTTTCTAAAATGATGAGACCTCCACTCCGACCCACAGTCTCAGCAGCATCCAGCCAGGAGCCCAGCAAGCAATCCACCTGGTTGTCTGTAAAGGGAACTGATCAAGCCTACCTCTCTCTCCTTATGCAAAAATGTGGTTTGCCGATCAAGTAAATGTTGTTTGCTTACCCGTTATAGCGAGCTGGTGGAAGATAAGAAGAGATGGGCATTGAGGATCTTCTCAGAATGTCTGAGTTCACTGGAACTGTGATTTAATGACAGACCAAACCAAAACCAAAACCCACTGCCATCAAGTCGATCTATTCTGACTCATAGTGACCCTATAGGACAGAGTCGATCTGCCCCAATGGTTTCCAAGGCTGTACATCTTTGCAGAATGAGACTACTACATCCTTCTCCCATGGAGCTGCTGGTGGGTTCGAACCACTGACCTGGTTAGCAGTTTATCCCTTTAACCACTGCACCACCAGGGCTCCCCAACGATAGACTAGTGATCCTAAAAAGCACAGTTTGGCCATTTCTGAAACATTTAATTTTAAGGTGAGAGAAATAATAGCTGATCTGTAAAAGTCAACCATCTACAGTGGCGCCTTCTGGCAAATTTATCTATGACCTTGAACTCAGTATATAAAAGTAAAATAATGATAATAATAAAGAACAACTCTAGGTATTAAAAATTCAGTAGTAAATTAAAAAGACTTCTTGACACATCATAAAACATTTAAGAAAGTACATTCCATGTCCTGATTTAGAATTATATTTACTGAAATAATATAAATCCTATACATAATCCATTCCTATTTAATTAAACAAAAGTAAAACTAGAATGAATTGCTGGAATAGGACTTTTTCTTTGTTTTTTTTAGAAACCAATCCCACTCAAGCAAACTCAGATAGTACTAGATACCAAATTTGATAAACAGGTCCTCTTATGTTTTAATTTAATCTAAAGCCTGCAGTAGATAAACAGACTTTAAAAGCTGCAATAAATATAAGAAGCACATCAAGCAGTTCAGTTACTATAATTCTTAAAAAGGCAGTTTTCAACATTTAAACCGGGGGCAAATCTGATTAAATTAATTGTTTACTAAGTATATGGTACTAGAAAGAGACCAGTAGGGCAATTAATATTGAACTGTACTTGAAATTGAGGTGCATTTCTTGACTTTTTAAAGAAAACTTTTTTTTTTATTTCCAAGAGTATTAATTATAAGTCCACTTTTCTGGAGAGATATACGGTATTGACACAAAAATGAATAGAATAAAAAGCACAAAGAATATTTAAACAATAAACTCAGATCACACACACACAGAAATATACATGTTGTTATACTAAGTTTATTAAATTAACAAATCCAGAGGTCAAAAAAATAAAACAAAAACCCTCTGTTAGCGTAAACTTTCACCAAAAACACAATTGAATATTTTACTTTAAAAAACCCTCTGTCCTCAATTCATACAAATGTGGATTTTTATTTGTTCGACTAACAGATATGCTATTTTAATAACTTTAGCATAAGAATATGTATAGAAAGAGTTTACTCTTTAACTCAGGATACTACTTGAACTGATAGGGTATTATATTCAAACATAGCTATAAACAGAGTTTCTAAATCAAGATCTATAAAGAATTTTTGTTTGTTTGCTTTTTATGGTTGACTATTATAAATGTGGAGCCCTGGTGGCACAGTGGTTAAGTGTTTGGCTGCTAACCAAAAGGTCAGCAGTTTGAGTCCACCAGTTGCTCCTTGGAAACTCTATGAGGCAGTTGACTCTTTCGTCTCGGGTCGCTGTGAGCTGGAATCCTCTCGATGGCAATGGGGAAAGGTAAAGTAATTGTAAATTCAGCTTCGTGTATCATTCTCTATTAGATTATTATTGGCTAACTATTTTCAGAGGGTAAAATTCTTGCCAGTTATTATAGCGTCTTGCTTAAGTGAGGAGTTATCTCCAAGTGAGGCAATTGTTCTGAAAAAGAGGGGGTTATGATTACTGTCTATGCACTCAAGGTCAAGAATCGGGTTACTCAACAAGATACCTGCAAGTAAAGAAAGTTTTTAACTAAAACTTAAACAAAAATGTGAAACAACGCACAAATAATGCAGTTTTGCCCCTCTTAAAGTTAAAAGGCTGTTCTATTTCTATTCATTTTAAAATAGTTATTGACTACCTTCTATGTGATAGGCAGTGAGCTTGGCCCTGGGGATAAAAACATGAATAAGCTGCTCCTTGATTCCAGTCCACAAAAAGCTCACACTCCTGTGGAGAGAAAACCCATAAATTAATCATTGAAATACAGTATGATGACTGTTAAGATAGGAACTATATCGATCAGCTCTCTTCCTGGACCAAAACCAGGAAGCTCAGCTCTGAATTAGTTGTCATACATGAGCTAAAAGTTTAGCTGTAAACTTCGCCTCAGACAAACAGCTCAAGCAAAGGGGTTGAAGACCTGGATTTCTCCGTAACTGGAGAGACAGCTTAATCATTTGGCTTTATAACGTGAATCAATGGACTTTATAACGTAATATGAAGACCTGAACTTCACCACCCATCTTAATGGACTCCATAATATGAAACTCCATCCAAGCAAATTCAGGTGCTTTCCTGGTGGTAAAAAGTGGCCATGGCACTTAAAATGTCACATTCCCATGCTAGTGGTCAAGGAGAAGGGAGAGACTCTCCTCCTGCAGCTCCTGCACAAGACAAGGGGCATTCTCTCACCATAGAAGCTTCAACAGTTCTCTTTGAATCACATTGCCTTTGGTTACATCCCCAGCGCTGAACAGACTCCTCTGTTACGGAAGATGAGATGTAGCTGTACTGAGCCAATCAGGATCGAACACGGAACAGTAGTTGGGAGCAGTCACTACTAACTCTTTGATTTGTGAGTGGGGGTGGACCAAAGGATAGTTCGGAGCATTATTTTACTAATGGCAGGATCAAGGTGACAAAAGTAAGAGGTTCCCACTAAAGCTCTGCATGGGACACTATTAAAGAAGCAGGTCATCTAGGACACAAGACTTCTGATCCTTGAAAAATAAGAATTATTAGTCAGGAGAAATGTGGTAAGAATAACATGCGTTTTAGAAGAGGGAACATGGGTAAAACCAGAGAGCTGTGATTAACAGGGTGTTCACGTTTTTAAAATGTTCTGTTCTGTATCGAAAACATCTTTACTATATAGACACAAATAGGGTGAACAAGAATGTCTAGAAAAGCCAAAGCAAAAAAATTTCTCTCTTAAACACATTTTTGAAGTGCATGTTAATCTAATGCGGCCTACTGAGCTGTGTAAAATGCTGTCCAGTGTGAACGACTACTCAGATTTTCCCTGTGATTCAAATAGATCGCTTCCTTATTTTTTGAGAACGTAAAAAAGGGATAACCCAGATCAATAATGCAACCTTCAAAAAAAAAAAAATAGGACCTACCTGTTTTTTTATAGGGAAAGCTTTTTTGTTTGTTCTTTGTATTCATTTGTTTTAACAAGCAACACTGAAAGATTTCCTGTACTTTTAGGATTGCAAACAACGCGGCTCAATCTAGCTTAGGTTGTACTTTGAATTGAGGTATTTTTCTTGACTTTTTTCTTTTGGGAGCTTTTTAATTACAAATTCAATTTCTTTCCTATTCAGCTGATTCAGGTGGAATACTTCATCTTGGTTGAATTTTTTAGTTTGTATTTTTTATGGAATTGATCCCTTTCTTCTAAGTTTATGAGTGTAATTTGTAGTATTCTGTTATTATCCTCCTAATGATTGGAAGATCTGTAGTAATAGCCTCTGTTTTATTCCTGACATGATTTATGTCTTCTTTCTTTTTATTTTTGTCAGTCTTACTAGAGGGCAATTTTATTGTATTGTTTTTTAAGAACAGCTTTTTGGTTTTGGTTTTTTCTACTGTTGACCTGTTTTTAATTTTCTTTCTTTCTTCTCTTATCTTTATTATTTCCTTCCTTCCAATTGCTTTGGGTCTATTTTGCTCTTCTTGTTCTAATTTCTTGATATAGTAAATTAGATTATTAATTTGAGACATTTCTTCTTTTCTAAAAGCCTTTAAAGCTATAAATTTCCCTCTTGATGCTACTTTAACTGCATCCCACGTATTTTAATTTTTTTTCCTCATTTTCATTCAATTCTCTGCTTTTTAAAATGTCTTTTGAAACTTTCTCTTTCATCCATAGATTGTCTAGAAGCGTGTTGTTTAATTTCCAAGTATTTGGATGTTTTCCTGTGGTCTTTCTGTAACTGATTTCTAGTTTGATTCCACTATGGTCAGAGAACATACTATGATTTCAGTCCTTTAAATTAAATGGTCAGGCTGTAGTATCAACTAAGAGCCTTCTGATTTCATAGTCTATGGACATTCCATTAAATTAAATGAGTGTTATGCTATAAATAATCGTCACATTAGGTAAGTTCTCTTCTCAGCTGTGTTGGATATTGTGTGTGAAAATGAACACTTATTTCCAATTTCATGAGGAATTCTATTTTTTTTTCAAAAGTCTTACTAAATTGAAAGAATAATTAGTGAATAAAACCAGCAGAACATTTAATACTGTCAAGAGTTGAAGGTGAGTATGATCTACGCAATTTGTGAATTCAGATCAGAAGGGTTTAAGTGTGGTAGGAGTATGAAGTTTTATGCTTCTGAAACAGGGAAGATTGTGTGTCTTACATAGTTGCAATATTACTAATCACAGTTACTGAAAAATAAAAAAATAAAGCAGTTGACAAAATTTACCTAATATATCCATTAGGAATAGTTTTGACTGAGTATAATGTAGAAATTAACAATCAAATTAACAATGTTTTTGTCTGACTAGTATAATAAGACATAATAGAAACCCAGAAGTAGGCAAGTCTCTCAGGATAATTTCATATTAATCAGAAATTTCAACTTCTTCCAACTTCCTGTTGGAGTTCCAGACATCATATGCAAACAATAGCATTGAGGAGGGGCAAAGAAAAGTGTGTTATCTCCCTCCAAAAAGCCTGTCTGGTTGCATAACTTGGAAAGTGAATGTTTCTGAATTGAACATGTAGGAAGTGTTGAGATGGTGTATGTGTTCTTACGAGTATTTTCATCACAATTAAAAAAAAAAAAAAAGACTAGAAGTCACACACCAAACTTCTACTTACATGTCATGGGATGAAACTTCATCATGGGACAATACCCAGCTGCAAGGGAGGCTGTAGAATGTAGTCTATAACTCTAGCTATGAAATCAGCAAAAATATGGCTCATTATATTAAGAAAAGCAAGGAAAATGGATATTGGGACTCATATAGCAGTTTCTGACCTATTGCCCCTTGGCTATTGATGTGTTTTTTCCAAGCTTGAAAAATACCTCTTCCTAAATGAGCCAGACTTTTTCTCCATCCTCTGTATCAAGCTCAGATATGACTGCTTATAGCATAGCACTCTATGAACTAATAAATATGACATCTGTATTCAATACATCAATGTACAATGTAGATGAGTAAACGAATAACCGGATAAGAACTCCCATTCATAAAAGGGAAAGACAGTTGTCACTGGTTCATGGCATTGTCCGCACTAGAGCTCTGCCCTAGAAGACTAACTGGTTGGATTAGTCAATATGATTATCCGTATCTACTCTCTGGGAGAAAATATGTTCCTCATTATCCTCCAAGTTTCTTCCTTCTGCCAGATTTTTCCTGTCCCTCATCCTCTGTGGCCACCTCTAAAGCAATGTTGGTGGGTATCCATCTCTGGGGTACCACTAAGCTGTCACAGTCCACTCTATACTGGAAAACACTTGAGGACAGACTATTGATTTGAAGGATGAAAGTCAGAGACCTTGTTGCTGCCCAGACATAGCGATTTTCCAAAACGTAGAAGGTTTCTTATATATTGCTGCTTCTCAGTTGCATGCAGAAGTAAGTAGAGCCCAAAGATAGCTCTTAAACCTGAAGACTCTTGTCATTAGTTATCATTTATGTGAGTGTGTATGTTTCATGTTCTTTCAAATACTGATCACCTACCTTGAGATCCTGTGACAACAGCTTCCAAGGAGACTTTAATCCTACTGTTGACAGAAAATTGTCAACAGAAAGAGCTTGAAAAAAGACTTGGTGTTACAGTCTTAATTTCTGCTAAAGTAGTTGCTGCATTGCACAGATTGTAATTTCTTCACCTTATGAACTAGAAGCAGCTAGCTTTTCCAAATCTGAGAAGCTTCAAATTATTGGAATCTCAGTCGATTTAGACTGCTGACTGCAATCAACAAAGCTGATAAAACCCTACCTACAAAATGTTTGACCACCACTCGTCTGTCCGTAGTGTTAATTTTACTTGCATGTGATATCATTAATATCATATGCAAGTAAAATTATGCTGAAGATAATTCAAAACCAGTTGCAGCATTACATCAACAGGGAACTGCCGGAAGATCAAGCCACATTCAGGAGAGGACATGGAACGAGGGATGTCTTTGCTGATGTCAGATGGATCTTGCCTGAAATCAGAGAATACCAGAAAGATGTTTACCTGTGTTTTATTGAGTATGCAAAGACATTCGACCATGTGGATCTTAACAAATTATGGATAACATTTCGAAGAATGGAAATTCCAGAATATTTAATTGTGCTCATGAGGAACCTGTACGTAGGCCAAGTGGTAGTTGTTCAAACAGAACAAAGGGATCCAGCATGGTTTAAAATCAGAAGCGAGGATGGCAAGACTACATCTCACGTAATTTGGGCATGTTATCAGGAGAGAAGAATCCCTGGAGAAGGACATCATGCTTGGTAAATAGAGGGTCAGTGAAAAAGAAGAAGACCTTCAACAAGATGGATTGACACAGCGGGTGCAGCAGTGAGCTCAAACATAGCAACAATTGTGAGGATGGCACAGGACTGGGCAGTGTTTTATTCCGTTGTACTTGGGGTCGCCATGAGTCAGAACAAACTGGATGAAACCTAAGAACAACATAGTACATTTAGAGAGAAGTAAAAACTGTGTCAAAAAATTATCCAGGACCTTAAATGTATGTCTTTGAAAACTATGAAGGTTTATAATAAGCATTCATCTCAGAAAAACTTATTTTGTTGTTATTAGTTGTCATCTAGTTGATTCCCACTCACTGTGACACTGTGTGTTACACAGTAGAACTGTGCTCCATAGGGTTTTCTTAGGTATAGTCTTAATGGAAGCAGATTGCCAGGCCTTTTCTTCCTTGGTACCTCTGGGTGGGTCCAAAGTGCCAACCTTTTGGCTAGCATTCAACCTGAACTCTTTGCACCACCTTGAAAAACATAAACAAACAAGAAACAAAAAAGAAACTCACGGAAACATATTGGAACAATTTAAAAGTGTATAACAACAATTTGGAAAATAGGAGTTAATAAATAGATTTAAGATATGTTTTTGGGAAATGAAATACTACTAATCAAGGAAAACAAACAAAAAGATACAGCAAATTTAGCCTCTGGAGAAATAACCACATCTTCTGAAGGAAATAAATGTTAATAATCAGAACATATTTTGCCTAACAGGAAAATAAGTTTAAAAATTTGCAAGAAATTGATAATTTTTCATAAAAATGTAAATCATCCTTACTGACCAGAGAAAAGACAAAAAACAAGAACAACAAATAAAAAACTACTAAAAATACTAGCAATCACAAACAAACTTGCCTGGTCCAAATCCTTACACAGATGAATTTTCCTTAAATCTTCCAGAAAAAGTTAATTCTTAAGTTATTTAAATTATCTGACAGAGAAAGGAATCTTCCTGAAACCAGCAGAAGACTTATTCCAAAATTTAATTCCTCACTTATCAATTAAAATATAGTTTAGATGTTTTAAATATTTAAATCATAGAAAGTGAATCTTTAAAAAATACATATTAATATTATAATCTTAGAGTCAGGAATGTATTAGTAAGCATGACAACAGATTCAGAAAACAAAAACATGAAAATAAATTTTCTTCCATAAAAATGTACATAGTTGTTATTAAAAACAAACAAAAAAATTAACAATCAAAACAATAATAAAGCATGGGAGAAAATATGTTTGGCACATAAACTACAGACTTAATTCATTTATATCATGAAAGAGAAGTTATAAATCAATAAAAAAAAGTTTTACAGTCCAACAAAAACACAAGCAAATTAAATTGAGAGGCATGAAATAAAAGACAAGCTAATTTAAATGAGTATATGCAATGTCTTTGTTACATCACATATTAAACAGAAAATTGAAAGGGCATAAATTTTCAATGCATGTTGGCAACATTCACAGAAAGAAAATGTGAGTGCTTTTAAGGGTCCCTTTAATATTTACAAGGGTATTAAATAGATTTTCAGTTGCCTACGGAAGAAAGTGGTAATAATGGGTTTGTCTACACACCTGATGAAGATGTTAGTGTGTCTCTCAACTAACGTTAGTCACCTTTTCCAACATTTTAGAATTTTCTTCTTATACATCTTTTCATTATTATTATTCTTTGGACATGTAGAGTATTACATGTTGATTCAGGATATTGCTGTTACTATATTGTGAGTCCTGATTCAATGATTGTAATTCATTATTGATAGCTATAGGGAATAAAGGAAGTTAATTGTAAATAATGCCAGTTTAACATCTTTGTTTCCAGTAAGTACGTCTTTTTTTAACTTTTTCACTTGGTTAGGACCTTTAGTAAGATACTAAATGTATTTTATGATGTATTTTATGATGTGATGAAGCAATGTTGCCTTGTTCCTTTATTGTTTAAGGAGAGTATACCCACTATTTTTTCACCAAGTAAAATGCTTGTTATGGGTAACCAACTTGTTTGTTTTGTTTTAGGTTGAAAAGTTTCCATACCAATTTTTATTGATTTGATGGTTTTTCTGAAAAGTTTAACCTCATTTGATTTTTCCTCTTCTCCCCAAAGTCTTAATGTTGTAAATTAGATTAGCAGATTTCCATGGGGATAAGCTCTATTTAGTTATGTTCTAATGATATGTGGTTGGATTTTATTTCTTGATATTTTATTTTAAAATTTTATTTTCTCTAGGAAGATTTCTTATCTGTGTTTTCATGTTCAAAATTTATGTCAGAATTCTGCTTCACTTGTAGAATGAATATGGAAATAGTTTTGTCTTTTACTATGCCCTGGAATAAAATAATAGACAACAAGATTTGCCTATTTTTTGCAGATTTGATATAAGTCATCCATAATATTATCTGCGTTTGATTCGTATTTGAGTGATAGATTTAGGTTACCTTTTATGGTTTTTGATCAATTCAGGTTTTCTGATTTATGAAATTGTATTTTCAAAGAAATGTATAAATTTTTCTAGGTTTTTATATTTATCAAAATACAGATTTTATGTAATATTCTTCTATAATGCTTAAATTCAGAATATATTGTCAGTATTCTTTGGTCCTTTGTCATCTTGTCCCTTTGTTTCTTTCTTTTGTAATCATATGGGCAGGATCTTTATTGATCAAATGTGCCTCCTTTATTTATCTGTTTCTCTTTATTACTTCTTTCAAGTATTTTTGGGATTAATATTGTGTTGCTCTTACGTTATTTTTTCTAATCAAATTATTTTATTTATTTTATTTTTGTTTTCTAATGAATGCTTTCAAGGCTAAAAAATTCTCTCTGAATAATACCTTAGCCACATCACAGTTTTTGGTATATAATGATATTTTGTCATTTTAATTTTCCATAATTTTTAATAATATGTTAATTATCTCTCCGTTCAAAGAGTTAATTTGGATGCATACCTTTTAAAAAGCAAATGAGATATTCATATTGCCTTGTATACACAGAGTGAGGCCTGGAAAAATTGTTTGTTTTAATTTGTTGAGTTTTTGTGTGTGTACGTGTGTGTGACCTAGTACGTGATCAAATTCCATGAATGTTTAATGTATGTTTGAAAATAATATGTATTTCCTCTTTATTAATTACTGAGTGATATATGTCTACATAGATATTCTGTATGATTATGTTTACCAATTTTATCGAAAACTTTTCAGTTCATACTTGCATTTTGCTAAGCCATCTGTCATTTACTGAAAGTTGTGATAAAGTCACTGTGATTAAGAGAAATTGCGACTGTGTAAATTTTTTATTAAAGGTCTATGAGTTTTGTTTTTTGTATTTAAAAGCTATAATAGGTTTTGCATAATGTTTATGTTTTCAATTCTAGACTCAAATGTGCCATCAACTGTGCAACCCAGAGTTAGTCAGCAGATCAGTCCCTCATCTTCCAAAAGTAAAATAAGGGATGAAACTAGATAATTTCTAAAGCTTCTCCCAAATCTAATATTCTGTAACTATCATTTGCAGTGGAATTTCTTAAAGCACCTTTGGGGACCAATTATTCAGAATACTTTCTTACTCTATTGCTGAACAAATTATGGAAAATACATGAACGAGATAAGGATCAAAATATTCGTCACAGACATCCGGCAAAATGGCACTCTAGGCAGAATCACCACGCCATCCCTCCACAGCAAAGATCTGAAAAACTAAGCCAAACAGAGAAAACAGCAATCCAGAAACCGTAAAATATCAAATCAAGAGATAAAGAACTCAGCCAAGCACCAAAGGAGTGAGAAAACTGACAGAGAACGGAGACCAAGGAGAAATTCTTGCAGAGGTCCCCTATCAGCTAATGCAGTGCGGATCGGCCATCTTGGACTCCTATCAAAGACCAGCAAATAGGGGGTATGAGAAAGCAGCTTCACGGAGCTTCCAGTGGGAGACAGAACAACTGGTAATTTGTGATATACGCTTTCCCACCCCCCCACCCTTCTTCACCTCCCGCTCAGCCTCCTCTGCTTCCCCCAGCCACAGTCTCTTGTCTGGGAAGTGCTGGCTGCTTGGATTCCACCTGCCCACTCTGGCCAGCTCTCTGACTGCCATTCGTTGACTGCTGGTGTTGCGTTTTTTCCCTGCTTCTTTTGATTTCTTCCATACCTCTCAGCACCTTCCCCTCCTTTTGCTCAAATACCTGGCTCTGTGCACCATCTGTGCTTCTTCCTGAAGGGCTGTGTAGCTCTGGTAATTTGCGATATACGCTTCCCCAGCCCCCACCCTTCTTCACCCCCACTCGGCCTCCTCTGCTTCCCACGGCAATAGTCTCCTGTCCAGGAAGCACTGGCCGCTTGGATTCCACCTGCCTGCACTGGCTGGCTCTCTCAGTGCCATTTGTTGTTGCTCTTTTTCTCCTTCTTTTGATTTCTTCCTTACCTCTCAACACCTCCTCCTCCTTTTGCTCAAATACCTGGCTCCCTGCGCCATCTCTGCTTCTTCCTGAAGGGCTGTGGAGCTCCGTTCGAAAGTGGAGCTGCTTCCCGGTCTGGGCTGCCGTGCTAGTGGGATCCCGGGGCATTTGTTTGTTTGTTTGTTTTGGGTTGTTTGTTAGCTTTCTTTTCCTTTTCTAGAGTTGGGAGCCCATTCTGGCTGGGTGGTGCTGTGCAGCTTGGAGCCTCCCCACTCGGCTTGCACACACTCACAGCGGGATCCCTAAGGGCGTTTCTTTTTTCATGTTTTTTCTTTTTTTTTCTGTTTTTTTGGGGGCTTTTCTTCTTCTTGTTTTTAAAATTTTGTTTTCTTTTCCCCCTTTTTCCCTTTTTATCTTCATTACTCAGTTTCTCATCTCTCTATACCTTCCTTCTCTTTCTGTTCCCTGAATACTTGGTGCTGAATACCTCTACATCTTCTAGCCAGGCTGTACTGCAACACCTGAGAAGAACTTCCCCAGACCTCATAGCTGCACCAGTGGGATCCCTGGGAACTTTGTTGTTCTTTTTCTTTTCTGATTTTTATTTATTCATTCGTTTTTTTTCTTTTCTTTCTTCTTCTTCCCCTTTTTGTTTTTCTCCATTTCATAGTCTCTCATCTCTCAACTCTAGCAGCAGGCTCCCCTAGCACTCTTTTTTTGGTTGTTTGTATGTTTGTGGTTCCTTTTCCTCTCTCCTCTCTTCCATATCATCTTAGCTCCACACATAACAATCTCCCCCCTACATCCTGCCTATCTGCAGCGTGCGCTTAACTTCACACCACCAAGTAGCACAGGCACTGCCTACCGGAACCTGCCCTGCACTGATTACTGACCCGCCCTGGTGGCTGTAGTAAGTGCCACAAACAGCTGGTCCCAGTAACTCCTCTTCAGCTAGACCTGCCCTGCTCTACCATATCTGAGAGACTGACCCTGCCAGTTGGAGAAAGAGGTGAAAAGTATTGTGCCCACAGAAAAGCAAACAACAAAGAACACACAGCCCGCTTGCTCAGACATAGCAAATTTACAAAAAAAAGCAAACAAATCTACAATCAATAAACGAGAAAATAACTACCGAATGCCCTGAAGATAGCAGACAATATCAAAACATATACAAAAACAGGACAGGATGGTTCCAGTAGGCATCCAAAATAAAACACCAGATGACTTTCCAGTAGAAGGAAAGGCACTAGAATTACCTGATAGGGAATTCAAATCTCTAATACTCAGAATTCTCCAAGAGCTGAAGCAAAAAGCAGACAAAAATGAGGAAAAAATAGACAAATTCATGGACAATACAGACAAAAAATTGGAAGAATTCAAGAAAATAATGCAGGAACAAGATGCCAAAATAAATTCACAATTAGAAATTATTCAAAAACACCAGTTAGAAATCCAAAAGATAAACAACAAGATTTCAGAAATGCATGGTGTCATAGAAGGGCTGAGGAGCAGATTTGAAATGGTGGAAGACAAGATCTGTGGAATTGAAGACAAACACTTGGATACAACTCTGTTTCAGGAAAACTCAGAGAAAAGAACAAAGAAAAATGAAAAAACACTGAGAGTTATGTGGGATACAATCAAAAGCAAAAATTTGCGAGTGATTGGAGTTCGAGAACAGGGAGAAAACACAAAACACAGAGAGGATCATGGAAGAACTGCCAACAGAAAACTTCCCCAGTATCATGAAAGATGAAAAGCTGGCCATCCAAGAAGCTCAATGAACCCCATATAGGATAGACCCCAAAAGAAAATAACCAAGCCATATCATAATCACACTTGCCAAAACCAAAGACAAAGAATCCTGAGAGCAGCCCATAAAAAACAAGAAGTCACATACAGAGGAGAAACAATAAGACTAAGCTCAGATTATTCGGCAGAAACCCAGAAACCATGCAGGCAAGAAGGCAATGGGATGACATACATAAAATCTTGAAAGAAAAAACTTGCCAGCCAAGAATAATATATCCTGCAGAACTCTCGTTCAAATATGATGGTGAAATTAGGTCCTTTCCAGAAAAACAGAAATTAAGGGAATATGTAAAAGTCAAACCAAACTTACAAGAATTATTAAAGGGAGTTCTTTGATCTGAGAACAAACAGCTTCAGCTCACAGGCAGAATCTAGGATGCAGGATCGTACCAGCCAGATACCAATCTAGGAAATGCACTCTCAAGGACTGTCCAAAACCAAAAGAAATTCAACAGGGAATCAAAGCAGGTAATCAGTAAATGACGACATCAGAACAATAAAAGAAGGAATCAACGGTGTAGGTATAGAACCTTCTAATGGAGAGGAACGCAAGGTGATACCAAATAATAATAGATTGCTTCAAACTTAGAAAGATAAGGGTAAATTTCATAGTAACCAAAAAGAAAGTTAATAAACATACTCATAAAAATAAATAGAAAAACCAAAGTCTCAGCAAAAACAAAACCTACAAAAACAAAAGAAATGAAAAAAAAATCCACAAACAAAATTAACTCAGCACAAGAGAGTAAGAAGAACAAAGAAAACTTCAGCACCACAAAAAAAAAAGCACTACAAAATGACAGCAACAAACTCACATCTATCAATAATTACACTGAATGTAAATGGACTCAATGCACCCATAAAGAGACGAAGAGTGACAGAATGGATAAGAAAACAGGATGCATCAATATGCTGTCTACAAGAGACACACCTTAGAAACACAGATGTGAATTTATTAAAAGTCAACGATTGGAAAAAAATATGTCAAGCTAACAACTACCAAAAAAGAGCAGGAGTGGCAATACGAATCTCAGATAAAATAGACTTTAAAACAAAATCCACCATAAAAGACAAAGAAGGACACTATAGAATGATTAAGGGGATGATCCATCATGAAGACATAACCATATTAAACATCTATGCACCCAATGACAGGGCTCCAAAATACATAAAACAACCTCTAACAGCACTGAAGAGAGAAATTGACAGTTCCACAATAATAGTAGGAGACTTCAACACACCACTGTCAGCAAAGGACAGAACAACTAAGAAGAAACTCAGCAAAGATACAGAAGACCTAAAGGACACAATCAGCCAACTGGACCTCATAGACATATATAGAACAATCCATCCAACCGCTGCAAAGTACACATTCTTTTCCAATGCACATGGAACATTCTCCAGAATAGACCACATCTTAGGCCACAGAGCAATCCTCAACAAGATCCAAAACGTTGAGATAATTCACAGTATCTTCTCTGACCACAATGCCATCAAGGTAGAAATTAACACTAGAAAGAGCAAGGAAAAAAAATCAATGACATGGAAGCTGAATAATACCCTGCTTACACATCAATGGGTAATGGAAGAAATCAGAGATGGAATCAAAAAATTCCTAGAATCAAATGAGAATGAAAACACATCCTACCAAAACCTTTGGGACACAGCAAAGGCAGTCCTCAGAGGACAATTTATAGCAATAGATGCACACATCCAGAAAGAAGAAAGGGGCAAAATCAAAACATTAACTACAGAATTCAAACAAATAGAAAGAGAACAGCAAAAGAAGCTCACAGCCACCGGAAGAAAGGAAATAGTAAAGATCAGAGCAGAAATCAATGAAATAGAGAACAGAAAAACAAAAGAAAGAATTAAAAAAACCAAAAGTTGGTTCTTTGAAAGAATCAACAAAATCGACAAACCACTGGCCAGACTGACAAAAGAAAAACAGGAGAGGACACAAATAACCCAAATAAGAAATGAAATGGGGGACATTACAACAGACCCAACTGAAATAAAAGCGATTATAACAGAATATTATGAAAAACTATACTCCAACAAATTTGAAAACCTAGAGGAGATGGATAAATTTCTAGAAACATACAGCCTACCCAAACTACAACAAAGTGATGCTGAAAATCTGAACAGACCCATAACAAGAGAAGAGATTGAAAAGGTAATAAAAAAACTCCCAACCAAAAAAAGCCCTGGCCCAGATGGCTTCACTGGAGAATTCTACAAAACATTTACAGAAGAGCTTGTACCAGTACTACTCAAGCTATTTCAGAGCATAGAAAAGGAAGCAACACTTCCAAATTCATTCTATGAAGCCAGCATAACGTTGATACCAAAACCAGGCAAAGAGGTCACAAAAAAAAGAAAACTACAGACAAATATCTCTCATGAATATAAATGCAAAACTTCCAAACAAAATTCTCGCCAATAGAATTCAGCATCATATCAAAAAAATAATGCACCACGACCAAGTAGGATTCATACCAGGTATGCAAGGATGGTTCAACATTAAAAAATCAATCAGTGTAATCCACCACATAAATAAAAGGAAAGAAAAGAATCACATGATCATCTCAATTCACGCAGAAAAGGCATCTGACAAAGTCCAACACCCATTCCTGATAAAAACTCTCAATAAAATAGGTATAGAAGGGAAATTTCTCAGCATAATAAAGGGCATCTATGCAAAACCAATGGTGAACATCATTCTTAATGGAGAGAGGCTGAAAACATTCCCCTTGAAAACAAGAACAAGACAAGGATGCCCTTTATCACCACTCCTGTTTACCATTGTGTTGGAAGTTCTAGCTAGAGCAATAAGGCAAGAAAAAGAAATAAAGGGCATCCAAAGTGGTAATGAAGAAGTTAAACTGTCCCTGTTTGCGGAAGATATGAGACTATACCTAGAAAACACTAAAGACTCCCCGAGAAATCTACTGGAACTAATAGATTCAGCAGAGTAGCAGGATACAAGATAAACATTCAAAAATCAGTTGGATTCCTATACACCAATAAGAGAACGATGAAAAGGAAATCAGAAAAACAATACCATTTATAATAGCCCCTAAAAAAATAAAATACTTAGGAATAAATATAACCAGGGATGTTAAAGACTTATGCAAAGAAAACTACAAAACACTACTGCAAGAAACCCAAAGGGATCTACATAAATGGAAAAACATACCATGCTCATGGATAGGTAGACTCAACATTGTGAAAATGACAATTCTACCCAAAGCAGTTTACAAATACAACGCAATCCCAATCCAAATACCAACAACATTCTTCAAAGAGATGGAAAAACTAATCATTAACTTTATATGGAAAGGGAAGAAGCCCTGAATAAGTAAAGCGCTACTGAAGAAGACGAATAAAGTTGGAGGACTCACACTACCTGACCCCAGAACCTACTATAGAGCTACAGTAGTCAAAACAGGCTGGTACTGGTACAACGACAGATACGTTGACCAGTGGAACAGAACTGAGAACCCAGATGTAAATCCATTCACCTGCAGTCACCTGATCTTCGACAAGGGTCCAAAGTCCATCAAATGGGGAAAAGACAGGCTTTTTAACAAATGCTGCTGGCAAAACTGGATAGCCATCTGCCAAAAAAATGAAACAGGACCTATACCTCACGGCATATACTAAAACTAATTCAAAATGCATCAAAGACCTAAATATAAAGCCAAAAATTGTAAAGTTCATAGAAGAAAAAAATAGGACCGATGCTACAGACCTTAATACACGGCATTAACAGGATACAAACCATAACCATCAACACACAAACCCAGAAGATAAGCTAGATAACTGGTATCTTCTAAAAATCAAACACCTATGCTCGTCAGAAGACTTCACCAAAAGAGTTAAAAGAGAACCTACAGACTGGGAAAAAAATTTTTGGACAGTACAAGTCAGACAAAGGACTAATCTCCATAATTACAAGAAAATCCAACAGCTCTATGACAAAAAGACAAATAATCCTATGAAAAAATGGGCAAAGGAAATGAACAGACACTTCACCAAAGAAGACATTCAAATGGCCAACAGACACATGAGGAAATGCTCGCGATCACTAGCCATTAGAGAAATGCAAATTAAAACCGCAGTGAGATACCATCTCACCCCGGCATTACTGGCACGAATCAAAAACACTGGAAATAACAAATGTTGGAGGGGCTGCCAGGAGATGGGAACTCTTATGCACTGCTGGTGGGAATGCAAAATGATACAACCATTTTGGAAAATGTTATGGCGCTTCCTCAGAAAGCTAGAAATAGACATACCATTCAATCCAGCAATCCCACTCCTAGGAATATATCCTAGAGAAATAAGAGTCGTCACTTGAATAGACATGTGCACACCTGCGTTCATGGCAGCATTGTTCACAATAGGAAAACGATGGAAACAACCTAGATGCCCATCAATGGATGAATGGATAAACAAACTATGGTACATACACACAATGGCGTACTGTGCAACAAGAAAGAACAATGATGAAATCTGTGAAGCATCTCATAACATGGATGAAACTGGAGGACATTATGCTGAGTGAAATAAGTCAGTCACAAAAGGACAATTATTGTATGAGAACTCTATTTAAAAACCCATGAAAAAGTTCACACACAAAATGTAACAATCTTTGTTGGTTACCAGGGATGGGAAGGGTGGGGGGGAAATACTAAATAGGCAATAGATAAGTGGTATTTTAGGTGAAGGGTGAGACAGTACACCATACTGGGGAAACCAGCACAACTTGTACAAGGGAAGGTCATGGAAGCTCCATAGACACATCCAGACTCCCTGAGGGACTGAATTGCTGGCGGAGGGCTGTGGGGACCATGGTCTCGGGGAACTTCTAGCTCAATTGGCATAACAGTTTATAAAGGCAATGTTGTACATACTACCTTGGTGAGTAGCATCTGGGGTCTTAAAAGCCTGTGAGCAGCCATCTAAGATACTCCACTGGTCTCTCACCCCTTTGGGAGCAAGGGAGAGTGAAGAGAACAGGATACAAGGGAAAGATTAGTCCGAAGGACTAATGGACCACAGCTACCACAGCCTCCACCAGACTGAGTCCAGTATAGCTAGATGGTGCCTGGCTACCACCACTGACTGCTCTGGCTGGGACCAAAACAGAGGGCTCTGGGCAGAGCTAGAGAAGGATGTAGAACAAAATTCTAACTCACAAAAAAAAAAGACCAGATTTACTGGCGTAAAGGAGACTGAAGAAACCTGGAGAGTATGGCCCCCAGACACCCTTTTAGCTCAGTGGTGAAGTCACTTCCGAGGTTCACTGTTCAGCCGGAGGGTGGACAGCCCCATAAAAGCAAATGGGACTAATGAGGCACATCAGTCCAGGGACAAGGACTAGAAGGCAGGAGGGGACAGGAAAGCTGGTGATAGGGCACCCAAGGTTGAATAAGTATAGTGTTGATGTGTTGTGAGGTTGTTATCCATTGTCATAGGGCAACATGTGTACTAACTGTTTAATGAGAAACTATTTTGTTCTGTAAACCTTCATCTAAAGTGAGAATAGCAGCACAATTGGAAGAGCGTAGTCCATGTCCCTGAACTGCACATTTAGAAATTTTTGAAATGGTGTATCTTTGGCTATGTGTATTTTCACCCCCAAAAAAAAAAGGTCGAGAAGGGAGTGGGTTGACATGTTGTGGGGTTGTTAACCAATGTCATAAAACAATATGTGTACTACTGTTTAATGAGAAGCTATTTGTTCTGTAAACCTTCACCCGAATTACAGTAAAAATAATTAAATATTTGTCACTGATAGAAAATCTTCCGTTCCCTACTTGAATTGAACTTCAATCTAAGCACAGACTAAAATGCTACAGAGCCAACATTTTCTCACTGTCAGATGGGGATGAAGTCTCAGAAAGTTACACTGGGAAGTCTACTTGTTATTATAATAGGAATTAGTCTTTCCCCAAAGGGCACTGAAGCTGGCTCTTTTCCCCTTATCAGTATATTATTAACCTCTTTGGTATGATTTCATGGTCTTCTATACATCATTTCAAATGTCTGCATAGTATTCCATTGTATGACTCTACATTTATCCAATTACCCATTGTTATGTATTTATATTCCTCAAAGTCTTTGCTACACTAATATATGTTTTTCCATGGTTATTTATTCTGAGTAAAAGTTGAAACTTACAGAATTTTATTATGTAGCATTCTGATTATTTTTATCCCAAGCACAGCTATTAATTTAATCACTTTGACCAGAGCAAACTGATAAGCACTTCATTGACGAAGTTCTTATTATTACAGAATATTTAGAGTTATCATAAAGTTGTCTTATGAGACTGATTTAATTACTCCAAATAGAAGATTCAAACTATGTCATGACCTTCTTGCATGCTTATTTCCTAGAGACATGAATATGTTTAGTCTTTAAATAGAATATTTTCAAAAGTCATAGAACTGATACAAATGGACAACTTATATTTTTGACATATCGCAGCATATATATACAATTCACAGCTAAAGCAGTATGAATATTTATTTGATAATGGATATTTTATTAATACTTCAAGCAATCTGCTTCAGCATTTTGAAATCTCAGTAAAAATATGTAGAAAATAGCCACTTAGCCTAAAAGAAAATATTGTTCTTGTTTTGTTTTGTTTTTACCCAAACAAAAGTTGTGAATTAACTTAGACAAAACAAAACCCATTGCCGTCAAGTGGACAAAGGCCCAGCCCAAAAAACCAGATTATAACAATCAAAAGCATATGAGAAAATAAATAATTGAAAATTTCACTTTTTCCGTGTGTCTATGAGAATACGTCTCATTCATTATTAACAACATCCCTACAATGATATGATTAACCATATTATTTTGATAAAGAACTTTTGAGAAGACAAATATACTGTACAAAAGCAAGTGTGATTCACTATTTCAGTTACCTAAATATTGACTGAGATCATTATGATTATCTTTAGAAATCAACTATTAATAAGAGAAATACATTATTCATAACCAATACATCATTTTAAAGTAAAAACTATAGTTTTCAGAAATACACCTCTTAAATTTAATAACAGCATAGATTAAAGGTCAATAAAAATTCTGTAAGAAAAGCATTAATATTCCAAAGGATTCTGTTTTAACAACCAGCTTAACAGAATCAATCTTATGTTGCTAAATATATTCCGGAGGAATCTTTTTTATACATCAAGTATTACATAAGTCCTTCTCTTGGGTTTTTATAATAGTGCTCTCATAAATATTTGTCGTTTTGTGATTGACGTATTGCACTCAGCATAATGCATGTTGTGAGATATTTTGCAGGTTCATTGTTCTTCATTGTTGCATAGTATTCTATTGTGTGTATATACCATAACTTTTTTATCCATTCATCTGTTGATGGGCGCTTACATTATTTCCATCCTTTTGCTAGTGTGAATAATGCTGCAGTGAACATAGGTGTGCATGTATCTATTTGTGCGATGGCTCTTATTTCTCTAGGATATATTCCTAGGAGTGGGATTGCTGGATCGTATGATATTTCTATTTCTAGCTTATTAAGGAGGCATCATATCAGTTTCCATAGTGGTTGTACCATTTTACATTCCCACCAGCAGTGCATAAGAGTTCTCAAAATAATATTTTAAAAATCAAATTAACTCATACCATCCCCCTCCTCCAACACCTCTGGTACTTCCTGCTGCCTTACAAAATAAAATCCCTGTCCCCAACATCATACAAGGGGACTTTCACAGTGCTCCCAGAATGTATTGCGTTGCATGTCCAAACTTCTATTCTACACTTATTTTCTGCTATTTCCTCACTCCCACTCTTGTTCTGTCTCCAGAAGATGGATTAAAGTGTATTCTGAATACTCAGTGCCTTTTCATGTCTTTATGCTAATGTGTATACTGATTGTTTTTCATGAAAACCCCTTCAATTTTTACTATCTGAGAGAATAAATTTCATTTGACTCAAGTGTCCTCTTTCTCTGGAATCTTCCTGCACTTTCTATGCAAGACTAGATACTCCTTCTCTAAGCTCCCAGAGTGTATTGCATCTTGTGAATACATTTCTATTTCAGCCTTTATAATTTTTTATCTTAACACTTTTCACGTCAGTTTCTTTACCAGAAGACTATGATCTCTCTAAAACCAGAGTACATGAATAATTTAATGTACCCTAAGCTCCAGAATAGTAAATGTCCATCCAAAGCTATTTATTAAATGAAAGAATTAGTAACATGCTTACCATCTTCGTTAGTACTCGCTATAGGAAGCATGTCCCTGAGTTTCACAAAGAATGGAGGACAAAACATTACCCTTACATGAATGCCATTTGAGTTTTTGCTGTATGTTCAATGTAAAAACACAAAAAAATTCTCCAAAACTTTCTAATTTTTTATTAGATTTTATACGTTTGCCATGAATTTAGTCCAAAATAGACTTTGACTCACTTAAAGTGGACTTTATTAATTGAACCATGACTTTAGATATTTAATTGGACACTGAGAAAAAGGGTTGATAATAATTTTTTAATCTATGTCTTAATATCATACACTTTTCATCCATTACACATGTTCAGTAAAATATTTAAATAAATGTTGGTTTCAGGATATTTAAAATGTCTAAGTAGAAAATTTCCTGTTTTTTTTTTTTTTTTTTTTGGTGTGGAAATTTTAATCAAGCTTTTTTCCTTAATAAAATGTCTTAGAAAATCCATTTCTTTTTACCCTTCAGTGAGAGGGTTAATGAATAAAAAACAAGAAAAATGTACTTATTAAGATAAATAAAAATATTGGTGGGGAGTCGAAACACCTAATATTCTGGTATTAGTGGATACCATGAGTTCCCATAATCTTCTACCACTTCTTCCATACTGACATGGCCTGTCTGTCAACCTAAAGGATCAAATTGCCACATACTGACTTCTTAAACCTACTGACCTAGTCCAGGTGGATGAGATCTAAGAAATATGAAGGTAGACGTCTAGAGAAGACATTCTCCTCTGAAACAAAAAGATGTCTGAGGAATGCTTGCTCTCTCTCTCTCTCTATCAATGCACTGGCCACCTAGTCCCCAGTTTGTGACATTGAACGTGTCCTCTGAGGATGGGGTCTACAGAAATCATTTTATGATTATGAACCAGAGGATGAAAGGTCAATATGCTGTGTAAGGAGAGCCCACAACCTTCTTAACCTTTTCTGAGAACTTCTCTCTACAAGGGGTGAGCTTCTAACTGAATATGTAAGACGTGTTCTCACTCTAGTCCGTAGCTGACTGGAATCATGACTTGAGCTGAGCACTAAGATTCTCTCCCACAGGAATTAGGAGGTGGCGTTGAGAAATTCCTGGTCGTCTCTGCTGGATATCGAAATGAAACTATAAATGAAGAGACCATAATGTGTTTCATGTAAAGGTTGCTAATTCAGTAAAAGTGGGTCAGCAGAGAAAAAAGAATAAATGAAACAGATGCACAAATCATTAAAAAGAGGTTTAAAAGGCCTTGGCTTTATGTTACGCAGTTCTTGTCTGTTGTGAAGTCTGATCACCTTTAGGTCATGTTAAAAAAAACACCAAAACCCATTGCCGTCGAGTCAATTCCAACTCATAGTGACCCTATAGGACAGAGTAGAACTGCCCCATAGGGTTTCCAAGGAGCAATGGTGTACGTGAACTCCTGACCTTTTGGTTTGCAGCCATAGCTCTCACCCATTGCCCCACCAGGGCTCCTTAGTTTACATAGATTCCCCAATATCCTTTTAATATTCACCCTTTTTGCTTAAGTTATAAGCCTAATAACGTCTGTTCCTGCCGTTTGATGTTAAAAGGCAACCTTATTCATCATAGTTTTTTTTATAGCCCAAAGGTTAAGAATACATTAACAGATATCAAGAATGCCATCACTTTCCTGAGGTCCAAGTGGACCAGTGAAAGTGAGCTAGCTTGGGTAATATTTTTAAAAGCAGTCTGTTTTAGTGATCTAGTGCTATCATAACAACAGCAACAACAAAAACAAAAAAAAAATCACAAGTGCTTGGCTTTAAAGAACATAATTTTATTTCCTCTAGTTTTGGAGGATAGAAGTCCAAATCCAGGGCATCGACTCTAAGGGAGGATCCCTCTTTGTTGGTAGCCCTAGTCATTCCTTGGCTTGTAGATAATTCCGCACTTGGTTTCTTTCCCCTGTGTGTGTGTCTTCATGTCTGTTTTCCTTTATTATAAGACACCACTCAGAAGGGATTGGGTTTAGGAGCCACCCTAGTAACATCATAGGCATGACCTCATCAGCATGTATAAAAGAAATCCCCTATTTTTTAACAAGGGCATATTTACAGGTATAGGGATTAGGATTTCAGTATAACTTTTGGGGGAGACACAACTGAATCCATAATAGAGCCTCACACCAAGAAGCATCCTATACAGGGTGAAGCAACCTCAACAGAAATAAAGTGGAGGTCTGCCCTCTGAGGAGTCCCTGAGTGGTGAAAACTGTTAACATACGTGGTTGCTGATGGAAAGATGAGAAGTTCAAGTCCACCCAGAGGTTCCTGGGCAGAAAGACCTATTGATCTACTTCTAAAGAACCAGCCATTGAAATCCCTGTAGAGCACAGCTCTTCTCTGACACACTTCAGGTTGCCATGAGTCCGAATTTATTCAACAGCAACGGTTTTGTATTTATTTGTTTGTTTTGGTTTTTAATGACCTTGCAGCAAAATTTTATAGAGAACAAATAGTAAAAGACCAAACTATGTTAGATTGCTTGCAAAATTTAGCAGTATTACTTCCCTCCCTGTATTCATGCCATTTTGTGATGGAACTTTGCAGCAACTCTTATCAAGTGGTAGAGCCTAATGCCCTAATCCTTGAACTTGGGATGCTGTTGTGCTTATTTTGACCATAGTATTAAACAGAAGTAATTCTCTGCTAGTTCTGTGTCTAGGCCTCCAGAGGATGTGTACACTTCTGCTCTTTCTTGTAGCTGTTTTGAGCTGGCCTGGTGAGTAATAAGAGACATGTGGCCTAGTTGCTCCCAGTGCCCCAGCAGATAACCTGCCAAATTCTTTGCCCCTAAAGCAGGCCTGCCCAGCTGAGGCAGAAGCATGAGAGGGCCCAGCTGAGAATAGAAGAATCATTCGGCTTACTGCAGCTTAACCTGCCACCCCATGGAATTGTGAACCAAATACAAATATTTAAATTTGGGGATGATTTGTTATGCAGCATACTTTGTGCAAACAATGCCAAACCAAGGTTCCAGTTAAATCACCAGCATGAAATTAAAACTGAAGAACCCGTAAAACTTTCTACCCTCACCCACCTCTACCACCTCCCAGGAAAAGAATCAACTTTTCAAATCTGACCCCTCTAGAGGACACCACCCTGATTATTTCTGAGCCAAGTCTGATAAAGAGGTTCCTTACTTTGCCTCTACTCTCTCTCTCAGCTGACAACCAACCTTCAACAGAGAAGAAGCCACTATGGCCCCCTCCCCAACTGCTGGCTTCCCAGCCTACATCAACCAAGCTAAGTCTTTCATTGGAGAATAACAAGTCTTATGTGAGGACAGTACTGGAATGTGAATTCTAAATTCTATTTGGGGAGTTAAAATTGATTGCAGGACTCTTATTTATCTGATATTAACCTTAAAATTTATGGGCTCTGCTCAAATTTTTACCTAAGGATTAGGAAAACAAACTCGTAGAGTGGGGTTTTTATAGCCAGTGAAAGCAAGAATAAAATTATTTTCTGCAAACCCTATAGAGTCAAGCTCCTAAAACATGACAGTTATCCATGTAGCTAAAGATGCTTGACTAGTAAACTGATTCATCACATTCATCTTTGCTGGTTCTTTCTTGCAGCCATTCCAGGCCATTTTGCTTCTCTTGCTGAACATTTTCCATAATCTTATTTATTTCAAAGCTTTTAACTATCCCTTACATGTCCCTGAAAAAGGATATCATGCTTGGTTAAGTGAGGGTCAGTGAAAAAGATGAAGACCCTCAATGAGATGGACTGACACAGTGGCTGCAACAATGGGCTCAAGCATAACAACGATTGTGAGGATGGCACAGGACCAGGCAGTGTTTCTGTCTGTTGTACACAGGGTCACTGTAAGTCGGAACCGACTTCAGGGCACCTAAAGACAACATATGTTGCTGCTTCCAAACTTACAACTGGACATCTGCCTTTCCTCCTGAGGCATGGGGTTTCCACTTAGATTTCCTATGACCATTATAACCTTGAACAAGTATATCCAAACCAAATTTATCATTTCTACCCACTCGCCATCCACTCTCACTAAAATGTAAATCATATCTTCCCATTTCGTTTAAAGTAAAATTCAAATTCCCTATAATAGTCCCAAAGCTCTGATTCTTTCTGACCTCATTTCCTATTCTCTCTTTGCTCACTCTGCTCTAGTCACACAGCTTTCTCAGGTCCCTTCCCATCCTGGGGCCTTTGCACTGGCTGATGTCCTTGCCTGAACTGCTCTGATAATCTTCATAGCTAACACCTACATCTCCTTTAGATTATCCATCAAACATTACCTTATCACTGAGGTCTACCATGGCCAGCTTTATTTTTTTTAATTTCAACTTGCTCACAGTTGCAATTCCCCATCCTCCTTAACTGCTCTATTTTTGCCGTATAGTTTAACTCCATCAACATATATTTTTTCAATGATATGCTTATTTCTTTCTGTTTGTCTCCCAAAACTAGAAAGTTAGTTTCATGTATGTCAGATTTTTCCCCATCTTTGTGTGCCAAGTGCTAAGAACAGTGCCTAACATATAGTAGATCCAATATATAATTTTTTTAAATGAATAAATATTTGTTCAAAATAGGTTTGATTCAAAATAATAGATCTACTTCATATGGCATATAATGTTGTTTTAGACTCATTGTTCAATTTTTGCAGTTCAAAAAATCCAAAAGCATTTAGTTTTGAGGAGTTTCAGTAAAAGAAATACTGTAATTCTGATCAGAAGTAGAATGGAAAAATTTGATAAGTTTTGGATTGATTTGAAAATTACAGGTCAAGAAGTCAATTAAATTCAAAGATCAGATATTCAAATTTACTCATAATTGGCAAAACTAATTGAAAATGCTGAGTAAAGGCAAATCATATTTTTTAAATGTTAAGTTGCTTTTTGTATCTATGAGATGAGTAAGCAGAAAGGAGAAAGTACTTAGAATACATCAAAAGTCAAATCAATGCCTATCATTATTGACTACTTTTCTTAGAAGTTATTTAATTCAAAAGCAAAATTTTTTAGAGTGACCATAAAGATAATTATGGTGGGAACATCAAAAGCCCTGTGTACTGCCCTAAATATATCCATACCTTGTGATTTAGTCACCTTGGGTCTTTTGGGGACTAATTAGAGTAAGAACCTCCAACAAATTAACAAACAAATTGCCTCATTTCTTGATTTGATTAAGCATGTCCCTCAATCTCTTCATATTAAACCCTTCTGGCTGGATATTAATATTTGATCTCTGAATATTGAAAGCAAGAGTATATGTTTGAGCATGATAAATCATCTAATGTCAGGTCTGCTACTGAATAGCAGTGGATTTTGGATAAGTCAGTAAAGATCAAAAACAACACCATTAAGTCATATTTCACAGAAATGCATGTGCCTTTGGTGGGTTTCACAAAGCAAACAGCTATATGTTACATTTCTTTTTACCCTTTTCAATGTCAGAATAAATCCTGAGGAAGCAGATGTTCTTGCCAATGCCAATTTAACAGAACAGACCATAATAGCACTAAGTCGAATGCTTCACAGATTATTCAAGTCTTTCACATAAATGACCCTATTACATCCAAACAACAAAACAGGGAGGAGCAGGCAAGTTATTTTTGCTAATCCAATTCATAGATAAGAAAACAGACTTAAAAAGCTCCAGTAACTTGCCCAAATGCACAACATGTAATATACTTAAGAAAAATATGGAGATTTTCAAAAAGGATACAACTCGGGGAAAGGGAGGAATAGGTGGAGCATGGAAGATTTTTAGGGCAGTGAAATTATTCTGTATGATATTGCGACAGTCCACACATGACATTATGCATTTGGCACACTCATTCAGCACAAAGATGGAACTCTAATGTAAACTATGGACTTTAATTAATAATAATATCAGTTCATCAGTTACAACAAATGTACCACACAGATGTACAAGATATTAATAATAAGAAAACAGTGTGCACCAGGGAGATGGAATTTACGGGAGCTCGCTATGCTTTTTGTACTATTTTTTTTTGCATACCTAAAACTGTTATAGAAAATAGAGTCTATTAAAAAAAAAACAGAAAACTTCCACTCCTACGCAGCAGCTTTACTTAGCAGGAAACTCAATTCCCGCTGATTCCTCTCTTCATGTTTGTCTCTCCTCTCCTAAAGTCCACAGAACAGGCAGAATAATTTTCCTAAAGTATATATTATGTTGGAGTCCCCGGGTGGTGCAAATGGTTAATGGTCTCAGTTGCTAACCAAAAGGTTGAAGGTTTGAGTTCATCCAGAGGAGCTTTGGATGACACGTCTGGAGATCTATTTCCAGAAGTATTAGCTATATAATTCCCTGTGGAATACAGTTCTAATCTGACACACACAGGGTCACCATGAGTCAGAATTGACTCTATGGTAATTGATTTTGCTGGTTGTGTATATTACATCATTTCTTTACATAAGAGTATCTAATACACTCACTCCTCACTTGTTGACATGGATAGGTTCTAAAGACCAGGAAATTATGGAAATCAGCATTATGTGAGAGTCAGGGGCCGCACCCTATCTTCACTGCCAGTGTCCCCTTTCCCCATCGCTCATCACCCATCAGGCGCCTCCAAAGTGTCTCAGGATGTGTGTGGCACGGTGGGTCCCTCTTCCCCACCACCCCATCCCTAACACTCCAGAGTCCTCGGGGGTTGGTGGTGGTGGTAGTGGTCGGGTGTTGCCAGCCATCCGTCACCTCCCGCAGCCATCCCTGGGTGGAGACCGGCTCATCCTCCATCTGCCCTGGCCCTGGAGCCCCACATGGCCCCCTTCCCTCTCCCACCTCCTCGCCTTCCTCCACCAACCTCCCTGGCACCTTCGAGCCTTCACCTGGCCTCCCCTTGTCTGCCCTCAATCTCATGTCATCCCACCGTGGCCCTGCACCCTCCTTGGCTGGACCAAGACAAGGCAGACTAATGGGAGAAGGTGTCCGCAGCCTGTTGGCTTCCATCCCTTCCATGGCCTGGTCATCACCGGAGCCTCCAGTGGATCATTTGGGGCGGCCAGCAGAGGGTGCCCCAGACCCAACCGTGGTCCCACATGTGACCTGGAACATTGGAGGTGCTGCCTGAGAATTTTTTCAAAGTTGTCATAAATGAGAAATGTCAGATAATGAGATAGTTGATCATTGAGGAGTAGGTGTATAGTGCCATTGCAACTAGAATATTTGTCTGAACTCCTAATTCCTCCCCACATGGCCCCCTGTGATATCCCTGCTAACCTTCTCTTCCTGCCCTCTTATCTCTTCTCTCTCCCCTTCAGTTACTACACACTAGTCTAATGTCTGCCCCTCCAGCATGCAAAGCTTGCAGCTGTCCCAAGGACTTCGAATGTACTTGTTTTTCTTAGAACGCTCTTCCACCAGATCTTTTTATGGCTAGTCTGCGTCTTTCATTTCATTGTCTCTCCTTTCTCTCCTCTTATTCACTACTCCACTTGGCACAACCTAGCCTTTGCCATCACTGCACACCTGGCACTTCTGTAAACTGTATTTTCATCCCTGACATCACTGTGACAGTGTACAGACTTTACTACACCTTCCTTTATACCTCTCTCCTTCCCTGGATTTTCAAATATCGCATGTGGAAGTCTTCCGTATCTTAGTGTACGCCATCCTGTCTTCCTCAATGGTTTTATGACTTGCTTGCTTTCAAACTCCTACTCTTTTTTTCTAAATGCCTCTGAAACCTCTGAAGTTTCTCTAGGCAGTTTTGGTATTCCCTCTCTTGTGTTCCCATTGTTCATTTTACATGAAACGATCATTTTTTCTTATTAATCTCCTTATCTGTCTCCTTGCCCACTGGACACTTTACTGCTCCAGGGCAGGGAGTCTTCACTATGTATCTTTGGTGATTAGTGTTTGCCTCTCAATTAAGGAACTGACAATGCATCTCTTAAATAAATACATAAATACGTGATGATGGCATATGAAAGAATGGAAATTCTCAGATAGTTTTATGATGACGTTTTACATGCACCTAGCTTAAGATACAGATCAGTTTGGGACTCTAGGTGACATGGGCTATGGTCGGCCTGAAATGAACAGTAAGAAAGGCCAGAGCTTTGTAAAGCTGCCGAAGTCAGAGTTCTTCGATGCAGACAACTCAGCATGTCAGCCTGAGCTAATATTCCTCCTAACTTGTATAAATAGGTGTTACGTGTCTGAGAAAAAATACACTTGAGGTCATTCACTGATGACATTATAAATGTGGCATCCTAACTCAGTTAAAAAGAAACTCTCAAAGCATCATCTAATCAATAAGGGTTGTGAAAACAGGTGTAAAAATATGGGTAGAATCTCTTGCTCCTTTGTTATTAGCAAGAGTTTCTTAATTAGTTAAAGATCTATTCTACAGTAAACATCAACTTAGCGAAGGATGAGTCCCTTGTAGCATTGGGTATTGTGTGGAAAGCAACATCAAATGGCTCGCTGGGGCAAGTTACAGCATTTATGTTCCTTGTGAGGAATAATGTAGAACTGGGAGTCACTGATTGCTTTGCCATGGATGTGTAAGATGGGCTGTTTCATAGGTAAGTAGCAAGAGAACAAAGTTGCACAGTCTTTGTGAAAGGATTGCATTTATTATCAAGAACCTTAAACTTTTAGTACCTTTTGTGACTAGATCTTTATTTGTGGGAATCTACCAAAAGGAAAAAAAGTAGCAGCAACAATGAAGTGTTAACATGCAAAAATATTTATGACAGCATCGTTTATAGCTGTGGCTAGCTGGAACAAACCTAAAACGTCAACAGGCTCAGCAACAGTTGTACTTCAGATAAAATGCAGGGAGTATTTTATCCGTGTACAACAATAACAAACAATGGAGAAGTATTATGATAGTATCGCATAATGAATTGATGGGATATTATGCAACAATTAATTGTGCTGCCAAAGATCTTAAAGATACATGGAGCTACTTATACATGGAAAAATTTTTAAAAATCATGCAAACAACTATAACAATAATAAAGAAATTGTATAGACTGTGTGATAACAAATTTATCAAAATGAACATGAAGAAAAAACTAAAACAACAACAAAAATAATATTAAGTATAAGGGTGATGGGAATATGATAATATTTTCTCTCTGATTTTCTATTTTGTTTTCCTTTTTTTATTGTACTTTAGGTGAAGGTTTTCAGAACAAATAGCTTCTCATTAAACAGTCAGTACACATATTGTTTTATGACATTGGTTAGCAACCCCAAGACATGTCAACACGCTCCCTTCTCGACCTTGGAGGACCTTTTTTTTTTTCAGTGAAAATATACATAGCCAAAGATACACCATTTCAAAAATTTCTACATGTACAATTCAGTGACATCGATTACATTCTTCCAGTTCTGCGACTGTTCTCACTTTAGATGAAGGTTTACAGAACAAAATAGTTTCTCATTTAACAGTACACATGTTGCCCTATGACAATGGTTAGCAACCCCACTACATGGCCACACTGTCCTTACTCAACCTTGGGTTCCCTATCACCAGCTTTCCTGTCCCCCTTCTGCCTTCTAGTCCTTGTCCCTGGATTGCTGTGCCTCATTAGTCCCATTTTGTTTTATGGGGTTGTCCAGTCCCTTGCCGAACGGTGAACCTCAGGAGTGACTTCACCACTGAGCTAAAAGGGTGTCCAGGGGCCATGCCCTCAGGGTTTCTCCAGTCTCTGTCAGGCCAGTAAATCTGATCTTTTTTTTGTGTTAGAATTTTGTTCTACATCATTCTCCAGCTCTGTCCAGAACCCTCTGTTGTGGCCCCAGTCAGAGCAGTCAGTGGTGGTAGCCAGGCACCATCTAGCTGTACTGGACTCAGTCTGGTGGAGGCCTTGGTAGCGGGGTTCCATTAGTCCTTTGGACTAATCTTTTCCTTGTATCCTGTTCTCTTCATTCTCCCTTGCTCCCGAAGGGGTTAGAGACCAGTGGAGCATCTTAGATGGCTGCTCACAGGCTATTAAGACCCCAGATTCTACTCACCAACGTAGTATGTAGAACATTGTCTTTATAAACTATGTTATGCCAATTGAGCTAGAAAGTTCCCCGAGACTATGGTCCCCACAGCCCTCCGCCCAGCATTTCAGTCCCTCAGGGAATTTGGATGTGTCTATGGAGCTTCCATGACCTTTCCTTGTCCAAGTTTGCTGGCTTTCCAATATTGTCTACTGTCTTACCCTTCACCAAAGTTACGGCTTATCAATTGTCTGTTTAGTATTTCCCCCTCACCCTTCTCATCCCTCATAACCCACAAAGATTGTTACTTTTGTGTGTAAAGTTTTTCATGGGTTTTTACAATAGAGGTCTCATACAATATTTGTCCTTTTGTGATTGACTTATTACACTCAGCAAAATGTCCTCCAGTTTCATCCATGTTACGAGATGCTTCACAGATTCATCATTGTTCTTTATCTTTGCATAATACTCCATTGTGTGTATGTACCATAGTTTGTTTATCCATGCATCTGTTAATGGGCATCTAGGTTGTTTCCATCTTTTTGCTATTGTGAACAATGCTGCAATGAGCATGGGTGTGCATATGTCTATTTGTGTGACGACTCTTACTTCTCTAGGCTATATTCCGAGGAGTAGGATTGCTGGATCGTATGGTATTTCTATTTCTAGCTTTCTAAGTAAGTGCCTTATCATTTTCCAAAATAGTTGTATCATTATGCATTCCTACCAGCAGCACGTAAGAGTTCTGATCTCCCTGCAGCCTCTCCAACATTTGTTATTTCCAGTGTTTTTGATTTGTGCCAGTAATGCCAGGGTGAAATGGTATATCATAGTGGTTTTAATTTGCATTTCTCTAATGGCTAGTGATCATGAACATTTCCTCATGTGTCTGTTGTCCATTTGAATGTCTTCTTTGGTGAAGTGTCTGTTCATTTCCTTTGCCCGTTTTTTAATAGGATTATTTGTCTTTTTGTTGTAGAGCTGTTGGATTTTCTTGTAGATTATAGAGATTAGACATTTGTCTGACTTGTAACGCCCCAAATTTTTTTCCCAGTCTGTAGGTTGTTGCTTAACTCTTTTGGTGAAGTCTTTTGAAGAGCATAGATGTTTGATTTTTAGAAGATCCCAGTTATCTAAAGATTAGTATTGCCACTCCTGCTCTGTTTTGGTGGTTGTTTGTTTGATATGTTTTTTTCCAACCTTTGATTTTAATAAATTTACATCTTTGTTTCTAAGGTGTGTCTCTTGTAGGCAGCAAATTGATGGATCCTGTTTTTTTATCCATTCTGTCACTCTCCATCTCTTTATAGGTGCATTTAGGCCATTTACATTCAGTGTAATTATTGATAGATGTGAGTTTATTGCTGTCGTTTTGTAGTGCTTTTTTTTGGTGATGCTGACATTTTCTTTGTTCCTCTTACTCTTCTTGCTGAATTCCTTTTGTCTGTGGATTTTTTTTCATTTATTTTGTTTTTATAGGTTTTGTTTTTACTGAGACTTTATATTTTTCCTCTTTATTTTGATGAGTAGGTTTGTTAACTTTCTTTGTGGTTACCATGAAATTTACCCTTATCTTTCTAAGTTCAAAGCAGTCTATTATTACTTGGTATCACCTAGCCTTCCTCTCCATTAGAAGGTTCTATACCTACATCATTTATTCCCTCTTTCATTGTTGTGACGTTGTTGCCTTTTACAGATTAACTGCTCTGATTCCCTGTTGTATTTCTTTTGGTTTGCTATAGTCCTCAAGAGTTCATTTTGTAGACTGGTATCTGGCTGGTACGATCTTGCATCCTACATTCATCCTGTGAGCTGATGTTGTTTGTTCTCAGATGGAAGGTCTCCCTTTAATAATTCTTGTAAGTTTGGTTTTGTTTTTACATATTCTCTTAATTTCTGTTTACCTGGAAATGTCCTAATTTCACCATTATATCTGAACGAGAGTTTCGCAGGATATATTATTCTTAGTAGGCAATTTTTTTCTTTCAAGGTTTTATGTATGTCATCCCGTTGTCTTCTCACCTGCATGGTTTCTGCCAAATAATCTGAGCTTAGTCTTAACTGTTTCTCCTCTGTATGTGACTTTTTGTTTTTCTCTAGCTGCTCTCAGGATTCTTTGTCTTTGGTTTTGGCGAATGTGATTATGATATGCCTTGCTGGTTTTCTTTTGGGATCTATCCTTTATGAGGTTCTTTGAGCTTCTTAGATGGCCAGCTTTTCATCTTTGATGATATTAGAGAAGTTTTCTGTCAGCAGTTCTTCAGTGATCCTCTCTGTGTCTTCTGTTTTCTCCCCCTGTTCTGGAACTCCGATCACTTGGAAATTTTTGCTTTTGATTGTATCCCACATAATTCTCAGGGTCTCTCCATTTTTCTTTGTTCTTTTTTCTGAGTTTTCCTCAAACGGAGTTGTAGCCAAGTGTTTGTCTTCAATTTTGCCGATCCTGTCTTCCACAGTTTCAGACCTGCTCCTTAGCCCTTCTATGACATTGTCCATTTCTGAAATCTTATTATCTTTTGGATTTCTAATTGCTGTTTTTGTATGATTTCTAATTGTGAATTTACTTTGGTATTTTGTTCCTGCATTCTTTTCCTGAATTCTTCCATTTTTTTGTCCGTATTTTCCATGAATTAGTCTGCCTTTTCAATGAATTTGTCTATTTTTTTCTCATTTTTGTCTGCTGTTCACTTCAACTCTTGGATATCTCTGAATATTAGAGATATGAATTCTCTATCAGGTAGTTCTAGTGGCTTTTCTTCTACTGGAAAGTCATCTGGTGTTTTATTTTAGACACCTACTGGAACCATCTTGTCCTGTTTTTGTAAATGTTTTGATATTATCTGCTGTCTTTGGGGCATTCTGTAGTTATTTTTCTTGTTTACTGATTGTAGATTTGTTCGTTTCATCCTGCTTTTTTGTTTTATTTGGCTATGTCTGAGCACGGGGTCTTTGTGTTCTTTGTTGTTTGCTCATCTGTGGGCACAATACTTTTCACCTCCTTCTCCAATTGGCAGGGTCAGTCGCTCAGATATGGTACAGCAGGGCAGGTCTAGCTGCAGAGGAGTTGCTGGGATGGGTGGTTTGTGGCACGTACTACAGCCAACAGGGCGGGCGAGGAATCAGTGCAGGGCAGGTTCTGGTAGGCTGTGTCTGGGCTGCTTAGGAGTGTGATGTTAAGTGCACGGTGCAGGTAGGCAGGATGGAGGAGGGAGACTGTGATGTGTGGAGCTAAGATGAGTATGGGAAACAGCAGAGGGAGGAGAGGAACAGGAGCCAAAAACATACGGACAAACAAAAAGATTGCTAAGGGAGCTTGCCGTTGGAGTGGGGAGGTGAGAGACTATGCAATGGAGAAAAACAAAAGTGAGAGGAAGAAGGAAAAAAAGAAAAGAAATGAATAAATAAAAATTAGAAAGAAAAAAGAAAAACAAACCTCCCAGGGATCCCACCGGTGCGGCTATGAGGTCTGGGAAGTTGTTCCCAGGCTGTGAAGTACAGCCTGGCTAGAAGGCCTAGAGGTGTCACTCAGCGCCAGGTATTCAGGGGACAGGAAGAGAAGGAAAGTATAGAGAGATGAGAAACTGAGTAATGAAGAATGACAAAAAAGAAAAAAGAGGGAAAGAAAACAAAGCAAACAAATTAAAAGAAAGAACAAGAAAACCCCCAAAAACAACAAGAAAAAAGAAATGCGCTCAGGGATCCCTCTGCAAGTCTGCGCAAACTCAGTGTAGGTCCCAAGCCACACAGTACTGCCTGCCTGGAATGGGCTCCCAATTTGAGAAAAGAAAAAGAAAACAAACAAACAAACAATCCAAAACAAACAAACATAAAAGCCCCAGGATCCCACCAGCATGGTAGCATTGGTCTGGAAGCAGTCTCACATTCAAGCAGCATTTCGCAGCCTTTCAGGAAGAAGCAAAGATGGCGTACAGAGCCAGTGATTTGAGAGAAAGGAGGGGGAGGTGGTGAAAGTAAGGAAGAAATTTAAAGAGCGGAAAAAAGCAACACCAGCAGCCAACAAATGGCATTTAGGGAGCCAGCCAGTGCAGGTGGGTGAAATCTAAGCAACACCAGGGTGAAGCCAGTGCTTCCTGGCCAAGAGGCTGTGGCTGCAGGAAGCAGAGGACGCCGAGTGGGTTTGAAGAAGGGTGGGAGGTGGGAAAGCATATATTGCTGGTTACCAGTTGTTCTGTCTCCTACTGGAAGCTCCATGAAGCTGCTTTCTCATACCCCCTGTTCACCAGTCTCTGATAGGAGTCCAAGATGGTGGATCTGTGCTGCGGTAGCTGTTAGGGGACCTCTGCATGTATCTCTCCTCACTGTCTGTTCTCGGTCAGTTTCTATTCCATTCGGTGCTTGGCTGAGTTCTTTATCTCTTCATTTGATGCTTAGGGTTTCAAGATTGCCATTTTCTCTGTTTGGCTTAGTTTTTTGGATCTTTGCTGTGGAGGGACAGTGTGGTGCTTCTGCCTATAGCACCATGTTGCCCAGAAGTCTGATTTTCTATGTTTTAACATTAGAGTATTAATGCTTAGTGAAAGGAAAAAATGAGCATTTATATTAATTTAGGGAAGGATATTGAGAACCTGGTTTCCTAGAAGGTGTGATGGAAAAGTAAGCATTGAGTTCACTTGTACATTGGCACAACAATCTAGTCTGACATAACTGATGGTTAATTTCTACATGAACCATTAGAAAAAAACCCATAAGAAGCAGAAATGCAAGCATTTTTCTCACTATCATGTCTAGAAAATACTCTCCTAAATATTGCAGTCAACTGATGTGACTTGGAAAAAGTTTATTAGACAGCCAATCATAGTATTAAAATAATGGTAAGAGTGAGGATGGCTTATAGGAGGAGAGGATTAGATGAAGGAAGAGCAGAAGAAAGGAAGGGAGGGAGAGGGGGAGGGAAGGAAGGAAGGAGATGATGCTTGGGATTCACATCTTTATATATTACAAAACGGCTGTGTATAGTCATACACAGTAATTTCCCTTTCTCAACATAATTTATCATTTCTGACGCATGTATTACTCATAATTTCAGGTATGAGTCAACAGATTGTATCAAGAAAACCAATAGTTTATCTCTTCCTAATAACTTTAGCCTGTAAACACTTCTCCAATAGTGGCAATTTTGATTTTACTAGATATAGTTAAGTGTTATTATTATTATTATTGTTATACCAGAGAACACTTTTGGCCAGGATATAGTACAGCCAGAATGCTGCTTAGAAGTGAGGATGGCAAGACTTCGTCTCACATACTTTGGACATGTTATCAGGAGGGACCAATCCTTGGAGAAGAACATCATGTTTGGTAAAATAGAGGGTCAGCGAAAAAGAGGAAGACCTTGACGAGATGGAGTGACACAGTGGCTGCAACAATGGGATCAAAAATAGCAACCATTGTGAGGCTGGCACAGGACCTGGAAACATTTCATTCTGTTGTACATAAGGTTGCTATGAGTCAGAACCAACTTGACGGCACATAACAGTAGCAGTATAGATATATCCTATGGTGATATTAATAAACAGAGCTTCCAGACTAAAACAGACTGAGAAGAAAGGCCTGGTGATCTATACCAAAAAAAATCAGCCAAAAAAACATCCCTATGGATCACAGTGGTCCAACCCTATTGTGCATTGGGTTGTCATGAGCCGACTCCACAGCAGCTAACAACAACAACATAATAATAAGATGTATTGATGGAGAACATAGGCATTATTTTTGGTGGATGCAGCTTCCTAAGAAATCCAAGCAATTAAAGTAAATTTTATTTTAGTAGAAGCAAATCATGATAAACGTTAAACATTAAAGTCAGTGTGAAGTCTGAAGTTCATGCGTTACCTACACAGAAAACATATTTCCTGGTCACTGTGGTATTGTAAAAGGAGCCCTAACTGCACAGTCATTAAGTGCCTGGCTGCTAACTGAAAGGTTGGCAGTTTGAGCCCACCAGCCACTCCATAGGAGAAAGATGTGGCAGTCAGCTTCCGTGAAGATTACAGGCTTGGAAACCTATAGGGAAGTTCTATTCTGTCCTGTAGGGTCTCTATGAGCCAGAATCGACTTGATGGCAAAGGGTTTGGTTTTTGGATGGCAATGTAGGGCGACTTGGTGACACAGCACTTAACCACTCCCTGCTAACCAAAAGGTTAGTGATTCTAATCCACCCAGCAGCTCTGTGGGAGAGAGATATAGTGATATACTTCCATAAAGATTTGTTGCTGTTAGTCAGTTCCGACCCCTAGTGACTTTATGTACAACGTAATGAAACACTGCTCAGTCCTGCACCATCCTCAAAATTGTTGCTATGTTTGAGCCCATTGTTGCAGCCACTGTGTCAATCCACCTCACTGAGGGTTTTCCTCTTTTTTGCTGACCCTCTTCCTTACCAAGCATGATGTCCTTCTCCAAGGATTGGTTCCTCCTGATAACATGTCCAAAGTACATAAGATGAAGTCTTGCCATGCTCACTTCTAAGGAACATTCTGGCCGTACTTCTTCCAAGACAGATTTGTTCCTTCTTTGGGTATAAGCTAAATCTTAGTAAAATAAAACTAAAACATAAAAGACCCTCCTGATGGCTCATTATGACGAGGGCTGTCATACCTTTGGTGTTAGTTCAACAGCATTTTCAAAACTCATATGCCTTTTCTGGGATGAGTTTATGTAGATCATCCAAATTTCTTCAATATGCTTTAATATAAACCATTATGATATATTGTTTCTAAATCTTAACATAGGGTTATTGCAATCTTCGAATACATGTCATCCTGGGACTTGGCATTTGACTGAGAACTCCATGAATAAATAAGCACTTAGTCTTTACCAAATGAAAAAAACTTCAACTGAATGTTTATTGTATTAGATACAAAAATTATCAGTTAAAGGTAGTTATTAGAATCACACACATAAGAGATAAAGGGATCTTAAAAAATCGAGTTCATTCCTTCATTTTTCAATGAAAAAGAAAATGAGAATCTTAGGGGCGAATTGATCTACCTACAGTTGTACAACTAATAAATTGGCAAAGCCAGAAATATATTTAGATTTTCTAACTCCTCAGTCAGGGTTGTTTTCACTAGTCCTGGCACTTGTTAACTACTCTGGGCTCTTCTTCAGTTATTATTGATAATTTATTTGGAAAACCATGATTATACTCATGATTTGTAAACTTTTTCATCTATTAGTTTAACTTCAATAAGAATCATTCATTTGAAACATTTGGAATCTGAATAAATCATCTCTATTTGCAATGATAACACCACACCAATCAATTTGGTATTTATTGCTAATCTTGGGATATCCTTTTACCCTTCACATAAAAAGTATTACAGTTTTAACTGTTAGAGTTGTTTTATAATTTTTCTTTGGTTTTTATTTTTATTTCTGACTTTTAATTAGAATCATAGATTATATTCTTACTTAATGCAATGCTGGCTTTATACTCAAGTGGGTCACTTATCTTGCTTCTGTTTCTACCACTTAATATTTCTAGTTCCAGTTTTGTTCATAATGGTGAATAATGTACTTGAGTTCATTCTCAAATGTCATCAGCACTCAAAAAACCACTACCATCATATAGGGAAAATAATAAAATTTCACTTTAATACAGGACTTTTACTAAAGTGACTAAGTTATATAAGAAAAAGATAAAATGTTTATTAGCTGACAAGAGAAACTTTTTAGTAATTATAAAAAATGCTGTTTCAAAAAACTCCCATGCCTAAATAACAAAGGAAAGCAAAATTCTAAAATTTATGTTCTTCGTAGAAATAGTTAACTACTCTAAGGACATTGTCTTTTTTTGTAGTACAATTTTAAAGTAACTTCAATTCCCTAAACATCTTGCTGCAATTAGGTTAGCAAATTAAATTTTTTTTAATGGACAGGGTCATTTTTTTAGAATATTCTAAATTTAGCTTTCAAAAGTAGTATTAGATGTATGAATATAACTATTCTGTTATTGGAAACCCGTTTTTTAAGAAAGCAAACCACTTAATTCATTGCCCTTTCTTTCTGGGGTATTTAGTAAAAGAGTGCCCCCTTGTGATTTCTGAAACCTCATAGAAACAGGGAAATTATTTTAATTAAAAAAACAAAATAAAACAAAAAAACTCTTATTTTTAATATACAATCCAACAATTTAGTTTTGCACATGAAGCTACGTTACATTTAAATTTTAAAATTTATTTTGCTGAAAAAATGAGGCATGGGGCTAGATTAGAAAGTGGTTTGAAGAAAACCACAAAGCCTTCTAGGGCTCCAACTGATCAAATGCATGTATTGCTATTATTTCCCGGTTTTATGCCCATGTAAGATACTCTTTACAGACAGCACACTGTTTAGAGAATAAAGCTGCTGAGCTTACAATGACTAGATTTTCCATGACACTGTGGCAGGATTCTAACGAGTTTTGGGCTTGTTCTTCATTATGAACCTAAGGACACAACCTTGTTGCCGTTGAGTTGATTCCAAATCATAGTGACCCCACAGAACAGAGTAGAACTGCCCCATAGGGTTTCCAAGGAGTGGCTGGTGAATTCAGACTGCCGACCTTTTGGTTAGCAGCTCCCAGGGCTCCAAGGACACAATAGTAAGGGCCATATGGTCCTCACAGTCCTTAGTGGAACTCCCAGTGATACCTGCAGGGACTTGTTTGTGTAGATCCAAACGATAGCAAACCTCACATTGGGACTGACAGAGACATGACCATGGGAACTTTTCCTTATGCACATCCTAAGCGCAGGAGAACACCACAATGTAGCATTGAACTGAATGCTTTAATTATTAGAAATTGTAAAATTAATTCTGTAGAAAACTGGGGATTTTTTGTAAAATTACCAGACAAATCTTACTACTGTTTATACTCACTCGATAATTTAGGAGTGATATAACTAATTAAAGTTACAGAGTATCATACTTCTCTTTAAGAAAAACAAAGAGCTTTTATACACAATAAGATAGTTCTCTCTGAAATGAATTTTGACACTACAAACTGAAACCCACTTCTAAATATGAAAAAAAGTGTTCTCATTCACTTTACTCAGTTAAAAATAGTATTGAAGAACAAGAATATGGCTTTGATAAAATGAAAAGGTGATTGGTAAATTATCCATTGCTGTCAACTCAATTCCCACTCATAGTAACCCTGTAGGACAGAGTAGAACTGCCTCATAGGATTTCCAAGGCTGTAATATTTATGGACGCAGACTGCCACATCTTTCTCCCATGGAGCAGCTGGTGGGTTCCAAACACAGACCTTTTGATTAGCAGTCAAACATTTAACCATTGCACCACCAGGGCTCCGATTGATAAATTAGGGGGCAGCAAAGGGTAACAACCATTCTGGCAAAAGCCAGTTTGTCAGAGAGCAGTTTTGTAGGATAATTGCAGTAAAACTGGAAATATAAACTACTACATAAATAGTACATATTCTTCCAGCTATCAGATGTCACTGCCATAGAGCACTTACAGGTGAATATACAAGAAAAGGAAATATGTTTCTCATAAGCATTTTTCTAGAGTAGTATTTCTCAGTGAAGACGAGGGAGAATTTCTCCTCAAGGGATTTGGCAATGGCTGTAGCCATTGTAAACCATATGGAGCACAGTTTTAGTCTGACGCACATGGGGTTGTCATGAGTTGGAATTGACTCCACAGAAATGTATTATTATTATTGGTACTGGCGTCTAGAGATGCTGCTAAACATCTTAGAACACACAAGACAGCCCCCTACAACCAAGACTTAATGTGGCCCAAAATGTCAATAGTTGCAAGGTTGAGAAACTGATCTAGACTTAGAATTTTAAATTTAACTGACCTATAATTATTTCTCAGCTAGATTTTGTATTTCACTCCTCATAATTGGTCATTAGAAAACACTGAAGTTGGATGTTTGTGATAGGAAGTACTTTGCTTTACAGATATTAACATTTTAGTTTTACACAATTTTTTTCTACCCATTTGGCAAATCTGGGTCATGTATTTGGGGGTGAAGTCCAGAAATCTACCTTTTAAAGAAGATAATCATGTTATAAGTATATAGGAGGTAACAAACTACATCTTGAAAAATACTACTACAGATTTCTCTAAAGGTGTCTGTGTTAATCCTTTATCTTTGTGAGACTTTATTTTGCAAATTTAAATGCTGAATATAAGAGGTTGCTAAAACGTATATTTTTCTGTCTCTTTCTGGTAGAGCTGAGTCTATGACCCAGTTTCACCGTGAGTGAAGAAACAGATTTGGAATAGCAGGAAGATGAAAATAGATTTAAAATATATGTTTCTAAATACATTTTAACAAATAGAATATTTTGCTTTTGTTTTTTTTTTTTTTTTTTTTAATTGTACTTCAGGTGAAGGCTTACAGAACAAATAGTTTCTCAAGAAACAGTAGTACACATGTTGTTTTATGACATTGGTTAACAACCCCACAATATGTCAACCCTCTCCCTTCTTGACCTTTTTTTTTTGTGTGTGAAAATATACATAGCCAAAGATACACCATTTCAAAAATTTCTACAAGCACAGTTCAGTGACATCGACTACGCTCTTCCAATTGTGCTGCTATTCTCACTTTAGATGAAGGCTTACAGAACAAAATAGTTTCTCATTTAACAGTTACTACACATGTTGCCCTATGACAGTGGTTAACAACCTCACAACACACCAACACTATCCTTAGTCAACCTTGGGTTCCCTATCACCAGGTTCCTTGTCCCCTTCTGCCTTCTGGCCCTTGTCCCTGGACTGCTGTGTCTCATTAGTCCCATTTGGTTTTATGGGGCTGTCCACTCCCAGGCTGAACGGTGAACCTCGGAGATGACTTCACCACTGAGCTAAAAGGGTGTCTGGGGGCCATACTCTCGGGGTTTCTCCAGTCTCTGTCAAGCCAGTAAATCTGGTCTTTTTTTTTGTGAGTTAGAATTTTGTTCTACATCCTTCTCCAGCTCAGCCCAGAACCCTCTGTTGTGATCCTGGTCGGAGCAGTCAGTGGTGGTAGCCAGGCACCATCTAGCTGTACTGGACTCAGTCTGGTGGAGGCCTTGGTAGCTGTGGTCCGTTAGTCCTTCAGACTAATCTTTTCCTTGTATCCTGTTCTGTTCACTCTCCCTTGCTCCCAAAGGGGTGAGAGACCAGTGGAGTATCTTAGATGGCTGCTCACAGGCTTTTAAGACCCCAGACACTACTCACCAAGGTAGAATGTAGAACATTTTCTTTATAAACTGTGTTATGCCAATTAAGCTAGATGTTCCCCGAGACCATGGTCCCCACAACCCTCCGCCCAGCAATTCAGTCCCTCAGGGAGTTTGGATGTGTCTATGGACCTTCCATGACCTTTCCTTGTACAAGTTGTGCTGGTTTCCCCAGTATTGTTTACTGTCTCACCCTTCACCCAAGATACCACTTATCTATTGCCTATTTAGTATCCCCCCCCCACCCCTCCCATCCCTGTTAACCAACAAAGATTGTTACATTTTGTGTGTGAACTTTTTCATGGGTTTTTACAATAGAGGTCTCATACAATATTTCTCCTTTTGTGATTGACTTATTTCACTTAGCATAATGTCCTCCAGTTTTATCCATGCGTTGTTTGTTTTTTAATGGTCCAGATTTATGAGGGATTGGTGCTGTGTACATAAGAACCTTCTATGGATTTCCACAGACCAGCAAGTAACTGTCAGTACCTTCTAACTGGCAGAAGGAAGTTTTAAGATACTTATTACTGACCATTAATTATTCATAAAATTCTCAGTTTCCTAGCATAAAACAAAATTAAGAAAACCCACTTAATCCCTCTACTCAACAAAAAAATAAAATTATAGGATTCACTTGAAAATCTATAAAGAATAAATCACATCTTTGTATCTCAAGGCAGGCTGCAGAAATGACCATTAACACTCTCCTACTTTGGAGCCCTGGTGGCGCAGTGGTTAAGAGCTTGGCTGCCAATCAAAAGACTGGCAGTTCAAATCCAGCAGCCACTCCTTGGAAAGCCAACAGGGCAGTTCTACTGTGTCCTATAGGGTTGCTATGAGTTGGAATAATCGACTGGATGACAATAAGTTTGGTTTTGGTTTTACTTGTGATATATCAACTTCATTCATTCAAACTCTAAGCATACACCAAGGACTTTGTAAATAAGTCACAGAGATTAAAAACAGAAAAGAAAAACACTGTGAGAACCAATTCCAATGTTGGGAGAAAAGTCACTACCTCACTGATGAGAACAATTGACCAGAGTGTTCTCTCAATTAGATCAAGATTTACAGATAAACAACAAAGAAACTATTTAGAGATTTGGAATAGTCAGCATAATAAATCTTGAAACAATACCTTTAGAAAGGATTTTAGCCTTCACAGCTTGCTATATAATTTAAGACTCCATTTGACAGATGTATTAAACTGAACCAAGAAGCAAATCAGTAGAATTCTAATCAGCACCTAGGAAAACTACTATTAAGCTTTCCCATTTTGATTCCAGAATTGTCAGGAAAAGATTTGTATATTATGTCTACATAGAAAGCATAACTACCACTAAATAAAAACTGAATTTTTCCTGACAGGAATTTGGATACTCTAACTTTAGCATCCTAAGATATATAGTCATCAAATCATTATTCAGTTATAGTACATTGAGCTAAACATAAGTTGTCCTGGTTAGAAATGAAGCTTTTCCTTGTCTGTATTAGCTAGAGTTCTCCAGAGAAACAAAACCAACAGAGAAAGAGAGACTTATTTTAAGTAATTGACTCCTGTAATTGCAGGGGCTGGCAAGTCCAAAATCCATTGACCAGGCCGGCTTAAAACTTGAGCAATCTTGAGTCTGAAATCCCTAGGACAAACAGGCTAAATGGGGTTGATATAAGTCGGAATCAACTTGATGGCAACAGGTTTGATTTTGGTTTGAATCTATGTTAAGAAGTCCCTGGGTAGTGCGAAGGGTTAACATTCTCTGCTGCTAACCAAAACGTTGGAGGTCTGTGTCCTTCCAGAGGTACCTGGGAAGGAAAGCCTGGTAATTTACTTCCAAAAAACCAGCCATTAAAAACTTTGTGGATACTTGATGAAAACCTTCAAGAAGATGGATTAGAAGGGAAATTCCTTAATATGATTCAGGGCATATATGAAAAGCCAACAGCCAACATAATACTTAATGAAGAAAGACTGAGAGCTTTCCCCTTGAAATTGGGAACAAGACAAGTTGCCTGCTCTCACCACTTCTATTCAGTATTGTGTTAGAAATCCTAGCCAGAGCAGTAAGACAAGAAATAGAAATACAAGGTATCCAGATTGGAAAAGAAGAAGTAAAATTATCTCTATACATGAATGACATGATTCTACATTTAAAAAATCCCAGAGTCCACAAAAAAAACTTCTAGAGCTAAGAGAGGAATTTAGCAAAGTTGCTGGGTACAAAGTCAACAAATAAAAGTCAGTTGGGTTTCTATACACCAGCAATGAGAAATCTGAAAGGTAAGTTAGGGAAACAATTCCGTTTACAGTAGCATCTAAGAGAATAAAATACCTAGGAATAAATCTAACCAGGGACATGAAGGACTTATACAATGAAAACTGTGAAACACTGCTGAAAGAGATTAGAGAAGATTTAAACAAATGGAAAAATTTTCCATGTTCATGGATTGGAAGACTTAATATTGTTAAGATATCAATATTACCGAAAGGAATCTATAGATTCAATGCAATCCCAATAAAAATTCCAACAACCTTCTTTACAGAAATAGAAAAAACAATCTTCGGTTTTATATGGAATGGCAAGAGGTCCCAAATAGCTAAAACAATATTGAAAGAGAAGAACAGAAGAACAAAGTAGGAGGACTCTCACTTCCTAATTTTAAAACATACTATATAGTTACAGTAATGAAAACAACCTAGTACTGGTATAACCATAGACACATAGCCCAATGGAATAGAAATGAGAGTCCAGAAATAAACCTGTACATCTATGGTCAACTGATTTTTTTTACAAGGGTGCTAAGTCCATTCAATGGCAAAAGAAAAGTCAATTTATCATGAAGATGAATAGGCTTAAATTTATATGCACTGAAAAACTTTATATTAGTTTATACTATTCCATATACATTAACAACCACGAATCTGTCAATTTTCTGTACTGTGGTGGTTTGCATGTTGCTGTGATACTGGAAGCTTTGCCATCGGTATTTCAAACAACCCTTGGTGGACAGGTTTCAGCTGAGCTTCTAGACGAAGACAAACTAGAAAGAAGGACCTCACAGTCTACTTCTGAAAAAATTGGCCAGTGAAAACCTCATGAATAGCAGTGGAACATTGTCTGATATAGTGATGGAAGATGAGCCCCTCAGGTTGGAATGCACTCAAAATATGAAAAGGGAAGAGCTGCCTCCTCAAAGTAGAGTCAACCTTAATGACATGGATGCTGTTAAGCTTTGGAAACCTTCATTTGCTGATGTAGCACAATTCAAAATGAGAAGAAATAGCTGCAAACACCCATTAATAATTGGAATGTGGAATGCATGAAGTATGAATCTAGGAAGATTGGAAATTGTCAAAAATGAAATGGAATGCATAAAGATCGATAGCCTAGGCATTAGTGAGCTGAAATGGACTGGTATTTTCCTTTTTGAATGAGACAATCATATGGCCTACTATGCCGGGAATGACAAATCGAAGAGGAATGGTGTTGCATTCATCATCAAAAAGAATATTTCAAAATCTATCCTGAAGTACAACACTGTGAATGATAGGATAATATCCATACACCTACAAGGAAAACCAGTTATACAAATATTATTCAGATTTACACACCAACCACTAAAGTCAAAGATGAAGAAATTGAAGATTTTTACCAACTTCTGCAGTCTGAAATTTATCAAACATGCAATCAAGATGCATTGATAGTTACTGGTGATTGGAATGTGAACGTTGGAAACAAAGAAGAAGAATTGGTAGTTGGAAAATTTGGCCTTTGTGATAGAAATGACTCCAGAGACCACATGATAGAATTTTGCAAGACCAATGACATATTCATTGCAAATACCTTTTTTCAACAACATAAATGGTGAGTATACATGGGGACCTCACCAGATGGAAAACACAGTAATCAAATCTACTACATCTGTGGAAAGAGAAGATAGAAAGGCTCAATATCATTAGTCAGACAAGGCCAGGGGATGACTGTGGAACAGACCATCAATTGACCTTACATAAGTTCCAGTTGAAGCTGAAAAAAAATTAAAACAAGTCCTTGGGAGCCAAAATGCATTTTGGGCATAACCCATCTCAATTTGGAGACCATCTCAAGAATAGATTTGATGCATTGAACACTAATGACAGAAGACCAGACAAGACGTGGGAAGACATCAAGGACATCCTACATGAAAAAAGCAAGAAGTCACTAAAAAGACAGGGAAAAAAGAAAATACCAAAAGGGATGTCAAAAGAGACTCTGAATCTTCCTCTTCAATGTAGAGTAGCTAAAGCAAATGGAAGAAATGGTGAAGTAAAAGCTGAACAACAGATTTCAAAGGGCAGCTCAGAAGACAAAATAAAGTATTGTAATAAAATGTGCAAAGATCTGGAGTTAGAAAACCAAAAAGGAAGAACACGCTTAACATTTCTCAAGCTGAAAGAACTGAAGAAAAAATTCAAGCCTCCAGTTGCAGTTTTAAAGGATTCTGTGGGCAAAATATCGAATGACACAGGAAGCATCACAGGCAGATGGAAGGAATACACAGAGTCACTGTACCAAAAAGAATTGGTTAAGTTTAACCATTTCAGGACCAAGAACCAATGGTACTGAAGGAAGAAGTCCAAGGTGCACTGAAGGCATTGGCGAAAAACAACGCTTCAGGAATTGACAGAATAACAATTGCGATGTTTCAACAAACAGATACAACATTGGAGGTGCGCCCTCATCCATGCCAGGAGATTTGGAAGACAGCTACCTGAATAACCAGCTGGAAGAGATCCGTATTTGTCCCATTCCAAAGAAAGATGATCCAACAGAATGCGGGAAGTATCAGACAATATCATTAATATCACACTCAAGTAATATTTCTGAAGATCATTCAAAAGCGGTTGCAGCAGTGCCTTAACGGAACTGCCAGAAATTCAAGCCAGATTCAGAAGAGGACATGGAACGAGGAGTATAAAAACTGATGTCAGATGGATCTTGGCTGAAAGAGAATACCAGAAAGATGTTTACCTGTGTTTTATTGACTATGCAAAGGCATTCGACTGTGTGGATCATAACAAATTATGGATAACATTGTGAAGAGTGGGAATTCTAGAACATTTAATTGTGCTCATGTAGAACCTGTACATAGACCAAGATGCAGTTGTTCAAAGAGAACAAGGGGATACTGCAGGGTTTAAAATCAAGAAACATGTGCGTCCGGGTTTTATCCTTTCACCATACTTACTCAATCTGTATGCTGAGCTAATAGTCTGAGAAGTTAGACTATATGAAGAAGAATGTGACATCAGAATTGGTGGAAGACTCATTCACAACCAGTGATGTGCAGATGACACAACCTTGCTTGCTGAAAGCGAAGAGAACTTGCACTTACTGATGAAGGTCAAAGACTCCAGTCTTCAGTATGGATTATACCTCAAAATAAAGAAAACAAAAATCTTACAACTGAATCAATAAGCAACATCATGATAAATGGAGAAAAGATTGACGTTGTCAAGGATTTCATATTACTTGGATGCACAATCAACACCCATGGAAGCAGCAGTCAAGAAATCAAGTGACATATTATATTGGGCAAATCTGCTGTAAAAGACCTCTTTAAAGTGTTAAAAAAAAAAAGACGTCGCTTTGAGAACTAAGGTGCGCCTTACCCAATGCATGATATTTTTGACCGCCTCATATGCATGTGAGAAACTAGGCAATGAATAAGGAAGACCAAAGAAGAATTGATGCCTTTAAATTTTGATCTTGGCGAAGAATATTGAACATACCGTGGACTTCCAGAAGAATGAACAAGTCTGTCTTGGAAGAAATACAGCCAGAGAGCTCCTTGGAAGCAAGGATGGTAAGACTTCTTCTCACTATTTTGGACATGTTACCAGGAGAGACCAGTCCCGGAATAAAGACATCATGCTTGGTAGAGTGTCAGCGAAATAGAGGAAAACTCTCAATGAGATGGATTGACACAGTGGCTGCAACAGTGGGCTCAGACATAACATTGGTTGTGAGGATGGCCCAGTTCTGGGAGGTGTTCCGTTCTCTTGCACATGGGGTCACTATGAGTCCAAACTGACTTGACAGCAGCTAACAACAGCAACAATATTTGTTTAAAAAAAAGTTACTGAATTTAAAAAAGAAATGAGCGGATTGACTTCTAGTAACTTAGAGAGGAAGCAGACAAAAAACCAAGTAAGGATATAGACATTTGGAAAAAGAATTGACTTCACTAACATAAAACACAGCTGCCAACAATAGCTGAATTACACTATTTTCAAATACCCATAAAACAATTGGAGCCCTAATGGTGCAGTGGTTAAGAGCTTGGCTGCTAACCACACAATAGGCAGTTCAAATCCACAAGCTGCTCCTTGGAAACCCTATGGGGCAGTTCTACTCTGTCAGATAGGGTTGCTATGAGTCGGAATTGACTAGATGGCAACAGGTTTGGTTTTTGGATTTTATGTAACAAATTAATAAAATTTTAGTATCTGGTTTCCTGATGTAATTTTAAAATTTCAAGAATCTCTCAGGTATTGAAATAGAGATGATACATATGCATCAATCTTAAAAAATTGTTCTTAGTTGTGGTGCTACTTGAAAAAGTTACAAAAATTAACAATTTTTTGTCAATAAAATATCAATAAGTGTAAATAGAAATGATATAATTTTTAATAAATCTATTGAAGGATAAGTGGTTCATACTACATATTTTGAAATTCACAAAGTGTATTGTCAGATCACAGTGCAGTAAATTAAAATTGAAAATAAACAACAAGCTTGCAGAGAATCCATGTGTCAAAGAATAAATTACAGTGGGAAATAGGAGATAGTTTAAAGTTGGTGATAATGAAAACATCGAGTATCATAAGTCATAGGATATACCTAAAGGCAGACTTAGAGATACATTTATAGCATTCAATGGATAGCTTGGTGGTGGGGGTGGGGGATGGCAGGGGAGTATACCAGGTAAAAGTTAAAAATCAAAAGAAAATTATGATCTTGATATCTAACAAGGTGAAATTTATAACTAAGACAAATAAAGTGAATAAAGTATGCACATTATAAGGTTAAACGTGTAATTACCAAAGCAGAAAAAGGTATTTATCCTGGAGTCTTTTAATTATACTGCTCTAACTTGCCTTTGTAATCCAATCACTGTCTATTCTTTGCCACAACCTTCCTATCCTAACTCATTACTTTACTTCTTAGGTCCCACATCCTTACAGCTTCGAAGCTTAGAACTAATATCTGCTTAATGGGAGGTCTTTGATAAACTCACTCCCCACCCTCTTCCTGACCCTCAAGACACGCTTCTCTGAATTCCCACAGCCCTTTAGGTGAAACAATGTTTTCTGTATTTTCATCTTATATATTTAACTCATATACATAGATTTTGAGAATAGGGTTCATTTCAAATGCACAGTGTCTCTATGTAACTTGGTGTCATATTATTGCTCAAGAAGAAAAGCAAATTAATAAGATATACCTAGTTGTTAAATAGCGTCCTTGGGTGGTGCAAACAGTTATTGCACTTGACTGCTAACCAAAAGACTGAAGGTTCAAGTGCATGTAGAGGTGTCTCAGAAGAAAGTCCTGGCGACCTATTTCTGAAAAATCAGCCATTGAAAGCCCTATTGAGGATAGTTCTACTCTGACACGCATGTGAGCTGTGAGTGGAAATCAATTTGACGATAACTGGTTTAGTCTATTAAATATTATTTCATTTAACAGTATTCTTTTATTTCTTCTATAGAGTATACATTTTGTAACTGCTGTACTTGAGTATTAATTTATTGATAACTATTGACATATTTTATCATATTTGGAGGAGACTCCAAAATATTTTTTTATGTTTGGATGCTAGGTATATGAGTCAATGTGAAAGAAATTAAGACTAAGAAGATATAAGGAGAACTAAATTTCTTGAGAGTTGATGACCTAAAATGAAGCATTAAACCTATGTGGACTAAAGAGCGAAGCTTCCTCGTGGAATTCTTTTCTAGTGAAAAAAGTAATTCTTAATATCTTTCTAGAGAGAATAAAAACTGGAAAACGTTCTTGGTATTAATGAATTAAGTTCATTTTGATTAATATTTAGCACTGATTAAAATGTGCTTATTGTAATGGAAAAATTTATGGCTGATTTTCGCAGAATTAATTCTTTATTTCTGGTAAAATGTATATATATTTTCCTATGGCATCTAGACGTTTATCCCTGTCTCTTTTAAAGTGATATTCCAGTTTAATGACATTGTATGCTTACTATTTCATTCTCTATCAGGAGAAATGGTGATTTTTTTAAAATTCAGCTCTATTATACAACAGACATAATTATAAGCTTAGAGTCAACGTACCGTTGCTTAAAACATTGCTGATTATAAATCCAAACAATATTATTTGACAGAAAATGTCTTAGGGTATATGTAGAGCAGATGATTTATTTTTCAAAATACATATGAAAACATTATAGTATTTCTATTTACAATCATTTATATTCTAATTGACAAATACTGTTAATTTTGTAACTATTTTTCTAGAAGTACAACAGCTAAGAACAAAATATTGTCTAATTCTGCAAGATTAGTACATATCCGTCATTTCTATTTCAAGTGTTGTATGGACATTTAAAAGTGGCACTCCCCTAGACCCCTAGATCATTTAATTGGATACCGTAGATCCCTTAACCACCCCACCACCAGGGTTTCCTGCATCACATGGGACTCCTCATTTCGGATATGAATCCAACATTGGCTTTCTGATTTTAATTATTTTTCTATTAATCAAACACATGCTTATTCTCTAAAGAGAGTTGGACAGAAGTGATATCTTTCTGTGAAGATTAGTGAAGTAACTGCAATTTGAAATGCTCCAGCCTCACGTCTAATATTGAAAGACACGTTTTTAGTGCCATTTCTCACCTACCTACATTACTTAGATGCAGTATTTTAAAATAGGTTTAGTGTTTTAGTGTATCTTGATGTTGAAAATACAAATGAGGTCCATTTCTATAATATAAATCATTCATCTTGTGCAGCTGTAACTTGTTAATTTATTTGGCACTATCAATTATATTTCCAGAGGGAAAAAGTCAAGATATATTTTCCCAAAATGTTGAATCCGTTTTACAAGTTATGTTTAGTTCTCCTGAATTCAATTTGTTTCTACCGAAAATGTAAAATATGACTACTCCTACTTGTTGAGTAAAATAAAATTGATAACCAAAAGCTAATTTGGGTCAAGGAATGCTTAATTGGCTCTGCACCGTTAGAAGTATTCCATTACTATTACCATGGCTTTTCATGTGTTCACATACTGCACATGGAACCACACAAATTTTGCCTATATGTCATAGAGTAGTTCTTGAAGAGTTGTTTTCCACACTTATGGAATAAAACAGAATGATATATGATTGGAAAGTGAGACTAAAATAACATATCAGGAAGAATTTCAGATCCGTATTGGGAAAGAAAGCAAGAGAATTTTGTGATATAGGACTTCTTAAAATCATTCAGATAAAAAATACAATGTTTTAAAACAGTGTAGGAAAACAGAGTGAGAATAACTTAATTCCATATCATTTCATCACTGCTGCATCTGGATACATATTTATATCTCTGTGATGTTTGGATACTTAATTGCAACATTATCCTCTAAATTTAGCTGGGTATATAAATAGTCAAGAAGATGTCTATGCAATTTGATACTCAAATCGTTCTTCATACATTTCAAAACTGTACTTAAATTGAATATTTATTAGATTTAAGTTCGTGCTTCTCTCTGGCTGTATGACACAAATAAGCATTAACATTTCATTTTATCATATAAATTATTGAGTGAATTTTTTTTCTTAAAAATTTACTCCACGTAATTATCATTTTGGACAAAGAATATCAGTTAGGTGGTTTTAAAGTGATAAAATAGATTTAATAATTTTTGTGTGGGCAAACCTGGATTCTCTAGAACTTCCTAAGTCAACACCTTCCCAAAATCATGAAATAACTTATGTAGTCTACTTACAGTTATAAATGTACTGAAATGGCATCACTAGTGAAAGGAGCTATCCATTGATCTTATACAGCAGTAACTTTACATCTCACATTTTCCAATGTTTAGCTTACAGAGCAAAAGAGATTTGTATTTCTTTTGGAATTGGCCCTACCGTCCTTATGTGGCCCATAAAACATTTTGTTTTGAACTCAATTTCAAGTAAAAGACATATGCCAGCACGTTGGATTTCATGTTTTCAAAGACATGACATTTTATAAGTCTTGTTTATAGTGCACTCCAGGAGTTTTGTGAAATGTAATGTTTCATTTCTGGGTCACTGGTTGAAACTGGGATCATTAGTGAGGTAATCGCTACGGTCTACCTGAAAACCAAATCCTTCCCCCAACCGTGCTCTTACCGAACGGGAGAAAGAGGAGAACTGACAGGTCCCTATCAACCCCTGAGTGCTCACTGGTAAAATGGCCATTTATCTCATTGCCTCACTGCAGGCAACACAGCTTTGCTGTTCTCACTCTGTCATATACATCATCTACCCACTTTTTTTATGTGGTAGAAATATTGTATTTGAAATGGACATTGTGTTTAATTTCTCTAGGAAATTTATTTTAAAATGATTTCTGACCTAGAAGGAAACAATTAACTTAATAGATATAACAATATATTTTGGGAGAAACGGCAGATGAAGCTATTAAGCAAAATAGGGAAGAAGATAGACAGTATTATATAATAATGCCAAATGAACGTTATGGGATGGTTCTTTCTGTGTATACAGCATTCATATCCAAGAGGCACGCAGAGAGAATAAGGAATGAGTAATCATTGAAGTGTGCGCTGAAGGTAATGTTGAAAAGACATGCTATATTCTTTTAATCATGTACGTTTGTACATTAACAATGATTTACAGGTAGTCCCCTACTCATGACATATTTGAGTTATGACGATTCGCACTCAAGACTGTCAATTTTTTCTGGCTTTCATAATGTGCGTATAACTGGAGAGTCAGGAAGTGCCGATATTGAAGCAGTAAGTTTATATGTAATGTTTCCAACCCCCAAAGACAAATAAAGATTGGATTTATAAAGATACTGCTAATAAAAGGCAATAATAATGAAAACTGAAAAAAAAAAGTGGTATTTGACTTACATTAGATTTGACGTGCTGGGGAGTCGTCAGAATGGAACCCCATCGTAAGTTGGGGACTACCTGGATATGGGTCTGTGCATTCGACTAAATATTCTTGATGGTGCAAGTCAAGTGCTCGGCTGCAAACCAAAAGACTGGCTGTTCAAACTCGCCCAGAGGTGCTTTGGAAGACAGGCCTGGCGATCTACTTCTGAAAGCTCACAGCCTTGTAAAGCTTACGGAACAGTTCTACTCTGCACACAAGGGGTCGCCATGAAGCGGAATCAACAATGCTGCCTCTACTGGCTCAGTGGTTAATGTTACATTAAGGCTTGAAACATACGTGTTTGCAGACAAGCTTATACTGTGTCCGTATGATGCAAAGAAAGTCTAGGTCTTCTTTCCTATTTCCCTTATATTTTCATAAAAGTTAAAATAAGACAGAGACTCAGAACCTCTGCTTAGTATTAGGCTATTTCTCCAATAACTTCTAATACAGGAAAAAAAACAAAACAAAACAGTGGTTCAAATTAATATAGCATTACTGAAATATGTCACATTTATACGAACCGTTCGGAAAAGAAGTTTATTATCTACACGTAAATAGGAAAGCAACCGTTCCGCGAGAATAGATTCTCCCTGTCATCATTGTGTGATAAAGTGAACATGGGAGTGAAGGTTTAGCTGTGTTAAACAGGCAATACAGTTCTAGAGAAGACCCTAAAGCATAAACAGACATAGATTAATGAAATATACCCTTCTCGATTTAAAATAATTTAAACTTTAATGTTAAGCAAATTTTCACTTAGGCACATCTTTTGTAAAATATATTTTTTAAAGAAATAAAATAGTTTTTTTCTTTTCTTTTTTTTATTGTTGTAGTTTAAGTGGAAGTTTACAATTCAGGTTAGTGTCTCATACAAAAATTTATATGCACATTGTTATGTGACCCTCATTGCTCTTCCTATACTGTGACAGCACACTCCTCCTTTCCACCTGATTTCCCATGTCCATTCAACCAGCCCCTGACCCTCTCTGCTTTCTCATCTCACCTCCAGACAGAAGCTGCCCATTTAGTCTCATGTATCTACTTGAGCTAAGAAGTACACTCTCCATGAGTATCATTTTATGTCCCATAGTCCAGTCTAATTAAAGAAATAGTTTTTAAAGACATATTTTTGAGGCATTTACCAGAATCTCTGGACTGGTATGCTCTGGTCAAGTTATTAAAAAAACAGACAAACGGTACTATGATTATTTATTTCAGCACTTGAAAGCTTAATAAAGTACTTTACATATTAATTTAGGAAAAGGCAGTCAATGTGACAATTTTCCTTATCATGTACCACGCAATAAGCAGGTAGACTAATTTGCTAGATGAAAAAATTTTAAAAAAATTTTTTTTAACTGATGTAATTAAATGAAGTTTACACTTCAAGTTAGTCTCCCATACAGAATTTTTTTTTTAACATACATTGTTATGAGACCCCAACCGTTCACCCCATTCTGTGACAGCACACTCCTCCCCTCCGCCCCTGATTCCCCATGAACATTCAACCAGCTCCTTATTCTCTCTGCCTTCCCCTCTCACCTCTGGACAGAAGCCGCCCCTTTGGTCTCTTATATCTACTTGTCTAAGAGGCACATTCTTCAAGAGTATCACTTTATGTCCCACAGTCAAAATTTTAAAATTAAATGCAGCTATATTGATGCTGTTGCTAAAATTGGAACTCTTCTGATTTTAGGTTATATATGGCACTGAATCTCTGGTTATTGGTTTAAGACCACGAACCTTCATTGTTAATTGTTCAGTGTCCTTGCTGTTCAAAACAGACATTTATCAAACAGAATGAATGGCGCATGGTTAAAGGCAAATACTTGATTTACCATTTTTTACTTCCTTCAGAAGCTGCCTGTCATTCTGCAGTGAAAAGGCACCGTCTAAAGCCTCCTGCTTGTTCCCATTTTCTTATTTTTGAGTATCTGTTCTTTTCATAAAACATTTTTTCCCCACTTTAAACTCAGGTGATGTTCTTTTTAAAAATAGGAAGCAGGAAATAAGAATCTCTTCTCTGGGAACAAAAGGAACTAATCAATCGAAAGTAATTTCAGGACAATTAGTTCACAAGTCTTGGATTTTGCTCTCTGAAACAGAGAGTAAAATATTATCTTCTGCTAATTTTTTTTATTGAATCATTTAGATGTCATCGAACTTTAACAGTATTATTCTGCAATACTTAGAAAATGAAGTTATCCAACTAAAGCATAGACAGAACTCAAGAAAGTGTTACAGAACATCAAATTAGTAAACTAGCTTATAAAATAAGGCTGCAGATGAGCAGCAATATGTAGGGGAGTGCAAGAGGAAAACAATGAACCTGCCCTTGAGTATCTTTTATTGCTTCATTTCAAAGCAGAAATATAAGAACAAAGAAAAAAAATCCTTAAACTTCACAATTTTGAATAAATGTTCTGTTTATCTAGTATTACAGTATTAGCATACTAAGAAACTTCTTCCAGAACCCAGCTTCACAATCATATGTAACAAGAAATATGGCAAATCTATATTTTCATGGATGGGCTTCTCTGAGCTGACCAGTCAAAAAGCTTTCATGCATCTAGGAAGATCGCCCACTGTCCCAAACCTCTGAATCACCTCAGTGAACAGTTGCAGGAAAGAGGTACATGCCTCAGTTAATCTTTTTACAACTCAAAATTTTATAAAGCAAATGTTCAATGCCACTGGATCCAGAGTATCAGAAATGAGTACTTAAGCGGTGAGTCTTCAGTAACTTTGACAAATTCCCCGACTTCTCTTACGCCTTTCACCTCTTACCCACTGACATGTGCACATCATACCCTCATTATATAATCACTGTTTTAAATCAGTAGTTTATTTTAAGATTATACTCTGTGTATGCCATAGAAACTTACGGTTTATAAATCAGAATGTTTAATATCTACCACATGGAAACTGCGAGAACAAGAAAAAGTTTCTTTTCCTTTCCTTTCTTTCCCCTTCCTTTCTATTCTTCCTTTTCACACAGAGTAGGTGTTTGATAAATATTTAAGACCAATAAAACTAAAATCAAAGAATGAATAAGTGAATTCTGTTCCATAGCATGTGGTTCTCCAATTTGTTCCCAGTTTAAACCAACCCCTATAATAGAGGTGAGAGAGTCATGCCCTTCCGGCTCTACTTCATCACTGTGTATTCTTCATCAGCATACTGAGAGATTGTTAGGAGTCTGTTATCACTTGAACAAATGCTTTGTTCAAGTTTAGTAGACTTTCAATACAAAAAAGCAATACAAAGCAAAACTGTGCTTGTATGGACTGAAAATAATTAAATGTGCTTGCCTGATTTTTATTTTTGTTAGGTGCAGTCCAGTTGGTTCTGACTCATAGCAACCCCATGTACAAGAGAACGAAACACTTCGCACTTCTGCGCCATCCTCACAGTGGTTGTTATCCTTGACTCATTGTTGCAGCCACTGTGTTAATCTTGTTGAGGGTCTTCCTCTTTTTTGCTGACCCTCTGTTTTACCAACCATGAATGTCCTTCTCCTGGGACTGATCCCTCCGAATAATATGTCCAAAGTATGTGAGACGAAGTCTCGCCATCCTCACTTCTAAGAGCGTTCTGGCTGTGTTTCTTCCAAAACAGATTTGTTCCTTCTTTTGGCAGTTCATGTTATATTCAATATTCCTCGCCAACACCATTACTCAAAGGCATCAATTCCCCAAAAAATCCATTAAGACTTGTGTCCAAAATGGATGGGAGGGAGGCTGAATTTGAGATTCTGTATTTGATTTTTCCTTTTGATTCAGCTTATATTTTCTCATCTACTCTTCCATATTGTCTCCTCTGTATTTATACTCCTTGTTATCATGGTGGATGAGTTACAGAGAGATAGAAACCAAAAGCTTAACATTTCTATTTATGGAGCCCTTTATATTTATCATAACATCAGATTATGTATTTATATATTATTATTAAGCCATTCACTTCCTGGAATCAATATTTAAAGAAATTCACTAGTATGTATTCTTGCTAGTATTCACTCTTATCTAAGTTTACAACTGGTAGAGTCTGATGGGAAGAGGTTATCCACTGTGACCTTGCCACAGCACACACAGGTGCTTGTTTGATCATTGTCACTCCTGCAGGTGACTAGTGTGATGGAAATACTTCCCTAAGGGATTGTCAAACGGCATGAAGTTGAGAAAATTATGCAACCTAACTGTATAATGGTAATAGTAGAGATCATAACTTTTGTCATCCATAAAGAATAGCAAGGAACCAAAGACATCCACAAACAGAGAGGAGAGCTTATAGAAACAAGAAATAAAAACTGGAGAAAAAAGTACATTAACACTTCACAGGATGTTATTTTGCATAAATGTGATAAATAAAAATCTAAAATTATAAAATATTGGAACCACAAAGTATTTTTACACATTACCAATAAGTTCTTTAAAAACAGAGGATCGGGGAAATGTCTAGGGATAATCTAACTAAAGCTACACAAAATACCTACACAGATAACAAAAACCTTATATTTTATTTGGATGAATTAAAGAATATTTTAAGGAATGGAGTAACATGACATGTTTACGGATAGAAGCACTCAGTATTGCTAAGACAACAATTTCCCCCAATTTATCTATTACCCTCCCCCCCCGAAAACACCCCTTGCCATCGAGTTGATTCCAACTGATAGTTACCCTATAGGACAGAATAGAACTGCCTCATAGAGTTTCCAAGGAACAGCTCGTGGATTCAAACTGAAGATCTCTTGGTTAGCAGCCTAGCTATTAAGCACTGCACTATAGGGCTCGTTTATCTGTATATTCAATGTGATTTCAATCAAAATCCCATCAGGGTTGTGTGTGCGTGTGTGTGTGTGAGTGTTGCTAGCTGACAAGCTGATTCCAACAATTATATTAAAATGCAGATGTCCAAAACACACCAAAGTGATGAACAAAACTGGAGGATTTGTATCAGCAATCATAAAAACCTGTATAAAGCAATAGTAATTAAAACATCATGGTCCTGGTCCAAAGATAGAAAACAGGTTAATGGAACAGAATGAATTTGAGAAAGATTTTTATTTATATATACAGACATTATATATACAGATCATCATTCTATAAATGGCTGGGTCTTTGGGCGCTAATCTTTAACAACCCACATTGGTTGCTTCCTGATACCATACAGAAGATAAATTACAGGTGGATTGTAGCTCTAAATGTAAAAGGTAAAGTTTCTAGAAGATGATATAGTATAATATTTTCATGGACTGGAGTATGTGAAAGTATTGTTAAACAGAATACAAAAAAGTAAACCATAAAGGGAGAAACTATTCAAACTGAATTACAGTATTGTTAAGAATTGATGTTTAAAGGGGTCAGGAGATGAGTGAAATGGAAATCCACAAGTGACATGTGCAATAATACAGCCGATAAACAGCACAGTTTCAGACTAAACAAAGAACTACAAATCCCAGAGGAAAGAGATCTGTAGAAAAATTAACAACTAACTTACGCAGGAATTAACAAAATGGAATATACGACTGACAAGTAAACATATAAGAAAAAAGTCCTTAAATGTATTTGTGATCAGGGATACACCACACACTTAGCAGAGTAGCCGAAATGAGAGAGCGTGGCAATGCCAAGTTTGGGTGAGGATCTAGAGCAACCGGAGCTCTCTAACATTGCTGTTGAGATTACAGTTCATACAACCACTTTGAACAAATGGCACTGTTCACTAAAACTTGCTGTCATGGATTGAGTTGTGTCCCCCAAAAATATCCATCAGCTTTGCTGGGTCATGATTCCCAGTGTTGTATGATTGTGTAATCTGATGTGATTTCCTTATGTGTTGTAAATTCTATCACTATGATGAGGTTATATGTGATCTCCTTATGTGTTGTAAATTCTATCACTGTGATGAGGTTGTACTGATGAGGTTGACAAGATTAGATAGTGTCTTAATCCAATCTCTTTTGAGATATAAAAGAGAGAAGCGAGCAGAGACACCTGGGAACCTCACACCACCAAGAAAGCAATGCCGGGAGCAGAGCATGTCCTTTGGACCTGAGGTTCCTGTGCTGAGATGCTCCCAGACCAAGGGAAGACTGATGCATCACAAGGACCTTCCTCCAGAGCTGACAGAGAGAGAAAGCCTTCTCCTGGAGCTGATGCCCTGCATTTGGACTTGTAGCCTACTGGACTGTGAGAGAATAAACTTCTCTTTGTAAAGCCATTCACTCGTGGGATTTCTGCTGGAGCAACACCAGATGACTAAGACACTTGCAGTGTGCACAGTTTTGACCTAGTAATTCCGCTCCTAGATATGCTACATGGCCAACCAAAATGCAGAATGTGTTCACCAAAAGTCATGTATAAGAATGTTTATAGCAGCATAATTAGTAATATGCAAAATCTATAAAGTCCCTAAATGGCCATCAAGAGTGACTGGACAAATATATTGTGGTATATCCACACAGTGAAAAGTTAGGCAGCAACGAGAACAAAAGTACTTCAGTTAAACAGAACAATGTGGGTGAGTCTTATAAACATGATTTTGAGCAAAAGAAGAAAGACACAGAAGAGTAAAGGCAGTATTAGTCCATTTATATAAAATATAGAAGTGGACTGTCAGGAATTGGTTACATTTGAAGACTGTATTGAGTTAAACAGGGCTTGAGGGAGGCTTCTGTGGTGATGATAATGGTTTATTTTTTTAATCTATATTCTGGTTACACAAATGAATTCGTTTGTTTTAAATCCCTCAAGCTATATATTCATGGATTTATACTCTTTTGCTGTACATTTGTTATACAGCAATTTTAAAAAGTGGGAGAATTATCTTAAAGTATACTGGAGTATAAGTAAACATGCAATTTAAAGAAAAGTGTACGTGTTACTTTAGGATAATATACGTAGTATAAAGTGACATTACTGGGAGGGCCATCTGCCTTTACGGTTCCCATCCAGGCTGCCGAAACGGAGGCCTTGAGTTCAGCGCATTCTCTGATAAAGAGGCTGGGAATTGGGTCTCCCTCTCTCTCCCAGTTTCTTCTCCTTGTCAGAGAAAGCTTCCTCCCTGTTCTGTGTTCACAGTAACTTTTCTGTCTGTATAACTCCGTATGACTACTTAATTGTACTAATTAATCTTGTAGCTAGGAAAGAAGCTAGCCATGGAATGGTCAACCTTTTTGCACCTAAAACCAAGGGCGCCCTCCTGCGATGCCCCTTCCTCTTGCTTTGATTCAGTCCAGCACGTAAACCCCTCGAGCTCATCTATGTAAAACCCAGGCCTGAGTTCCTCTTCATTCTCTTGCCCATGGCACATCAGGGGTGCACGTGGAAGTGATCAGAAACTTCCCACTGTTGGATGGGAGCCTTGGGGGAGAACTTGGATCTTGGTAAACCTGTACTCCATTTACCATCACCCCGCTTACTCTAAGTAATAAGCGTGTGACAATGCCAGTGTGTAGTGTAATTACTCCTTCTGATCCAAAGAGTCCTGCACGGTTCCATCTGATTTATTTCATTATACATTGTAGAAATATAGCTACATAAAATAAACTGTGAAATCAGTCTGATTTGAAGTATTAGTCAGGGTGGAGAGACGTGTTTTTAGTACATGAGAAGTGCGTCCAATTTTGCATGTGGAAAATGTCACTGTCTCTTCTCTTACAGCTACGTGGCCTTCCCTGCATCCTCTGTCTGTTAGTGACTCCTCTCTCCCTCTGATGGGTGTCACTGATCCTGACTCTCCTGTTTCTGGAATACCGTCGTACATTCCTGGGGCCTCTTTCCTCTGAGGTCAACTAGTCGCAAAGTTCTGTCAACTACCTTACGTCGTCTTTGACTCCACTTCTCCATTTCCAACCACTGTTTTCTTGCTTCAAACTTTCATTGCAATTGTCTGTTTTATCTTGTCTCAACCATCACTGCCTGATTATGTCTTTGTGAAGCATAGATTAAATTATATTGGTCTTCTAATAAAACATAACAAAATTCAAACTCACCAAAAAAAAAAAAAAAAGACCAGCCTTGCTAGTCTGACAGAGACTGGAGAAACCCTGAGAGTATGGCCCCCAGACACCCTTTTAACTCAGTACTGAATTCACTCCTTAGGTTCATCCTTCAGCCAAAGGTTGGACAGGCCTGTAAAATAAACAATAATACACATAGCTCAACCATTTATACAAGATGAAATGGGCACAGCAGCCCGGGGCAAGGATGAGAAGCCAGAAGGGGACAGGAAAGCTGGACGAATGGAAATGGGGAACCCAAGGTGGAGAGTGTTTACATGTCTTGGGGTTGGCAACCAATGGCATAAAACAATATGTGTATTAGTTGTTTAATGAGAAACTAATATGCTCTGTAAACTTTCACCGAAAGCACAATAAAAAAAAAAATTAAAAAAAGAATAGAAATGGCTAGCAAAAAAAAAAAAAAAAAAAAAAACTAAAGCCAAAAATCCTTCTAATTATTACCCTATATGGGCAAAATTGTTAACAATTTGATCCATTTTCTGTATCCTAAACAACCTTTTAACTGTCTTGTTTATGATTGTCCTTCCTTATAGTAAGTTTTTCTTCTCAATTCCTGTCTTAGTTATCTAGTGCTACTATAACAGGAATATCACAAGTGGATGGCTTTAACAAACAGGAATTTATTTTCTCATAGTTTAGGAGTCTAGAAGTCCAAATTCAGACTGCCGGCTCTAGGGGAAATGTTTCCCTGTCTCTGTCGGCTCTATAGGAAGGTCTTTGTCTATTCAGCTTCTGCTTCCAGGTTCCCTGGAGATCTCCGTGTGTCTTAGTATCTGTCCTACCCCATCTCTCATCTGCTTGGTTGTTTAACCTCTTTTATATCTTAAAAAGAGATAAATTCAAAAGACACCCTACACTAATCATGTCTCATTAACATAACAAAGACAGCCTATTCCCTAAAATGGGATTATAACTGCAGGTATAGATATTAGGATTTACAAAACATATTTTAGGGGAACACAATTCAATCCATAACAATGCCCGTAACCATTTGATAGAATGTCCATACTTCATAAATTATATTTGTCATCTAGCATCACTGTAACAACTCCATGTTGTTTACGCTAATTTTACACCAACTTATTTTTCTAACCCATAACTAATTCTACCTCTTTATGCTACTTATATACATACCTGTACTCCTGTTCTAGGTGGGCATATATTAGGAGATAAGGAAGAATTCTCCATTTGCAAAATATAAGTCTAGATACCCTCTGCTTTGTCTTCATACTACACCAGAATTTAAATACATAACTAGATACATATTTAAATCTCCATTTCTTCTTCTCTGTAATAGCTATCCCAGGCTTGTTGTTTGTCTGCTTTTTCTGTTTGAGGTTTACGTTTGCTACCTGCCTTCATTTTCTTGGTCACCAACTCCATGGCATACCCTATCTCTGAGCGGAATTCCATAATGTAAGTGGAACTATTAGCTCAGCCGTGTGAACCTTACTATTAACATAGCTTAATAGTATTATTATTTTGTTGATAGGCTGTTCTGTTTACTAAGTAAAAACTCCAAGATTTTTTTTTTCTGTCTCCATGTCCCCATTGTGAAGAACTGCTCACACAAGTCAATTACTCTTTTTCTTGTTCGATTGACTTGTTTCAACTTCCAGGAAAACAAATGAATGAGCAAACAAACAAAACAAACTTAGATTACAAAAAAGAAATCTGTCTTGGTGCATTGAGCTAAAATCTAACAATCATTTTCTATCCTGATTCTGTAATTCAACATATTATCTATTATTCCAAATTTAGTATTGTGATAAACTTTCATTTTATATCTTGATATAAGTAATTGATTAAAATATAGAATGGGATGGAGTCAAAGATGGAGGCAGGTTTATTTCTGTCCAGGTTGATTCATTCTCTTGAGTAGCTAGAATTAATGATATAGCATTCCAACACACATGATAGAAATTTATTTACAAAAAAAAAAGTTGGTAATTTTAGTATAGTCTGTTTATATAATTTCTCTACTTTTTCCATCTAAAAACCCAATAGGAAAAGGAAAAGTAATTCATTATCATTATAATTCTAATGAATGATGTTGTCAATATAGTCATGCTTTATTTTACTAAGTAACCCTGCAAACCATCTAAATAACAATTCAATACAAATTAAAACAATATGAATGTGAAGATGGTTATAAATCTTAATAATTATGATATCTACTCTCTACCGATTTTTCCTTTAGAAAAAAATGATACTTGTCAATATTAAGTCTTCTGCCAACTCTCTCATTCCCATAAATTTTCAAATACAGGTGGTGTCTGGACCTGAGATCACTTTTGAAAACCTTGGCCCTACCATCTAACTCACCTCAGCCAGGAGATGGGATGTAGAGAACTCTCACCAATTTCTTCTCAGCTATGTATTTTAATTCCAAAACTATCTTTAGACTATCCTATTCTTCCAAGTTGAATATTATCGTCTTAATTAGAAAGTATAGAAGCTAAACAGAAAGATGTATTTTTTTTTTCTCTGCTGTCTGTTAAAATAGTGACTATCTCCGGGAGCTACCCGTTTCTTGTTTTTCTTTTATGCTTCAGGCAGAACTAAGAAAGAATGTTGTGCTTCGTTCATAATGTTTCATATCCTGCACTTAATAATCCTGACAAAATCATGACAGGCTCATTTTACTGTTTTGTATTTCCCTTGCATCTGGTTACTCTATCGGACTTTGTTCTTTCAAAGTCTGTGCCGTCAGAGAGCAACCTGGCTGCTATATTGACTTCTTTAGATCCTTCATCTTTTATTTTTAAACCAGGATTTTTGGTTACATAAGAGTTATAACATTTTACTCTCCAAATTTTTATTAGCCACCTTGCTTTTAAAGGAATCTCCTATAAACATACATTCTTTGTATTTTGTAATATTGTTTCTTAAAATTTAGTTCAGTGATTAAAGTTCTTGGTACAGAATAAAGAAATAGTGTCAGAATAGAGATTTGGAGCTTATGTAACACCCAGGGACTAGAAACGACATTGATAGCCTTCACACAGAATGCCTTTCTCCGAATGTGGCTATTTTAAAGGGCTAATGCCGTACTAGTTTTCTTTAGATGTATGTAATTCCTTCCAGACGAACCTGTACTTAGACCAAGAGGCAGTGATTCCAACAGAACAAGGGGATACTGCCTGGTTTAAAGTCAGGAAAGGTGTGCGCTTGGATTGTATACTTTCACCATACTTACTCAATCTGTATGCTGAGCAAATAATCTGAGAAGTCAGACTATATGAAGAACAGGGCATCACGATTGGAGGGAGACTCATTAACAATCTGTTTTATGCAGATGACACAACCTTGTTTGCTGAAAGTGAAGAGGACTTGAAACACTTACTGAAGAAGATCAAAGACCACAGCCTTCATTATGGATTACACCTCAACATAAAGAAAACAAAAATCCTCACAACTGGACCAATAAGCAACATCAGGATAAATGGAGAAGAGATTGAAATTGTCAAGGATTTCGTTTTACTTGGATCCGCAATCAATATCCATGGAAGCAGCAGTCAAGAAATCATAGGATGCATTGCATTGGGCAAATCTGGGGCAAGAGTTCTCTTTAAAGTGTTAAAAAGCAAACATGTCTCTTTAAGGACTAAAGTGTGCCTAACCGAAGCCATGGTGTTTTCAGTCACCTCATAAGCATGTGAAAGTTGGACAAAGAATAAGGATGACAAAGAAGAATCGATGCCTTTGAATTATGGTGTTGGCAGAGAATATTGAATATACCACGTACTGCCAGAAGAATGAATACGTCTTGGAAGAAGTACAACAAGAATGCTTGTTAGAAGCAAGGATGGGTAACTGTGTCTCACATACTTTGGATGTGTTATCAGGAGGGACCAGTCTCTGGAGAAGGACATCATGCTTAGTAAAATGGAGGGTCAGTGAAAAAGAGGAAGGCCCTCAATGAGATGGATGGGCTCAAACATAGCAAGGATTCTGGGGACTGCCCAGAACCGGGCAGTGTTTCCTTCTGTTGTACGTAGGGTCGCTGTGAGTTGGAACCAACTCGAGGGTGCCTAACCTAACAATCTTTTCCAGCACCCAATGATTGGGAGGTATCCGGGAACAAGACAGACATGTTCCTGCTCTCATGGAGCTTACAGTTTATACCCTTAAGGGAAGAATATGAAAAAGATTTCATAGAAACAGAAGTGTGCTTCAATGATCTTTTTAAAAATTAACGGAGAATCATTCTGTATTACAAATTGACTAATTATAATTTTATGTAGTATATTTTGTAGATTATGTCCTGAACTATTAAATAAATACCAGGTGTATATTTTGATTAAATATAAAGACTGACATAGTGTCTAAATACTACTGCAAATTAAGTGTATTTTTTAAGAACCATTAGCTCACATTCAGGTCCAGAAGAAAAAACTCACCATGGCACATAAACAACACATCAGAAAAAAAAGTTATATAGAAATAGTGCTAATAAACGCGGTTCTCTGGGATACCCCAAAAGATAGTTTAAACATTCTATATGAATTCAAGGAGCCCTGGTGGTGTGGTGCTTAAGAACTACAATTACTATCCGAAAGGTTCACATCTACCAGCCACTCCTTAGAAACTCTATGGGGCAGTTCTACTCTGTCCTATAGGGTCGCTATGAGTCAAAATTGACTCAGTGGTGGTGGGTTTGTTTGTTTGCTTGTTTTATATGAATTCAAAAGGATACTAATGAGGCAAATTTGTAATTAAGAGAAAATTTCCTCTACAGAGAGTTTCCAATCAGCTGTGGGAATATTATTTATGACAGAACATGAATTAATATTTGTATAACTGTATTCATTGAAGCATTCAATCACTTATTATACCTGTTGACTTATTTGACATTAAGTGGTAGGTATTGATATGTTAGTCATTAATAGTTTTTAATCCGTTCTCCCTGCTTGAGAAATTGGGAACTTTGAAAAGTGAGATACAGCAATTAAGAATGAATAGGCTTAATAAAATATTCTCCAATGGCTGAGTTTGGGCTTTTGTTTGTCAGGCATTTTTGCAACACAGAAAGCTTACAGTTCATGAAATTATGCAAGCATGCATATGTCATGCATCCTTTGACATAAATACAGTCAGAGTGATTTGATTTTTATTTAAATGTTATTAAAATTTGATTAAAATTATCTAAGGCAATTTATTGCTCTGACAGTTTCAAGATCCTATTTGCTAAAATATGCCTCTACAGAGGAAGTAATTTAATTTTCAACCTGATAGTTCAGTTCATTAATTATTGTATCTTCAAAACTGAAGTTCTTTTGCAAACATGCTGATGTGATAATGTTCAGAAGGGAAGACTGAATAGCTTGTGGACAATAATTCTTATCATAGTTTCTGGATTTATTTATTACCACATTTATATTCAAAATATTAAAACCCAACATTTTATTGCTAGTTTTCATAGATTAAAGAGAAAGTAGATTATATTTGTTCTACATTGAATATTTTTCTATTCATACTATTTGTATTTGTTGTTAATCCCTTATAAAATACTTCAAGCACCTTTCACAATGTTTTTTTCTTTAATTAACAAATCTTGCATACCTTTTCCGTCAACCTCATAAGCTTCCAAACACTGACTGAAGAAATATTTGTAGTTCTATGTTGCTAAGTTTTCACTTGTTTTTTTTTTAGTTATTTTCGGTTAAATGTCAAAAGCTCCAGTTGACTGAAATGTGGACATTACATTTTTATAGAGCAAAATAGTTAGTTGCCATGTTTCTTCAATGTTATCAGAAAGCTGGAAACAGTTCAGAAAAGCTTTTACTGTCATTTTCAAGTATAATGATTGAATTAATTTTTTATTTCAATTCATTGGATATATAGGAAAATAATAATGATTCATATTAAATTTGAATTCTCAGCTAGATGATTTTGACTGAAATTATAAGAATATGACTGTATATAATCTTAAGTTATCTATTAGCCAGTAATAAGAAAGGCAAAGTCACATTTATTATTGTATTTAAGTGTTTGTTTTGTTTTCTTATTGATTGATTTAATAATTTAGTGATTCTCAATCACTTTTGGATACTATTATAATAGTGATATTGGACTAAAGTATAAATTAAAAATGTGTAATTGAATCAGAGTACCTACTTCTTAAAGGGTCATTATCATAAACCTGCTGCTGTCAAGTCAATTCCAACTCATAGTGACTCTATAGGACAGAGTAGAACTGCCCCATAGGGTTTCCAAGGAACACCTGGTGGATTTGAACTGCCGACCTTTTGGTTAGCAGACATAGCTCTTAACCACTATGCCACCAAGGTTTCCATCGTTATCATAGCAGGTATAAAATTTTACATCGTATGGGAATGTGAAGGTGGTTTTTGTTCTCATTTGTATATCTAAATCTAATACTACAATTATATGTTTATTAATTGTTTAACCTTTTGAAATATATATTTGGCATATAAAATGGCTTTATTATAATTTATGAAGTACATCTCTTACAGGTTTCACCAACTGTATAATGAATTTTTCATAAATTTACTTTCTAAATATGCAACCTCAAGTGCACACAGTTCTTTAAATTGCTATGCATTTAGGGAAAAAAAACTCCCTTGATTTTTATAGTTCCTTCAGGTTTGCAAAATGCCTCATACGGATTATTTTATTTCATTTTACAAAGAATCTTATACATATTTTATTATTGTAGATTTCACAAAGACAAGGGACTTACGTTACATGGCAAAGTTTTTCTCAGGTTCCAATATTTCCACTCTTGTGTTGCTTATTGTACACCACACTGTATCCCTATATATCCTTTTTTTTTTTTTTTAAACAGAAGGATTAAAATACTAGTGAATGACCAACAGTCATACAGTAAATGGGCGGAGGGGACAGAAAACCTAAGTAAACGTTAGTTGTTATAGTTGATGACTAAATTCAGCTCTGAGCCTTCTGGACTAAATCAATGCAATATAATGGATTACATTTCTTTTGTTATCTAATAAAGGAAAATTTCTGAGCATCAGAAATTCCTGATACCAGTAGATTTTTGATATTAAACCATAAAGGTAATGTTTCATGTAGAGAGATAGTTTATATTAAAATAATTAGTACACAATATTACTGGTTTTGATGATAATTTTGTAAGAAATGTAAAAATGTACACCTCAAGACTAAATTTGAGAATGTTTACACCCTTTTGTTTGCACAGTAGGCTCATGGAGTCAAGGATAGAAGCTATGAATGGACTCAGAAACACGGGTTCCTTGTCACCACAGCTGGTTTGTCTCCTCGTGCCGTTACTTGCCAAACCTGTAAGGAGCAGAGACTGAAGATGTGAGATGCCATTCTGGAGAAGACCAGTCCCTCTGTGGTAAGAGGATAACGCAGACCAGTTCCCATTTAGGAGACGTCTATAATTAGTCTATGCTGGAATTGATATCTATCATGGTTGCGGATTTGCCTTTCCTGCCTGCAGTCCTACTGCCTTCATCGCTAGCCAAGGGATCTTATAGAATGGTCAATTCATTGCACAGATTTCACACAATATTACCTTGAATTTTATGGCATCCACTGAACTTTCTATTTAATGCATTGCCCTGACACAGCCAAAAAGAACATTAGAATAGGTTATTAAAGACTCGCCTTTGGAGATACTGTAGCATGTGGCACTATCCCCCAGGATGTAATATTTGCAATTAAGCAATGGCAGACATTCTGAGCTCACCCCAACAGAACAAGAGTCTGTGAACTAAGGCTCTGATGTCTTAGGGATCCAGGTGGGGAATGAGCATGGTTTACCAGGAGGAATCTTTACCGTCTTTCATAATCTTGACACTTGATTGGGCAATTACCTGACGTTTTCTCAAGATTCGATTGAGGTTATTTTTGGCAAGAATACTACAGAAGTATTTTAAAATTCATCTTATCAGGGAGTACATCATGTTAATGTGTCTTATTATTGATGATGTTAATATTTGTCACCTGCATAAAACATTGACTGCTAGATTTCCTCTCTGTGAAGTCACTATTTTTTTCCTTAATAATTAATATTTTTTGGGAGATACTTTCAGATTATGCAAAAATCCTGTTTCCTCTCAGACTTTTGCTCACCAGTTTTAGCATGCATCATTGGATTTTCACAATGCCACAATTATCGCGGTGTTGTTTTAATGGCAATATTCTAGTTCCCGAATTCCTTCTACGTTTAGTACTTTACATGCTTTTCTAAAGAAGAGCCTTCCTATCTCTCAGTTTTTTTTTTTTTTTAAATTATTCATTTATATCAGTATGGACACAGATTTTTTTAATGCATTAGAATTTTATTTATCTTGTTTTGCTCAAATTAATCCAGTCTTGGCCATTGGGAGATCTTTCAGATTGGTTCCTATGCCCTTCAACATGGCTCTTTTTTTTTTTTATATATATATTTTATTGTACTTCAGGTGAAGGCTTACAGAACAAATAGTTTCTCATGAAACAGTAGTACACATGTTGTTTTATGACATTGGTTAACAACCCCACAACATATTAAGCCTCTAAATTCTCAACCTTTTTTCTTTTTTTTTGATGAAAATACAGACAGCCAAAGATACACCGTTTCAAAAATTTCTACATACACAGTCACAGTTCAGTGACACTGACTACGCTCTTCCAACTGTGCTGTTATTCTCACTTAAGATGAAGGCTTACAGAACAAAATAGTTTCTCATTTAACAGTTACTACACATGTTGCCCTATGACAATGGTTAACAATCTCACAACACATCAAGAATATCCTTACTCCACCTTGTGTTCCCTATCACCGGAGGACCTCCTTGTCCCCTTCTGTCTTCTGGCCCTTGTCACTGGACTACTGTACCTCATTAGTCTCATTTGGTTTTGTTTTTTTTTTAACACCATTTCAAAACTTTTTACTTACACATTTAAGTGATATTGACTATGCTCTTCCAATTGTGCTGCCATTCTCGCCCAAGATGAAGGCTTACAGGACAAAACAGCCTCCCATTTAATAGTTACTACAAATGTTGTCCTATAACAGTGGTCAACAATCTCACAACACATCGACAGTGTCCTTACTCAATTTGTGTTCCTTATCATCAGTTTCCTACTCCCCCTCTGCCTTCTGGCCCTTGTCACCGGACTCCTGTACCTCGTTAGTCCCATTTAGTTTTACTGGGCTGTCCACTCCCAGGATTAACATCGAACCTCGAAGGTAACTTCACCTCTGAGCTGAAAGGGTGTCTGGGGGCCACACTCTTGAGGTTTCTCCATTATTCTTTAGGCCAGTAAATCTGGTCTTTTTTTTTTTGGGGGGGGGGGAGTTAAAATTATGCTCTACATCCTTCTCCAGCTCTGTCCAGAACCCTCTGTTGTAATCCTGATCAGAGCAGTCAGTGGTGGTAGCCAGGCACCATCTAGCTGTACTGGACTCAGTCCGGTGGAGGCCTTGGTAGCTGTGGACAATTAGTCCTTTGGACTAATCTTTTCGTTGAATCCTGTTCTCTTCATTCTCCCTTGCTCCTGAAGGGATGAGACCAGTGGAGTATCTTAGATGGCCGCTCATAGGCTTTTAAGACCCCAGACACTACTCACCAAGGTAGAATGTAGAGCATTATCTTTATAAGTAGTGTCATGCCAGTTGAGCTAGATGTTCCCCGAGACCATGGTCCCCAGAGCCCTCCATCCAACAACTCAGTCCCTCGGGGGGTTTGGATGTGTCTATAGGGCCTCCATGACCTTTCGTTGTGCAGGTTGTGTTAGTTTCCCCTGCACTGTGTACTATCTCACCTCTCACCCAAGGTACCACTTATCTATTGCCTATTTAGTATTCCCCCCCGCCCCCATCCCTGGTAACCAACAAGGATTGTTACATTTTTGCATGTGAATTTTTTCATGGGTTTTTACAATAGAGGTCTCATACAATATTTGTCCTTTTGTGATTGACTTATTTCACTCAGCATAATGCCCTCCAGTTTCATCCATGTTATGAGATGGTTCACAGATTCATTGTTGTTCTTTCTCGTTGCATAGTACTCCATTGTGTGTATGTACCATAGTTTGTTTATCCATTCATCTGTTGATGGGCATCTAGGTTGTTTCCATCGTTTTGCTATTGTGAACAATGCTGCCATGAACATAGGTGTGCATATGTCTATTCGAGTGATGACTCTTATTTCTCTAGGATATATTCCTAGGAGTGGGATTGCTGGATCGAATGGTATGTCTATTTCTAGCTTTCTGAGGAAATGCCATATCATTTTCCAAAATGGTTGTATCATTTTGCATTCCCACCAGCAGTGTATAAGAGTTCCCATCTCCCCGCAGCCCCTCCAACATTTGTTATTTCCAGTGTTTTTGATTCGTGCCAGTAATGCCGGGGTGAGATGGTATCTCATTGTGGTTTTAATTTGCATTTCTCTAATGGCTAGTGATCGCGAACATTTCCTCATGTGTCTATAGGCCATTTGAATGTCTTCCTTGGTGAAGTGTCTATTCATTTCCTTTGCCCATTTTTTGATAGGATTGTTTGTCTTTTTGTTGTAGAGGTGTTGGATTTTCTTGTAGATTATGGAGATTAGACCTTTGTCTGACTTGTACTGTCCAAAAATTTTTTCCCAGTCTGTAGGTTCTCTTTTTTTTTTTTTAAATAAAATTTTCATTATAGAATAGTTTCACAGAAAAATTGTGATGATAATAAATGAAGTTACCACATACCAGCACAGTTTCTTCTATTATTAACATCTTAAGTTAATATGGTGTATTTTTTATAATTAATGGACCAATATTGGTACATTATTATTAACTAGGAGCCGTGGTGGCACAGTGGTTAAGAGCTTGGCTGCTAACCAAAAAGTTGGCAGCTCGAATCCACCAGCTGCTTCTTGGAAACCCTATGGGGCAGTTCTACTCTGATCTATAAGGTCCCTGTGAGTTGGAATTGACTGGAAGCAATGGGTTTTTATTATTAACTAAAGTATATTTTTTATGCAGATTTCCTTAATTTTTACCTAATGTCCTTTTTCCATTTTATGGTCTCATCCAGGATGCCACATACATTTACTACTCATATCTCCTTAAGGTTCTCTTGGCTGCGACAGTGTCTCAGACTTTCCTTGCTTTTGATGACCTTGACAGTTTTGAGGACTATAGGTCAGGTATTGGCATTTGTCTGTTGTTTTTCTCCTCATGACTAGACTGGCCTTAAGTGTTTTTTTGGGAAGAAGACCACAGAGATAAAGTACGGTTTTCACCACATCATATCAAGGGTACAGACTATCAACCTACCTTCTCATGTTGATGTTAACCTTGGTCACCTGGCTGACAGTGTTTTTCAGATTCCTCCACTGTATTCTTTTTCCCTCCTTTGCATACTCTACTCCTTGGAAGGAAACCATTATGTGCAGATCATATTTAAAGAGTCAGGAGTTATGCTCCACCTCCTTGAGGGAGAAACATCTACATAAATTATTTGGAATTCTTTTTCACACAATATTTGTCTCTCCTCCCTCATTATTTTAGTCAATTATTTATTTATGTCAGTATGGACTCTTGGCTATTTATTGTATACGTAGGGTTATATTCCAATTCTATTTTATTTATTTTGTAGCTCAGATTGTTCCAGCTTTGCCCAGGGGAAGCTCTTTCAATTGGCTCCTGTGTCCCTTTGCTATACTATACTATACTTTGCTATTACAGGTGTTTGTTTTGTTTGAGCATTTTCTTACTTTTCTTTCACTACAAGATGCTTCAGATTCATTTTTTATCTTTCCTGCTCAGTCCTAGAATCTATACCACCTATCCAGTTATTAAAAAAATATATATATTGAAGGTAATCTCCAGTGAACTTAAAATTGAACAAAAATTAAGATATTTAAAATGGAGAAATTGTGAGATAAAAAATCTTGTGGAACTTCCCCTACTCAAGTTGATGTACAAACTCAGAAACCTAACTGCGTGCTCTGTGTTCAGGTGATCCTGACCTTCGGTTCATTGTCATAACAGCTGATGCTTTTGTGATTTCTTCACTCTACATTTTGTAGGTAATTTTTGCCAGATTTAAAAGTCATAAAACAGTTTCAGGTTGTGTTTCATTATTGCTTGCAAAAATTGCTGAATTGTGTATACATTTTCGATACTCTGCTGAGAAAAATGACCAATACATTATCTATATACGCATTACGAAAACCAGATTGACAGAAAGCAGCTAAATGGTAGCATGGAGCAATTATAAAGGCTTACGCTCTAAAGCAGGGAGCCCCAGTGGTGCAGTGGTTAAATACTCAGCTACTAATCAAAAGGTTGGTCGTTCAAACCCAAAAGCCGATCCGTGGGAGAAGGATGTGGCAGTGTGCTTTTGTAAAGGTTTACAGCATTGAAAACCCTCTGGGGCAGTTCTGCTCTCTTCTGCAGGGTCTATAAGAGTCAAAATCAACTTGACTGCAGTGGATTTGGTTTAGCTTTTGGATGCTGTAGAGTCAGAGCAATTGGCTTCAAATGCTAACGTTGCCACTTGTTGGCAGGTGTCTCAGCTATAACAGAAATACGGCAAGGGGATGGCTTTAAGTTTGAAGATACCAGGGGAGAGAGATGCCAAGCCACATGAAGATTGCCCAGGAGCAGAAGCTCAGAAGAGACAAGGATCTTCCTCCAGAGCCAACAGAGAAAGAAAACCTTCCCCTAGAGCTGGCACCCTGAATTCAGACTTTCAGCCTCCTAAACTGTGAGAAAATACATTTCTGTTTGTTAAAGTCACCCATTTGTGGTATTTCTGTTATAGCAGCGTAGATAACTAACATAGAATTTAGTACCAAGGGTTGGGTGCTGCTCTAACAGATACTTAAAATGTGGAAGCAGTTTTAGAATTGAATAAAGAGTAGAGGATAGAAGAGTTTTAAGGTGCCTAATAGTAAAAGCCAGGAAACCATGATGGCGTAGTGGTTAAGAGTTTGGCTGCTAACCAAAAGGTTGGCAGTTCAAATCCACCAGACACTCCTTGGAAACTGTTTGGAGCAGTTCTACTCTGTCCTGTAGGGCTGCTATGAGTTGGAATCGACTCGACAGCGATGGGTTTGGTTTTGCTTTGGTTTAATAGTAAAAGCCTAAAGTGCCTTGAAGAGACTGTTCGTAGAATTATGGACACCAAAGGCAATTTTGGTGAGAATTCAGAAGGAAGTGAGAAGAGCTATAGAGAAAGTCTCTACCATCTTAGAGAATACATATGGCACAAGCAACAGAATGTTGCTAGAAATGTGGATGTTAAATGTGCTTCTGGTGAAGCTTTAAAAGAAAATGATGAACATGTAATTGGACAAAGGAGGAAAGGTGATGCTTTTTATGCAGTGGCAAAGAACTTGTCTGAATTTTATTCAAATGTTTGGTGGAAGGTAGAACTTGTTAGTGATGAACTTGGGTATCTGGTTGATGAGATTTCTAAACAAGATCTTAAATGGGCTCCATGATTTCTCCTTGCTTCTTATAGTAAAATGCCAGAGGAAGGAGATGAGCTTAAAAATGAGCTGTGCAAAACAAAAACAAAACTTAAAGATTCGGAAAATTCTGTTGTACAAACTAAGGACATGTGTCCTAGAACGTTCACCCAGTACATGGCTGCACTATCTTTTGATAAAGAGATTAAGCCTGTGACTGATGGATCTAACCAACTTGTTGTTGAGACAGTTCCGACTCACAGTGACCCTATGTATAACAGAATGAAAAACTGCCTGACCTTTCAGCATCCTCACAATCGTTGTAATGTTGAGCCCACTGTTGTAGCCACTGTGGCAGTTCATCTCGTTGAGGGTCTTCTTTTTTTCTCGCTGACCCTCTACTAAGCAGGATGTCCTTCTCCAGGGAAATGTCCCTACTGATATCATGTCCAAAATACAAGACAAAATCCAGCCATCCTTGCCTCCAAGGAACACTCTGCCGTATTTCTTCCAAGACAGACTTGTTTGTTCTTCTGGAGGTCCATGGTGTCATGGATTGAATTGTGGCCCCCAAAAATATCTGTCAACTTGGCTAGGTCATGATTCCCAGTATTATATGATTGCCTACCATTTTGTAATCTGATGTGATTTCCCTGTGTGTTGTATATTCTATCACTATGACGTAATAAGACGGATTAGTGGCAGTAATGTCAATGAGGTATACAAGACTAGATAGTGTCTTAAGCCAATCTCTTTTGAGATATAAAAGAGAGAAGCGAGTAGAGAGACATGGGGGACCTCATACCACCAAGAAAGCAGTGCTGGGAGCAGAGCGAGTCCTTCGGACCTGAGGTTCCTGAGCTGAGATGCTCCCAGACCAAGGGAAGACTGATGCATCACAAGGACCTTTCTTTAGAGCCGACAGAGAGAGAAAGCCTTCCCCTGGAGCTGACATCCTGAATCTGGATTTCTAGCCTACTAGACTGTGAGAGAATAAATTTCTCTTTGTTAAAGACATCCACCTGTGGTATTTCTGTTACAGCAGCACTAGATGACTAAGGCACATGATATATTCAATATTCTTCCACAACACAAGAATTCAAAGGCATCAATTCTTCTTTGGTCTTCCTTATTCATTGTCCAGCTTTATCATTCATATGATGTGATTGCAAATAGCATGGCTTGGGTCAGGTTCATCTTAGTCCTCAAAGTGACATCTCTGCTTTTTAAAACTTTAAAGAGGTTTTTTGCAGCAGATTTGTCCAATGCAAAGCATTGTCTGATTTCTTGATTACTGCTTCCATAGGTGTTGATTGTGAATTCAAGTAAAATGAAATCCTTCACAACTTTAATCTTTTCTGCGTTTATGATGATGTTGCTTATTGGTCCAGTTGTGAGAATTTTTGTTTTCTTTCTGTGGAGGTGTGATCCATACTGAAGGCTGTAGTCTTTGATCTTCATCAGTAAGTGCTTCAGATCTTCACTTTCAGCAGGCAAGGTTGTGTCATCTGCATATCACAGGTCGTTAATAAGTCTTAACCCCAATCCTGATTCCGTGTTCTTCTTCGTATAGTCCACCTTCTGTGATTATTTGCTTAGCATACAGATTAAGGTGAAAGGATACAACCCTGACACACAACTTTCCTGATTTTAAACCATGCAGTATCCCTTTGTTCTGTTCAAATGACCACCCCTTGGTCTATGTACATGTTCTGCATGAACACAATTAAGTGTTCTGGAATTCCTATTCTTCCCAGTGTTATCCATAATTCGTTATGGTCCACACAACCAATGTCTTTGCATAATCAATAAAGCACAGTTAAACATTTCTGATAGTCTCTGCTTTCAGCCAAGATTGATCTGACATCAACAATGATATCCCTTATTCCATGTCCTCTTCTGAATCCAGCTTGAATTTCTGGCAGTTCCCTGTTGATGTACCGTTGCAATCGTTTTTTAATTATCTTCACCAAAATTGTACTTGCATGTGATATTAATGACATTGTTCCATAATTTCCACATTCTGTTAGATCATCTTTTGTTGAAATGGGCAGAAATATGAATCTCTTCCAGCTGATTAGCCAAGTAGCTGTCTTCCAAATTTGTTGGCGCAGATGAGTGAGCATCTCTAGCACTACATTCATTTGTTGAAACATGTCAATTGGTGTTCCATCAATTCCTCGAGCCTTGTTTTCCCTACTGCCTTCAGTACAGCTTGGACTTCTTTCTTTAATACCATCGGTTCTTGATCATACGCTACCTCCTGAAATGGTTGGACATTGATCAATTCTTTCTGGTACAGTAACTCTGTGTATTCCTTCCATCTTCCCTAGGATCCTTCAATATTGCAACTTGAGGTGTGAATATTCAAGTCTTTCAGCTTGAGAAATACCAACTGTGTTCTTCCCTTTTGGTTTTCTAACTCCAGGTCTTTGCACATTTCATTATAATAATTTACTTTGTCTTCTGGAGCCACCCTTGGAAATCTTCTGTTCAGCTCTTTTACTTCATCATTTCTTCTATTCACTTTAGCTACTTTATGTTCAAGAGCAAGTTTCAGAGTTTTTTCTGACATCCATTTTGGTCTTTCTTTCCTGTATTTTTAAAGACTTTTTTGCTTTCTTCATATATATGTCCTTGATGTCATCCCACAACTAGTCTGATATTAGTGTACAGTGCATCAATTCTATTCCTGAGTTGGTCTCCAGACTCAGGTGGGATATACTCAAGGTCGTATTTTGGTTCTTGTAGACTTGCTTTAATTTTATTCAGCTTCAACTTAAACTGGCATATGAGCAACTGATGGTCTGTTCTGCATTCAGCCCCTGGCCTTTCTGTGACTGATTATATTGAGCTTTTCTACTGTCTTTTTCCACAGATGTAGTTGATTTGATTCCTGTGTTTTCCATCTGGTGAGATCCACATATATAGTCACGATTTATGTTGATAAAAAAAGGTATTTGTAATGAATAAGTTGTTGGTCTTGCAAAATTCTATCCTGCAATCTCCAGCATCATTTCTGTCAATAAGGCCATATTTTCCAATGACTAATCCTTCTTGTTTCCAACTTTCACATTGCAATCACAGGTAACTATCAATGCATCTTGATTGCATGTTTGATCAATTTCAGACTGTAGAAGTTGGTAAAAATCTTCAATTTCCTCATCTTTGGCATTAGTGGTTGGTGCATAAATTTTAGTAATAGTCGTATTAACTGATCTTCCTTGTAAGTGTATGGATATTATCCTGTCACTGACAGTGTTGTACTTTGGGATAGATCTTGAAATGTTCTTTTTGATGATAAACTGACACTGTTCCCTTTCAGTTTGTCATTCCCGGCATAGTAGAGCATATAATTATCTGATTCCATTTCATTTTTGACAACATCAAATTTTCCTAGATTCATACTCTTTACAGCCCACATTATGATTATTAATGGAAGTTTGCACCTGTTTCTTCTCATTTTGAATTGTGCCACATTAGCAAATGAAATTCCCAAAAGCTTGACTCCATCCACATCATTAAGGTCAACTCTACTTTGAGAAGGCAGCTCTTCTCCCGTCTTATTCTGAGTGACTTTCAACCTGAGGGGCTCATTTTCTGGCAATGTATCAGACAATGTTCCACTACTATTCATAGTGTTTTCACTGGCTAAGTTTTTCAGAAGTAGACAGCCAAGTCCTTCTTCCTAGTCGGTCTTAGTCTGGAAGTTACACTGAAACCTGTCCACCATGGATGACTCTGCTAGTATTTGAAATACTGGTGGCAAAGCTTCCAGTATCACAGCAACACGCAAGCCACCACAGGACAGCACTGACAGATGCATAGTGGATCTAATCAACTTGGTTGGTTATACCGAAAGCAATCTAACCAACTTCCACAGCAGAAAACCCATCAGCTTAGACTGCAGGGGACAGAGAAAGAATGAAAGGAAAGAACTCTGTCTGCTTCTTCGTATTCTGCAGGCAGTAAACAAAACAGACCAAAGGTGATCTGTTGTCCTCCAAAAAAAAGAAAAAAAAAAAAACAAAAAAGGACCATTCCTGGAGAAGCTCAGAGATCAGCAGAACTGTTAGAAGGAGCACTGGAAGTAGGTCCTTAATTTCAAAATGTGGGGCCACAGTCTCCTGGATCTCAAAGAGTCGGATCTTCGCCAACTCAGGGTTCAAAGTGTGGGAATACCATTAACATGTGCTGGGGGATGAGGCCACCACTGAAGGTTGAGGGGGCAGGACTGCCATGCCCGGGGGCAGAACAACAGGGCCTGCTCAGGCTGAGGGGGTGGGTTGCCACTCAGATGGACTGGGAAAATGGGGCCACTTAAATCCGAGGGAGCAGATTTGCCTTCCCAAAAGGCCTGGAAGGTGGCACTGAAGCCCATGGCTGAGGGACCTCCACCCAGAATCCAGAGGGCATGGCCAACACTCAGAGTCTGGAGGGCAGGGCCATTGCCTAGATGGTCACAGAAAAGAGAGGATTGTATTCAAGCCTAGAGAGCTAATGTAAATTTCCCTATTGAGTTTTTGACTCCCTTGTTGCCCAGTTATCCCTTCTTTCCCTCCAGTATCTCCCATTTGTAATGGAAATGTCTACCTTGTGCCTGTTCCACCATTGTACTTTGGAACCAGATAACTTGCAATCTACTTCTCACAGGCTCACAGATGAAGAGGAATTTTGCCCTAGGATGGAATATGCCTAATGTCTTACCCATATTTAATTTAGATAATTTAAAAGATGAGATTTTGGACTTGGAGTTGATTTAAGATTTTTGGGATAATGTGATGGGGTGAATGTGTTTTGCATATGGCAAGGACTTTCATTTTGGGGGGACAAATGGTGGATGTTATGGACTGAATTATGTCCCCCAAAATATGCGTTGTAAATCCTGACATCTAAGCCTGTGTTATAATCCCATTTGGGAATGGGTTTCCTTTGTTATGTAAGTGAGACAGGATTAGTGTAGGGTGTGTCTTGAGCCAATCTCTTTTGCAATATGAAAAGAGATTAAATAAGAGAGCAGAGGAGAGATGGGGTAGGACAGATGCCAAGACATGGATATCTCCAAGGAACCAGGAAACAAAAGCTGAAGAGACAAGGACTTTCCTACAGAGCTGACAGAGAGAAAGACTTCGCCTATATGCGACACTCTGAATTTCGACCCCCAGCCTCCTAAACTGAAAAAATAAATTTCTGTTTGGGAAAGCCATCCACTTGTGGTATTTCTGTTATAGCACTGCTAGATAACTAAGAGAGCAGGTGATCTGGGATTGTGTGCTATTTCTATCTGCTGTATTGGTAGAAACTAATGCTGGGCCCAGGATAGAGTAGACACTCAAAAAATAATCAGTGAACATATGACTTAACGACTTCATGCCTCATTATTTATCTATCAAGAGAAGACAAAATATTATATATTTTATGTCACTGTTGAATTTTAGAATTATGTATAAAAACTATGCAATGTCGACCGAGGCGCGCGCTTGGGTCCTGTGCTTCCCAGGCTCGCAGCGGCGCGAGTGGCCTCTTAATTTGGTGGCAAGGAGGCGAATGAGGGTCCTGTCCATGGACCCGGCAGCTGAGGCGAGGGTTGGAGCGGTAGCCAGTGCCAGCGTGTGCGCCCTGGTGGCGGGGGTGGTGCTGGCCCAAAGCATATTCAGCTTCAAGAGAAAGATGGGCCAGAAAACTAAGATCCTTGAGATGGAGCCTGTATCCAAGCCCTACATCTCTGGATATTGCCTGCCACTTGTGCTGTTGTTCTAGGACAAAACAAGGACCCAAGAACTCAGAGTACCTTAAGGAAGATGGGATAAACAAGAAACGACTAATCAAGACTCTGCTGTACGTGTGAAAATGATGTCAGAGTTCCAGAAAGGTTCTGTTGACATCGAGACCCCTGCAAGAGTAGAAGAAATTGTCTGTGGTCTTATCAAAGGAGGAGCTGCCAAACTTCAGATAATAACAGACTTTGATATGACACTAAGTATATTTTCCTACAAAGGGAAGAGATGCCCAACATGTCATAATGTCTTTGACAACTGTAAACTGGTTACAGATGAATGTCGAAAAAGTTATTGCAACTAAAGGAAAAATATTATGCTATTGAAGTTGACCCTGTTCTTACCATGGAAGAGAAGTACCCTTATATGATAGAATGGTATACTAAGTCACCTGGTTTACTTGTTGAACAAGCTTTACCAAAAGCTAAACTTAAGAAATTGTGGAAGAATCTGATGTTATGCTCAAGGAAGGATATGAAAATTTCTTCGATAAACTCCGACAACACAGTATCCCTGTGTTCATATTTTCAGCTGGTGTTGGTGATATATTAGAGGAAGTTATCTGTCAAGCTGGTGTTTATCATCCAAATGTCAGAGTAGTGTCCAATTTCATGGATTTTGATGAAAATGGGGTGCTCAAAGGATTTAAAGGAGAATTAATTCATGTATTTAACAAACTTGACGGTGCCTTGAAGAACACAGAATATTTCAATCAACTAAAAGACAACAGGAAAGTAATTCTGTTAGGAGACTCCCAAGGAGACTTAAGAATGGCAGATGGAGTAACCAATGTTGAACATATTCTGAAAATTGGATATCTAAATGATAGAGTGGGTGAGTGTTTAGAAAAGTACATGGACTCTTATGATATTGTTTTAGTAAAAGATGAATCATTGGAAGTAGCCAACTCTATCTTACAGAAGATTCTATAAATAAGCATTCATCAGGAAGATCTCTCTCCCATGGAAGCAATTGATTCAAAAACTGCTTATTTGTTCATCTTGGTCTGAAAGTATCTTATTTATAACATATTCTTGCTCTTAAAGTTTTCCTTTACATAAGTATTTTTACACATGTTGAATCCATCAGTTGTTATTGTCAGGTGCCATTGAGTCGCTTCCTACTCATGGCAACCCCTTGTACAACAGAACAAAACACTGCCTGGTCCTGCACCATCCCCACAATCATTGCTATGTTTGAGCCCATTGTTGCAGCCACTGTGTCCATCCATCTCGCTGAGGGTCTTCCTCTTTTTTGTTGACCCTCTACCAAGCATGACGTCCTCCTCCAGGGACTGATCCCTCCTCTCCTGTTGCTGTCAAGTTGATTTCAACTCATAGAACTCCTATAGGACAGAGTGAAACTGCCCCATAGGGTTTCCAAGGAGCGGCTGGTGGATTTGAACTACCGACCTTTTGGTTAGCAGCTGAGCTCTTAACCACTGATCTTGATAATATCCAAAATACGTGAGATGAAGTCTCGCCATCCTCGCTTCTAAGGAGCATTCTGGCTGTGCTTCTTCCAAGACAGATTTGTTCATTCTTCTGGCAGTCCATGGTATAGTCAGTATTCTTTGCCAACACCATAATTAAAAGGTCCATCAACTGGAAGCTCTTTTTTTCTCCACTTCTCTCAACACACTCCCTACCGTATTTTTTAACAGATTGAAAAAAAAAATCTTAAAGCCAAAAATTAAAAAAACAACTCCCCACCTTTCCAAAGTGGATTTTGTACTTTAATTTCATCATGTATTTTTGGAGGAGTCTTTTTACACTGGGAAAGTTTGTGGAGATTTTAAAAAATTTTTTATCAAACCATCAAATGATGTGCATGATTTGAGTGAATTATGCTGCCGGTGTCACCATCTTCTGAAATTGTGTTCGGTTATTTTGTTTGCAGAAAATCAGTGTTTACCAGAAATGACTGGCACTTGGTATTTGGTGAAAAAACTGTTGGGGTCCACATGTCACTATCGTTATAAAATGTTCTGTATTGAAGCACTGATAATAAACATGAGATGGAAAATCTTTAAAAAAAAAAAAAAAACTACACAATGCCAGATGTGGCTTCGTAAAACATTAGCTGCTGTCATTAGTTTAAGTATTTGCATTATTATTATCAAAAACCTAAGAAATTATTTTCTCCATAATTAAAATTCATATTAAATAATCCATGCTACTGTGTCTTTTAAACTAAGAAATCCTAATAAGACACTCAGCTGGAGTTGTTGTTAATAAGCCTCTTTCTTTTAATTACGTTATATCTTGTCCTTGTGAAGATTTCCTTAATAAATCATGCTTTAGAAGTGACACGTAGAGTATGATATCAACAATATGAAAATATGCATGGCAAAGCCGTGAGGACATTCAGAAAGAAAAAAAAATAGTAGTAGTTTTGTATAAAGGGAATCTGAGTGCTTTCTTTAAAAATTAATGTATTGAAATTTTCTAAAATGTTTATGATGATCAAATGTTGCCTTTATAATTAGTAAAAAATATTAAGAAGTAGTAACACACATTGGCTTGTACAAAATCAGTAAGTGCGAAAAATAGGAAAGTGTTGTTAGCTGTTTTTAGTCAGCTCCAACTCAAGGCAACTGCATGTACAGCAGAATGATATGATGTCTGATCCTACGTCTTCTTCGTAATCAGCAGCATGTTTGACCCATTGTTGCTGCTGTTGTGCCAGTCTATCTCACTGAGGGTCTCCCACTGCCTCATTCGCCCATCCTTCACCAAACTTGATGTTCTCCTCTAACGATTGATCCCTCCTGATGTTTGCAAAGCAAGTCACACAGTGTTCTCTTGTAATCCGTAAGGTTTTCGTTGGCTAATTTTTGCAAGTAGATCACCATGCCTTTCGTCTTATCCTGTGTTAGTCTGGAAACTCTTCTTAAATGTGTCAACCATGTGTGATCCTGCTGTTATTTGAAATACCAGTCATATAGCTTCCAGCATCATAGCAACGTGCAGTTCACCACAGTATGACAAACTGAGAGACGGACGGTAGATGGGAAGATAGTACACCAAAACATTAACAGTTTTAAATATGAATTTTAAAACCATAGGTAATTTGGCTTCTAATATTCTGCAGTTTCTATTATGATTGGATATTACTTTATAATGGAAAAAAATTTTTTTAAAGAAATATGTAGGAATTTTATATAAAGTGATTGGACTGGCTGAGAGCATTCCAAATAAACAGAATGTTTCAAGTTTGTCATACTAAAAAAGGAAGAAATTGGAACTAGAAGAATAGGAAAAGAGCAGAAGTGGATGGTTTTGCAGAATAATTTGGGAAAACAAAAGGTGGTTGAGGAAAAACAATCAGAGTCTCCTTCTTGTCTTCCTGTCAGAAAAGGTAAATGAGATGTGAGTAAAGCGGCTGATATAGTTGGGTCTGTCTCCTGTGTCCTGATCTTGTATGTACTTAATCACTGACAAATTTAGGAAAATACAATCACAAGATTGAGACGATGGAAGACACTTTAAACACCAAGCATGATAAGCCCAGAATCCAAAGTCTCTCAGCTTCACAAAAACGTACAAAATTCTTTGAGACTAAAACACGTGCACATAGACATACACAAACTAAACACAAAATACAGTTTAAAGTTATGAAAATTAAAAGAGAAAATTTAATAAAACTTTAATTAAAGACATGAACTCAACTCTTAGTTACATATTGATCAAATAAAGTTTGTATCACAAAATAAGATGATTTTTTAAAATAAAATCCTAGATTTGAAAATAAATCCTTTTAAAGATTTCCAGAAAAACTGTATATAAATGGGTATTTGTAAATTGCATGTTATTTAACATGATGTGGAGAGGGGTTACAAAAGTTATGGTCCCTCAGACCTCCAGATTTTTAAAAGCAGTCCTTCAGGATGTTCAGTCCAAATTTTCGGATAGTAAACATCAAAATTCCTAGGAACCAATGGAAACATAGTGTGAGCAGGAGGACGGACTCAATATCTGGACTTCATGAAGCAGGGTCCAGACCTGACCACTCTTCAGCTGTACTAGTTATTCAGAGTACTAATTATTCTGTCTGGAGAAATGGAGTCTTCAGGTGTAGGGTTCCGGGCTGTTGTGTGCCATCCAATCGATTCTGACTCATAACGACCCTGTAAGACAGAGTAGAACTGCCCACAGGGTTTCCTAGGCTGTAATCTTTATGGAAATAGATCGCCAGGTCGTTTTACCCTCAAGCTGCTGGCCTTTTTCGTTAGCAGATGAGCTTTTAACCATTGCTCCACCAGGTCTCCTAGGGTTCAGAGTTGGTCTGTATTTGTTTAACTTCCTGGATAAGTGAAAATGATCTAGCTGTATTTACTTTGGTATACACTTATGAAGCAAGTTTAAGTCAATATATTCTGGATGTAAGAAAAAGTGGGCCTTCTTTCAGATAATGGGAAGAACTCTTGGGCGTGAGTCCCCTAGGAACCAGTGGGTCAGCAAAAGAGATTGCTTACTCAAGTCAATTTGGAAGTTTCATGAAGACGTAGAAATTAATTAGGTTAAGGATGAGATTTCTAAAGTCCAGGGAATGAATTGAAAATAGATGATTTGAAGTATCAAAATTAAATATTGTGTGTGAGTACATTAAAAAAATAAAAGATACCACTGAGTAGATTCCAACTCATGCTGACCACACGTATGTCAGAGATACTTACATGTTGTTGGTAGTTCTCATCATTCGATTCCAACTCATGGTAGCCCCATGTATTACAGAATAGAACTGCTCCGTATGTTTTTTTCTGCTGTAATTTTAACGGAAGCAGATTGCCAGGCCTTTCTTCTACGGTACTATGGGGTGGGTTTGAAGCACCAACCTTCAGGTAAATAAACTGCGCCACCTGTTGTTGTTGCTGTGTGCTGTCGAGTTGATTATATCCACCCTATAGGACAGATGGAATACACAGGAATCAAATCGACTACATCTGTGGAAAGGGACTATAGGAAAGGTCAATATCATCAGTCAGAAGAAGGCCAGGGGCTCACTGTGGAACAGACCATCAATTGTTCATATGTAAGTTCAAGTGGAAGCTAAAGAAAATTAGAACCAGTCCACAAGAACCAAAGTATGGCCTCGAGTATATCCCACCTGAATTTATAGATCATCTCAGGAATAGATTTGATGCGTTGAAAACTAATGACCAAAGACCAGAAGAGTTGATGAATGACATCAAGGACATCATACATGAGGAAAGCAAGACGGAAAAGACCAAAATGGTTGTCAGAAGAGACTGTGAAACGTGCTCTTGAATGTCGAGTAGCTAAAGTGAACGGAAGAAATGATCAGGTAAAAGAGCTCCGCAGAAGATTTCAAAGGATGGTTCAAGAAGATAAAGTAAAGTATTATAATGAAATGTGCAAAGACCTGGAGTTAGAAAAACAAAAGGGAAGAACATGTTCAGCATTTTTCAAGCTGAAAGAGCTGAAAAAAGAATGGAGCCTTGAGTTGCAATACTGAAGGATACTATAGGGAAAACAACGAGGAAACCATCAAAAGAAGATGGAAGGGACACACAGAGTCACTGTACCAAAAAGAATGGTCAATGTCCAGTCATTCCAGGAGGTCGCATATGATCAAGAACCAATAGTACTGAAGGAAGAGGTCCAAGCTGCACTGAAGGCACTGGTGAAAAACAAGGCTCCAGAAATTGACAGAATAACAATTGAGATGTTTCAACAAACAGATGCAGCCCAGGAAGTGCTCACGTATCTGTACCAAAAAATTTGGAAGACAGCTACCTGGCCAGCTCACTAGAAGAGATCCGTGTTTGTACCCATTCCAAAGAAAGGAGATCCAACACAATGTGGACATCATTGAAAAACATCATTAATATCACACACAAGTGAAATTTTTCTGAAGATCATTGAAAACCGATTGTAACCATACATTGACAGGGTACTGCCAGAAATTCAAGCCGAATTCAGAAGAGGATATGGAACAAGGAATATAATTGCTGATGTCAGATGGATCATGGCTGAAAGCAGATAATCCTAGAAAGATGTTTACCTGTGTCTTATTGACTATGCAAAGGTATTTGACTGTGTGGATCATAACAAATTATGGATAACATTGCGAAGAATGGGAATTCCAGAACACTCAATTGTGGAGCCCTCGTGGTGCAGTGGAGCCCTGGTGGCGCAACGGTTAAGAGCTACAGCCGGCAAGCCACCACTGCTAATCAAAAGACTGGCAGTTCGAATCCACCAGCAGCTTCTTGGAAACCTTGTGGAGCAGTTCTACTCTGTCCTATAGGGTTGCTATGAGTCAGAATCAACTCCACAGCAATGGGTCTGTCTTTAATTGTCCTCATGGGGAACCTGTACTTAGACCAAGAGGGTTTAAAATCAATAAAGTTGTGCATCAGGGTTGTATCCCTTCACCATACTTATTCAGTCTCTATGATGAGCAAATAATCCGAGAAGCTGGACTATATGAAGAAGAACAGGGCCTCCGGATTGGAGGAAGACTCATTAACACCCTGCATTATGCAGATGATAAAACCTTGCTTGCTGAAAGTGAAGAGGACTTGAAGCCCTTACTGATGAAGGGAAGAGACCACAGCCTTCATATTGATTACTCCTCAACACAAAAAAGACAAAAATCCTCACAACTGGACTAATAAACAGCATCATGATAAATGGAGAAAAGATTCAAGTTATCAAGGATTTCGTTTTACTTGGATCCACAATCAGCACCCATGGAAGCAGCAGTCAAGAAATCAAACAACGTATTACATCAGGAAAATCTGCTGCAAAAAACCTCTTTAAAGCGTTAAAAAGCAAAGATGTCACTTTAAGGACTAAAGTGTAACTGACCCAAGCCGTATGCATGTGAAAACTGCACAATGAGTAAGGAAGACTGAAGAGGAATTGATGCCTTTGAATTATGATGTCGGTGAAGAATATTAACTATATCACGGACTGCCATAAGAATGAACAAATGTGTCTTGCAAGAAGTACAGCCGGAATGCTCATTAGAAGCAAGGATGGCAAGACTTTGTCTCACACACTTTGGGCATATTATCAGGAGGGACTGGTCCCTGGAGAAGGATATCATGCTTGGTAATGTGGAGGGGCAGTGAAAAAGAGGAAGACCCTCAACTAGCTTGACTGATAAATTGGCTGCAACGATGGGCTCAAGCATAACGATTGTGAGGATGGTGCAGGACCAGGCAGTTTTGTTCTGTTGTACATAGGGTCGTTGTCACGGATTGAATTGTGTCCCCCCAGAAATGTCAGTTAACTTGGCTATGCCATGATTCCCAGTACTGTGTGATTGTCCACCATTTTGTTGTCTGATGTGATTTTCCTGTGTGTTGTAAATCCTGCCTCTGTGATGTTAATGAGGCAGGACTGGAGGCAGTTATGTTAATGAGGCAGAACTCAATCTACAAGATTAGTTTGTGTTTTAAACTAATCTCTTTTGAGATACAAAGAGAGAAGCAAGCAGAGGTACCTGGGGACCTCATACCACCAACAAACAAGAGCCAGGAGAATAGTTCATCCTTTGGAGCCAGGGTCCCTGTGCTGCAAATCTCCTCAATTGGGGAAGATTGATGACAAGGACCTTCCTCCAGAGCCCACAGAGACAGAAAGCCTTTCCCTGGAGCTGACAACCTGAATTTGGACTTCTAGCCTGCTAGACTTTGAGAGAATAAACTTGTTTGTTGAAGCCATCCAGTTGTGGTATTTCTGTTATAGCAGCACTAGATTACTAAGACCGTCGCTATGAGTCAGAACCGACTCGACGGCACCTAACAACATGTACCAGACACTCTCTTAGGTACTTTATATGCATTGTCTTATTAAACCCTCACCATCACTCTGAAAGATAAGCATTAATATTATCTTTTTATGTTTTCTGAGCCTCAGAGAGGGTTTGTGCTTGCTTTAGATAGTATAGCTAGTAAGTACTACAGGCAGAATTAAAGGGCCCTGGATGCACACTGGTTAAAGCACTCAACTGCTAACCACAAGGTTGGTAGTTTGAATCCACTAGCCACTCTGGGAGAAAGATGTGACAGTCAGCTTCCCTAAAGATTACAGCCTTGGAAACCCTCTAGGGGCAGTTCTACTCTTTCCTGTAGGGTAGCTATGCTTTGGAATTGACTGGACAGCAGCCAGTGGGTTGGTTGTTTGGTAGAGGCAGAATTCAGTTCCAGCTTCTCTGGTTCTCTCCACTCTTTGCTGCCTCTTTAGCTCTTTTCCCCACTCCTGTTCCCATGGGTACAGGCACAAAAGTAAAACATTTGAAAGAAAGCTTTTAGTGCTCTTTTTGGCTTTTGTTTCCCTGTAATAATCATATTAACTTAGAATTTTTATGCATATGTAATTTATTACAGACTTTAAAAGCTTGCATTTGGTTTTAAGTCAAATGGAGGTGCAGTTGCTTTCAGTTCTTAATGCATAATTTGGAATACTGAAATTGAAAAATGATTTCATCTTTTTTTTCATTTTTCACATTCTGGATTCCCTGTTTAATGATGAATGTGAACGTAGAATTTGTGACTGAAAGATGATGTCAGATATTTATCCATATTTTTTCATAAACTCTTTTGCCAGAGAGATTAAGCATACCTTCTAAAGAAGTCACAGTACTAAGATGCTTATATGACAATCCAAGATAATAAATTGTATATCAATCTTTAAAATAATGTTTGTTTGCTTTCAAGTTTACAAGTAGTATCATTTGGCTAGAGACAACTTTTCACAAAATTGTCATTCTTTATGGTTTGCATACGTTTTCTAAAGAGAGTAAATTTTTTATGTCTTTTTTATAAAACTATGTTAAGCTATACAAAATGAAACAAATCGTAAAATATGATTTCCGAAATGAATTATCACATTCCTTATGACTTAATTTGTTCTGACAATTTTTATGCCGGCAATACAGTTTTCTCCTGACAAGTACAATTAGGTGCGGTGAAGCGCACTTATTTTATGTGTCTGAGAAAGCAAGGCTACTCAGATGGAGAAATAGCTCTGACAGAATGGACAACACAGAAGAAAGATCTGGTGAAATGTAAGTAAATCAGTGCTGAAGTTTGATTCATAACGCATGAAGCCAATGCATAAACCATGATTATAAAAGTTTAAGCAGAAACCTCTTTAAAATGGAAAAGATTGCATAATGGACATGTTGAGAAGAAGAGAGAGAGACAGTAAGAGAGGAGAGAGAGCGGGAAGGAGAGAATGAGAGAGGAGAGAGAGGAAGAGAAAAAAACAAAAAGGTTTTTTTTTCTTAAATTCCTTCTAAGCTCCTAGGACTTTTTATGGCCAACAGTCCTATAGAAAGGAGCAAACGTGGCTTGGTCAGGCCCTCTGTGATAGGCATTCATAGCATCAGAAATCCTTCCTTCAGAAACGTCACGGAAACCCCACAGACACATCCAAACTCCCTGAGGGACTGAATGTCTGGGCGGAGGGCTGTGGGGACCATGGTCTCGGGGAACATCTAGCTCGATTGGCATAACACAGTTTATTAACACAATGTTCTACATTCTACCCTGGCGAGTAGCGTCTGGGGTCTTAAAAGCCTGTGAGCAGCCATCTGAGATACTCTACTGGTCCCATCCCTTCGGGAGCAAGGGAGAATGAAGAGAACAGGATACAAGGAAAAGATGAGTCCAAAGGACTAATGGACCACAGCTACCAAGGCCTCCACCGGACTGAGTCCAGTACAGCTAGATGGTGTCCAGCTACCACTGCTGACTGCTCTGACCAGGATCACAACCGAGGGTTCTGGACAGAGCTGGAGAAGGATGTAGAACAAAATTCTAACTCACAAAAAAGGACCAGATTTACTGCCCTGACAGACTGGAGAAACCCCAAGAATATGGCCCCTGGACACCCTTTTAGCTTAGTAATGAAGTCACTCCTGCAGTTCACTGTTCAGCCAAAGATTAGACAACTCCATAAAACAAAACGAGACTAATGGGTCACAACAGTCCAGGGAAAGGACTAGAAGACAGGAGGGGACAGGAAAGCTGGTAATAGGGAACCCAAGGTTGAGAAGGGAGAGTGTTGACATGTCATGGGGTTGTTTACCATTGTCATAAAACAATATGTGTACTAACTGTTCAATGGAAACTATTTGTTTTATAAACCTTTATGTAAAGTACAATAAATGAATAAATAAATAATTATAGGCAAATATATAGGGACCAAACTTTATTAGTGGTTACAGAGGGGAAAAAAAAAAATCTTTCCTTCAAAGCACTGATCACTTTTTTCATAGGAAGCTGATAAATACTGAATCAATATCTATTTCCAAGGTTTACACCCTTTAATGGCCAAGACCACATCTGGCTTTGGGTAACATTTCCCTCCAGTTCCTAGCACAAAAGCAAAACTTAAAAACAGTGTCTAAAATAGTGATAAAATAAAAGTGTTAATGATTTTTATTTCAGAGATTATCTTATAAATTGAAGCTTTTCGACAGCTGAATCCTCAGTCCAAAAACCTCTCTGAACTATATAGCTTTTAAAAATCACAGCTTTTGCTAAATATCCGTTGATACAACTCACTGTTGTGGTGCCCTGTAAGAACTGGGCCTCAAATCAATGTCTGCTGATTCTGGCGTTCCTTGCATTTTGCTGTCTCTTGCACAGCTTTTGTACACAAAGACTTCGTATGCATCTTTTTTTCATACATACTTTTTGGTATACACCTTTTTCTAGGTTTTAAAAAAACTTCTCTGAGAAAATGTTCATTTTTATTTCATGAGACTGTATAGCACTTATAGTACAATGCTATCTTATGTTTGTGGGTAGACATGCTAAAACTTATTGAATAACATTTGGACTAAACAAATTTTGGAAACTTTCATAATTCCAAATGGAAAAAAAATTTAGTGTTAAAGTGATAAAATTTCTACTAAGTATCTGGGCACTTGAAGTATTCATTGCAGAAGTTGTATTAAGTTTTCCTTATTTTTCCTAACTGTAGGAAACATGAGATCATATCTATCGCACAAACTAATTTGAAAAAAGATTGATTAGAAACCTGTTATTAACTGTGTTGTTTTTGAAAAGCTACATTTTTGGAACAGGGATAAAATTGATCATTTTTAATGTGTCCAACTGTATAAAAATCAGACTGAATCAGATTTTTTTTTTTACTCATCATTATAATTTTAGTAGCTCAAACATATGATCAGTTATAGGACAATTATAGAGCTCTCTCCAAAAAGTAAGATATTTTTGACAATTAAGTCACATTTATTATGTTTATTTCTACAGCAATGCCTAAGTTGTAATTCAGATATCTTGGTAGTTACAAAAATGGCAACCTATTTCTTTGAAAGACTACGTCAGTCTCTCTAAAGGGCTAGGGAGTGATTAAGACTGTGGGAAATTACTTAGACTCTGGAGACACTATGAATAGAATATATTGTCACAGGTTGTTGGTTCTTCTGCTTCCCATGTGTCCTTAAGTCCTAGGGCCTTGTGATATTCCCTTTCCTTTGGAGCCACCATTGCTTCATTGCCTGTAAGACTGACTGCTGATACATTGGTTGTAGAGAACTTAGTGTTTACCAGATTATTTCTGTGTATGGATTCTTTATAATCTTCTTGTGGCACATGCCACTTCTTATTTAACCACTAGATTTCAGTTTCTCTCAATCACTTCTGGAAATCTTATTACAGCCTCTTATTACAAGAAGTTGCAGGCTCTCTCTGGTCCACTTTGCCCCAAACACTGACACAGATCTCTTTCATTATTTCCTAGGCACAGCTAACACAAAAACAACACTAAGTGTTGTTGGTTAATATAGTTTTCCTGGAAGGAGTTACATCACAGAACAGAAACAAATAAAAACTGAGTATTAGCCTTTATCTCCTGGAGATGTTTCTTCTCCTTTGAACCTAGCCTCCAGGCTCCTGATTTTGTAATTGGGGCCTGTTTTTCCTCAGCTCTGAGCCCTTGCTCTTAGTCTGCCCTAGCCAGAGGAAATTACAGCACATTTAAAATAAAAATAATGTACTTTCTCAAATAAAATAGCCATCTTTTATTGGTCAGATCATTTTATTTTCTAATTGAGCTGAATCTTACCAATCTGTATATTGCTTTAGCTTTGTATAGTCAGGGAAACCCTGGTGGGGTAGTGGTTAAGAGCCACAGCTGCTAACCAAAAGGTCAGCATTTCAAATCCACCAGGTGCTCCTTGGGAACTCTACGGGACAGTTCTACTCTGTCCTGTAGGGTAGCTATGAGTCAGAATCTACTCAGTAGCGATGGGTTGTATAGTCAGATCTCTGTTATGAGAAAACAAACAAAAAAAGATAGCCCCAAAGAAGAATTCAATTTATCTTTCACAACGTAAATGATGGCAGAACTTTGAAATGACAGGTTTTTGTCTGTTTGCTTTTTGTTTTAAACAATACTTTTTATGGAGGCTCATGACCATTATGGCCATGGTCCTCTGGTTCTGTCCTTGTAGAGTATCTTCCTCTTTTCCTTACAAAACCAAAGAGTTTAAGCTTTTCTCTATCTCACGTTACCTCTTTATCTTGACCTTCAATCCGTAATCCCCTAAGTGGTCATTCCAAATCTGTAACACCCTCTACCGATTGACTACTTCTAGCTCATTGTGATTCTCAGGAAATATACTAACCTACCAATTCAGAATCAATGGTTGCAATTACACATTTCCTCAGTTTTCTTCTCCTTCATAGTTTTATCTCGTTTTCTAAGGAAAAGTCACGCTTGTTTCAAGGTGAATTATTCATTTGGTTTCTTGGTCCCATCCTCTTTCAGATTATGAATGAATCATCCTCTGTCATTCTTCTTCTTTTTGTCTTTACTATGTACTTCTCTGCTGATTTTTTCCCCTTTCTGTAAAATATTAGAATATACCATATTTTTAGGCAAATAATATGCACTTTCTAGTTTGTTTGCCAGCTGCTCCCTCCCTCCAGGGAGGTATTTTCCTAAATGCTGTGCCAATTTTTTTCTATAGGGAGTTTACAAAAATACCTCCAGGTGGGAGGGAGCAGTTGGCAAACAAACTTAGAAGGCGTGTGTCAATAAAATACCGTAGTGAAGTTGGTTCTCTAGACTTGAGATTTAAAAAAAAATTGTTAAAAAGCAATCTTAATTCTCAAGAATTTTAGAAAACACAGTTATTTTATCCTTTATCTTTTTTATATAAGCTAAAGACAAGTACCTTTTCATCTTAGCTTCTCTTCAAACTTGGTCAAGATTTCAGATGGCTTGGATCACTTGAGAAATATAAGAAATTCCAAGTGAACAGGACACTTACTCTCTAAGGAGCTTGCAGGTGACTTTGGAGTACAAAGTGTTACTCATCACTTTTGGCTCTGTACCTCTGGGGAAGCCTTTTTCATTCCATGAAAATATTAAAATTATTCATTTACCTCATAGAATATTGTGAGTTTTAAATGTTATAATGCATATGAACCTCCTTGGCCTGTTCATAGCACCTAGTAGATGATTAAGATTGTCATTTTTTTAGGCAATTTTCTATGCCTTTATTAAAAATCATAAGTTCAGAGTCATATCCTTACTACTAAATCTCATAGTCACACAACGTGTGAACCAGTCTACAAACACACACCACTGAAGTCTAATATTCTTCTCTCAAGCAAACACTAAAACTAATAGAGAGCGTGGGTTGGTTTCTGAGCCAGTTTAATTTCAAGGTGAATTTTTCCAGTGTACCTTCTTTGGTCCGGCTTTTCTCTACCCCAAGCCAAATCCTTTTTCCCCTAATCCACTGAATTATTGACATCTTGTCCTCCAAGTCATGATACAAAAGGCAAGTAGGCTTTAGTCTTTATATATAACTGCATCATGACTATGTGTCACCTTGGCTGGGCCATGATTTTCAGTAGTTTGAAAGTTATGTAATGATGTAATTTGGCAGTTACGTAACAACATAGTCATTCTCCATTTTGTGATATAAAGTAATCGCCTCCATGATGTGATCTGATGTGATCAGCCATCAGTTGTAAGGGGAGTTTCCTTGGGGGTGTGGCATGCATCCCATATATATAGATATTCTGGCAAAGCTTGCAGGCTTTTGTTCACTCTGAATCCTGCATACAGCTCATCATCCAACCTCTGGTTCTTGGGACTTGAGCCAGTGGCTCACTGTATTGCCAGTCGATCTTGGGATTCATTGGCCTCAGCAGCCTTGAGCCAGCAGCCTGCCATCTGACCTGCCAATTTTGGGTTCATCAGCCCCTGCAGCTATGTGAGTTAGAGAAGCCTCTAGTCTGACACCTGACCCATGGACTTGGAACTTAGCCTCTACAACCTTGTGAGCCATTTCCTTGAGATAAATCACTTTCTCTGTCTACATATATATATACATATATGTGCACTTCACTGGTTTTTCTTCTCTAGAGAACCCAGCCTAAAACATTTGGTAGCAATAGTGATTCTAGAAAAACAAAATTGTAAGGATGAGTTTTCTAAATTGGTTCTCAAGTCTGATTAGTCTTAAAGATGTTGATGACTCTACTTCCAGTAGTAAAGAGGGCACTGCTAATCAATGACATGAGGTGGCAATAGAAATGCACAAGATAGCACCACCAATAGATCAAGTACTGGTGAGAGGTGAGGTTCTGGGTGATCGCATTTTTGACACTTTTTTACAATTTTGTCAGAATGAGAAGTATAAGGAGACTGGCTGGTTGGTCCAACTTTTGCTAGACAAAGTGATTAAAAAAAAGAGATGAGCTCAGGGCTTCAGAGTTAGAGCTCAAGTGCCACATAAATTACCTCCAAGTTGCTGCTTGTATTCTGAAAAAAAAGCATTATTTCTTATAGTAACAGAGCTGATATTGCCAAAAACCAAATCTAGACTTGCTGAATTATGCCAGTTGAAATCCCAACTTCAGATGATGTCTGAAGTTAAAGTGAGAGCATTGATTGGGAAGAAATGGGATCCTGAAACTTGGGATGGGGACATATGGGCATATGACAGTAAGCTGGGGACACTGAGCTGCTAAATCCCATTGAATCACTCCTGCCAACAGAACTAGCCCTTTCACTCCCATCAGAAGAGATTACTCCATCTTTGTCTGTTAAGCTACCCTCCCAAGTAAAACCATTAGCCCCTCTACTCCCACTTTATAAGATTAGGGCAGCTGTGTCTCAAGAACCTTTGTCTGGGTTGCCCTTGAGGAGGTGTCTGAGTCATTGCCTGGGGCATCACCTGAGGCAGATGCCTTACAAGACATTGCTGATGGTCTCAGAAAATATTTCCACTGCCATTTTTGCTTCTGTACCTATAATAAGACTTAAGTCCCAGCAAGTCCCAACAGGTGAAGTACAAAGCGTAACCCAGGAGGAGCTACACTCCAAAAGAACTGCTTGACTTTACTAATATGTACAAACAGAAACCTGGGAAATACGTGTGAGAATGGCTATTAAGTGTGTGGGATAATGGTGCAAGGAACATAAAGATGGAACAGTCTGAGTTTATTCATATGGCCCACTAAGCACAGAGTTTTCATTCAGTGTTTCAGCTCAAGAGGTTAGGAAAGGATCTAATAGTTTATTTGCTTGGTTCGCTGAAGCATGGATTACACATTGGCTTACACTGAATTAAGTTAAAGTACCAGACCTGCCTTGGTGTACTATGGAAGAAGATATCCAAAGGCTTTGGGAAATTGGCGTATTAGAGTGGATTTATCAGGCTAGACCCCACAGACCCACACATGGGGTGCCCAGAGGACACATCTTTTACCACAACAGTGAGGAACAAATTTGTGAAGGGAGCCCAGCATCCTTGAAGTCTGCTGTGATTGTTATTTTATGTAAGTCAGATTTGACAGTAGGAGTTGCCCTAACAGAATTAAGACATCTAACTACAATGGGGAGCCCTGATGTTGCAGTGGTTAAGAGCTTGGATACCGACCAAAAGATCGGTAGTTTGAATCCACGAGTTGCTCATTGGAAACCCTATGGGGCAGTTATATTCTGTCCAACAAAGACACTATGAGTCGAAACCAACTGGACAGCAAGGAGTTTCTTTTTGTTTAACTGCAGTGGGACTGATTGAACTCCATGGTGGTAAGAGCCAAATGGTGGCACTCAATTGACAAAAGTGGGTGTGGTTACTGTAATGGACAGTGGATTCTAAGCAGTAACCAGAATAGTCTGACTTATATGGACTTATGGTGTTGGCTACTTAGTCATGATACCCCTAGTAGTGCAATGGATGGTGTCTTAATCATCTAGTGCTGCTCTAACAGAATTACCACAAGTGGATGGCTTTAATGGAGAGAAATTTATTCTCTTCCAGTCTAGTAGGCTACAAGTCCAAATTCAAGGCATCAGCTCCAGGGGAAGGCTTTCTCTCTGTCAGCTCTGGAGGAAGTTCCTTGTGATACGTCAGTCTTCCCTTGGTCTGGGAGCTTCTCTGAACAGGAACCTCAGGTCCAAAGGACACACTCTGCTCCCGATACTGCTTTCTTGGTGGTTTGAGGTTCCCATGTGTCTCTGCTCACTTCTCTCTTTTATATCTCAGAAGAGATTGGTTTAAGACACTATCCAATCTTGTAGACCTCATCAGTATAACCTCATCATAGTGATAGAGTTTACAACACATAAGGAAATCATGTCAGATTACAAAATGGTACACAGTTATACAATACTGGGAATCATGACCCAGCCAGGTAGACAGATATTTTGGGGGGACACAATCCAATCCCTGACAGATGGGAAATCTATGAAATAAATATTTAATTGATCGGTACAAGCAGAAGAATTCTAGGTCAGGTGAACAACAGTCTAACTTGAGTCACCAGAATACAAAATCATGGACCCTCAAATAATTCCCAGAATTGAGAGAGTTTACAGACCCACAACCCCTTGAATGAAAGGGAGGCCAGGTTACCTTGAGGAAAGACCCATTACACTGCCAAATATTTATACTGCTAATTTTTCTCCCAGCCTTCCCCAGAGGGATCTATGGCCTTTTACTAGAGTGGCTGTTAATTGAGGCAAAGGAAATAATCAGACTTTTTGGGGATTACTGGATACTGGCTCTGAAATGACACTAATTCCAGGAGACCCAAAACATCGCTTTGGCCCACCAGTCAGAGTGGAAGTGTTATTAATGGAATATTAGCTCAGGTTCATCTCACAGTGTGTCCAGAGGGTCCCCAAACCCATCCTGTCACCATATCCTCAGTTCCAGAATGCATAATTGGAAATAGATATACTCAGCAACTGGCAGAACCCCCACATTCAATCCCTGACAAAAAGAGTAAGGGCTATTATGGTAGGAAAATCCAAGTGGAAGCCATTAGAACTGCCCCTACCTTGGAAAATAGTAAACCAAAAGCAATACTGCATTCCTGGAGGAATTTTGGAGATTACTGCCACCATCAAGGACTGGAAGGATGCAGGGGTGGTGATTCCCATCACATTCCCATTCAGCTGGTCTATCTGGCTTGAGCAAAAAACAGATGGATCTTAGAAAATGACAGTGGATTATTGTAAACTTAACCAGGTGGAGCCTCCAATTGTAGCTGCTGTTCCAAACGTGGTTTCATTGCTTGAGCAAATTAATACATCTCCTAGTACCTGTATACAGCTATTGACCTGGCCAATGCCTTTTTCTCAATTCCGGTTTCGAAGGACCACCAGAAGCAGTTTGCCTTCAACTGGCAAGGACAACAGTACACCTTAAATGTCCTACCTCAGAGCTATATCAACCCTCCATCCCTGTGTCATAATTTAGTCCACAGAGAACTTGATCACCTTTGCCTTCTACAAGATATTACACTGGTCCATTACATTGATGACGTTATGCTGATTGGACCTCGTAAGGAAGACGTTTCCATGATTCTGGACTTATAGGTAAAATATTTTCTTGCTAGAGTGTGGGGAATTAATCCAACAAAAACTCAGGCACTTTCCACCTCAGTGAAATTTCTAGGGGTCCAGTGATCTGGGATTCCTTAGCATTTTTTACTGTTGACTGTGGCCTAGTGACATTAGTGAAGTGTTCTGAAGTTGGAAATACTTGGAAACAAATCCAAGTCAAATTATTATATGACATTGCTTACTAACCCTGGCTCCTCTGAATTTTTGCTTCACCTGATACTTGATACTCTTGCATGTGACTGCTGGTCTCTCAAATGGTATAGTGACTTTTTAAATGCTTTTGAGACTTTTCTTGCTTTTTGAATGGTTTGTTTTCTGTTATTTGATAGTATCTTTTAACAATTATACCATTAAGTTTAAGGACTATATTTCCAAAGATCCTCAGTTAAAAGTAAGATTTCTGTGAGGCATGCCTTATTCTATGTTTAATATTAGTATGCAAAGATTTTTAGGGTGTTCAATAAAATATACGTTCTTGTGAATGAGTTAATGCACCTGTAACATTTGCATGATTGTTTTATTGAATGATATGGATTTGTTACCGTGAAAGCAGGGAGTATACCTCTTCATACATGCCCCCTTAAACCTGACTTCTTGACTTGTTTTTTTCCTACTCTGAATGAAATTCAGGCCGTTTCCATAGCTTTACACTTAATTTAAAATTTATTTACCCCAGTTCAGGTGTGCTTGTAGACTTGGAAAGGTGAATTATGGGGATAGGGATGGGATATTTACCACCTTGATCTATTTTTTTTCTTCTCTCTCTCTTCCTCCTTTCATTGTTCTTGGCAAAGGATAGGAAAAGGGATAAAAGCATTTACATTACTGGTTCAGTTGTGTGCTGGCATGAGATATGTAACTTTGTGTTCTTCCATTGCCTTGTTGCTGTGGATTTCCTCTGAATTAGGCCAAATTAAGGGAGTCTGAGTCATCCTTTATAAATTCCTCTTCAGCTCTGTAGTTTTCTTTGTCATCTTACTCTTCAGGTGACTTCCTGACCATAGCCATCAAGATGACTGAGTTCCCCTCCACTCTTTGGGATTCATATTTGGGTAATTGGAAACTCATGGTCCTTTTTCCCACACTAAATTCCAAATGCCCTGGCTGTTTCTAATAGAGATATTTTGTCAAACTCTGCCTACAGAGGTAGCAAGACAGCAAACCAGCTATGGCCTTTCCATTTTAGACTTTTCAGGAGTAAGACACCAGTCCCAGAGCCTCTCAAAATTCAGGGTACACTTCTCAGGCTCTCCAAATTATGTTTTTAAGCTTCTCACACTTTGCTTAAATAGAAAAAGAAACGTATGCCTTTTTGCTCCCAGGGAAAAAGAAGATAAAAGCTAAGCACACTGATCACTGTCTTCAAAATCCTTTCTATATGTCTTTTCTAATTCTAATGGTTTCTTAACATATTCTCAGATAGGTTCCGGGTCATTGATGGGCTGGCAGAACCAGTTACACAACTTGTTATCATGTTCTTAGAAGATCTGTTGTTTAGTTACTTGCCTGTTCAGTTGATTCACACTCATGAGAACCCCGTGTGCAGTGTGCAGTGTGCAGAGTAGAATTGCTCGACAGGGTTTTTAAGAATGTGACCTTTCTGAAGCAGATCACCAGGCCTGTCTTCTGAGGTGTCTGTGAGTGGGTTCAAACTGCTAACCTTTAGGCTGGTAGTCTAGCGTTTAACTGTTTGAGCCACTCAGGGACATCTCTTAGAAGATTAGCACCCCACTTTGGGGTTATGTAGAGGGTTGACACTAGGGTGGCCCACATGATGCTGGTCACATCTTGGTATAATTCCCTCTCTTTGAGTGTAGGTGGAACTATGACTTGTTTCTAGCCAAAAAAGTATGGCAAAGATGATGGGCTGTCACTTCTGTGATTACCTTACATTATATTATATTCCATCTTGGAAGCTGATTAGCTATAGAGATTCCCCTTGCTGGATTTATTGGTTAAGTAGTGATGTTGGGAAAACCCATATGGAAAGGAACTGTGGGCAGCCTCCAGTAGCTGAGGGTGGCCTCTAGTTAATAACCATCAAATGCCAGGGCCCTTGGCTCTGCAGGTGCAAGGAAATAAATTCTGCCAACAATCTCACTGAGCTTGAGAACATATTCTTCCCATGTCAAGCCTCCAGATGATAATGCAGTCCAGCCAGCACCTTGATTGCAGCCTTGTGAGACCCTGAGCAGAGGACCCAGCTAAACCATGATTGGACTCTTGACCCCAAGAAACAGTGAGATGATACATGTATGTTGTTTCAAGTAGTTATTTTTGTGGTAATTTATTATGCAGAAACAGAAAACTAAAATTGGTCTTAGGGTACTTGTCACTTACATTATTCTTTTAAGCCTTTTGACCTCTAGGATTACTACCAGGTGAAATTAAGGTAAAAGCAACTTTTATTATCAACTTGTTATACTGTAATGACAAAACCTCACCACATCCTGAATTACACTCCACCATACTTTCTTAATCCATGGGTTCCAAAATTATAAGAAGTCCCTTATGTACCCACTCCTTCCAAGTCTATATTTTTAGCACTATATTTGATTCCTCCTATTGCATTTGTATTTATAAATAATATCTAGATAGTTCATAGTCTCTTCAAGGACAATCTATAGTGCATGTAGGTTTTCTAAACGTGGCTCCTGTCTACTTAATGAGTCATACGTGTGTGTGTGTGTGTGTGTGTGTGTGTGTGTGTGTGTCCCTGGTGGTGCAATGGTTAAGCGCTAGGCTGATAACCAAACGTCAATGATTCAAAACCACGAGCTTCTCCTGGGAGAAATACCTGGCTATTGGCTCCTGTAGAGATTATAGCCTAGGAAATCCTATGGGGCAGTTTTACTCTGTCTTACAGGGTTGCAATAAGTTGGAATCGACTCGATGGCACACATCGACAACAACATATATGTGTGTGTGTGTGTGTGTGTGTGCGCGTGTGTGTATAGTCATCTTTAATCCTTATTAAATTTTCATTCTTCTGACACTTATCAAATAATTCAACAAACTCCATAATTAAAAAAATATTATTGTATAAATATAAAGAATACAACATTTTTCAAGTCAACTTTTTTTTACATGTACCATTCAATATAATCTATTACATCAGTTATGTTGTGCAACCATTACCAATATCCATTTAATTAAACTTTTTATTTTGAGGTAACTGTAGACTTAAGATTCACAGGCAATTATAAATATAATACAGAGAACCCCCCCATCTGCTTTTTATGCATTTTCCCCCAAGGGTGACATCTTGCAAAACTACAGAATAATATTATAATCAGGATATTGACATTGATATAGTCAAGATATAGAATATTTTTATCACGGTAAATTTCCCTCACTTTGCCCTTTTATAGCCAAATCCACTTCCCTCTTGCCCTCACCTCATCTTTAACCCCTTCTTTTTTTAAATTGTACTTTAGATGAAGGTTTACAGAACGAGTAGTTTCTCATTAAACAGTTAGTACACATATTGTTTTATGACAATGGTTAAAAACCCCACGACATCAACACTCACCCTTCTCAACCTGGGTTCCCTATTACCAGCTTTCCTGTCCCCTCCTGCCTTCTAGTCCTTGTCCCTGGACTGGTGTGCCCCATTAGTCTCGTTTTGTTTTATGGGCTTGTCTAATCTTTGGCTGAAGGGCGAACCTCGGGAGTGACTTCATTACTGAGCTAAAAGGGTGTCTGGGGGCCATACTCTCAGGGTTTCTCCAGTCTCTGTCAGGTCAGGAAGTCTAGCCTTTTTTTGTGAATTAGAATTTTGTTCTACATTTTTCTCCAGTTCTGTCTGGGACCCTCTGTTGTGATCCCTGTCAGAGCAGTCAGTGGTGGTCAACCCCTATCATTGTTGTTGATTATTCTAGAGTCAATTACCACTCATAGCTACCCAAAGTGTACAGAGTAGAACTGTCCCATAGGGTTTTCAAGGGTGTGACCTTTCGGAAGCAGATCACCGGCCTGTCTTCTGAGGCACCAGTGGGTAGGTTCGAACCACCAGCCTTTCTGCTAGTAGTGGAGCACTTAACCATTTACGCCACCCTCTTTAACCCCTAGCCAGCACTACTCTAAGGAGGCCTGGGGTCACAGTGGTTAAATGCTTGGCTGCTAACTGAAAGGTCAGTGGTTCAAACCCACCAGCCATTCTGCAGGAGAAAGATGTGTCTGTCTGCTTCTGTGAAGATTACAGCCTTGGAAACTCCATGGGTCAGTTCTGCTCTGTCCTATAGGGTCACTATGAGTCAGAACTCAACCCCAGAGCAATGGCCTTTTTTTTTTTTTTTTTTTTAGCACTACTCTTATCTCCGTGTTTATAATTTTATCGTTTCAAGAATGTTGTATAAGTGGAATCACATAGATTGTATGTTACCTTAAGAATGGACTCCTTTCACTCAGCATAATTTTTCTGGAGATTTATCTAAGTTGTTGTGAGTATCTTTAGTTTCTCTTTTACTGAGCAGTATTCCGTTTCATGGATGGATCATTGTTCGTTTGACTACTGATCTGTTGAAGGACATCTGGGTTGTTTACATGTTTTGTTTATTATAGATAAAGCTGCAACAAGCATTTTCATACTTATTTTTTTTATGAATAAGTCTTCATTTCTCTGGGATAAATGCCTCAGAGTACAATTTCTAGGTCTTATGGTAGCTGTAGAAGTCCCTCAGTGGTGTTCGACTAATAGCCTAAAGCTTGGCATTTTGAGTTTACCTAGAGGCTCCTCAGAAGACAGCCCTGATCTGCTTCTGAAAGGTAACAACCTTGAAAACCCAATGGAACAGTTCTATTTTGTACAGGTGGGGTTGCCATGAGACAAGATCAACTTGACAATGAGCAACAGCAACAATGGTAGCTACATGTTTAGATTTTTAAGAAACTGTCAGACTATTTCCTAGCATGGCTGTACCCTTTCACATTCCCATCAGCAAAGTATAAGTGTGCAAGCTTCTCCTCTGTCTTGCCAGAATTTGGTGTTGTCACTTTTTTTTTTAGCCATTCTGATAAGTGGGATGATATCTCACTATGGTTTTATTTTCTTTTTCCCTAATAGCTAATGATATTCAGCTTCTTTTCATGTTCTTGGTTGTCACCTGTGTATTTCCTTCAATGAAATCTCTCTTCTTGTCTTTTGTCCTAGGTTTGGATTGGTTGCATTTTTGCTATTGATTTTTGTTTACTTTTTAGTGTTCAGTTTTGAGAATTCAATCTATTCTAGATACTCATCCTTTGTTAGATACACTGTTTACAAATTTTTTTTCCACTCTGTGGCTTTTCTTCTCACTCTCTCAAGAGGGTCTTTCACAGAGCAAAAGTAAAAAATTTGATAAAATCCAATTTATCAATTTTTCCTTTTAGAGATTGTGCTTTTGGTGTCAAGTCTAAAAACTTATTACCGAGCCCCATATTTTCTCCTGTTTTTTTTTTTTTCCTGAAAGATGGATAGTTTATGTTTTACATTTTTTGAAATAAGTTTTTACATTTTTTCTTATATAGTGTGAAATTAAGGTCCAGTTTCTTTTTTTCTGCTGTGGATTTCCAATTGCTCAGCACCATTTGCTGAAAAAGCTTTTTTTTTTTGAGAGTTAATTGTTTTTGCACTTTTTTCACAAATCAGTTGGGCATATCTGTCTTGGTCTATTTCTGGATTTTGTTTTCTGTTCCATTGATCTGTGTGTCTGTCTCTCCACCAATACCACACTGTCTTGATTACTATAGCTGTATAATAGTTTTTGACATCAGTTGACTGATTCCTTCCACTTTAATCTTTTTTATTAAAAATTGTTTTTGTCCTTTGCCTTTCCATACAGATTTCAGAATAATCTTGTCTATATCTGTAAAGAGTCTTGCTGAGATTGTGAAAAGAATTATGTTTAACCTGTGTATCAGTTTGGGGAGAATTGACATCTTTACCGTGTTGAGTCTTTCAATCTATGAACATGGCTTACCGCGCCATTTATTTAGAGCTTTTCTGACTTCTTTCATCAGCATTTGGTAGTTTTCAGCATACAAGACATTTTAATATTTCTGTTGATGCACACCTACATGTTTCATTTTTTAAAGCAATTGTAAATGGCGCTGTATTTTTAAATTTTGGTGCATACATGTTCATTACTAGCATATAGACTTTAAATTCATTTTTGTATACTTATCTTGTATTCCGTGACCTTGCTGAACTTACTTAGTAGCTCTAACGTGTCTTTTTTTGTGGATTCCTCCTTAGTAAATTTTACGTAAATAATTATGTCATCTGCAAATACAGAAAGTTTTCTTTCCTCCCTTCTAATCTGTATGCCCTTTATTCTATTTTCTTGCCTTATTGCACAGGGCTAGAACTTCTAGCATTATTTTTAATAAGAGTGGTAAGAGCAGATCTAAGAGGGAAAGCATAGAGTCTTTCACTATTGAGTATAATGGTGGCTGCAGTTTTTTGCAGTTGTTTTCCATAAATTTGAGGAAGTTTCTCTCTATTCCTATCTTGCTTAAATTTTTTTTTTTAACCATAAATAGATATTCAACAATGTCAATTTTTTTTTCCAAGTACTTTTGTAGAACTGGTGTTAATTCTTCTCTAAACATTTAGTAGAATTCTCCAGTGAAAGCAACAATATGGGCCTGGGTATTTATTGGGAGTTTTCAAATCAGAAATTAATTTTCTTCAATAGTTATAAGGCTATTCAAATTACCTATTTTACAGTCAGTATGTTATGATAATGTGTGCTTTTTAAGGAATTGGTCCATTTCATCTAACTCATTAAATTAATATGTATAGCACTGTTCAGAGTATTACCTTATTATTCTTTTGATGTCTACAGGGTCTGTTGTTATATTCGCTGCTTGAATCCTGATGTTGGTAATCTTTCCTTTGTTAATCTTGCTAGACGTTTGTCTGTTTTATTGATGGCTGCATATAAGCAGCTCTTTGTTTGATTTTTCTCTATTGTTTCATTTTCAATTTTATTGATTTCTGCTCTTTATTATTTCCTTCCTTTTAATTCTTATTATCTTGTTGTTCTTGAGATGGAAGCACAGATTACTGGTTTAAGAATTTTCTTCCTTTCTAATGTAAGCATTAGCTGTTACTGTAACTCAAGAATTTGTCAAATTCGTTGGAAAACAACAAACCACAAATTCAAGAAGCCCAGAGACCATAAGCAGAAATGCCCCAACACACACACACACAATCACATACACTCTCATTTTTACAAAAGCCACACCTATATACATCATCACATCATAGTTAAACTACTGAAGAACATGAAAAGAAATTCTCATAGGCAAGCAGTGGAGAAGAGACATTATATACATAGAAACAAAGGTCAGACTTGCACAAGCATTCTCATCAGAAACTGTGCAACCCTGAAGACAATGAAGTGACAGCTTCAGAGTACTGAGAGAGGGAAAATGTAAACTGTCAATGCAGATTTTCATAGTCAACAGCAACAACAACAACACAAAAAGTTTCCAATATGAAGGGAAATAAAAACATTTTTAGACAAACAAACTTTAAAAGATAATTGATCCTCTACACCAACAAAAAGAACTTCGAAGAGGAAATCACCAAATCAATGCCATTTACAATAGCCCCTAAGAAGATAAACTACCTAGGAATAAATTTAACCAGAGATGTAAAAGACCTATACAAAGAAAACTACAAGACACTACTGCAAGAAACCAAAAGATACCTGCGTAAGTAGAAAACACACTTTGCTCATGGATAGGAAGACTCAATATTGTGAAAATGTCTACTCTACCCAAAGCAATCTACAGACACAATGCAATCCCGATCCAAATTCCAACAGCATTTTTTAAGGAGATGGAGAAACAAATCACCAACTTCATACTGAAAGGGAAGACGCCTTGGATACGTAAAGCATTACTGAAGAAGAACAAAGTGAGAGGCCTCACACTACCTGATTTTAGAACCTATTATACAGCCACAATAGTCAAAACAGCCTGGCACTGGTACAACAGAAGATACATAGACAAATGGAACAGAATTGAGAATCCAAACGTAAATTCATCCACCTATAAGCAGCTGATATTTGACAAAGGCCCAATGCGGGGAAAGACTGTCTCTTGAACAAATGGTGCTGGCATAACTGGATATCCATCTGCCAAAAATGAAACAAGAGCCACACTTCACACCATGCACAAAAACTAACTCAAAATGTATAGAAGATCTTGATATAAATCTAAAACAATAAAGATCATGGAAGAAAAAATAGAAACAACGCTAGGAGCTCTAATGCATGGCATAAAGAGAATACAAACCATAACTAACAATGCACAAGCACCAGAAGAGAAACTAGCTAACTGGGAGCTCCTAAAAATCAAACACCTATGCTCATCAAAAGACTTAGCCAAAAGAGTAAAAACACAACCTATGGACTGGGAAAAAAATTTTGGCTACAACATATCCAGTCATGGTCTAATCTCTAAAATCTACAACGTACTGCAAAACTTCAACAACAAAAAGACAAATAACCCAGCCCAGCTACCACCACTGACTGCTCTGACCAGGATCACAACAGAGGGTTCTGGACAGAGCTGGAGAAGGATGTAGAACATAATTCTAACTCACAAAAAAAAGACCAGATTTACTGGCTTAAAGGAGACTGGAGAAACCCCGAGAGTATGTCCCCCAGACACCCTTTTAGCTCAGTGGTGAAGTTACCTCCGAGGTTCACGGTTCAGCCTGGGAGTGGACAGCCCCGTAAAACCAAATGAGACTAACGAGGTACAGGAGTCTAGTGACAAGGGCCAGAAAACAGAAGGGGACAAGGAAGCTGGTGATAGGGAACCCAAGGTTGAGTAAGGATATTGTTGATGTGTTGTGAGATTGTTAACCATTGTCATAGGGCAACATTTGTAGTAACTGTTAAATGAGAAACTATTTTGTTCTGTAAGCCTTCATCTTAACTGAGAATAACAGCACAACTCGAAGAGTGTAGTCAATGTCACTGAACTGTGCATGTAGAAATTTTTGAAACGGTCTATCTTTGGCTATGTGTATTTTTACCAAAAAAAAAAAAAAAGAGAAAGATTGAGAAGTTAGAGGGATGATATGTTGTGGGGTTGTTAACCAATGTTACAAAACAACACGTGTACTTCTGTTTCATGAGAAACTATTTGTTCTGTAAGCCTTCACCAGAAGTACAATTAAAAAAAAAAAAAAAAGACAAATAACCCAATTAAAAAATGAGCTAAGGATATGAACAGGCACTTTGCTAAAGAAGACATTCAAGTGGCTAACAGACACATGAGAAAGTTCTTACGATCATTAGCCATTAGAGAAATGCAAATCAAAACTGCAATGAGATACCAACTCACCCCAACAAGGCTAGCATTAATCCAAAAAATACAAAATAATAAATGTTGGAGAGGTTGTAGAGAGACTGGAACACTTATACACTGCTGGTGGGAATGTAAAATGGTACAACCACTTTGGAAGTCAATTTGGTACTTCCTTAAAAAGCTAGAAATAGAAGTACCATATGATACAGCAGTCCCACTCCTTGGAATATATCCTACAGAAATAAAGGTCATCACGTGAACGGATGTATGCATACCCATGTTCATTGCTGCACTGTTCACAATAGCAAAAAGATGGAAACAACCTAGGTGCCCATTAATGGACAAATGGGTAAACAAATTATTGTATATACACACAATGGAATACTACGCAACTAAAAAGAACAATGATGAATCTGTGAGTCATCTCACAACATGGATGAATCTGGAAGGCATTATGCTGAGTGAAACTAGTCAGTTCCAAAAGGACAAATATTGTATGAGACCACTATTATAAGAACTCAAGAAAAGGTTAAAGCACAGAAGAAAACATTCTTTGATGGTTGCAAGGGTGGGGAAGAAGGGGGAGGGGAATTCACTAATTAGATAGTAGACAAGAATTATCTTAGGTGAAGGGAAGGTCAGCACACACTACAGGGGAAGTCAGCACAACTGAACTAAAACCAAAAGCTAAGACATTTCCCGAACATAACCAAACACTTCAATGGACAGAGTAGCAGGGACTTTGGTCTGGAGACCATGGTTTTGGAGGATATCTAGGTCAATTGGCATAACAGAGTTTATTAAGAAAATGTTCTGCATCCCACTTTGGTGAGTGGCATCTAGGGTCTTAAAAGCTAGCGAGTGGCCATCTAAGATGCATCAATTGGTCACAACCCACCTGGAGCAAAGGAAAATGAAGGACACCAAAGACTCAAGGAAAATATTATCTCAAGAGACAAAAGGGCCACATAAACCAGAGACTGCATCAGCCGGAGACCAGAAGAACTAGATGGTGCCCGGCTACCACCAATGACCTCCCTGACACGGAACACAACAGAGAGTCCCTGATGGAGCAGGAGAAAAGTGGGTTGCAGAACTCAAATTCTCATAAAGAGACCAGACTTAATGATCTGACTGAGACTGGAGGTACCCTTGAAGACATGGCCTCCAGACACTCTGTTAACCTAGAAATAAAACCATTCCCAAAGCCAACTCTTCACATGTAGATTAGACTGGAATATAAAACATAAAATAATACTCATGAAGAGTGTGCATCTTAGTTCAAGTAGATACACGAGACTAAATGGGCAGCTCCTGTCTGGAGGCAGGATGAGAAGGCAGAAAGGGACAGGAGCTACTTGAATGGACACGGGAAACCCGGAATGGAAAGGGGGAGTGTGCTGTCACATTATAGGGCTTGCGACTGGTGTCACGTGACAATATGTGTATAAATTTTTGTATGAGAAATTAACCTGAGCTGTAAACTTTCGCCTAAAGCACAATTAAAAAAAAAAAAAAGATAATTGATTCTCTTAACTCTAAATCAATAATGTATTGTGGGGTTTATTACAAATTCAGAAAGGAAATGTATGTCAACAGTAGCAGAAAGGACGGGAGGACGGTCAAAGAAGTGTACAGTAGCCAGGAAGTTGTATTATGTATTATGTATTGTGTTGTATTATGTATTATGTGATGATAGCACATGATAAGTTAAAGATGTATATTTTACAAAAAAGTGCATCCATTGAAAATATTAGAAAAAGATACATGACTAATAAGCCATTAGGAGACATAGAGTCATCCACAAGACTTCCAAAAGAAGGCAAGAATAGAAGAAAAATACAAATAGAAAACAATTAAGAAGATGATACTTTTAAGCTCAAAAATAATAATAAAAAAAATCACAGTAATTGTAAATGGTATAACATTCCAGTTATAAGGCAAAAAATTGTCAGACTAGATAAAAAGACAAGTCCAAACTGTATTTTCTACAAGACACAAATTTTCAATTTAAGCTGCCAACATTTTGGTTGGCAGCTGAGCTCTTAGCCACTGTGCCACCAGAGTTCTATATAATGACATAGATAAGTTAAAATTCAAAGGATGGAAAAACATATACCATGTAAACTAACCAAAAGCAAGCTAGAGTCACATTAATGTCAGTCAGTAGGTTTTAGAACAAGGAAAATAGCACAAGGACATTACATAATGGTAAAGCTTTCAATAAGAACATGTAATTCTAAATGTGCGCGTACTTCCTACAAGAGCTTCAAAATACAAACGAAAAATAGACAAATTCATGATTATAGTTGGAAACTTCAACAATCCTGTCTCTAATCGACAGAATACGTAGACAGAAAATCAGTAAGGGTATCTAGACCTGAAAAACACCATCATCACATCTGAGCTAATTGACATTTATAGAATACAACATGCAACAATAATGAAATGCACATTTTGTTCAAGTGCACTTCAGCATCCACTACAAGAAACTGGCAATCCTTCTGATAGGTAATGCTTACACTATTTCAACTGTTTGTTCCCAATGGCCAAATTTATAGACTGGTATTTGTATGCCTTGAGAGTACAAGGCAGTGAATAAATAACTGGTTAAATGTGTGGGACCAGCCTTCAAAATGGTGTAGAAGACAAGAGTTGCAGTAATAGCCAATGAAACCAAAAAGTAGGAGAGAAAATGGGTAGAGGAAAAACCATGTAGTGCTCTCTGTTTGGAATTATTCCAGCAGGAACACTCATCTCCACCGGCATGAGGTACTAGTGGTTTGCTGAATATGACTTAGTTTCCATTTCCATACTGGTTTCATTGATCATGTTTGCATTTCTAAACGTAAACTTTCTTCAGGTTGTGAATCAAACTTTTCATTTTTGAAGAAGAGATTTCTGACCCAGACATGTGGAAAGAGCCTCACACTCTGAGATGCTGTAATTCATTTTGCTAACATTGCTTACTTAGTACTTCTAGGCTATTATTGGTAACAAAAAGAACCTCACAGTATAAGCTCCTTGTGATTAAACCAAACTAAACCTGTTGCCATCGAGTCGATTCCAACTCATAGCGACCCTATAAGACAGAGTAAAAGTGCCCCTGGGTAAAAGTGCCCCATAGAGTTTCCAAGCAACACTGGGTGTATTTGAACTGCTGACCTTTTGGTTAGCAGCCATAGCTCTTAATCACAACACCACTAGGGTTTCCTCTTTGTAGTTAGGAAATGAGAAATAGCTTTGGGATTATCCCATAGGAAGTTTCAAAATTTATGATTATCATTAGTCTTTCATGTTATGTTTGTTTCCAGAAATTTGCAAGTTTATTTCTTCTCTAATTCATACAGCAATTTTGCAAAGAGTAGAGCAATCCAAAAAAAAATTCTCTGTAGAGAAAATAATTATGAATGACGTGACTTGACATTGTAATATCCATTTTGTCAAAACTACATTGGAAAATAGAGTTTAGTTACTCTGCAAAGGCTGCTTTTAATGCCACCATTTACCTTCAAAATTTTGCATAAGTTGTGCCTTACACTATACCTTGTTCAAGCACTTAAACTTGATGAAAGCAGACTCTCTAATAAAGTGAACTAAAGTAGAATTTCTGTTTCTTTTCCTTTCACTCCTTTTCTAAAAGTATTATTTTTATTATAACTCAAAGTTACAGGTCAAATACGATAATCTGTTACTTGTTTTGATTTTTTTCCTGTTACTTTCATTTCCAATGAAATATTATAAATAAAATGTACTCTAGGTAAAATAAACCTGGGCCAAAAAAAAACCCTGAAAATAACATATCATGACTTTTTAAAAATTTTTTCTTACATGGTAAATGTAATAAAAAGGGTATTAATGAAATAACATCTAGTTACAGAAATTATTTGCAAGTTTTTATGCTAAGTTAAAAATAAAGAGAAGCTAAAAAAATAAAAAAAAGGTCAACAAGCCTAAGAAAATTCAGAATTTTATGACAAAAGAGAGAATTAAATTTAAAGTGGAAGACTAAAATGAAAAGTTAGATTGAACACACATCTATTCCTAAAATCTCTTATAAGGAGAGAAAATAAACAAGAAAGTGTGGCACCTTCCTGCTACACATTTTTAAGAATTATTACAACAGAGCAAACAGATAATATCTGATTGAGGACTCAGAGAAAAAAAGAAATAATAAAAATCGCAGCCAAAATATGCAGAATAAGAGAGCTTCAGGGAATAAACCTAGGAAAACTGAATTATAAAATTATGGTATTGATACTCTCAATTTGTTAATTGATTCAGTCAAATCTTGTTAATTGATGACAAAGGCATATATGAGATCAGAATATTTAGATATTTACTATTTTCAAAGTATCACCCAACACACTATTAATTATAATGGTGTGCATATATATATGTGGACACCATATATATATATATACACACACACATGTATAATGGTGTGCATCTATATACATATATACACATATGTATATATGTATATATATAAATCCTTGATTTATGATGTATTTGAGTTACGACAAACCACACTTAAGATTGCGGGGTTTTTTTTGTATACCTTACTGTTAGTAGTATATACTACATACAATGTTGCAGTGTGTAATTTGCTGAAGAAGAAAAAATAATGAGAAAGAGGAAGGAGAAAAGTTGTCAAAAATTTTTACAGTGAAAGGATTAGCCAAAATTTTTTCTAAACTAAATCAGGGGTCCTGTTGCCAGAAATATGGACTCAAACGCTGATTGCTTTGCTAAAGTTGTTAGGCAGATTTGGGAGGCGTAATATGTTACTGTGAAATATAGGAAGAAAAACAGAAAAGGATCATACAGACAATTCTCTGACTAGAAATGCTATCCCGTTCCCAGGATAATCCAGATGATCCATAACCTTCTACAGGTGGAGTTATCACCACCACTGACGAAATGCCAAATGTTATCCAACTCTTTTTCGTCATCGAAGGAAATTTTTATGGTTTGTGTATTTTTTTATGTATGTATGTATTAAAATATGTATGTAACTTTATGTGTAATTTTTCCAAACCCCCAAAGACAAAGATTAGATTTATAAAGATATTGACAGTATAAGGCGATAATAATGAAAACTTAAAAAAAGAGAAGTATTCGACTTACATCAGAACTGACTTATGCTGGAGTCATTGGAATGGAACCCAGTCATAAGTTGGGACTACCTGTATATATAGAAAGAATGGAGAGAGCTGGCTAATACCTCTTTAACAAAGTGATTAAAATTATTATCATCACCAATTACAGAAAAATATATTATTCAGTGTTACCTGATAGGATAAAAAAAGGAAGCACAATATACTGACAATATATAACTCTTCTTATTTATCCTATTTCTTATGAAGAAAGAATCAAACAAATCCAAAGTGTGGAATATTCTATTAAAAAACTGGCTTGGATTCTTAATAAATTCAATATACCTCAAGAGTATGGCCCACGGACACCCTTTTAACTCAGTACTGAAGTCACTCCTGAGGTTCATCCTTCAGCCAAAGATTAGACAGGCCTATAAAACAAACAATAATACACATAGCTCAACCATTTATACAAGATTAAATGGGCACAGCAGTCCAGGAGCAAGAAGGAGCAGGCAGGAGGGGACAGGAAAGCTGGATGAATGGAAATGGGGAAACCAGTGTTGAGAAGGGGTGAGTGTTGACATGTCGTGGGGTTGGCAACCAATGTCACAAAACAATACATGTATTAATTGTTTTTTGAGAAACTACTTTGTTCTGTAATCCTCCATCAAAAGCACAATAAATAACCCTTTTGGTGCTTCCTTAGAAAGCTAGAAATAGAAATACCATACGATCCAGCAATCCCACTCCTAGGAATATAACCTGGAGAAATAAGAACCGTCACACGAATAGACATATGCACACCCATGCTCACTGCAGCATTATTCACAAAAGCAAAAAGATGGAAAGAATGCAGATGCCCATCAACAGAAGAATGGATAAACTATGGTACATACACACAATGGAGTATTGTGCAGCGAGAAAGAACAATGACGAATCTGTGAAGCATCTCATAACATGGATGAAACTGGAGGACATTATGCTGAGTGAAATAAGTCAATCACAAAAGGACAAATATTGTTTGAGAGCTCTACTGTAAAAACTCATGAAAAAGTTTTCACACAAAAAGTAACAATCTTTGTTGGTTACGAGGGATGGGAGGGGTGGGGGGGAACTAAACAGACAATAGATAGGTGGTAACTTTGGTGAAGGGTAAGACAGTGCACAATACCGGGGAAGCCAGCACAACTTAGACAAGGAAAGGTCAGGAAGCTCCATAGACACATCCAAACTCCCTGAGGGACTGAACTGCTGGGCGGAGGGCTGTGGGGACCATGGTCTCGGGGAACATCTAGCTCAATCGGCATGACACAGTTTAGAAAGACAATGTTCTACATTCTACCTTGGTGAGTAGTGTCTGGGGTCTTAAAAGCCTGTGACCAGCCGTCTAAGATACTCCACTGGTCTCACCCCTTGGGGAGCAAGGAAGAATGAAGAGAACAGGATACAAGGAAAAGATTAGTCCAAAGGACTAATGGACCACAGCTACCAAGGCCCCTACCAGACTGAGTCAAGTACACCTAGACGGTGCCTGGCTACCACCACTGACTGCTCTGACTGGGATCACAGCTGAGGATCCTGGACAGAGCTGGAGAAGGATGTAAAACAAAATTCTAACACAAAAAAAAAAGACCAGATTTACTGGCCTGACAGAGACTGGAGAAACCCCGAGAGTATGGCCCCCAGACACCATTTTAGCTCAGTGGTGAAGTCACTCCCAAGGTTCACCGTTCAGGCGGGGATCGGACAGCCCCATAAAACAAAACGGGACTAATGAGGCACAGCAGTCCAGGGACAAGGACTAGAAGGCAGGAGGGGACAGGAAAGCTGGTGATAGGGAACCCAAGGTTGAGAAAGGACAGTGTTGACATGTCGTGGGGTTGTTAACCGTTGTCATAGGGCGATATGTGTACTAACTCTTTAATGAGAAACTATTTTGTTCTGTAAACCTTCATCTAAAGTGCAAAAAAACAAAAAAAGAATTATCTATATGAGATCAAATTGACAACAGCAACTCAAAACTTTTGATGGGAAGCCTAGGGGGCAGTGAGTTGAAGACAATGGTGATGGAATAATTTGGAAAAGGATAGTGAGAATAGCAGCACAACTGGAAGAATGTAATCGATGTCACTGAACTGTACATGTAGAAGTTTGTGAAATGGTGTATCTTTGGCTATGGATATTTTCACCAAAAAAAAGAAGGTCCTGCAAGGTCGAGAAGGGAGAGTGCTGACATGTCATGGGGTTGTTAACCAATGTCATAAAACAATATGTGTACTGACTGTTTAATGAGAAACTATTTGTTCTGTAAATCTTCACCTAAAGTACAATTAAAAAAAACTAAAAAAAATAATAATAATAAAACACAATAAATAAAGTCAATGTAATGAAAAAAGAAAAATTAGGAGGAACTTCCTAAATTTAATAAGATAAGGAATTCATTAAAATTAAATGCCTTTCATTTTAATTTATTGGACCCCATACAATTAAGAAGAAAAACTAAAATATATTTTAGGGGCAGTTGGGAGTGCTTAAATATTGAGTGCATAGTAGTCATGTTCTTGAATTAACATCAGTTTACTTAGGTGTGACAAGAGTACCTTTATTTAAGAGTGACATGCTAAAGTGTGTATGTGTAAGGTGTCCTGATGTGTGTGACTTTGAAATATTTGGCAAAGAAGTATTTAATATGTGTATGTGTATACACGTGTATGTGTCTGTGTGTATCTGTGAGAGAGAAAGAGCAAATGTGGTAAAAGTTTAACAATTAGTAAATTTAGGGAAAAAGTAAACAAATGAAGAATTAATTGGTGAATGTACTGAAGGGTATGTCGTTTTTTGTATTTATTTTTTAATTAGTTTTGAAATTCTTGAAAATAAAAATGGAGGTAAAGATTTAAAAAATACCCCCTGCCTTTTTTTCTCCAAAAGAAACCAAATACTTCTACTAGTGCCCCAAACTAGATAACTGAAATCAGAATCTCTGGAGGTAAATCCTCAGCATAGGTAGTTTTAAAAAAAAACTCACAGGTGATTTTTAATACACATTTAGGGTCGAGTAGCTCTAATTTATTCTCTTGGAGGAACACGCATTCAAATATCAGTGTCCTATATTTTGTAATTAATTCTACTCATTACTATCAGTTATAATCCTTGTAGGCATGTATGGTCCAATGGAGTCCCTAGGTGGTGCAATGGTTAACATACTCAGCTGCTAAGGGAAAGGTTGGAGGTTCGAGTCCACCCACAAGAGTCTCAGAAGAAAGTCTGATGATCTACTTCCTAAAAATCAGTCATTGAAAATCCTATGGAGCACATTCTACTCATGGGGCCACACCATGAGTTGGAATCAACTTGTTGGCAACTGGTATGGTCCAATAATAAAATTCTTAAGGTCAAAACAACAACATCTAAAGGATAGGGTATACTCAATGCTAAATTTATAAAGGAAATATAACTCACACTTAAATGTATCCTGGAGCAATTCAGAACACTGAGAAGGAAAACTCTAATGTTTTCAGAGGGAAATCATACAGAATGAATTTACAGGAGTGAAGACCAAGTTGTCTTAGTTTTCTTATCTCCATACCTGTTAGTAAACAATGAATCAATGTTTTGAGGGGAATTATTTTGAATTAGAATACTACACAAAATGGCATTCAGATGAGGCTAAAATATAGAAATTCCCAAGCAACTGCAAGAATGATTTGCGCCAACAAAGAGTTGAATGGAAGGAGTGCACCAAAAATGAATCCATACTGAGTGGTTGCATTTATTAAAAAAGACAAAACTAGTAGATAAAACAGTGGCTACTCTCAGAAGAGGAAAGGATCGGGAGTGGAAATGGGCTGAAGGGGGCTGCTTGTAATATCTTATTTATTGACCAAGGTAGGGGTTGTGTGTTATTGTTGTTGTCTGCCATGGGGTCGATCCTGACTCATAGTGACCCTATAGGACAGAGTAGAACTACACTATAGGGTTTCCTAGGCTGTAATCCTTAAGGGAAGGCAATGGTGGTTCAGTGGTAGAATTCTCAACTTCTGGGGGGGAGACTTCAGTTTGATTCCCAGCCAATGCACCTCGTGCAGCCAGCCCCTGAATGTCAGGAGATGCGTGTGTTTAACAGCACTGGTGGCACAGTGGTTAAGCGCTTGGCTGCTAACCAAAACTTTCTGGGTTTGAACCCACCGGTTGCTCCTCGGAGACAAGACCTGGTGGTCTGCTTCCATCACTATGATTCTGAATCGACTCAGTGGCCCGCAACAACAGTCTGCAGGAGTACATCTTCAGGTCTTTTCTGGTATGGCAACTTCTATTTAGCAGCTGAGCGCTTAGTCGTTTCGCCACCACGGCTCCTAGTAGTGGTTATATTGATCTGTTTATTTTGTGATCATTAATGTTGCTATACTTACGTTGTTAAGCTTATCTGTGCACACGTGTGTGTGCGTATTGCGTAAATACCTGTATAATAAAGCAAAGAGAATGGTAACAAAACAACGGCAAATATAAAACAATTCAACAAAAAGCACACACAGAATCAAAATGATAAAGAAGGCATCATAGTAACCAAGAACTATGAAGTATAATTCCTTGATAATTCTGAACATATGAGTGATTTTAGTAAGTATGACTATATTACATTCCCTTCTAAAAGAAAGAATTAATTCTTTGTAAGATGCATACCTTAAACAAACCTTTAAAATTTGTAAGTGTGCAAGACAAAATCATCCAAGAAGATAAAAGAATCATGAAGATATAGCTCTAAACACATTACGGTTAAGTGTTCAGCTGCTAACCAAAAAGTCAGCAGTTCAAACCCACCAGCCCCTCCTCGGGAGAAAAAAATTCTGTTCCCATGAAGATTGTAGCCTATGAGGCAGTTCTGCTCTGTCCTATAGGGTCACTATGAGTAAGCATTGACTTGACGGCACACAGAACTATGTGTGTGTGTGTGTGTGTGTGTGTTTCTGCATATATATATATATATGTATATATAATATATGGAGCCCTGGTGTTGCAGTGGTTATAGTGCTCAACTGCTAACCGAAAGTGTGGCGGTTCGAAACCACCAGCCACTGTGAGGGAGAGAGATGTGGTAGTCTGCTTCCTCAAAGATTTACAGCCTTGGAAACCCTATGGGGTTGCTGTGAGTTGAAATTGACTCGACAGCAGTGGGTTATATATTATTTTATATATATTATACATATGATTATATACATATTACATATATATATATATCCCAACACAGAGCTAACTAAACCAAAACCTGTTGCCATCAAGTTGATTCCGACTCATAGCGACCCTATAGGACAGAGTAGAACTGCCCCACAGGGTTTCCAAGGAGCACCTGGTGGATTTGAAATGTCGACCTTTTTGGTTAGCAGCCAAGCTCTTCACCACTGCACCAATATACAGACTATTAGATACAAATGGGAAAACAGAAAAATCCAGTTTTAGTAGAGAAGTTTAACATAACTGTTGAAGAAGTCTGCAGATCCAATAGTTAATGGTATAAAGATATGAGGAATTTAAATAATGGTTAATAAGTTCTATTGCCATCCTTATTTGCTCTTTCTCACACACACCATCAGGTCTGTCAGCAAATCTTTTTGGTTTGACCTTCAAAATATATCTATTATTTGACCATTTCCATCATTGTTGCTGCTATTTCCCTAGTGCAAGATGGTATTATTGTATTAACCTCTCTGGATTTTAGAATTTAACCTTACCCAAAGAATTTGGGTTTTGCCCTGGTTTCCTGAGAGATATAATCCCTAAAACCTTAGATTTTTCCTCATGCGTGTTAAGTGTCTTCTATAAGGACTCCAGACCACACCTAACTAACAGGTTACACCACTGAGGTAATGAAGTGACTCTGGGGTGGGGCCTAGCCAGGCCAGAGGGACCACCTTGTGACGATCACCTCATGAAGATATGGCCAGAAAGACCCACCACCTAATACCTGTAATCACCTCATGATTTTGGTCCATCTCAGGGGAGAGGGACAGGAGTTTGCGTTATATAATGAGACACCCCAGAAAATCTCTGGATACTGAATCTCCATCTTCTGTCTCCTCTGGGTTGGCGAAAAACATCTGCTCTTGGTAGGGTGATGTGTCCTCTTTGGGCATGGAAGCTTCATTTTGAGTACTCTCTCAGACCTCACCCTATGTGTTTGTTCTTTGTGCTGATCCTGCTGAGTATCTGTTATGAAAAAATTGTCATCATAAGTGTAATGGATTGAATTGTGCCCCCCAAAAATATGTATCAACTTGGTAGGCCATGTGTCGTTGTCCTCCATTTTGTGATTTTCCTATGTGTAATAAATCATAATCTCTGCCTGTGGTTAAAGAGGATTAGGGTGGAATTGTAACACCGTTGCTCAGGTCATATCCCTGATCCAATGTAAAGGGAGTTTCCCTGGGGTGTGGCCTGCACCGCCTTTTATTTTACAAGAGATAAAAGGAAAGAGAAGCAAGCAGAGAGTTGGGGACCTCATATCACCAAGAAAGCAGTGCCAGGAGCAAAGCGTGTCCTTTGGACCTGGGTTTCCTGCTTAGAGAAGCTCCTAGTCCAGGAGAAGATCGATGACAAGGACCTTCCTCCAGAGCTGACAGAGAGAGAAAAGAGAAAGTCTTCCCCTGGACCTGACATCCTGAATTTGCACTTCTAGTCTACTACACTGTGAGAAAATAAATTTCTCTTTGTTAAAGCCATCCACTTGTGGTATTTCTGTTATAGCAGCATTAGATGAGTAAGACAATAAGTATAGAGCTTTTTGTGAGTTCTGTTAGTCATTATAGTGAACTATCAAACCTGAGGGAGTAATGGCAACCATTAGGTCAGAAGTGAGAGCCTGGTTACCCCTGAGCTTACAGCTGGTATTCTGAAAGGATAGAGGGAACCCTAGAATCTGTAGAGAGTAGTTCAGAAGTGAGGGGGCTCTGGAGACCTCTTAGCTGATGACTCTTGTCTGAAGTCTTAGTTTTTCTCTTCAACCTACCCAGCTCTTACTGCCTGTCTTGGTCATCTAGTGCTGCTATAACAGAAATACCACAAGTGGATAGCTTTAACAAAGAGAAGTTTATTCTCTCATAGTCCAGTGGGCCTCTCTCTGTCTGCGCTGGAGGAAGGTCCCTGTCATCAGTCTTCCCTTGGTCTGGGAGCATCTCAGTGCAGGGACCTCAGGTTCAAAGGACTCGCTGTGCTCTCGGCTCTGCTTTCTTCATGGTATGAGGTTCCCGTGTCTCTCTGTCTGCTTCTCTCTTTTATATCTCAAAAGAGACTGGCTTAAGACATTATCTAATCTTGTAGATTTCATCAGTATAACTGCCGCTAATCCATCTTACCACGTCATATTGATAGAATTCACAACACATATGGAAATCACATCAGATGACAAAATGGTAGACAATCACAAAATACTGGGAATCATGACCTAACCACATTGACGGATATTTTGTCCATCCATGACACTGCCGTACTTGCTGTTTCTGGAATAAGGCAGACATGATTTTTTCTCAGGGACTTTGCCATTTGAGTTCTCCCTTCAGGGAATGTTCTTTACCTAAACGTCGAAATAACTCATGCCTTTTCTTCTTTCAGTACTTTATGCAAAAGTCACCTTCTCAGAGTCTTTTCATGGCTACCCCATCTGTAAAGGGTTGAGATCTTTTGCAACTCTTACACTAAGAGCTATAAGTCCACAGTTTTTCTTGTTCCACTTGAGCAAAGCTGTAGAATACGTTTTCTCAGACTTGCTTTACGTATCCCTTTTCTTTCCTGACATAAACCCTCTAACTGCAGAGTGGATTTCCCCGGGTTTGCTTCAGTCATCAGCCTCTCAGAGGCGTAAACTAATCTCTGCTTTGCTCCACACCTCACTCATCCCCTTTTACTTGTGACCACCCTGCGCGCCTGTGGAGTACAGAGCCGTTGCTAACCATCAAAACAGAGAGACAGTCTCACCGTCAACCGGCCCTCCTGCAGGCAAGTAAGGTGCTGGCTTTATTGCTTCACTGTACTTAAGGATAGTTTAAATATATAGATAGATATTCTCCAGCCTCCGGTCCTGACATTTTTTTACTCTCCCTTTCCCTTCCCTGATTTATTTTTTCTCTTTAGAATATATTGCTATCTAGTTATATTTTTAAAAAAGTTCCCATTAAGTCAATTCCAACTCATGGCAACCCTATAGGACAGAGTAGAACTGCTCCATAGTGTTTCCTAGGCTGTAAGCTTTATGGGAGCATATCACTAAGTCTTTTCTCTTGTAGAGCCGCTGGTACATATGAACTGCCAACCTTTGGTTAGCAGCTGAGTGCTTAACCACTGTACCACCAGGGTTCATATATATATATATATATATATATATATATATATATATATATATATATATATATATATATATATATATATATATATATATATGTATATAATATATACATATGTATATATATATATATGTAAAAAACAAACCTGTTGCTGTCGAGTCGATTCTGACTTGTAGTGGCCTGATAGGACTGAGTAGAACTGCCCCATAGCGTCTCCAAAGAGTGGCTGGCAGATTCAAACTGTCTACCTTTTTGTTAGCAGCTGAGCTCTTAACCACTGCACCACCAATGCTCTCTCTATATATATGTATATATATACACATATATATATATAAAATAAAAATAGATAAAATATTTTTTGTTTTGAAAATTTGGAAGTCATTATTCGAGATATTTCTCAAGTTAAAACAATTATGTGTATATATGTGTACGTATATACCTATACATACATATACCTATACATACATATATAGGCAACTGGGTACTCACCGGCAGAAGTCAAGCCTGAAAATTCGGATACTAATCACTTGAGCACTAGAATGTACAAAAGGAACAGGAAATAGAAGGGATGATGGCAGATTGCAGACGTATTCCTTACACCTCTCCCTCTCAGCTCCTTCTTTAGAGCAGGCCTGTTAAGATGGAAGCCGAAGAGAATGAGCTAGCTCTCCTCAAGGCCTGAGGCAGAGATGCGGGCTGTACAAGTCCTTGAAAATGTTCAGCCTTCCAAAGCCTGGGAATGCTCTCTAGAGAGGCTGTGGCTTTTCTTTTGTGCGTGCCCAACGCTGTTGACCACAGGAAACACAAAGGACAGAGAAGGAACAGCAAGGTTGCATGGAACGCTGCTGGCCCTGTAGCTATGGGAAAGAGGGTTAGTCTCAGACAACCTTTCTAACCATGCTTCAGACAACGAGCGAGAGTTTGCCAGTTTATTTGCCTCTGTTCTTTGAGAGCGAACTGGATTTCTGTTGTCTTAGAAAACTCAGTGACCTGACTTGCGGGTATCTAGGAACACAAAATGTGGTTATTAGAGGATAAAAAAATTATAATCTGACCAAGAAAAAAATCACTACTCACTTAAGGAGTGACTTAAGGGAAAGATAAAAACGAATACCTACACTTGGTGATTTCCCTACAGGAACATTTGAGGGATCTCTAACAAAATAGGAGTAAAAATTACTAAGCATATGTAATCATACCCTTACATACATGAAACACGCACAACTGCTTCTACAACTAAAAAGAAAGTAAACCTTAAAAAATAATCAACAAATGGAATATGAGATCAATCATCGCTAATCTCCAAATTTTTAAGGAGAGAAATCAAATGAAAATAATATTTCATAACTCAGAGGAAAATAAGAAAAGAAAAGAAACCCATAGGGAAAAGATCAGAGGCTAGAAAGACAGAGCCAGGAGACAAAACGAGGCCCTAAATGACCTCCAGGAGAGTACAAGTCTAGACGCTGGAGCAGTTATGAAACATACTAAAGGAAAATTATCTAAGGTTAGTAAAATATTCAATCTCCAAATTAAATGAGGTCAGTGAGCTCCAGGCTGTTGAATGAATACATGTGCCACGCTAGCCTTATCGTAATGAAATTACTGATTGCCAGGGATAGATAACTTGAAAAAAGCAAAAACAATTACAGGTTTCCAGAGAGAAAGCACAGGTTACTCATCACAGAATAGTGTTAATATCAATATTATCTCAACAACTAAAGTGAAACAAATTACATATTATGTCAAAAAATGCCAAGGAGCTATTAAATTAAATTTAGCATCCATTTATAATAAATTCTCTAAATAGGAATAGGAAAAAAACTGATAGAATAAAGGGTCCTCCAAACCAACGTTGAAATGTTGCAATCGTTTCCAGTCAATGGTCCCCATCACTGGTAAATGAGCAGTATTGATCAAAGGGAGGAATCTATTTATAGGTTCAGAAGATGGTATCAATAGTAGAGAATGAGTTAAATGAGAAAATTTGGAAGAAACAGTGGAGGTCTTAGTTGGTGTTCTGGTTAGGTGCTCAGAGCAACGTGGGTTGTTCCTCCTTGGGTTTTGTTCTTACACGTCTATCACCTTGTAGGTATGGGGACAAAAGCAGTGCAGCTGGTCACAGAGGGAAGTGTGCCCAGAGAGTCAAAATCACTGCTGTTGGTCAACCTTATTTGGACATTCCAGTTAATGTAATAGAAGGACGTGAAAATGGAGAAAAATTGAACAGAAGAGAAAAATATGGCTTTGCAGATATATTACATAACTAGAACAAAAAGTTTCTGTTTAAATAAAACTATAATAAATTGCAAAATAATATGGTGAAATGCCAGAGTAATTCAGTTACAAGGTAATCAAAAATATCTTTTCTGTGTCCCAGCCATGGGAATGAAATTAGAAATGAAAGATCTCTTTCACAACAGCAATAGTCTTTTCTGGACTCCAGGCTCTAATGGAAAAAGAAAAAGAAAATAATGACGTGCCAGCATGATTCCTACTTCACCTCCACCTTCATTCCCATTCTGTTATATCAAGTTTGGTCTCTACAGATGCCTCTCCGCTTCTCTCGTTACTGGGCTCTCTTCATTTTAACCAAAGGATCATTGAAGGGCCCTCCCAGAGTCCTGCCAGTTGCTTTTAGGGAAATTGTAAGGTCTGAAACAATATTTAACTTTTAGCTTCTTACCTCATCTAAGCATAGATTTTATATTTTGTCGGATACTCTTCATCATTTATAGTTTGGGATTGTTGTTGTTTCTTTATTTGCTTCCATTTTTCATTTTTTACAGTTTCATTACATTTCAAATATGGGAAAGCTATGAAGAAATGAGTGTGAAAGAATCGGCTTTAATTTTGAAGCTGATCTAACTCAAATATATTATAAATCCATTGCTGTTCAGTCGATTCAGACTCGCAATGACCCTGCAGGACGGAGTAGAACTGCCCCACGGAGTTTCCAAGGAACAGCTGGTAGCTTCGAGCTGCCAACTTTTTCATTAGCAGCCAAATGCTTAACCACTGCGCCACAGGGCTCCCAGATATATTATAGGATTAAAAAAATAAAGATGGTTTTCTTTTAGTTCTGTACCTTTGGAGGACTTCCTGTTCATTTCTTTGCTTGATTAATAAGAAATAAATGATCCCAATTTGTTTAAAATTGAATGCCAAGTACTTAGGAGATATTTGAGAGACATGTATTGAAAGTTTTATTCTACATATGGTTGTGTATTTTGTTATTTGTCTATGTTTGTTTTTAATATTCCTACTAACAGTATATGTCTTCTAGAGATTTCTTTGGCCTAGAAATGCAGGCTATTGAGTTAGAAAATTTTAATTTTACAAGTATTTTCAAGTTTTTAAAAATGGATTTTAAAAATATGTTTCACAAGGTAAAAATTTTGCATGTCAGAGTTATGTGAACAAATTTTCAGCCTTATGTCTATTTTTCTTCTTCCTCCTTGGTATTATTGTGTTTTCATTATTTTTATATGTTCTCTGATTTGTTTATCCTTAACAGAGTGCTTTCCCTTTGGCTGGTTTTGATTAAAATGCACATGGAGTATAACCTGACAGTATGTCTTCATGTTAGTCCAAGAATACAGGATAATTCATAACTTCAAAATGGTTTTTATGATTATAACACAAAATGCAATATTTGAGATAATTATTTAAAAAAAGACAAAATCAATATAGCTAGATTTAAAATACGCAAAGCATACACAACAAATTATGTACTATTTATAGAGAACAATTTATTCTCTTTGTTCTCATGTGATGTTTATGTAAAAAGAAATGAAACAGAATAATCCATTAATTACAGGCAGGCCCTGGGTTACGAACAACTGACTTACGAACAGTTGAAGTTGCGAACCAACCCTCCATAAAGCCTATTATATTAAAAATTCCAGGTAGATACAATGATTTGTAATGACAAATGTGTGCTGCTTTACAATGTGCATCAAAACATTATTACTGCCATATTATTATGTTAAAGATGTTTTACTATACCTGGAAGTGTTTCTTTAATGTTTTTTATGCATAGAAAGGTACTCTACATATACTAAGACAAACATTTGACTAGCTAACATTAGATATGGACCATACCTAACTGTTCCGACTTAAGTACAAATTTGACTTTAAGACAGAGTTAGAAACGAAACTCGTTCGTAATCCAGGGACTGCCTGTACCTAAAGCTAAGTCATTTTCATTTGATGCTCACGTATCAGCAGTTCCTAACTTTGGTAATTGTTAAAACATATCGCATTTTTTAAACTCATGGGTAGTAGTATATTTTACAAAATTAAAAAAAAAAAAACCTTATTTAGATTATATCAGTATGTAAAATTTATTCTTTTTGTAGATTGCAAGAATATATATGAGGTCACAATTAGAAAAACTTTAACAGAAAAAGCATGCTTTGTCATCCTCCAAGCCTCCATTAAAAAAAAAAAAAATCCTTTAAAATCCAGAAATTGGAAACAAATTCTTAGCTTTTCTCTTTTGTGATCATGTTGGATTTTATCATCAAGTCTCAATTAATGAAAGAATGGCTGTTAACAAATATGTTTTCCCTTCTTTAAGGGTATTCTTACACTACTTATCACAGACTCCTTGATAGTTAAGTGCAATCATTCTCCTGTCTCTAGAGACCAGAATGCCAGGAAACGTAATGAGTGCTATTTTCCAGGCCTAGCTGATAAATACCTTCCCCAGGAAATCCTCATTTCTCTTTGTTTCTCCCCTGACTTAAAGGCAAGCAAGGTGAACTTGGAAGGCAAATGTTGAATATGGGAATGTTGATAGATGAAGTAGCCTGAATTCCTGAATCACCGCTTGGAGGAAAGCTGAGAACCAGAAAGAATGTCCATTTTGTACTTTGTGTGGGTGACAGAAAAAATAATTTTCATTGTTAGAGGCATTTATTATTTTTTATGTTGCAACAGCAGTTACAATGCCTTCTTTAATATAGTCAAGGCATGAAATACAATAAAATTTGCAAAATAATTTATTGATGAATAAATAAGAACAACATGCAGGTTGTCTCAGTTATCTGGTGCTACTATAACAGAAATACCACAAGTGGGTGGCTCTAAGAAACAGAAATTTATTTTCTCAAAGATAGGAGGCTAGAAGTCCCAATTCAGGGTGCTGGTTCTAGGGGAAGGCTTTCTCTCTCTGTCAGCTCTGGTCCTTGTCTTTTTTGAGCTTCAGCTCCCAGGCAATTTTCATGTGGCTTGGCATCTCTCTTCCCCCATCTCTTCTTTCTCTGCTTGCTTGTTTAATCTCTTTTATATCTCAAAAGAGATGGATTTAAAACACAGCCTACACTAATGCAGTCTCATTAACATAACAAAGACAACCCATTCCCGAATGGGCTTAGAGATTAGGATTTACAACACATATTTTTGGGAAACACAATTAAATCCATAGCAAAGTTCCTAGGTGTAAGTAGTGTAGGTAACTAGAAACTAGAGCTTCTTGGAAAGATGAAGATGTAAGTAATGGTTGAGTGGTGCTAATTTAATATTATCCTAGAGGTAAAATAACTTCGCAAGATTAGATTAGATAATTTTGTCAATTTAATAGGTGTGTAGTAGCATTTTATTGTGTTTTTCATTTAATCCTGACATAAAACAATTTTATCAATCAGTAAACACGTACCTATAAAACTCCCTAGGCTGTGTATCATTGTACATATCTATTAGATCAAGTATATAGATGATCTGTTAAGAACTGGAGACAATTATCAATCCTGCAAGAACACAGTTGGTAATATGACACAGAGAAATGCTTATTTAAACAAGTATTCTTAAGTGCCTGTGTACTTAACAATGAATTTCATTAAAAATAACCTTTGCATCTTTGCTTTCAATTATCCACATTCCTACAGAAAGTGCACTCAGTCTTATATTAAAATAATCAGGAATACAGTTTATTATCATAAAAATAAAAGTTTCACAATTTTAGAAGTAGTAGAAAACAACTGTCACAAAAAACCTCTATTTAATGTAATTTATCATACAATATCTAACTACGTATTTTGAAACTTCTGATCTCCATTATTGTCATTTACTATTTTTACAGCCACATAAAGTAAATGCCAAAAAAAATTCAGGATTATATATTTTTCTAAATAAGTACTCCTCACAAAATTTCATTAATAGAAAAGACTTAAATTAGAAAATAGTCATACATTAAAATTTCTATTAAGCTTTTATATCTATAGTATAATAAAGAGCACTGGTGGCACAGTGGTTAACATGCTCAGCTGCTAACCGAAAGTTTGGTAGTTTAAACCCACCAGCCACTCCCTGAGAGAAAGATGTGGCAGTTTGCTTATGTAAAGATTACAGCTTTGGAAGCACTATGGGGAAGTTCTCCTCTGTCTTATAGGGTCGCTATGAGTCAGAATAGACTCAACAGCAATGGATTTTATAGTATAATAGCTATATAATAAACTTTTAGAATCTTTTCTAAAAATAGTAGTAATTTAAGGACAGAAATTAGAATAGCCGTAATATAAAGTAAATAACTAATCATTGCTACGTGTTCCTCAGGATTTCTAAGTAAAAATTTTATTGAATTATATATACAAAAAAGTTTAAAATTTATAAGTGTACAGCTTGATAAATTTTCACAAAGCAAACACACCCATTTTAGCAACACTCTGGTCAAGAAATAGAATGTCACAGAAGCCCAGTTTAAACTCCCGTCGGTAATTTATGAGCTCCAGTTGCCCGTCGGTAATTTATGAGCTCCAGTTGCTCCACACTGTTACCCATACTTAGTGTAATTAGTCTGCTTGATTTCAACCATTAGATGGCATCTCACTGTCATTTTAATGTGGATTTCCATGGTGGCTGAACAGTGTGAACACATTTTCAGGTTCATTGCTATCATTTTCAGGTTAGATGCTATCAAGTTGATTCCGACTCATGACGACGACATGTGTGCAGCTTAGAACTGCTCCACAAGGTTTCCAAGGCTGTGAGCTTTTGGAAGCAGATCACTGGACCTTTCTTCTGAAGCACCTCTGGGTGTGTTCAGACCACCAGTCTTTCAGCTAATAGGCAAACGTTTAACCATTTGTCCCACACAGGGACTCCTGTGGGCTCGTTAGCCACACGGACATCCATTTTGTGAAGTGCTAGTTCAAGTTTTTACCCTTTTTCTATTGGGTAGCTGATGTTTATGGATTTATAGAAGTTTTTCATGTAGTCTGGATAACCCATTGCCGTCGAGTTGATTCTGACTCACAGCGTCACTATAGGAGACAGTAGAACTGCCCCATAGAACTGCTAATCTTTTGGTTAGCAGCTGAGCTCTTACCCACTGCACACCGGGACCCAGTCTGGATAAAGTTCTTTGTATTTCTGAGTCTGTGGATTATATATTCACACACACACAACTATATACATACATAACTGGCTGGAATGTTAATAGGGCATCTTAAGATGGGTTCTCTAGAAAAGGAAAACCAGTGAAGTTGTCTATACATATTTATATATATATATATATATATATAGAGAGAGAGAGAGAGAGAGAGAGAAATTTATATCAAGGAAATGGCTCATGTGCCTGCAGAGGCTGGAAAGTTCCAAGTCTGTGGGTCAGGCTGGAGGCTTCTGACTCACATAGCTGCAGGGGCTGGTGAACCCAAGATCAGCAGGTAAGGCAACAAACCCCATGATTGACAGGTAAACTGGCAGGCTTCTGGCTCATAGACTGCTGAGGCTGATCATCCCAAGACTGGCAGGTAAACTGCTAGCTCAAGTCCCAAGAACCAGAGATCAGATGAACAGGAGCCAGCTGCAGGATCCAGAGCAAGCAAAAGCCCACGAGCCTTGCCAGAAAGTCTACCTATGTTGGATGCAGGCCACACCCCCAGAGAAACTCCCTTTCAACTGACTGGCTACTCACAGCAGATCCCATCACAGAGGTGATCACATTATATTTGATCTCATCATGGAAGTGATTACATCATTATACGACTGCCAAACTACATCATAACTGCTAAACCACTGAGAATCATGGGTAGACAAGTTGACACACAACTTTAATGATCATATAGAGCTTACATTCAATTTCTAAGTTTATATGGGGCAAACTGGAATCTTTCCAATGTTAAGACTTTCAGTTCACGTGCAATGTGTATCTATTTATTTTTGCTTTCTTTGATTTCTTTTTTTTTTTAAGTAAAAAGAAAGTTTTATTTGGCATATATTCAAAAAGACAAAAGTGGTAAGCAGACAAGCATGCTGCCACAGCCATGTCTGCCCAAATCCAAAGAACAGTTACAGAGCCATCAGTATGTATCAACATCACAAAATGGGTAGAATCATTGAAAGCATCACTTTTTCACTGATTGGCTAGAAATTATAATCTTACATTTTGAATCATCTTTCTTAACAATCATTGGTACGGGTTTCAGTTACAAAAGTCAGGAAGGTCTTATTTGGTCCAACAAATTTCTATTCACTAAATGCTAATAGAAAAAGATTAAGAGTGGAAAGTCTTTTGTGTTGTTTGATGGGCTTTTGTGAAAACTTCCTTAAGATGTTTTCCAAGATTATCTCAGCTATTGTCTTTATACCTCAGGGCCCAGTTGATGTGTCCTTGTGAATCCTTGTAAGCCCTTGTGAGCCTAGCTTCAGCTGGGTCACATTCTGTATGCTCAAGGAGAGGGAATAATAATTCCAGTATTATTTCCTAAATCAGTCCCTCCTTAGGATCAGAGATTGGAGATAACACATCGATGATCAATACCTGGACTTAGTTGAGCTCCTAGATGGCGGCCACTGAAGACTCTTTAAACTCACAGTGCTAGTTTTCCACCGGATACCATCTGGTTCTTCACCAGGTTATTAAGTAAGAGCTATGTTCCCATCAATAGCATTGCCAGAGTGAGCAGACTCAATGTACATCAACATTTTAGCCTGAGGCCTTGTTTTGCCTTTTACATATGTAAGACAATAGAGGATAAATTTTATAATGCCTAATACAATCAGGATGTAGACTAAGAATATTACTATTCCTTGCAGGAGTGATCTAACCCACGTACTTATTCCTGATGGTAACCAACCAAAGAGATCTGGAGTTTGTAAGGGTGTGACAATGTGTAATCAAGTAGCTTGCTGTCTAATTCTATGTATATCTTCTCTACAGCACAGACTACACTTTCTTGGACTAATAAAAAAAATCTAAGCTTATTTTGTTGTCTCATGTCACCTTGGCTTATGAGATAAGAGATCACTCTTGTGCTTCTTTGTCATCTGTTATTTGTTCCATAGTGACTGACAGATTTTTCTTAAAGATTTTTCCAACTCAGGTATATCATAAGTAGGAATTAAAGCTACCAACCATACCCTGAATGTTGGACCAATGGGTTTTCTTCTGACTCTCATTTTACAATTTTAACATTACCTTTTCAATATGTACTAGCATTCCTACTATGAACACTTAAAGATAATCCTAAAGTTCTCAGAGTGCATTATCCACACGTTCATCAGCAATCTAAACAAGCGATTGCCCACATAAATTCACTATCAGTTGGAGAAGATCATCTAAATTAGTATAGTTGGAGCTATCGCACAGAAATATATCACTATAAAGAGCACCCAAAGTTTGTCTAGAGGAAACAAAAAATATAGAAAAATTTACATGAGACAAGTTTTCATTAGAGAACTAATGATTAGCAAGATAATACAGGATGGACGGTTCCTGTAGGAGGTCTTCAGTTAGTCTGTTTAAAACATACTAAGTGTTCTTCCCAAGGGCAAGCTGCCCCTCCTTCGTTTACCTATTAACAGTCATGAGTGTCTTTCTCACAAGCAGAAATGGAACGAAAGACAAAACGGAGTCTGAGCCATGAGGTCGATCTCCTCTGAAAATCTGGTTTCTTTAAGATAATAATTTTCTGCATTGTAAGAGGGTGACAGTTTGATTACAAACATTAGATATTTCATATGAGATTGTCTTAAAGACTGCTTAAACTAATTACTAATTTACCCTAAACATAACTCTGTCTGATCTTTGAAGTTAGTTTCCTAAAACAGACTGAATTCTTAAAAAAAAAAAAAAAAAAAAAAAAGGTCAATACTCAGAGCAAAATGGTCTTACTAGTTTATCTGGACCATTGTTTGACTCGAAGTATCTTCAGGAACCAGTTTTTTTCTCAAAGCTCAAGGTTCAAGAGAACACCCAAAGGCAAATATCCTGTGTGGGTTGCCTCAACCTCCCTGAAAGCCAGAAATCTGGATTCCAGGAGAATTATATACAACTCTGTTATCATTCTTTCCTTTGGATCGTGATCTTGTTATAGAATCTTTTATCAAAAATGCTCAACAAATCGTAATTGGACATCATCTGGTTTTTAAGATCCCAGACACCATACAGCAAACTAGGAAATAAAACAGAAACACTAACAGTTATATTAGACCACTTGCCTGAAATAACCAATGAAACCACGACCCTAAGGTCTTTGAACCAAGGAAACAAATCTCATGAGGTGTTTGTCTCTACATAAGCAGCAGCAGCAGTAACTGCTTTTCATGGGCCTCAACAGCAACTACATTCTGCAAAACCTCAGATTATTAATATAAATACAGCAACATTTATCTATTGAGGCACAAACTGTTTCTTAAGAGACTAACAGGAAATCTAGCGCTGTTCTGTTTTGTAAAATCATAGCTCAAATTTCAGACAGTTCTCTGGTTATGACATCTACAACTTGTTTAAGTTTACCAACAGGAACTTCTAATGCAAGAGTTACTGTATCTAAACGCATTAGTTAGATAATTTAGGAGAAATGAGAATGATTTCTTATATCCAGAAATTAGGACCTTAAAATATCAGCAATATTAAAAAAAAACCATAGTTTCCTTTAGTTTACTCAGTCTTATGTAGTTAATTTCTGTTCCACGTGATTCTGGATCAGCCGCGGTCTGCAAACTCATCAGATTCTGCATAGGAGCTCTGGAAATTTTATTCAGTCTAGTCACAGTCTTTTTAGCAAGTCCAATATAGTCCATCTTTCTGTTGAGATGTTTTGGTCAAACTTTTTCAGCAAATCAGTGAAGTAAAAACTTATCTGCAGATGACAAAACTTAATATGGCCATGATTAACTGATAAACATAATATTCTTAATAGTGAAAGACCTGATAGAAATTAATTTCAAGCCCAACATAAAGGCCAAATAAAATCAGTTAAAAAAAACTTTAGATAAAAATATTTCTAAATATAGCAATTAACCGTATTCAAAGAGCTTCAGATATAATGCATAATAATTTTGAGACAAAATACTATATAGTCAGGATATATCAAGAATATACCAAGATTCTCAAATCTCTAAATACCTGAATAGTAATAAAAATTTATACGTAAATGATGAATTCTCTAATCAAACCATTGGCTTTGATAATGCTAGATTTAAAAAGATAAAGTTGCGACCAAGCTAGCAATAAAGAGATAATAATATAGGTCACTGTGAAGCAATACTTAAGTTATTTAACCAAAGATCTTAAAGGAAAAACCTTAGCTTTCTTTTCTAAAAGCCATGAGGCTTAGTATTCAGACTCAGGAATCTTATTCTAATGAGAGGCCAAACCTTTGTCTTCCAGGCAGATTGCATAAAGAATAAATTAACCCTTTAACTCAGAAATTAAAGAAAATTTTGTTATTTTAACTGTAAGAAACCCAATTCTTTGTTTTATATGCTACTTAACATTCAAACTCCTAAAAATCTCATAAATTGAACCATTAAAATTTAGTCAGGCAGATGAAACTTGATCATATCAAGTAAATTTCTTTTCCAATAAACCTCTTAAAGGTTGCCCTTGTTGTATATCTCTTACAGCGTATCCCTTTAAATGAGAAAAATGAACACTTATTCGCAGACTTAAATATATATATCTATATATCCTCTTGTGGCATAAAAAGGCAAAGTATATAAACTTAAATTATGACAAATTCTATTAACTTAATAACATCAATAAGCTACGTAAAATACCGTTGGAATTATTTTAAGCCTGTATACCACAAAACATAACTGTTGTTGAAAGAAAAGTATGTAAACATTCTAAGATTTCATTCAACTTTTACTACGTCTCATATTTTCCCCGATCTAATTTTAGCCCTTAAAGATTTTACCAACTGGCTTTGGAAATCACAAAGTCTCTGCTCACTTGACCGATTCATTGACATAGATATAACCCTAAGTGTTTGGGTACTGCTGGAAACATATTTCCAGGCCACTTCAGGTGTGTCTCATTGTGATTTCTATTTTTTTTTTTTTTTTTTACTTCTTCAAGTCCCCCTGTAATAGAGAGAACTTGTTTACAGTTCTATGATTAAGATCTACCCAATTTCTGATAACTATAGCAAAGCAGCAATTTTTCTTATCTTTTGTCTTAAAAGAGTCTCCACCTAGCTGGAAAGGGGTCTTTCAAAAGCATCCCTGGAACTACAGGACCTTGGAGACTGGGAGCTGGGGAGGCCTGATCATGCCCTGCCCTCACTCTCTTGACTCATGGAAGACATTTACATCTGTTTAAATTGATGGAGGCATTTTGAAAGACAAAAGATAGCTAATTTCTTTCTTTTTTACTGTTCTGGAACAGCTACTTTTACTTTAAGACAAAACTATCCTTTTTCCTTAAAGAAAACACATTTCATACAATACCGAGCTTAAGTTACTTAAAAAGGTTTCACTTTTAAGATCGACATAGTATAAAACATAAAGATCTTAGCGTACTTTCCAAATAGACCAAAGTTGCTCCAAGTAGCTATTAAAAATCTAAATCACAAGACAGACACAAGATGCAGTTTTTTCTGGACAAAGAAGGAACTGAGGTTCTATGACTAGCCTTACAAAATACAGCGATTCTTAGCCATAGCCACTAATCTAACACAAGACAAACTTAAGACACAATGTTCTAGACCAGACGCAAGCTTTTAGAACAAAAGGAGACAGAAAGAACACATAAACTCACCAGATAATACCACACAAAACAAGGATATGGGGATCCTAGTTTCTAAAAGTAAATATAGCAATTTTTGGTAAGATCGACTCAATTCAATGGAAAAAACAGGTACAGAACTACCACTTCTCCCTTAAATAGCAAAACACAGATCAGGAGCTGCCACCTCCCCCTGGGAATTTGGCAAAACAGGCAAGAGCTGCCACCTCTCCCTGAGAATTTGGCAAAACAGAGCACTATTTTCCAGGTATTTTCTGAGCCTCAAAAAGGTCCGAATTTTGTAGCTGATAGTGACTCACAGCTGTTTGAAAATAGAATTACCTCTTCAAACACCCGAATCCAGGCCTAAACTGCAGTTCACTTAAAGAGTTACTAAATGTCTCTCTTAACCAAACGATCCAGCAAAAATCTAGGAAAGATTCTCCTTAATCAATTAACCGGTTTTGCAAACAAATATGCTGAACAAAACTTAAGAAAACATGAGAAAGAGAACAACAAAGAACAAGCAAAGGTTCGTTTTCTGACAGCACTCACCCCGCCAATGTCTAAGGGACATGGAGTGGGAACACGTGGGTTCAGAAGATAGGACCTTTCTTTGCCGGCTTCTGCTCGGCAGTCCAGGTCTCTTTGAAGTTGACTGGATTCGTAGCTTCAGATCCTGCTCACAGCGCCATTAACTGTTGTAGGGGAAAAACATCACAAAGTTTAGTAAAGTAAAAAGAAAGTTTTATTTGGCATATATTCAGAAGGACAAAAGTGGGAAGCAGACAAGCATGCTGCCACAGCCACGTCTGCCCGAGTCCCACTTTCCTTAATTTCTTGAAAACAATTTTTGTAGTAGGACAAAAGGGTTAGAGCTACATACAACGTGGTCATCACAGTGATCCTCCATATCTTTTGTTAAGCTTTTTCCTAGGTGTTTGATTTTTGTGCAAATATATAAATCTGTCTTGGAAGAGGTACAGCCAGAGTACTCCTTGGAGGCAAGGATGGCAAGACTACATCTTGCGTATTTTGGACACGTTGTCAGGAGGGATCAGTCCCTGGAGAAGGACATCATGCTTGGTAGAGTAGAGGGTCAGTGAAAAAGAGGAAGACCCTTAATGAGATGGACTGACACAGTGGCTGCAGCAACGAGCTTAAGCATAGCGACCATTGCGAGGATGGCTCAGGACCGGGCAGTCTTTCATCCAGTTGTAGGTAGGGTCACTGTGACTCGGAACCGACTCGATGGCAGCTAACAACATACATAGATTACACAAAAATTTTCATTTCATAGCAAGTGAATCTATAAAAAATCAATCAATATTTTCTTCCAGCAAACTGTCATCTTTCTTTCATTGATGCTCATGAGAAATCAGCCAATAATCTGTGCTCTGTTGAAGGTCTTGTGTATTTGCTCTTTGGCTGTTCATAAGATTTTCTCTTTGCTTTGAGCTCTGCACTTTTACTCTGATCCTAGCTGTGAATTTATGTTTATGCTCTTTGCAATGTTTTAGGGGATTCTTGAAGCTATGATGCTGTCTTTTATCAATTCTAAACAATTCTGAATCAGTATCTTTTTTAGATATTAGGTCAGTCCCCTTCTGTGTCTTCGCCTGCTTTGCAAGTCTGAATAAATATATAAATATATGTTGGATCTTCTACATCTATCCCACTGACTTTAAAAGATTGAATTTTGTCCCCTAAAAATCTGTGTTGTAAATCTTAACCTATGCCTGTGGTTATAATTCCATTTGGGACGTGTAGTTTTTGTTATGTTAATGTGACAGGATTAGTGTACACATGTTTTAAGTTCGTCTCTTTTGAGATATAAGATAAAACAAGCAAGTAAATAGCAGAGATGAGGGAAGAGAGATGGCAAGGCCAGGAGCAGAAGCTCAAAGAGACAAGGACTTTCCTCCAGAGCTGACAGAGAAAGAAAGTCTTCCCCTAGAGCCAGCACCCTGAATTAGTACTTCTAGCTCCTAAATTGTGAGAAAATAAATTTCTGTTTGTTAAGACCACTCATTTGTGGTATTTCTATTACAGCAGCACTAGGTGACTAAGACAGAATTTCATACTTGGAGAGTGGGGTGCTGCTCTAACAGATACTTAAAATGTGGAAGAATTTTTTAATTGGGTAATAGGTAGAGGCTGGAAGAGTTTAAAGTGCCTAATAGTGAGAGCCCAGACTGCCTTGAGGAGACTGTTGGTAGAATTATGGACGTCGAAGGCAATTCTGGTGAGGGCTCCAAGGGAAGTGAGGAGGTATACAGAAAGTTTCTATTGTCGTAGAGAATACATATGGTGCCAGCAACAGAATGTGCTAGAAGTGTGACATGAAAGGTGCTTCCGGTGAGGCTTTAAAAGAAACTGATGAACACGTGACCGGACAATGGAGAAAGGATGATGCTTTGTGCGCAGTGGCAGAGAACTTGTCTGAAAGATGTTCAAATGTTTAGTGGAAGGTATGACTTGTAAGTGATTGTCTTAGTCTGGGCTCTCCAGAGAAGCAAAACTAGTAAAGCGTATAGATATATACAGAGAGAGATTTATATTAAGGAAATGACCCATGTGGTTGTATAGGCTGGAATGTCCTAAGTCTGTGGTAAGGCTGGAGGCTTCTCCTGATTCACGTAGCTGCAGGAGCTGGTGGACCAAAGATTGTCAGGTCAGACAGCAGGGCTATGGCTCACAGGCTGAGAAGACCAAAGAAACCCAAGATCAGCAGGCAAGACCACGGGTAAACTGTTAGCTCAAGTCCCAAGAAACAGAGGTCAGACAAACAGTAGCCAGCTGCAGGATCCAGAGCAAGCAAAAGCCCACGAGCCTTGCTAGAAAGTCTGCCTACATTGAATGCAGGCCACACCCCCAAGGAAACTCCCTTTCAACTGATTGGCTACTCACAGCAGATCCCATCATGGAGGTGATCACATTATATCAGCTCCCATCATGGAAGTGATCACATCAGTATATGACTTCCAAGCTACACCATAATTGCCAAACCACTGAGAATCATGGCCCATCCAAGTTGACACACAACCTTAAAAATCACAGTGATGAACTTGGATATTTAGCTGACGAGATTTCTAAGGAAGATCTTAAAGGGGACACGTGATTTCTCCTTGCCACTTATAGTAAAATGTAAGAGGTAAGAGGTGGACTTAAGAATGAACTGTGCGAAATAAAATCAGAACTTAAATATTTGGAAAATTCTGTTGTACAATATAAGAACATGTGTCCTAGAATGTTCACCAAGGGCTTGGCTACACAACTTTTGTTAAAGAGTTTAAGCCTGTGACTCATGGAGCTAACCGACTACCACAGCAGAAAACCCATTAGCTTAGACTGAAGGGGACAGAGAAAGAACGAAAGGAAAAAACGCTGTCTCCCTCTTGGGGTTCTACAGGTAGGAAACAAGTCAAAGGAGCTACATCTGTTGTCCTTCAGGAAAAGAAAACAACCATCTCTGGAGCAGCTCAGAGATCAGCAGAACTCTTGGAAGGAGCATGAGAAGCAGGGCCTTCTCAGCTTCAAAGCGTGAGGCCACAGCCTCCTAGGTCTCAAGGAGTTGGATCTTCATCAACAAGGTTTTGGTGTGTGGGACTGCCGTTAAGGTGTGCCAGGGGGATGGGGCATCTGCCTAAAGCTGAGGGGGCAGGGCTGCCATGCCCAAGGGGCAAAAGACCAGGATGTGCTGGGGTAAAGGGAGTGGAGTGCCCACTCAGATAGACTAGGAGAATGGGGCCACCCAAAGCAGAGGGAGCAGAGTTTCTGTCCCTGTGGGCCTGGAAGACGGAGCTGAAGCCCAGGGCCTAGGGGACTGCACCCAGAATCCAGAGGGTGTGGCCAACACCCAGAGTCCGGAGGGCAGGGCACCTGCCCAGATATTCTCGGAGAACAGAGGATTGTTTCCAAAACTTGAGAGCTAATGTAAATAGTTTTGCTGAGTTTTGGACTTGCTTGGTGCCCTTTATCCCTTCTTTCCCTCCAGTTTCTCATTTCTAATGGAAATGTTTACCTTGTGCCTGTTCCAACATTGAACTTCGAAAGCAGACATATTGTAGATTTCACAGGTTCACAGATGAAGAGGAATTTTGCTCCAGGATGGAGTATTCCTAGCATTTTACCCATATTTGATTTAGATGATTCAGAAGATTAGATTTGGGGCTTGGTGAAGATTTAACACTTTTGGGGTGATGTGATGGGGTGAATGGGCTTTGCATGTGGCAAGGACATGAATTTTGGGGAGCCAAAGGGTGGAATGTTGTAGATGTAATTGTGTCTTCCAAAAATATGTGTTGTAAATCCTAACCTCTATGCCTGTGGTTATAATCCTATTTGGGAATGAGTAGGCTTTGTAATGTTAATGAAACAGGATTAGTGTAGGACATGTCTTAAATCAACCTCTTTTGAGATATAAGAGATTAAACAAGCGAGTAGCAGAGATGGAGGAAGAGAGCTGCCAAGCCACATGAAGTTAGCCCAAGAGAGACAAGGACCTTCCTCCAGAGTCGACAGAGAGGAAGAAAGCCTTCCCCTAGAGACAGAACCTCGAGTTCAGACTTCTAGCTTCCTAACTATGAGAAAATAAATTTGTTTGTTACATCACCCATTCATAGTATTTCTGTTATAGAAGCATTAACAACTAAGACATTTACCTTCTTCTATATTTTTAATAGTTATGTGTGTTCATATTCTCTGAATCATTCCTTTTAATTTAGCTTTTAATTCACTAATTCAGCTAAAACTAGCCATTAACCTATCAATTAAGCTTTTAATTTCAATTTTTTAAATTCTAGAATATTTGTTTTGTTTTGAAAATTTATATTATTTTTAATAATTTCTTATTCCTCAAAAATATCTTCCATCTTGTCTTTTATTTCTTTAAAAATATTCGTATTTACTTTTTGGCCTGAATACAATAATTTCAGTATACTTGGGGAACTATTTCTATTGTCCAATTTTTTTTTTTTTCTAGCTTATACTAATGCATGAAGTCTAGCTTTGTTATGTGCCTCTATGTTTTTGGGTTGATTATTATTTGGAACTGCTTTTAATTCTAAAGGTAACAGATAAAAGGTAACTTTTCTCTAGAGAAGATTTCCATATACTTCAACCAGGTTCCCAATAAATATGGAAAATTTTAATCAAGTTCAAAGCTTGGGTTTCCCTGATAAGCTAGAATATTAAAATCCAGGTTTTAATGTGCATTAGTGGCAATACAATTCTGTAATACCCACGTGCTAGACTATTGATCTTTGGGAATCCAGCTCATTGTGGTGATGCGATCCTGTTGATTCCCCACTTTTAAGGGTCCTGGGCTTTTGTTTCAGTACCTTAATCCACAATGCTAACAGAGAAAATACGAATTTCTCTGGATCACCGAATGCCTTCAAGGTAAAAAATACGTTTGTGACCCTTTAATTGTATGAGTTCATATTTTCTTAAGTGTTGTCATCAACCACTGTTGTAACCACTAAAGAAAAATAAGGTACATAATTTTTAGAGTAAGTTACAATGAAATAATCAAGGTGCTCAAGAAAAGAAAAAGAAAATATACAGGTATACAGAACAATAACGCGGAAGGCTGGAGGAAGGAAATGTAAGTATGTTTAAAATATATATGTAAAATGGTATATTATTTAAAATAGGATATAATAAGTTAAAAGTGCATTTAAAAAAAATGGATCATGCTTTCATTGTTATATCTGAAAAATCATTGCCGATCCCAAAGACACCTAAATTTTTGCCTAGCTTCTAGAAGTTGTATAGTTTTCATCTTAAATGTAGGTCTACGATTAATTTTGATTTAGTTTTTGTGACAGGTGTCTGTTTCTAGATTAATTTTTTTTATTTTTTTTTGCCTATAGATGTTTAGTTGTTCAAGCGCCACATGTTGACAAGACTATCCTTTCCCCTTGAAGTGACTTTGCTCCTTTGTGAGAGATCAGTTGATCTATATTCGTGTGTGTGAATTTCTGGGCTTTCGATTCTGTTCTACTGATCTATTTGTCTATTCCATTACCAATACCATACTGTCTGGATCACTGTGGCTTTATAGTAAGTCTTGAAGTCCAGTGGTTTCAATCCTCCAACTATGTTTTTATTCAGTGTTACGTTGACTCTTCTGAGTCTTTTGCCTTCCCATATAAATGTGACAATCATTTTGTCAACATCCAAAAAATAACTTGCTGGGATTTTAATTGGATTGTGTTGAATCTTTGGGTCAAGTTGGGAAGAATTGATATTTTAATATTGTCTTCCTATCCAGGATCGTGGACTACTCCTCTATTTATCTTGATCTTTGATTTCTTACAGCAGAGTTTTGTCGTTTTCCACATATAGATGTTGCAAATATTTTGTTAGGTTTATGCTTAAGTGTTTCTTTTATTTGGTGCTAATGTAAATGATCCACCACTCGTCTGTCAGTTTGTTGCACTGTGTAGGATTCATTTTTGTAATAGTCTCAATGTCTTGCACACAACAGGCGTCCTATATATACATGTATATTTAGTTACACAGAAGCAAATTTATTCAATACGTCCTAGCACAGTTGCACATCGTTGTATCTGTCACTTCAAGTAGGAGCGATAGAGTCAACAAAGTAAAATGAATTGAAAGCATAGTCCTTGAAGCTTTAATATCTGGGTTCAAGTCCCAGGTTTTTACTACCCACTAGCGAGGTTACCTTGGTTAAGCTTCGTAACTTCTTTGTGTCAAAGTTTACGTCTCTTTTTAACAAAGATACAATAATACATACCTCATGTAATTGTGTGAGAATTGAATGAGATGATACTTGTAATATGACAAAGAGGTAAGCACTATAAAATAAATAAACAAATAAAATAAGAATGTACTACTTTTTTACTTTTCACGCATGTATCCTTAATTAATTTTCTTGTCTGTCAAAAAATTGCAGAGGTAAAAAGAGCATTCTGTTTACAATATATTTTCATGTTTGCTATGATCACAAAAGCGAAGCAATAAAATCCAATTGCTTTTTGAAGTGCTTCCAAGGTAATTATCCAACCTAGAAATAAAAGCTCTGCAGTCAATTGAACGTTAATATTTTCTCTTTGTCTGTTTATGACACTTTTGTTTCTTAGACTCTCAGAAAATGTTTCTAAACTTGTGTCAGGTTTTTCCTCACTGTTGCTATAATTAACTGAACTCTCGTCTTTAGTACATTTTCTATTCCATCCCTTTGGCTAATTGACATGGTAGTAATGAAACTTATAAACTGAGGCTTTTACAGTTTTCATTCCTCTGCTCATCAATGGCTCTCAATGCCTAAGAAAATTCAACTATAGTACTCAGTCTTACATTTATCTTTCCAACTTTTGTTTTCAAACCAACTGTATGTTTCAGCCAAATTTGTCTGGACTAAGCCTGGATGCTTTCATCATGGTTTTCTCTGAATTTTGGTAACACCTGCTTGTCTGTCTTCAGATACAATATATTCTTCACCATTGTATAATGGAAAGTATATAGGCTTTGAGGTCGATACCTGGACCCAAATGTGGACTCTGCAAACAGGTAGCTGTGTGAACCATGACTACTTGCTTAAATTTTCTGGGCATCCATTAATGTCTTCCTGGTCGGATTAAATGATATAAAGTGAACTTGTAGGGTGGCAAGCACATAGTATGTGCCAGTCAGTGATATTCTCTTCTTTCTCAGCCTGTCCACACTGACACGTCCTTTAAGTTCTAGCTCTAATTCCATCTTTGTCAGAGAAATTTTTCTGAGTCATGGGCCCTGGTTTTCCTTATCTTTTAAATTTTTGTTACTTATTGTACTCTTTTCACACTTAACATTTATAAAGTCTTTTATTTTTCCTTGGCTTTGGGCAATCTGTTCATTTATATTTGTCTGATTGTTCCAGTTAGATTGTGAACTGTTTGACTACGTTTATGGAGCCTGTGTGGCACAGTAGTTAAGAGCTTGGCTGCTAACCAAAAGGTTCGCAGTTCGAATCCACCAGCTGCTCCTTGGAAACCCTATGGGGCAGTTCTACCCTGTCGTATAGGGTCATTAAGAGTCAGAATTGACTTGACGGCAACGGGTTGGGTTTGGTTTTGGTTTATCCCCACTGGAATCTGAAATAAGACCCTGAACTATAAAACACTACAGTCTTTTTAAGTTATTAAGGTTTTCCAAGCATTTTTATCCCATTTATTTTATTTGTGTTACCTTAACCCACAAATCAACTGGAAAAATGGGAACATATTTTAGAAGCACAAAGTAAAAAATTTTTCTATTATAATGCCAGTTTAATAACTATAATGGTTTATATACGTTTATTAAATGTTCTACTACTACAATATGTAATTGTGTTGTTTACATGATTGTATATATTTTACGAATAATAAAGAGTGGATTTCCAAAGATAGCACTAATATGCTGTAAGAAGCTTAATGGGACTTAGGAAAAAATGTATTACAATATTCAACTTAAATTTTCCACTGAAATTAAAAGTATTTGAGTTAGCTACTGAATACCTGAAAGTATTTCTGTGTGCATATTTATTTTATTTGCTTTCAAGTATGAATACTATTGAGAAAGAGAAAACTGGCCCCTGACATACATGGGAGCTGGCCTGGCACTCGCAGCTGGGGTATGGTGTTCTCCCATTGAACAGGAACGGTTTCCCAAAACAGCAACATCAGATAACATCACCCTGTGGCCATCATGGATCAAGGCAAAAACAAAACCAGTTCATAATCATACCTCAACACAGACAGAATACAACTATTGTTTAAATCACAAAAACGACCAAACATTCCCCCATCTTGGCTCGTATGAGTGACTGTTGCTTCTTCACCAATGACAGCGTTGGCCTCCTTCTTGTCTCTCCCCCTTCTAGATAAGCTTTGTTAAGATACCGTTTATGGAATTACCCCACTTCCTGACAGTATCTAATCGGGGAGCAGAGCACTGGTTTTTAAAAATGATTCACAAAATCATGTAACAAAAAAACCCAAATCCTATAATAAGCTTGCTCTTTCTTATTGAGACAGACCTAGTTCCTCATGGTGGGTATTCTCCCTCACTGCAACAAGTGATATGTTCCTCTAGTCTTTGGCTGGAGGGTATTGACATCATGTAACTGGATATCAGGTGTTCCTAATGCTATATCACCTTTTATTGCCCCTATACTGTTCCAGTAAAAAGTAGAAAACAACTGAAACTAATTAATTCATCAACTTATATTTTAAAAATAGCTTTTATCCCAAATAGTCGAACAGGAACGACGAAAGAATTAACTGTCATTTGCAAGTAAAATATAGCCACTTCTATGATGTTGTTGTTGTTAGCTGTTGTTGAGGCAATTCTGACTCACAGTGACCCTCTGTGCAACAGAATGAGCGTTTTGGCTGTACATCTTCCAGGACAGATTTGTTTGTTCTTCTGGCAGCCCGTGGTATATTCAATATTCTTTGCCAACCCCGTAATTCAAAGGCGTTAATTCTTCTTTGGTCTTCCTTAATCACTGTCCAGCTTTTGCAAGCAGATTAGTCAATTGAAAACACCACGGCTCGGGTCAGGCGCACGTTAGTCTCTGAGGTGACATCTTTGCTTTTTAACACTTTAAAGAGGTCTTTTGCAGCAGATTTGCCCAAGGCACTATGTCATTTGCTTTCCTGACTGCTGCTGCCATGGGCGTTGATTGTGGATCCAAGTAAAATGAAATCCTTGACAACTTCAGTCTTTTCTCCATTTATCATCATGTTACTTATTGGTCCAGTTGTGAGGGTTTTAGTTTTCTTTATGTTGCGGTGTAATCCACAGTGAAGGCTGTGGTCTTTGATCTTCGTCAATAAGTGCTTCAAGTCTTCTTCACTTTCAGCAAGCAAGGTTGTATCATCTGCATATCACAGGTTGTTCATGAGTCTTCCTCCAGTCCTGGTGCCCCATTCTTCTTCATATAGTCCAGCTTCTCGATTATTTGCTCAGCATATAGAGTGAATAAGTATGATGGAAGTGTACAACCCTGACGCACACCTTTCTTGACTTTAAGCCACGCAGTATCCCGTTGTTCTGTCTGGATGACTGTCTCTTGGTCTATGTACAGGTTCCTCATGAGCACGATTAGGGGTTCTGGATTCCCATTCTTCACAATTTTATCTATAATTTCTTATGATCCACACAGTCGAATGCCTTTGCATAGTCAATAAAATACAGGTAAACATCTTTCTGGTATTCTCTGCTTTCAGCCAGGATCCATCTGACATCAGCCATGATATCCCTCCTACCACGTCCTCTTCTGAATCTGGCTTGAATTTCTGGCAGTTCCCTGTTGATGTACTGCTGCAACCGCTTTTGAATGATTTTCAGTATATTTTATTTGTGTGTGATATTAATGAAATTGTTTGATAATTTCCACATTCCGTTGGATCTCCTTTCTCTGGAATGGGTACGAATATGGATCTCTTTCAGTCAGCTGGCCGAGTAGCTGTCTTCCAAATTTCTTGGCATAGACAAGTGAGCGTGTCCAATGCTGTATCCGTTTGTGCTTGGACCTCTTCCTTCAGTACCATCAGTACCTTCAGTACCATCGGTTCTTGACCATATACTACCTCTTGAAATGGTTCAATGTCAACAAACTCTTGTTGGAACAGTGACTCTGACAGTTCATGGTATATAGAGTAGCTTCTGTAATAGAATACAACAACAGTATAAAAGACATAGCGGCTTTGTAGTGATTACCTAGGAATGAAAGAACTAATAGTCATTGAACATATGGCAGTATGGCAAAGTTACTATATATTTTAACCTTCAATTCTCATAATAGGAGATGCAGTTATTCATGTTACACAGATGAGAAAATTACGGTGTGGATAATTGAAATAACTTTTCCAAGGTCACCTAGCTAGCAAGTGCCATGGTGCCCAGTACGTCAGGCTCTAATTCTATCGTCTTTCCATTACACCAAGCTGCTTCTCCATTTTTCAATCTTGTTGCTTTGCTTGTTTGATTTTCCAGTCAATTTGGAGAAAATTTCTATATTTCATGTTCTTCTTCTATATTTGATTTTCAACCTAAACTGTTAGGTTGGAAAGAACTTAAAAAGACACTTGTAATTCAACAGTCTCTTTTTAGTGGATTGGAAATTCTAATTTGATAAATGGCTATTGGTGTTTATTGTTTCTGTTTATGTCTATCTGTGTTTATTCCTGGGGATTGATATTTAGTCTCCTCCTTAAGAATTTGTCTAGTATTTTTCAGTAGTCTCGACTCATTTTTGAAGATGTGGAGAAGATTTTTATTGCTGGGGTTAATTCATGAAATATTTTAGGACAACAGAATAGAGCATGCTGTCTTCCATCTCCTAGTTAAACTGAACAATAGATTCTGCAATGTTCTTAAAGGAAAAGTAGGCATTCTCAGACTAAACTATAAGATAATTTTGTTCTGTGACTCTAGTTTCAAGATGTCAGTAATTAGGGTCCAAGGAATATATTAATTATGCACTTATAACATTATAATTTTTAATTTAATTCCCCCAAATATTTAATCCTAGAGGGAAATTTTTCAAGTTATTTTTTTACACAAAGAGAAAAAATTGACCTAAAGTTGTAAAGAACATAAGTTAATATTGTCACTTAAAGGTAGTAAGAATTCTATTTCTTGAAATCACATTATGTATTTAAGAATTAAAATTATATATAATTTTCAACTTAAAATTACAAATATGTATATATACACACATATACAACTTTCCATAGTTAAAATAATCATTACAATTTTTAGTTATATATAAATAATTATATATGTGTATATATATTATATATATGTAATATATATTTATGGGAGCCCTGATGGCACAGTGGTTAAGCCTTAGTCTGCTAAGCAAAAGGTTAGCAGTTTGAATCCACCAGCCACTCGTTGGGAACCCTGTGGTTTCCTATAGGGTTGCTATGAGTTGGAATCGACTCCACAGCAATGGTGGTTTTTCGTGTGTGTGTATATATATATATATATATATATATATATATATGTATATATATAAAATAATTATAACAACCTAAATATTCAATAATATTAAGGAATAGTGAACTAAATGGTAATACGTCACTCTATGCCATACTATTGAGGATATTTAAATAACATCAAGAAGACTACAGTAACATGAATAACTCTTAGAATAGAATAACATTAGTTTAAAAAGTGCATGTTAATGTTATATAAAATATTATTATATAAATGGAAAAGAAAAGCTTTTATTGACAGAAAAGTGGCAGAAACATTTCTCATCGGTAATTATCTAATTATGTAAATATCTGATTGGTGATTTTTCTACATATATGAATATTCACATTTTTAAATAAGCACATATTACTTTTTATTCCAAAGTATTATTCTTAAAATACTATTTTCCCTTTGTAAATAATAGTAAAAATTATAATTTGCAGTTTTTAACTGATCACAAAGTTCAAAATTTTTCTGCAATTCTTATTGTCTTTCTGAATATTGTTTTAATGCCATCAATATTTGCTTCTAGAGATTTCATATTGCTTCATTTTCCCTCAAATCCCTTTGCATGTCAGGTAACTTTTAGTCCTTTGCCCTATACCCATGTTAAAAACCTTTCATCTGTTTTACAAAGTGAGTTTCTTATATGATATTAAGTGGCTCACAGAATCTCTGAGAGTGCCACGTTATTGATAGGGTCCACTGAGAAGTAGACGCCAAGATGGAGTGACACATGCAAGAGCTGTATAGTGGGAGGAAGCAGGAGAAACTGGAGAGAGCAGGAAAAATTAAGATTGGCTAGGAAGAGCCTTGAACTGCAGCACGGTTCTAAGAAATGTTCGGTCCGGCTGATGGGGAACATTTGAATCAAAGTCACCCAGAGGAGGATTACTATGATTTGCCAGGATGAGTCTTGCTTAATATCCTCACCGTACTCAGTAATTATCTGGGAACAGCTTGTTGGAAATGTGGCTTCAGTACAAAAGGGTAGTGGATCTAGAGGGATGGAAGTTGGGGCCATCAGCAGGCGATCTGTGTGGTATGCTTTCATGGTCAAAACAGCATGTTGAGTAGTACAGATCTACTTGTTCACTCAGAATCAGGGAGCGATTTCTCTGTAGTCTCTTATGTCCTCTCTTCCTTAGGGTAGACCTCAAAGAGGTAGATTAATTGGAGGAACTATAGCACTCAGTGCTGCAGTTGGCCTTGATGTGGCAAGTCATTATCCTGCATTATCTATTCTAATTCTCCTAATTCTCACCTCTCACTTTGGTATGTCTTGGTGGCTCGCTTGGGGTGTGGTCCAAATCTTCCTTCTCCAGGAGTCCTTGGTAATCATACTCGTCTATGACTGGGATTGCTGCAAATGTCTGTTCTCTGTTACAATGGGGCGAGGGAGGACCAGGACATGCCTAAAAGGATTATTTGGATTCCACACTTATTCCTCCCTAGCCCCATTTTCTAAAAGCTACCCCACCTCCTCCTGCTCATCAGGGCCTGTTAACTGCATGATCATAACTCTTCTTCTCATGGGCAAATAGTCCAAAGTGACCTGTCAGCAGCTGCTGATTTTAGTTCCATGGGACCCTTGCTGTGTTCCCTGACAAGAGTTTATCCCTTTTGGAGATGAAGACCTCCAATTTTCTAGACCCCAGCATTGTGGGTATGGGAAGCGCACAATCCCTGGTGGGTTATTTGAAGTAATTGTAGGTGAGGACACTCCTGCTCTACTCCTTGATTCCTAGACTTGTGTATTTTTCCTACTGGGGATACAGCTTCATATATAGGTTTTGATTCAATACACGTAGTTCAGCCTGGAAGATGGCAGTCCACCATTTCAGAGTATTGCCCCTGAGCTGGCACCTCATCTGTTCCATCAGAGGCTATTCTAGTGCTCTGTGACTTTGTCTGCTTCTGGATGGGCAGTTTGTGATAGGACCCACCAGGGCCCACTCTCACATATCCTTCATTGTGAAGTGTCCATTTTTGCCTTGGGCCCCAATAAAACCCAGCAGCCTTGCGTGTCACCCACAATATGGGCTGGGGCAGTATTTCTAGGTATGGAAAGTGTTACCTACAGAACTCAAAGAGATCTACTATGTGCTGTGTTTCCTTTTTTGTCATAGGTGATGTAAGTCACAGCAATCTGTCTTTACTTTGGAGGGAATATCCCAGTATGCCCCTGAAGACTGAACCTCTATGGGGCAATCCTCTGATGGGCCTTTTGGCTTCACAACTATTTCAGTAAGCCCGTTTCCCTCAGCCTCTTTATTACTTCTTGAACCATATATCAGGGCACTCAGGCATTTCCACTTCACTCAGCATTGGCTATTCACCATCCCTGGGAATTCTTGTCATGTTTTTGGGGTTGCAAGACCAACCTTAGCACGGCATATATATGTTGGTTGATGATTCAAATGTCTCTGCAGCTCTGAAACTCTAACTATCAGACGTTTATACTGTTTCCTCCACTGTAATTACTTTTCCAGTGCAGGAAATAAAAGTCTCTTTGTAACCCACAAAACAGAACTTCTGGTTTGTAAATGGCCATTAGTTTCCTGTTATCTCCCTGAAGAACTTCAAGACAACTAAGCAGTAACTAGTCAATTCTACTGTTTTTGTAGACATTGCCTCCCCCCATTTCAAATGTCTAAATCATCAAAACTACAAGGTGTCTCCCCTCCATGTAGCCTTTTCCCACGTCACCATCACTAAAAGCTTTAGCAATTGAGTTGCCACTTTGTATAGTGACTATCTGTGCCTCTCTACTCAGAATCCTGTCCTCTTTGCCTTCCCAGGGTTGAACGTGCCAGTCAAAAATCCACATTTTAACATCTATTTTCAGACAACTCTGGGTACTGTTTGCATTAGTTGAGTTCAACTGAGAAGCAAACCAGGACGAATCACATGTACAAGATACTTATTGGCGAGGGAGCAGGAAAGGGAGTTGGGCTATGATGACTGTCTTACACTTGTAGATGGTATGAGAAAAGAAAGAATTGTGTCTTATATTGTAGCACGCTTCCAAGAAAGTTCTGACCAGGCTGACTGGCAGTCCTTGAGGCAAAGTTGCCCATTAGAGGAGTCCCCATCTTCCCAGAATAGGCTTGCCTCAATATTCTCACCTTCCTCAAAGTCGTTGTTGTTGTTACTTGCCGTTGAGTAGATTTGGATTCATAACGACCCCATGTGTGCAGAGTAGAACTGCACCATACGGTTTTCAAGCTTTGATGTTTCAGAAGCAGATTGTCAGGACTGTCATTCGAGGTCCCTCTTGGTGGGTTAAAACCACCAACTTTTCAGCTAGTAAACAAGCGCTTAACCATTTGATCCACCTAGTCATTAGCTGGAAGCAATCAAATGGAATTATGACTTTCATGGGAAAGCATGGTAAATCCACAGGATTGGCGGTTGAGGCCATCACTCAGCTATGCTTTCTGTGGCAGATCTGATGGGCATATTTTTATCGCTGCCACATCCAGAGAGACAGGCTTGGAGACCATATGACTAGAAACAATGCCCAAATTGTACTTACTATTCTTAGGGAGCCCTAGTGGCTCACTGATTAAGAGCTTGGCTGCTAACCAAAAGGTCAGCAGTTTGAATCCACCAGCCACTCCTTGGAAACCCTATGGAGCAGTTTTATTCTGTCCTATAGGGTCAATATGAGTCAGAATTGACTTGATGGCAACTGGTTTGGTTTTGGTTTAAGGAACCCTGGTGGTACAGGGGTTAAGCTCTTGGCTGCTAATTGAAAGGTCTGCAATTAGAACCCACTAGCCACTCTCTATGGGAGAAAGATTTGGCAGCCTGCTTCTGTAAAGATTTACAGCCTTGGAAACTGTTTGGGGGCAGTTCTGCTCTTTCCTATAGAGTCACTATGAGTTGGAATCAACTCAACGATTCTAGTGCCGCCAGTGCTGAAAATCGTTGTTGTTGTTGTTGTTGTTGTTAGGTGCCGTCAGATCAGTTCTGACTCACAACGACCCCATGTACAACAGAACAAAACACTGCCCAGTCTTGCACCATCCTCCCAATTGTTACAGTGTTTGAGCCCTTGTTACAGCCACTGTGTCAATCCATCTCCTCAAGGGTCTTCCCCTTTTTTTCACTGACCCTCTACTTTGCCAAGCATGATGTCCTACTCCAGAGACTGGTCCCTCCTGATAACATGTCCAAAGTATGTGAGACGAAGTCTCACTACCCTCGCTTCTAAGGGGCATTCTGGCTGTACTTTTTCCAAGACAGACTTATTCATTCTTCTGGAAGTCCATGATATATTGAATATTCTTCCCCAACAGCATAATTCAAATGCATGCATTCTTCAGTCTTCCTCATTAATTGTCCAGCTTTTGTATGCATGTGAGTCGATTGAAAATACTATGGCTTGGGTTAGGCACACCTTAGTTCTCAAAGTGACATCTTTGCTTTTTAACACTTTAAAGAGGTCTTTTGCAGCAGATTTGCCCAATGCAATATGTAGTTTGATTTCTTGACTGCTGATTCTGTGGGTGTTCATTGTGGATGCAAGTAAATTGAAATCCTTGACCAACTTCAGTCTTTTCTCTGTTTATAATGATGTTGCTTATTGGTCCAGTTGTGAGGATTTTTGTTTTGTATATGCTGAGGTACAATCCATACTGAAGGCTGCAGTGTTTGATATTCATGAATAAGTGCTTCAAGTCCTCTGCTTTCAGCAAACAAAGTTGTGTCATCTGCATATCGCAGGTTGTTAATGAGTCTTCTTCCAATCCTGATGCCGAATTCTTCTTCATATAGTCCAGTTTCTTGGATTATTGGCTCAGCATACAGATTAAATGACTATAGTAAGATGATACAACCCTGATACACACCTTTCCTGATTTTAAACCATGCAGTATCCCCTTGTTTGTTCAAACGACTGCCTCTTGGTCTATGTACAGGTTCCTCATGAGCACAATTCTTTGCAAGGTTATCCATAATTTTTTATGTTCCACACAGTCAAATGCTTTTAGTCAATAAAACACAGGTAAACATCTTCCTAGGATTCTCTGCTTTCAGCCAAGATCCATCTGACATCAGCAATGATATCTCTTGTTCTACGTCCTCTTCTGAATCAGACTTGAATTGCTGGCAATTCCCTGTGGATGTACTACTATTCCAATCGTTTTTTAATTATCCTCAGCAAAATTTTACTTGATTATGATATTAATGATATTGTTTAATAATTTCTGCATTCTGTTGGATCATCTTTCTTTGGAATGGGCACGTGTATGGATCTCTCCCAGTCAGTTTCTTGACATAGATGAGTGAGCAGTTCTAGATGAGTGTTGAAACATCTCAGTTGGTATTCCATCAGTTCCTGGAGATTTGTTTTTCGCCAGTGCCTTCAGTGCAGCTTGGACTTCTTCCTTCAGTACTATCGGTTCTTGATCGTATGCTACCTCCTGAAATGGTTGAACATCGACCAGTTCTTTTTGTACAGTAACTCTGTGTATTCCTTCCATCTTCTTTTGATGCTTCCTAAGTCATTCAATATTTTGCCCATACGATCCTCTAATATTGGAACTTGAAGCTTGAAATTCTTCTTCAGTTCTTTCAGCTTGAGAAATGCTGAAGGTGTTCTTCCTTTTGGTTTTCTAACTCTAGGTATTTACACATTTCATTATAATACTGTTCTTTGTCTTCTCGAGCAGCCCTTTGAAATCTGTTCAGCTTGTTTACTTCATCATTTCTTCTGTTCCATTTAGCTACTCTTCAATCAAGAGCGAGTTTCAGACTCTCTTCTGACATCCATTTTGGTCTCTTCTTTCTTTCCTGTCTTTTAATGACCTTTTGCTTTCTTCATATGTGATATTCTTAATGTCATCCCACAGCAAGTCTGATCTTCCCTCGTTAGTGTTCAGTGGTCTTAAGGGACTGCAGAAATGAAATGTGGGGCTTTCACACCTGGGAAGCAGGATTTATAAGACAGTTAATTTCTCAAACATAAAAATATTTTTTAAAATTTTACTCTTATGCTGGAAAATAACATGCATTCTTTTTTGGGTGGTATATAAAGGGTTGCTGTGAGTCAGAATTGACTCGGTGGCAACGAGTTTTTTCTATTTCTATATGAATATAGTAGTTTTATTGTTCTTGTTTTACTTTTTATCTCCTTAATCAATCAGTTTCTGAGAGGGAAATGAGTGATTTGTATTGGTTTTGATGCAGTTCTACCAGTTGTTCTTTAGCATATTTTAAGGCTCTATTGTTAAGTGATATATAATTGTTATGAATGTAGCTTATTGTTTTATTTTAACATTTCCTGGTATATAACAGTCATCTTTTTTCACATAGGGTTTCTCTTTTATCTTTCTTCTTCTTCTTTTTTTAAATCTACTTTGTTAGATTAAGTTTACTACCCTAGATTTTTTTTTTTTTTTTTATTGCTGTTGCTGGGCATTTTCCCCCTTATCCTTTTGTTTTCAAGTATTTTTAAGTCTTTTTATTTTTCTCTCTCGCTCTTTTTTTTTTAGTTGCATCTCATTTAGCAAAAATATTTTTGGATCTTGTTTTCTAATCTACTTTCAGAGACTCTTTTTCGTTGGGGAATTTCATCTATTTTATTATTTTAATCATTATTACATTTAGGCTTACTCTTTATAGGAGTTTTTATAGTCCATTAGCTGTTCTTTGTTTTGTTTTTCCTCTTTTTATGCTACACTTTGAAATAAAATGATTTTTTTCCTCTGACAACTTTTACGTTATAAGTTCTAATTTTCTTTGCAAGATGGTTGTCCTTAATTTAAGATGATACTAACATGTATTTATGTATTTACCCCCATTTACTTCTTAAATGTGTCATTATCTTACCCCTAACGAGGCAAGCACTTTAATGTACTCTCATATTTTCACATTTCCTTCATCCCTCCATTCTTTCATCCTGTTGATATTGTGTAAAATTTTAGACTATATTTTCCATTTTAGACAATATATGTGTCAATATTTTAATATAGATACACTTTTCTGATAGATCATTTGTTGGACAACAATTAGTATTAATAATGTATTTGATCACACTTATTTCCCACATCTTTTGTAACATATCCTAGATTTGTTTATTTATTTACATAATTTTCACAAAAGAGTTTTCAGTATAGATCATGATGTGGCAAACTTTCTGAGGCCAGTATGCATGTAAATATTTTATTATGCTCTTATATTTATATGATGATTTAGATACTGTAAAATTTAGTATCAAATTTCTTTTTCCTACTTATTTTTAAAATATCTCTTTACTATCTTCTGTAATCCAAGTTGCTGTTGAAATTCTGATACCAATCTAATTCTTGATATTTCAAGAATAATCTCATTCTATTTTTATTCTTTTAGCATCTTCCCTTTGTATTTACCTTCTTAAATCTAGGTGTATGTGTGTGTATGTGTGTGTGTTTTCCTTATTACTCTGTACTGCACATTATACACAATTTAAATCTGAGAATTTGAAAACTTTTTTAACTCTAGGAAGTACATACCAATTATTTCTTCAAATATTTATTGCTTTCTGTTTTTAGAAGTCTCAGAGACTTCTATTTTCATGATTTTACCAATTCTATCATCTGTATGTATGGCTTAGCTTTTATTTTCTATTTCTTAATCTCAATTTTCATTTAGGCTGCTATCTGAGTACCTCAGTCTGTTCTTCCAACCCTTCAACTTTTATTTAGCTTTTCTAATTGTACTATTTTTTATGAGGTGCCCTGGTTGCGCAGTGGTTAAGAGCTACTGCTGCTAAACAAAAGGCTGGCAGTTCGAATCCACCAGCCACTACTTGGAAACCCTATGGGGCAATTCTACTCTGTCCTGTAGGGTTGCTATGAGTCAGAATCAACTCGATGGCAGTGGGTTTGGCTTTTGGTTTTTTACTTGAACTATTATACATTTTTATACTGTGCTTCCACTTGGATCATTATTATGGTTTATTGTCTTGTTTCATATTGCAATATCTTCCTTACTGTCTTACATATACCTAGTTTGGAGCCCTGGTGGTGAACTATTTAAGAACTTGGCTGCTAACCAAAAGGTCGGCAGTTCAAATCCACCAGCTGCTCCTTGGAAACCCAATGGGGCAGTTCTACTCTGTCCTATAGAGTTGCTATGAGTGGGAATCGACTCAAGGGAAATTTTGTTTTTTAATACTTTGTTTATTTTAGATTATCTTTCTTCTTTCAGTAACCCTGTTTCAGATGACATATATCATAAAGTTTGTTGTTTTCATTCTGAGAGGGCTAGTTATTTTGACCTGTGAGTTCAAGTTGCCTTGAAATTATCAGCTAATCTGCCTAGCAAGTTGTGTCAGAGAAGAGCTAAAACTTCAGGCTCATTGTCAATCTTTTGGAGTTAAGCAGAAGCTAGTGAATAAATCCAAGGGAGGTGAGTGCTTGACATTATGGTACCACTATTACCATATTCGTTTTCTGCTACTCCTTCAGGCAATTTATCTGGTAAGAATTTCATCTTTAAACACTTAGGCAGAATCAGTATTTAGAGGCGCTGAACCCCACCAGCTCAAATAATTGATAGGAAGAGGATAAAGGAGCAAATGGCTGAAGCCAATAGTCAATCCAAACCTGTTGTCGTTAGGACTCTGACTACCTTTATCATTTATGCTCCTCTACTCTCCTCCTGATTACCTCTGCTCCAGCACGTTTTTCTTCTTTTTGTTCATTTAGCATCTGCTCATCCTCACACCAACTTCTTTGCATTCACTCTCTTTTCTGCTTAAAACACTCTTCTCCCACATATTTGCATGACTGTTTCCTTCTCAAGTCAGATGTCATTCTTCTCAAAAAGGGCTTCCATTGCGATACTGACTAGAGTAACCACATCAACAAATATCTTATCATTTTGTTTATATACTTTGTGTTAAAGTTTTGTTATTTTTAAAGTCTTCTGAATAAAAAGAAAGCAGGTAATAATTTGAGGGCAGAGACTCAGTCCATCTTTTTCACTATTATATTCTTTGTATCTAGAATAGATAGCTTGACATAAAGTAAACTTCAATAAATATTTTGTGAATAACTTATTGACAACATCAAAGATTCTATCTTGGGTCCCTGAGGAGACTTGGATGCTATTTTATGTGCTGGGTCTTATAGCTGAAGGTGGTTTTAAATAGAAAAACATATATTTTAAAATAGGCCTGCAGAATTGTCCTGCCTTGACCCTGGATGTAGGAGAATAAGAATCTAATATTAAAGAGAGTTCCCAAATATATGATTTCCATGGTTGGATGTCTATGTATGGCTACTGGGGAAAGGAGGGGTGTGATATTATAGTTTGAATTAATGACATGAGATACTGGGAGAGTTCTTGGTCAATGTATAGAGTTTAGAATTCATCATATTTTAAATTCCAGGTGGTGGATATGTTGAGATTTACTAGCTGTGATGGTTAAGATTGCGTGTCAGCTTGGCTGGGCCATGATTCTCAGGGTTTTGGCAGTCGTGTGATGTTGTGATTACTTCCCTGTTGAGATTTAGTATGTGGTCACCCCCATGATGGATCTGCTGTGAGTAGCCAATCAGTTGAAATGGAGTTTCCTTTGGTGTGTGGCCCACATTGAATACAAGTGGACATTCTGGCAAGGCTCGGGGGCTTTTTGCTTGTTCTGGATCCTGCATCTGGCTCCTGTTTGTCTGACCTCCAGTTCACTGGAGTGGAGCTAGCAGCTTACCTGCGGTCTTGCCTGCCAATCTTGGGATTCATCAATCTTTGCAGCCTGTGAGCAAGAGCCCTGCTGTCTGACCTGCCGATCTTGGGTTCGCCAGCCCATGTGGCTACATGAGTCAGGAGAAACCTCTATCCTGACCCACGGACTTGGGATGTTCCAGCTTCTGGTTTACTGCTTTACTGGTTTTGCTTCTCTAGAGAATCAAGTCTAAGACACTAGCTTAAAATTCTCCCAGCAAACTCTGATTCACAACTGTTTCCATGCATTCACAAGCTTTCTTGCCAGAGAGAGTAAGAGACCTGGTGATTCTAGTTCTGACGTATACTCTGGGATCCATGCAAAATAGGTCTCAAGGGAAATCAGAAAAGCTTTGAGTAGTATAACTGAATAATCCCCTGAAATAGAAAACCTTCAGTGCTAGTTAAGGAGGTTGTATTTACTGCATTCAGTTTTATAAAGGTACTTACCACTAATCCATACATTTTTCCCCACGTGCTTGTTTTATCATGATTTACTTTTTTTGCTCAATATTCATATCATGATTTGTATGCACTATTTTGATTGCCAGTATCATCTATGGTTGCTTTAAATTTCAAACTTTATGGGGCGGAGACTATTTCAATGTAATGCTTTCCTACAGGTACAACACTTTCCCTTAAGTTATTAGGGACATAATTAGTATCAGACAATAAAGCAACTTCTTGCTCTAGCAACTGTTGTTATTCTGGCAGCCCTGTGTGTGAGTATTAGAGATAGAAAGCAAATGAAATGTTCCTCATTTTATAGACAGTCAGAAGTTCATAGGCAAAGGAGCCTTGTAGGAGACATTTTGGAGTGTACTCTTTGGCTTCTGATTCATCACATTTCTAAAACCCCAGTAATATCAAGAATCTTGTGCAATCCACGTGGACAGCAATCATAAACAATTCCACCGCCAATAGAAACGGGCAGGCTGGTGGAGACCTATTTGTGAGAAATCCCAGATCTTTGCTTTTAATATTAAATTAGGCAAGATATAGGAGCAGCTGACATGGTTTTATTCCCAGATTAATGACTTTCTTAATAAAGAAGGTTTGAAGCCAAAATGACTTGAATAGTTAGGATACTAGGATACCAGAATTAAAAAAAAAAAAAAGACTTGTTTCTAATGTCAAGTAACATAAATTTTATGATTATTAAACAAAATGAACGTTGCTTACTTATCAAACAATATTATAATTGCTGAAGGATTATTAAATCTTTACATATCATCCTATTGTTCTCTTCTTGAGAACCCCGACATGTAATCCAGGTGACAATGATGCTTGAAGCCTTGGCATTACTATTGCGTTGTAAATTGAGTGGGGTTAAAAACCAAAAAGAGAACAGTGGTATAGTATCCAAAATTCGTATGTTATTTTTTAACTATTTATCATTTATTTAAGTGAGAATTATTTAAGGTACTTTTTAAGAAGAATGATTTTAGTAATAACTAGCAGTAATAAAGAATAATGATAGATACAAAGTTGAAGGTATACAGTGGTAACTGAAACATTATTTTCCTCTGCTAGCCTAAAATAAATTGCACTATTAGACTGGTGTAATTTTTCTGGGCAATTTGGGAGCACGTTAAATTCTAATCTTTCAAATGAACAGGTTATTATTCCTCCTCCCAAGAAATGCCTGAAAGAGAAGAATAACTTTATATCCTGTTCAGAACTTAAACCTGTTGAACATTTTCCCTCAGTTCTAAATTATTATCTTCTGTTTAGCAACTGAATATAAACAAATTTCATCATCCATTTTTTGAAAGTCGTATGCTAAGCTCTTTCATGACACATTAACTATGATAAGCAGAAGAGGCAGGGTGCTAATTACTACGGTGATGCGATCCACTTGCTAAATGGTGAGAACATCAATAATTCATAAGAATTAGCTGTAAAACATTTAATGTCAGACAACGCAAGTCTGGCAGCTCAGATGGTAATCCTTCGGGTCAACTCGTTGGCATTCAGACACTTCCTTTTCATTATGAAATATAACTGCATTTTCTTTCTTGCCGCAGTTTAGATTATAGAAGATAGCAGATACGTGATATCTCTAGTTTGATTGTTCGAGGTACTAGGCAAGCCATCAGAGTCTGCAGATGTCTCGTGCTTAGTGAAAATCAGTGTTGCAGATTTTTAAATGCAAACCAAGTATCATCTGCTAATAAGAACCATTTACACAAAAGAAACTGTGATAGCAAAACTGTCAAAATATGGACTAAGAAGGTTTTCACACTGAAATAGATGGCAATTGATTCCTTATGTTAAATCATGTTATCAGACAGAGTGCAATCCTGAGATTACTGATGTCTCAATGCTTCACATGTCACCAAGCCATTAAAGCTGTCACTGTAATTTTATCTTGCTTAACCTATTATTATTGGAGCCCTAGTGGTGAAGTGCTTAAGAGCTCAGCTGCTAACCAAAAGGTTGGAAGTTCAAATCCACCAGCTGCTCCTAGGAAACCCTATGGGGCAGTTCTACTCTCTCCTGTAGGAATGCTGTAAGTCGGAATCAACTGGACAGCAACGGGTTTGGTTTTGGGTTAACTTACTGTTTTAGTATCCGATGTGTTTATATATTCATTAAAATACTTTTAATTATTTCATCTAAAAATCTTCTCCTGTCTTAAATGAAATATTTAAATAGACTCCTAAATCAAGCAGTAATAGCAGATGAAAAGGTTTTAAAGTGATTATCAGTTTTAAGAAATCAGAATACTAAAAATATCTATGTTTATCAATATTGATAACTATAGCTGGCAATGCTTAAATCATCTGGCTGCTGAAGCAGTGAGAGGAAAAAACTGTTTTCTAAACATTAAGATACTCAGTACTTTTAATATTTAAAACAAATATGGTATTAACTGGGATGAATCTATTATCAGTTACAATACAAGGAAGTAGGGAGTTCTAATCTGAAAAATCAAGGGGAAAATCCTTACATAGCTGCACAACATTGAAAAATTGTTTTGGCAAATGATTCCTTAATAGTTCAAACAAAATTTAATGAAGGTCTTGTAAAACAATCTTAACACACCCAAGAAAGGGAATAGCTTAAATCTTAAAATCCTTAAGTCATCAGCATTTCAGTCTGAATGATTTTTGCTCAGGGTAAATCCACATAGAATTCTTTATTTTTCATAAGACCCAATTGTAATCCTTCCTTAAAATTTTGATTGAGTCCTAAAGATATAAACCTCCTTTTCACAAACCTTTCCACTGACACCTTTGCTTTGAGTACAGTTAATTTCTATCTCTTTTTGCACTTTGGTAGTTAACTAAAGGGAACAACATCTTTAAATTGGTTTTAATATTATGTAATTATGACATTTTTGCTGATTTTCTAATGAGGGAAATGTTATTAATAATATCACCTTCAAGCATAATTTTGCCTTTTATCCTGTTTAAAGTTTTTTCCAATTACATTTTCACGATATCAAGAAAAATTTTAGAAACAACTTGATTTTCATTGTCTATCAAATACAGCTTCCAGCAATGAAAATTTCCACGTATCACTAAAAGTACAGCTCCAAGAAATTTAGAGTGATTATATCATCCATCAACAAGGAAATTTTACCCTTGCCCCTTTGGAACTAGTCCAAGGAAAATGGGTTCCCAAGATCATGTAAATTTAGACACAGTGCTGCTAACCAAAAGATTGGCAATTTGAATCCAGCTCCGCTCTTTGGAAACCCTATGGGGCAATTCTGTTCTGTCCTATAGGGTCACTGAGTCAGAATCAACTCGATGGCAATGGATTTGGTTTGCTCTCTTTTTTTTTTCATAGACGTTGTGTTCAGTTTATTTTGTTGGAAGGCACTGGATGATCATTTAATTGGATTCAAAAAGATATCAGGTTGCAGAAACCAACTTAGTATTACTGCTTCCAACCCTGTCCCTTAGTTAACATGGGAGAGGAATGGTTGAAATCAAGGGTGTAAAAGGCACGGGCAGCAACACCCCCAAGACCCATGAGTTTTAGTTGAGGTTACAAACATCACTCTTTGTTTTCATGCAGTACCGGTTCTTAAAATCTAACTTTTTTTTTCAGCCTCACAAATACATAGTTTAACTCTTCACTTTTACAGGATAAATATCACCCCCATCACTGCCTTAAATCAGGGTCCTTGGAGGCCTTTCTCTTAGGTTCTGCCTTTAGGGAAGCAAGTGACAGGGAGATTGGAAGTTAGAAAGAGGGAAAATAAGACCTTGTTTTCTAGTTTCTGTCAGGGAGATTGGAAGTTAAAAAGAGGGGAAGTAGGACCTTGTTTTCTAGTTTCTGTCAGCAACAGCAGTAGGTACAACTTCAGATTCCTATTACTACCCTTTGTGCTGCTGTGTGGAGCTTCCTCTCAGGGGTCTGATCAAGATCCCAGCAGGACCCAGCCTCTAACTCCTTAAATTCTTGTAATGCTATCTTTTCTCTTTTTTTTCCCCAGCCCTATGTGTAGTAACTGCATCTTGTAGTCATTCAACTCTGGATTACCTCAATTTTTGCTATTTTAGCCTTCTAACACTCAAATAACCAATTTCCTGTATTAAATCTCTGTTTGAAATACCTCTTGCATTTGTTCTTTTCTTGAATGGAACTACAAGGAAGCTATTGAAGGCTATTAAGCAGAGTGCTAACATTATGGGACCTGTGTTCTGGAATAATCAGTTTTGTTGCATTGGGGAGAAGAGATTGGAAGGAAGAACAGTGTGGATGGGGGTAACAGAAAGTATAGCTAGGACGACTGCAATGTAAATGAAACAAATTAGATAGATTCAAGAGGTGGGATGGATGTGATATTGGCAAGATTTGGTCAAGGATTAGATATGTGGAGTCAACAAGGGGAGTTAAAGATTGTGTGCGACGCCATTTAATGAGTTTCCCTGGAAAGTTATGAGGATTGGAATATCACACGTTCACTGTAAAAATAATAGAATTTGGATTAACTGAGTCATCCAAGAGGAGATGTACAGTAGGAAGTAGTAAATATGAAACTACAGCTTATAGGAAGGGCCTGGGCTAGAGATACGCATTATGTATGAGTTTATAAACATTATAGATGTTGATGTTACGAGTGGGGTCAAGAGTATATACAGTGACACCTCTGAGAGCCAGAACTCAATGGGACAGACTTGTTTTTCTAGGTTTTACAAGTTTTCCGCCTTTGACAGGGTGCAGTCTTGCCACTTTTCTGTCACTCTCTATTAGTGGAAAATATTTGAGTTTTCCTTCTCTGGCAGGTTCCCACCTTACACAGGTTCCGGGTTTTGCAGGTTTTACTATATAAAGAGGAGAGAGATTCTAGGACCCAAGCTTGATGAACTTCAGTATTTAATGACTTAGTAAACAAGAACAAGAGTTCATGGAAGATAACAAAGGGGGATCCAAAGTGTTAAGAAGAAAACCAATATGGTGTTTTTTCAGAAAAGCTAAGGAAAGGGAATTCTTAGAGAAGGAGTAAGTAATCAACATTGTCAACAGCTGATAAGATGAGATGTTAAAACAAGAAGTTTAGCCAGATGGTGTGCAGTCGTAAAGCAGGGCATGGAAGAGTTACTAACTGGTAAGGAAATCCTGATCTTCTTTATGAAGAAATCATGAGTAATAACCTTGTCTTTTGAATCTGGTCACTACTTCTGTATGTCACATATTTTCAAAGCAAGCAAATAATTACTTGTTTTGTCTTTCAAACCACAGTCCAAATCAGTCTTTGGATTGTGTACTTCTTTCTCTGAGTGAGAATTTGAATTAGAAAGTTATACATAGGTCTCAGAACCTAACAACAAATGCACACTGTATCAATTATTAGGCTCGTACTGATAATCGCATTTCACAGTTAAAGAAAGTCAGAAATCAACTCTTCCCTACTCCAGTCAGAAGAAAGCATGACCAAAAAGATAATCAGATTCTTCTGGTCAATGGATGTTTGAATAACCCTGCCCCTTACACAGGAACAAGGTTGATTATTATCATAAAACTTTAGCAGTCCATTAACTCCAACCCATAATCTCCTATTTCCATAGCCCTACCTTAAAAAAACTGAGATGGTAACAATTCTCAGTCAGCACAAGCATTATGAAAATATATTACTTAGTAAAATTCCACGGCAATTTTGTCAGCAATTACCTCCTTATTGCAGATCTATGATGTAGTGCTACGTGAGCTGTAGCCTGACGGTTAAACTGAAGCCATATTCTTGATTCTGAAAAGGCTTTCAATAGCTGGTTCACAGGTTATTAACAGCAGAAACAGACTTCTCAGGCAAATGAACCAGCAATTTGGCAATGGTTTTGCTAATTTCTGTCTAAAACCCATTACTTAGAGGATTTAAAGAGCTTAATTGAGTTACTAATTAGCTAAGGCACAAGAACTCTTTGATCTGGCATTAAGTGCATCGGGATTTTAAATGGCTTTATAATGTTTTTGTCTTTGTACCTGCTAATGATGCTATTGAGCCACCACATACGGATGTGAGCTTTGAATTGCTTTTCAAGGTGTAGGGGTGGATTTGTAGCGTAGTTCATGTCTGAACCCTTTTATCTATGACATGACGTCAGAGAAAGTATTTATCTTGTCTCTGCCACTCACTAACTGGGCAAGTTATATGACTTCTCTTAAGTCTCTCTTTCTTTCTTTCATTTTTGAAGCTTAAATTCTTCACACGGCATTGCAATTAATAGTAAATTTTCAAGTTATTGTTGCAGCATTTTTTACACTTTTTTTCTAATTAATTAGTTTTCTGGTGAAAATACGCAAAGCAAAGCGTACACTATTTCAACAAACTACACGTACAATTCAGGGACATTGTTTACTTTCTTTTGGTTGTGTAACTGTTCTTGCTATCCTTTTCCAACTGATTCTACCCCCATTAACATAAACTCTCTGTCCCTGAGCTTCTCATCCAAATTTTCAAGATGCTGTTGTCAATTTGGTTCCACGTATATAAATCTTGGAAAGATATCAATGCTCAAGGCAGACGTATTTTACTTATTAAGCTAAACTGTTGTTTGGTTCCAAGCAGAATTCCTGGAAAAGTTTTGGTTTGAGGATCAAGGTTTGAAGATTATTTCAGGGCAATAGTTTTAAGTGTTTGTCTAGCCTCAATGGCTCCGGAAGTTCTGGATTCCATTGAGAATTCCATAGAGATTCTTCTACAGACTCTTAGATCAAATTGTTCAGTAATGGTAGCCCGGCACCCTCTAGTTTTTCTGATCTGTGGCACAGGAAGCCGATGTTCATGTTGGCAGCATTTCCTCCTCTGTAAGTCTAACTTTCTTATTGGCAAAATGGGAATATAAATATTACCTGTTTCATTGATGCATTATGAAGATTAAATAAGATAATGCATGTATGGCTCATAGCACTTATTTAATTGTAAATAAACATTAGCCATGATCACTTGCAAAGACCTCAATCTTATATACATTGGCCGGAGCCTTGCCTTAACTGGAGCTATTGCCTGTGAATAAAACATAGAACAAAAGCTATAATATATGTCTTTCAAGTCATATATATTCTACTCATTCAACAAATATTTATGTGATGTCTGCTGTGTAAAAGATGCTTTTCTACTCATTGGAGTTATAGCACTAAATGAGAAAAATAGTCACTGCTATCAGAACTCGTACATGAGTGGGAGGAAATGAAAACAAACAAATTTAAAGTTGTCAAGTAACCACAACTAACAGAAAGAAAAATAAAGCAAGATAAGCACACAGAGAGTTGCACTGAACATTAGTTTAGATGGGGTAGTCAGTGAAGGCATTTCTGAGAAGGTGCTGTTTGAGTAGATACCTTTAAAAAGTGAGGCTACAAATATATGGTGATAAGCATTCCAGGCAGAGTGAAGATGAAGTACGAAAGTTCCTTTTTTTCAGTGTTGCAGTAATTTTTCAAATACCCTGTATTGTTTTTGTTTACTCATCATCATTACACCTATTGTTCGTTTTTTTAGAATTTATTTTAGTTTTGCTATTGTTGTTGAGAATATACACAGCAGACTGTACCCCAATTCAACATTTCTACGTATACAATTCAGTGACATTGATTACATTCTTCCAGTTGTACAACTATTCTCACCCTCATCTTCCAGTTGTTCCTCCCTCATTAACATAAACTTATCGCCCCCTAAGTTTCCTATCTATTCTTTCAAGTTGCTGTTGTCAGTTTGATCCCATATAAACCCTTTATTGTTTCTACTCATCCACAAAAGAAGCAGATTGCTCTTTGCCAACGGAAACATAGGTGCATCTTGAGCCCTGTTCTTGGTCCACTCGTGTATGAGAAAAACTTCCTTCGATCTACAGGTACCAATCACAACAGGTAGTGCTCTTAATCACCTACTAGTTGACCAGCCCTTGATTTAAGCACTTTTACATATATTATCTCATTTGACCCCATACGTGTGTCAGTTTTTCATACTGTGGTAGCTTGCATATTGTGTGATGCTGGAAGCTATGCCGCCAGTATTTCAAATACCAGCAGGGACAGCCATAGTAGACAGGTTTCAGTGGAGCTTCCAGACTAAGACAGGCTAGGAAAAAGGACCTAGCTGTGTCTACTTCTGAAAAAACTGGCCGCTGAAAATCTTATGAATAGTAGTGGAACATTGTCTGATATAGTGCTAAAAGATGATCCCCTTGGTTGGAAGGCACTCAAAATACAACTGGGAAAGAGGTGGCTTCTCAAAGTAGAGTCGACCTAAATGACATAGATGGAGTCATGCTTTCAGGACCTTCATTTTCTGATGTGGCATGACTCAAAATGAGAAGAAACAGATGCCAACATCCATTAATAATCAGAACATGGAATGTACGAAGTATGAATCTAGGAAAATTGGAAATCATCAAAAATGAAATGGACTGCATAAAGATTGATATCCTAGGCATTAGTGAGCTGAAATGGACTGGTATTGACCATTTTAAATCAGACAATCATATGGTCTACTATGCCGGGAATGCCAAATTGAAAAGGAATGCCATGGTGTTCATCGTCAAAAAATATTTCAAGGTCTATCCTGAAGTATAATGCTGTCAGTGATAGGATAATATCCATACGCCTACAAGGAAGACCAGTTAACCAGACTATTATTCAAATTTACACACCAACCACTAATGCCAAGGCTGAGGAAACTGAAGATTTTTACTAACTTCTGCAATCTGAAGTTGATCAAGCATGCAGTCAAGATACATTGATAATTACTGTTGATTGGAATGCAAAAATTGGAAACAAAGAAGAAGGAATAGTAGTTGGAAAATATGGTCTTGATGATAAAATTTTGCAAGACCAACGACTTCTTCATTGCAAATACCTTTCTTCAACAAATAAATGCCAACTATACACTTGGCTTTCACTGGATGGGAAACACAAGAATCAAATCTACTACATCGGTGGAAAGATATGATGGAGAATCTCAACTTCATCATTAAGAACAAGGCAAGGGGCCAACTGTGGATCTGACTATCAACTGGTCCTATGCAAGTTCAAGTTGAAGCTGAAGAAAATTCGAGGAAGTCCATGGGAGCCACAGTACAACCTTGAGCATATCTCACCTGAATTTAGAGACCATCTTAAGAATAGATATGACCCATTGAATACTGATGACCAAAGACCAGACGAGTTGTGCGATGACATCAAGGACCTCATACACGATAAAAGCAAAAAGTTTGTTAAAAAGACAGGAAAGAAACAAAAGATCAAACTGGATGTCAGAAGACACTCTGAAACTTGCCCTTGAATGTAGAGTAGGTGAAGCAAAAGGAAGAAATGATGAAGTAAGAGAGTTGAACAGAAGATTTCAAAGGGTGGCTCCAGAAGATCAAGTAAATTATTAAAATGAAATGTGCAAATACCTGGAGTTAGAAAACCAAAGGAGATGAACACACTCAGCATGTCTCAAGCTGAAAGAATTGAAAAAAAGATTTATCCTGAAGTTGCAATATTGAAGTATTGTATGGGCAAAAATACTGAATGACACAGGAAGCATCAAAAGAAGATGGAAGGAATACACAGAGTCACCAAAAAGAATTGGTCAACATTCAACCATTTCAGGAGGTAGCATATGATCAAGAACCAGTGATACTGAAGGAAGTCCAAGCTGCTCTGAAGACACTGGCCAAAAACAAGGCTCCAGGAAATGTCAGAATACCAGTTGTGATATTTCAACAAATGAATGAAGCTCTGGAGGTGCTCACACATTTATGTCAAGCAATTTGGAAGACAGCTACCTGGCCAACCTACTGGAACCAAAAAAAAACCCATTGCCATCGAGTCAATTCCGACTCATAGTGGCCCTAAAGGACAGAGTAGAACTGCCCCATAGAGTTGAAGAGATCCATATTTGTGCCGATTGCAAAGAAAGGTGATCCAACAGAATGGGGAAATTATGGAACAATATCATGAATATCACACACCAGTAAAATTTTGCTGAAGATCATTCAAAAGCAGTTGCAACAGTACATTGACAGGGAATTGTCAAAAGTTCAAGCCAGATTCAGAACAGGATGTGGAAAGAGGGAGGATATCACTGCTGATGTCAGATGGCTCTTGACTGAAAGCAGAAAATGCCAGAAAGATGTTTACCTGTGTTTTATTAACTATGCAAAGGTATTCTAGTGTGTGGATCCTAACAAATTATGGATAGCATTGTAAAGAAGTAAAGAATGGAAATTAGAAAACACTTAATTTTGCTCCTGCAGAACCAGCACATAGAATAAGAGGCAGTCATTTGAACAGAACAAAGGGATACTGTATGATTTAAAGCAAGAAAGATATGTGTTAGGGTTCCTTTCACCAAACTTATTCAATGTGTATGCTGAGCGAATAAGCCCCAGATCTGGCCTATATGAAGAAAGCAGCATCAGGGTTGGAGGAAGATTCATTAACGGATGCAGATGATATAACCTTGCTTGCTGAAACTGGAGAGAACTTGACATATTTATTGATGAAGATCAAAGACTATAGACTTCAGGATGCATTGTACTTCAACATACAGAAAACAAAAATCCTCTTAACTGGACCAGTAAGGAACGTCATGATAAACGGAGAAATGACTGAAGTTGTCAAGGATTTTAATTTACATGAATCCACAATTAACGCTCATGGCAGTGGCAATCTGGAAATCAAAAGATGTATTGCATTGGGCGAATCTGCTGCAAAAAACCTCTTTCAAGTGTTAAAAAGCAAATATGTCACTTTGAGGACTAAGGTGCACCTGACCGAAGCCATGGCATTTCCAGTCGCCTCATATGCATGTAAAAGCTGGACAATGAATAAGGAAGATCGAAGAAGAATTGACGCCTTTGAATTTTGGTGCTAGCGAAGAATATCACTGGACTTTCAGAAGAACGAACAAACCTGTCTTGGAAGAAGTCCAGCCAGAATGCTCCTTAGATGCAAGGATGGTGAGACTTTGTCTCATGTACTTTGGACATGTTATCAGGAGGGACCAGTACCTAGAGAAGGACATCCTGCTTGGTAAAGTACAGGGTCAGCAAAAAAAAGGAAGACCCTCAACGAGATGGATTAACACAGTGACTGCAACAGTGGGCTCAAGCATAACAACGATTGTGAGTAGTGCAGGACCGGGCAGTGTTTCGTCCTTTTGTACATAAGATCACTATGGGTCAGAACCGACTTGATGGCACCTAACAACAACAACAATCTTATCTGATCCCTCACACATTCCCAAAAAGGGCCTCAATAATTATTTGTATGTGATAGGAAACGAGGCAGAGGCAAGAGAAATTAAGAAACCACAGTCTCTCAGCTAATACTAGAGCCTGGATTTGAATTCAAGCAGTCCACAAGTTTAATTTTAAATCTATTATCAAATGATTCACATATATGCATATATGTGTGGATAGATGATAGATAGGTAGGTAGGTAGATAGGTAGATAGACAGACAGACAGATTTAACATCGTAGAAGTTCTGAGGAATATGCAATCTTAATTTAAAAGCTATCCCAGCAAATATTTTCCAGGAGTAAAAATCTCCATGAAGAATGTAGAGCACTCTGTGTTTTCCTGACTTATTAGGATATAGTCAATTCTTAATCGCCCATATTAATGAAACAGAAACTTTGAACAAATAATTACACTGAAAAAAATTTAAAAGTCACCTATATTGATGTAATGTTTCATTTATTTATTTTTCATGAGTTATCATTATTTATTGACTCCAATAATATAAAAAATAGTTCTATTTTAAAAATTCTGATCATTCTCATTGACTATATTTAAGTCTATATATATTAAAAGGAAAAACTCAGCTAGGACACAAAAACTCATGTTTTGCCATACTTTGTAGTATTCAGAAGAAATCATAATAAAATCTACAATTCTTACAGCTGTGAGACAGAAAAATCTTGCTACTCTAAGTAAACCAAAATGATGTATTTGATGCATTTCGGGTTACTCTTGTAATAATTTTGTTTACAGATGCTTCAGGATTTTTTTTTTGTTGTTTATTTGTAAATTCCAGATTGTATTTTTAGATATTTTCAGTTGTGATAACTATTTCTTCCATTTAAGAGTAATAGGCAACTCTTATTCCACAAAAGTCATTTGGGCCATCAAAATGAGTCATGTACTCAATATAAGGAATTGCTATGGTAACCAGTAAGTAATCCATGGAGATTCATAAATAATTATACTGCTTTTCTTTTGAGAATCATAAACTGACTCAGCAGGTGATTTCAAATTGAAGTTGTAAATGTAATTTTTACTGTGGGCTTATAGTTTTTATAGGTATTTTCTGAAGACACAATTAATTCTGCATTTATGTTAAAGTATATTAATTTCCCACATCTCTTTTGTGCTAAAAAGCACTTAATTTGACCTTATTTTATGCTACTCTTTTTAATGCAGTGCTTTTCTCTTAGGAGCTTGTTTCAACATTTGCAAGAGGGCTTTCTAAAATGTACATATTTCCTATTTCGAGAGATCCTAACATCCAGTACATACAAAGGGAAACGTTTCTGAGGGCAGCTTGTTGGTGGGTAAAATGTGGTGATATTGGAAGAAAATGTATGGAATCTCTCTTTTAAAATCTATATGTACCTTTCTGCCTTTTAGGTGTGGCTATTGAGCATAATGTAAACGTTTTGATGACTCATTGTCAACTTGTTATAATCATTAATGCCAATCTTTTATTGCATTTTAAGTTATAACAGAAAATTTTATTTGTTTTTTGTCTTTTATTTCTATGTCTGTTAATAGGTTATCAGTGGTCACTTTCAAAAGGAATCAGTATTCAAGATTCTAAAAGGACTTCTATTTCTGGCATGCTTATAGTCTAGGAAAACATAATGGTTGATAAGAATGTGTGTTAAGATAAAGAAAACTGGCTCTGCATAAGGACGACAGACCATGTACTTTACATAATTTCATGTCAGTTATATAAGATACCCACAAGTTTTTATATTTACATCTGTAAAATTATCTTTCTGAGGGTTGCCATTACCAGGAATCTGATATTCTATTCATTCAGTAAACACTTATTAAAAAATATTTATCACTTTATTTCACAATAACAATAATAAACCCGTTACATTCAGTAAACATTTTTTGAGCTCTAAAAACTATATTAAGTTTAGGCACTTCCAAATGAGCCATTATAATATTTCTTTTTAACTATACAATCTAATTTCTTTGGGAATTCATTTTATTTTTTCAAGTGGAGCAAACTAAACTCCAATGTATTTCTATATACATAGATGTACTATTTTCTGTGTTACAAAAATTGTGCCATGCTCTTCTTCAAAGTGCTTCAGGATAAAGGATGCTATAAACAATTTAATATCAGAGTTTCTTCTAGTAAACATTTGAGGTGTCCACTTTTTCTGTTTTTGCCTGGACAAAATTTTACCTAGCAAATTTTAAGAAATTTAATGATGCAATATATTGCCCTCATTAAATTTTAATGTATTCTCACTTGGCATATTGTAAATATCTAGCTTTATAACTCAACAGCATTTGATTTGGTTGATATTTTAGGACTGTCATATGAAATTATACTAGATAAAATATCATGAACAAAATGTTGCATATCTAGTTTAAAGATGTAGAAAAGTGTGATGGACAAATGTTATAGCTAATCATCAACTGGGAAAAATCCTTTCAATTCCATTGTACCTCATAAGTTTTCAAATGCCGTTTGTTATACTTACATTGTTTTCATATGAATTTTATTGTGATAAAACGGTGAGCTTTGTAGATGATTGTAAGTCTGTAGATTATCATTATCATATGAGCTCAATGTCTTGTTTGCCTTTTAAAGAATTTACTGAGTTAGTTCAGATTATTTGAGAAGCTTAACATCTATAATGTACACTATTATCTATTTTTCTCAATAATTAAAGTTAGGTAAAATCTTTCAAATCATGAAAAAGTATATGAAAAGCCAGACATTTCTATAAACATAAACAAAATAAAACTAAATGATGGGATTCTTTTGTAACAGTTTAGTAAAACTGAAATACCTAAAATTGATTTCGAATCAAAGACGTTTTTAAACATGTTAGTTAAGAATCTAACTTAAAAATCAAAGAAATTTTGTTCTACAAATACTGCTTGCAGCTTACATCTTCAAAGATGGTGGTATGAGAAGTTCCATGCTCCCGTCCCCCATGTGATCACCGAGGAAAACAACTGGAAATTGGTAGACTTAACTCTGTAAGAACTCTAAAAAGCAACTATAGTTTGCAGCAATTAAGTGAACATTGGATCAAGAGAAAGGTGACTTTTAAATGATAGAAAACTTATATTTTCTACTGCCTGTACTGATTCTCTTCCCTGGCTCAGATGCACTGGCTGTAGACCCCAGACCCCGCTCTCACAGAAGGGGTCTGATATCTGTCTCTGGAGTAAGCAGAGCAGACTGGGCTAGCATACTATTGTGCATGTCTGTTCTGATCTGTCTGGAGGCTACCTGAATGACTGAAGCATGGCACTCCCCTCAGGCTTGCCTGCAGTGAAGCTCACGCAGGTGGAGAAAAGTGGCAAGTAATGCCTAAAGTTTATGACTGCCCTTAGCTGCCTGGGATGTAATAGTGCAAATGGAGCATACGATTTACACCTAAGGGTGAAAGGAGAAGCCAGAGTGAGCATTTATTTCACAAATTAGCACTTTCAAAAGTACTATGTATACAAGGAATTGAGAAAGCCACATGCATGCTCAGGGCAAAATGCATGCTCAAAAAATACCTAAGAACAACCTTGTACTAATCCTTAAGCATACTGAAAGTAAGTCTAAGTATTAATGAAGGCTCTGTCACAGAACCAATTTGCAAATACTGGGAGAAGTGTTTTGTCCCCCTGCCACCCCTGGGACACAAGGAAATCTCTTTCAAAAAAACTAGCTGGGCATGGGCTGGGAACAAGGCCTCAGTGTCCACAGACATCTAAGAGAGCAGTCATTGCAAAAAATAGGGGGTTAGGGGAGGCTGCTGAGCAGATGGATTACAGCCTTCAAAACCCATTAATAAAAATCCAAGCCATGGAGATAGAGAAGAATCTGAGCGTTAGACCTAACATGTTATAATATTCAAACACTCAAGTTTCAACAAGAAATCACAAGGCATACATAGAAACAGGAAAGGCTGACCTGTTCAAAAGAATAAAATGAAATAACAGAAACCATCCCTGTGGAAGCCCAGATAACGGACAGACTATAAGACTATAAAACACCATATTAAATTTGCTCAAAGAACTAAAGGAAAACACGAGAACAGAAGGAAATAAAAAAAATCATACATTAAAAAAAACAACTATTAATAAAGAGACATAAAGGAACCAAACAAAATTACTAAATGTAAAACATATAATAAGTGAAATGAAAAATTCAATGGAGGGACCCACAGCACATTTGAGCTGGCAGAAGAAAGAATCAGCAAACTAGAAGATAAGTCACTTGAAATTATTGAGTGTAAGGAGCAAAAAGCAAAAAGAATGATGAAAAGTAGACAAAGTCTAAAGGAATTGTGACACTTTCAATCAAACCAATATACACATTGTTGGAGTCCCAGAAGGAGAAGAGAGAGTGAAAGGGACAGAAATAATATTTGAAGAAACAATGGCAAATATTTTACAAATTTGATGAAGGACATGAATCTAAACGTCCAAGAAACTCAATAAACTCCAAGTTAGATAAACCCATAGAGACCCACACTGAAGCATATTATAATCAAATATTCGAAAGCAAAAATAAATAATCTGAAAGCAGCAAGAAACAAATCTCCATATATAAAGAATCTTCAACAAAATTAAGCACCAGTTTCTCCTCAGAAAACTTGGAGGCCGTAAACAAGTGGAAAGAAAAGAGCTGTCAATCATGCATTCTATATGGCAAAATTATCCTTCAAGAATGAGGGCAAAATTTAGACATTCCCAAATAAACAAAAACTAAGGAAATTCATTATGGATAGACTTTCCCTACATGAAACAATAAAGGGAGTCCTTCAGACTGAAATAAAACGACACTAAACAGTAACACATAGCCATACATAGGAAAAAGGATATCCAGATAAAGTAATTTCATGGGCCAAATTAGAGCCAGTTTTATGATATTTTTGGTTTATAACTCTAGTTGTTATACCTACATGATTTTAAATGATGAATGCCTAAAAAATTATGTAATTTGTGACAACAGCAACATAAAGGAGGGAGAGATGTAATATAAAAATAGAGTTTTTGTAATATTGAAGTTAAATTGGTGTCAGTTTAAACTAGATTTTAATAAAGTTGGGATACAAAATACAATCCTCATGGTAACCACAAAGAAAACATCTAAAAAATATACACAAAAGGAAAGAAGAAGGGAATAAAAATGATTCACTGCTAAAATCAACAAAACACAAAAGAAGACAGTGTTAGAGAAAATTAGTGACAAAAAAGGCATGACACATAAAGAATTGCAAAATGGCAGAAGTAAGCCTTTCTTTACTAATGTTGCTGTTGTGCGCCTTTGAGTTGATTCCAACTGATAGTGACCCTATGGGACAAAGTAAACTGCCCTATAGGGTTTCCTACGCTGCAATTTTTATGGGAGCAGATCACCAGGTCTTTTTTCCCACAGAGCAGTTGGTGGGTTCAAACTGCCTACCTTTAGGTTAGTAGCCAAGCACTTCACCATTGCACCACCAGGGCTCCTTTCTTTATTCATAGTTGCTTTATTTTTATTATTTTTAATTTTATTTATTTATTTATAAATAATATAAATATTATTTATTATTTATTTTTATTATTTTTATTTATTTTTATTATTTTAATTTTATTTATTTACATACAGCAACACATGCAGCAATTCAGCAGGTTCTAGAAGTACATTTCAGTGACATTGATTACATTCTTTGAGATTTACAAACATTCTCACCCTCCTTTTCGGAGTTGTTCCTCCCCCATTAACATAAACTCATTGCTTCAAGTTTCTCATCTAAACTTTCAAGTTGCTGTTGTCAATTTTATCCCATATAGATATGTCTTAAAAGAGCACAATGCTCAAGGCCAATATGTTTTACTAGTTAAGCTAAACTACTGTTTGGTTTTAAGAAGACTTCAGGGGAATTCACAGTTACTTTAAATGGTAAATGGATTATACTAGCCAATCAAAAGACCAAGATTGGCAGAATGATGGATTAAAGAAAAAAAGAAAAATAGGATGTCTATATGCTGTCTGCCAAGAGACATACCTTAGACTAAAAGATGCAAATAGATTGAAAATAAAATGATGGAAAAAATATTTTATACAAATAGTAACCAAAAGAGAGCTGGCTGGCTATATGAGCTCTATTAATATCAGACAAAACAGACTTTAAGTTGAAATCTGTTAGACACAATGAAGGGTATTATGTAATGATAAAAGAGTAAATTCATCAAGAAGATCTAACAATTATAAATATATATGCACCTAACCTACAGTCCCAAGTACATAAAGCAAACACTGATGGAACTGAAGGGAGAAACAGACAGCTCTTCAGTAATAGCTGGAGACTTCAATACAATATTTTATAATGGATGGAACATCTAGACAGAAGATTAATACAGAAATATAGGATTTAAACAGTGCTACAAACCATCTAGACAGACATAACAGATCTAACAAACATATATAGAACCCTCCACCCAACAACAGCATAATGCAGATTCTTCTCCAGTGCACATGAATCATTCTCCAGGCCATATGGTTGATAGATCACAAAAACAAGTCTCAATAATTTAAAAATATTAAAATCATACAAACTGTCTTCTCCAATCACAGTGGAATGTAACTGGAAATCAATAACTGAAGGACAACTGGAAATTTTACAATTATGTGGAAGTTAAACAACACACTATTAAACAACCGATGAGTTAAAGAAGAAATCAAAAAGGAAATCAGAGAATAATTAGAGATGAATAAAAAGGAAAGCACAACATACCAAAACTTATGAGATGCAGTAAAGGCACCGTGCAGAGAGAATTGTATATCTGGAAACATCTACATTAAAAAAAAGAAAAATCTCTGATCAATAACCTAACCTTAGCGCTTGAGAAGCTAGAAAAGAGAAAACTAAGCTGAAAACTGTCAGAAGAAAGGAAATAACAAAGATCAGAGAGGAGGGAAATGAAATAGAGATTAGAAAACAACAGAGAGAACAAACAAAACCAGAAATTGTTCTTTAAAAACATCAATCAAATAGATAATCCTTAAAAAAAAAAAAAACTAAAACAAAACAACAAACAAAAACCACAACGACTTACAACTGTCGGGAAGGGGGTTTGGGTTGTGCAGGAAGCTGACTTGTTAGGGGCTTACTATAATGTTTGCTACTCACTGAACAAGTGCTAGCTTTTTGTCCTCAATTTGCCCACTGTGATACAAACCCATTGCTTTAGAATCTCCATCTATATCCCTCCTATGGGACTTGGGTGAAAATGTAATGGACATAAATATACTGAATCTCTACTTTTATTCTCTATGCCACTGTTTTTGTTGTGCATAGTAAAATATTTTATCTCTGATCCAAGAGTTTTTTGTCTTCTACCGTGATTTGTGAGAATATCTGTCACAAAAACAGCCTAACTTACAATCTTTCAAGTAGGGTGAAGTCTCTAACCCTCCACAGTTCTATAAAGACTTCATTCAGAGCAGAATTCTTCATAATGAATTGCTGCACTTCAAGCATTGGTAATTGGCAGTCAAAAAAAGTTTGTTCACATACTGGCGACCAACTTGCTGTTAACAGTTCCACTGGGAATTGCTATTCAAAGACTTAAATCAAGGCATCCCAGAGAACCAAGATGGAATGTGAGTGGAAACTTGAGCAAGAGTTTCAGCAAATCCTGCAGCTCATGAAGACATTCCAGTCCCTGGACACTAGCATCCAACAACCACGCGACAAAATCTGGAACTGAATCAGTATTAAGATTTTAACAACTACCTGAGGTCTGTCTTTACAAAATTGCAATTTGAAGATGAACCTACAAGATCCTTTGAAGAATAATGTGAAAGTAGCATTTTACAACCTCCCAAATGGTATAAACACTGAATAGCTGTTCATGCAAATGAACACTCTAACACTAAGGTGCCAATGCATGCAGAATAAAATGCCAGAAAATCAGTGGAATTCTATTGTCATGTTAAGTGACCTGGAAAGCTTTCAGAGTGTTAGACTGTGTATCAAGGATTTCATGCAAATATTAGGAAATAATCTACCTTCAGATTTTATGTAACCCTGAAACAATGCCACATGTGCAAATGGAGAAACCACCATGTAAACAAGCATAGAGTTATCAGTTTATGCTTCTGTGGTATTGCACCAGCTTGTAGAAATCATTAACACACCCAACATAACAAAGTTGTTAAAAAATATGGCAGTGTTGCCCCCAGACACCCTTTTAGCTCAGTGGTGAAGTCACTTCTGAGGTTCACCATTCAACCAGGAATTGGACAGCCCCATTAAACAAAACGGGACTAATGAGGCACAGTAGTCCAGGGACAAGGACTGGAAGGCAGAAGGGGACAGGAAAGCTGGTGATAGGGAACCCAAGGTTGAGTAAGGACAGTATGGCCATGTAGTGGGGTTGCTAACCATTGTCATAGGGCAACATGTGTACTAACTGTTTAATGAGAAACTATTTTGTTCTGTAAACCTTCATCTAAAGTACAATAAAAAATAAAAAATAAAAATAAAATATGGTAGTATCAACTGATGTCTTGATGCCCTTTTTCCTTAAGAAGGGCTCTTGCTTCAGCAGTTTTTAAGATCTTTTTACACCTTTCTGAGAAAAATATGGTAAGGTGAGGAAAAGGATTCAACATTCTTTGGGATTTATACTATGATCGGTGTGAATCCAGCAGAGTAATCCAAGATTTTATATCTTTTATGCTGTTGCACCATGTATTAACCAAAAGGTGATGACAAAGTTATGGCCTGTAAGTTTCTTCAAGGATTTAAAAGTCAGTCTCATTCAACAAAATGAATATCAATACATTGGTTTTGCTTCCATCTTCTCTAAAAGGAATGAACTCTGATGAAAAGTCTGAATGAATAGTGGGAGAAATGAATTTAAAGTTGAGAGGGTGAAGAGTTTATAAGAAGACACCCACTAGTTTTAAATGTGTTCAGTTCTCCAGGTTCAGTCAAGGACTTGTCAGGGCACTGAAACATCTCACAGAGGAGATCACAGCCAGCCGCTCTGTTTGAACCACAGCAAACGGGAGAGGTGCTGGAAGACAGCTCACAAAGGGTAAGTAGGCGCATTATGTAAACTACACATCTGTTACCTTGACATCAATTCCCAAAACAATTCTAAATCCAATTATTAAATGATGATTTGTGAGCACCTAGGAGAGGAAGATGTAATCATTAAGAGCCAACATGCGCACCCTAAGTCCAATTCACGTCACACTAACCTCATTTCTTTTTCTGGAAGATTACTTGAATAGCAGATTTGGGAAAATGGATACAGCATGTCAATAGAATGCAAATACATGGAGGACAAGGACCAAGGCAGATCTGATTGCCCTGGAGGCTTGGTTCCTCTGCCCTTTTGGGAGTTTAGCATGAAATCAGCTCAATGACTGCCCATGAGCTCCAGAGGCTCCCTTTTCTATAGAAGCCACTTCCCTGACCTGGGAGTGGGCTGCCATTGTTACCATAGTGGCATACACATTCTGTTCACCTACTTTGTTATAAATATGTAGAAAAGTAGGAGGATGGAGAGGCCCTTCTTTACTGAAGTGTTGATTGTAGTGAAAGCCCTCCAGCTCTGTCTAGACTAATCTATATGTCAATGAGTACTCATTAAGGTGAAGAAGTAAGTTAAGCAAATCAGCAGCATTCATCAGTAGAATGAGATGCCACTGTCCTTCTCCAGGGGAATGATTTTCTTGAAACCCCTTTCTCACTTCACCTGAGAGAAGAGGAGAAAGCACCTTCCTTGCTTCCTCCACGAGGAGGAGGAAAGATGCTGTTCTGTTTCTTTGAGGCGGTTCCAACTCATAGCGACCGTATGTACAACAGAACGAAATATTGGCAGGTCCTACGTCATCTTCATAATCGTTGTTATACTTGAGCCCATTGTTGCAGCCATTGTGTCAATTCATCTCATTGAGGATCTTCCTCTTTTTTGCTGACTCTCTGCTTTACCAAGCATGATGTGCTTCTCCAGGGACTGGTCCCTCCTGATAACATGTCCAAAGTATGTGAGATGAAGTCTCGCCATCTTTGCTTCTATGGAACATTCAGGCTGTACTTCTTCCAAGACAGATTCGGTCGGTCTTCTGGCAGTCCATGGTATAGTCAGTATCCTTCGCCAACTCCATAGTCCTTAAAGTGATATATTTGCTTTTTTAACACTTTAAAGAGGTGTTTTACAGCAGATTTGCCCAGTGAAATTCTTCTTTTGATTTCTTGACTGCTGCTTCCATGGGTGTCAATCGTGGATCTAAGTAAAATGAAATCCTACCAACTTTAATCTTTTCTCCGTTTATCATGATGTTGCTTATTGATTCAGTTGTGAGGATTTTTGTTTTCTTTATGTTGAGGTGCAATCCGTACTGAACGCTGTGGTCTTTGGTCGTCATCAGTAAGTGCTTCAAGTCCTTTTCACTTTCAGCAAGTAAGGTTGTGTCATGTTCATAACGCAGGTTGTTAATGAGTCTTCCTCCAATGCTGGTGCTGTGTTCTTCATATAGTCCAGCTTCCTGGATTATTTGCTCAGGATATAGACTGAATAGTTGGTGAAAGGATACAACCCTGATGCACACCTTTCTTGATTTTAAACCAGGCAGTATCCCCTTGTTCTGTCTGAATGACTGCCTCTTGATCTATGTACAGGTTCCCCATGAGCACAATTAACTGTTCTGGAATTCCCATTCTTAGTAACATTATCCATAATTTGTTATGATCCACACCGTAGAATGCGTTTGCACAGTCAATAAAACACAGGTAAACATCTTTCTGGTATTCTCTGCTTTCAGCCAGGACCCTTCTGACATCAGCAATGATATCCCTTGTTCCACGTCCTCTTCTGAATCCAGCTTGAATTTCTGGCCGTTCCTTGTTGATGTACTGCTGCAACTGCTTTTTAATGATCTTTCACAAAATTTTACTTGCGTGTGACATTAATGTTATTGTTTGATAATTTATGCATTCTGTTGGATCATCTTTCTTTGGAATAGACATAAATATGGATCTCTTCCAGTCTGTTGGCCAGGTGGCTGTCTTCCAAATTTTTTGCCATAGATGAGTGAGCACTTCCAGTGCTGCATCCGTTTACTGAAACATCTCAACTGGTATTCCATCAATTCCTGGAGCCTTGTTTTCCACCAGTGCTTTTAGTGCAGCTTGGACGTCTTCCTTCAGTACTACTGGTTCTTGATCACATGCTACTTTCTGAAATGGTTGAATATTGACCGATTCTTTTTGGTACGGTGATTCTTTGTATTCCTTCCATCTTCTTTCGATGCTTCCTGTGTTGTTCAATATTTTGCCCATAGAATGCTTCAATATTGCAGCTTGAAGCTTGAATTTTTTCTTTAGTTCCTTCAGCTTGAGAGATGCTGACAGTGTTCTGCCCTTTTGGTTTTCTCACTCCAGGTCTTTGCACATGTCATTATAATACTTTACTTTGTCGTCTCAAGCTGCTTTTTGAAATCTTCTGTTCGGCTCTTTTACTTCATTTCTTCCGTTCACTTTAGCTACTCGACATTCAATAGCAAGCTTCAGAGTGTCTTCCTTGCTTCGCCCACGTGGAGGGGAAAGCATAACTTCTCACAATATTGCACATTTTATCCACAAGATTAACAAGCACCTGCCTCTCAGCACTCTGTATTGTCTGGTTGAGGGTGGATTGTGGTGGGTGATAGAGGTAGTTCTGGAACCTGCAGGGAATGAACTAGCTCTAAATGCTAACAATTCAGTGATACCGCTCTGAAATTCAAGTACCTTGCCTTTAGCCATGATAGTCAAGAAGTGTATAAAATTCCTATCAACATCCTATTATATTAAAATAAATAAGTACTGTTGTCAAAAATGGAAACCCTGGTGGCATAGTGGTTAAGAATTCAGCTGCTAACCAAAAGGTCGGCGGTTCGAATCCACCAGGCACTCCTTGGAAACCCTATGGGGCAGTTCTACTCTGTACTATAGGGTCGCTATGAGTTGGAATCGATTCAACGGTAACGGGGTTTTTTTTTGTCAAAAAAGTCACTCTGGCTTCAGTGGACAAAACTGTAAGGGAACAAGGCTGGACATTTGCCCTGAATTGCTTGACATTTTGATCAATTACTTGAATAAAGGCATAGATAGCATTAAATACATAGACATTAGAAATAATAAATAGAGCAAATGAACGGGTATGCATCTGCCAATCTGAAAATGAAATGGGTTAAACTCAACTAGATGAATGAATAACTCAAAACGTAGGTAGGCCTTGTATGCTGTTCCTAAAAGCAATGAGTAAGCGTACGTGGGAGGATTGCATCCTAACGGCGTCTGTGAAGAAGGCAGGCCTTTTAGATTCCTAATGGTTTCCTCAGTAGAGCTCTGCCACAGTTCACATCACAGGGTTTCCAAGTGGTTTATTTACCAGACTGAGTTCCCTGAGGGAAACTTTGACTTGAAACTCCACTGCTTGGTTCACTTTTTATCACAAAGTTTGTTGTAAGAAAGTTGAAGTGACAAACGTTCACTGAACGTAGAATGGAATCAACAGTGTGACATAGTTCCCAACAATCTAATTCATCTTCAGTTGCACTAACGGAAAGGAAAGTAATATGTAGAAAGAGGAGCTCAGCAGTTACCAGTAACCAGTTGCTATGGGTCGTGGCAACCCCATAAGTGGTTTTCAATGGCTGATTTTTCATAAGTAGATCACCAAGTCTTTCTTCCAAGGCACCTCTGGGTAGACTCAAACCTACAACTTTTCAGTCAGCAGCAGAGCATGTTAACTGTTTGAACCACCCTAGAACTCCTGAACTCAGTAATTAGTGCATTTTTATTTTGAAGTGAAGCATTTTGTTTCATGTTTGGCACATATTGCTATGCGTATGTTTGTTGTTGGCTGCTGTCCAGTGGATTGTGACTCATAGCAGCTCCACGTGTGCGGAGTAGAACTGCTCCATAGGGTATTCAAGGCCTGTGACCTTTCAGAAACAGATCACTAGGCCTGTCTTCTGAGGCACCTCTGAGTGGGTTCAAACAGCAAAACGTTTGTCCAGTAGTTGAGTGCTTAACTGTTTGCACCACCCAGGGAATCCTAAACAAGTGAAATGAAATTATGGAAGAGGAACTAGAATGATGAAGGTACCGAAAAACATATAATATGAGAAGTAATTAAAACAAACGGTGGAGGCAGATGTTAAACAGCTGCTCGGCAAGGATGTTGCGGAAAAGAGTCAAACATGGCTGAGTGGTCGTGATCAATGCCCTTGAGGACCCTCTGAGCTTGACATAGTAGTAATTCAATTGTACTTCACGTACAAAAAGCTGGTAACAATTCCTAACATTTATTGAGCACTTACCATGTGCCAAACATTGTTATAAGTAGTTATACTATTAACTCATTTAATCCTTAGAATAACCCTGTGAGGTCAGTGTTACTAATTTCATAGATGAGGTAACTGAGGCACAGAATGTTTTGACAAACTGCCGAAGATCACACAGCTAGAAAGTGTCAGAGCCAGGACTCAAACACAGGTGGTCCAACCACAGAGCCTGTACTCAAAATCACTACGTTTCTTCATTCTTTATTATTTTCTAGAAAGCTGCCAAAATATACGAATCTCCTTTCTCTCGATGTCTCTGTCTCTTGCTCAAGTGATTGGGCTTTCCTTCAACTCCCACATCCATAAAATGCCGTGTACTTCTCCTGAGAAGCAAGTGCCATTTTGCTGACTGCCTCTTGTTTCTGTTGTTGATTTTTCTGACATCAAGGATGGCAGATTAAAAGCAAGTAACTGGGAACTTGTGCTTTTCAGAAACACTGTGAAGATGTGTAGTTGCATCAATACTTATTAAAAAATTGGAGAAGAAATACCAGCTCTGGAAATGAAGTAAAACTATGGGCAGAAGAGACCAAGGGGGAAAAATGAAGTACTGAAGGAAGAGAAGAAACTTTTTAGGGTCAGAGACATTCTAGCTAATATAATAAAGAATAAATTTTTTATAAATCCATTGCTTTTCTGAAACACTGGAGGGGGGGATATTAACATTTCAAATTCTTAAATAAAATCTATTCCATAGGGAATTGTTATTTTAAAATAGTTGCCAAACAGTGTTTTTATTAGTGCTTCAGAAAAAGAAAAGATTTGTTATTTGTGAAAATATGAAATGTCATTTACTAGTGTCCCTGTGACTTCCCTGGACATTTTCTGGGTATTATTGGGTAGATAACTGTTCAGATGACGGCAGGCTGAGGGAATCAAAACCAGCAGTTAGAGTTAAAAAGAATGGTTATGTGGGGTGTTATATTACAAAGTTTTAATGGAATTAGAAGGACTTTTCCTAAAATTTCTTCAGTAAGATGAATAACAAGGTGAATGCAATCAGCCTGGGTTTATTTGCATTTGTGGAGATGGCCTTTACCTTCGTCCAGTGTGAATTTAGGAAAACAAAAGCTGACTGTCGGAAGAACCGCTGTAGATACGTTATGAGGGAGGATCTATGTGGAAGAGTCTAAATCCTACTGAATCTGTGATGTAACATTATTCACGTGGGGGTACAGAGGTGCATACACTAGGCATGAGCCCGGTGGGTGCAATGAGAGCCGACAAGCATCTTCTTTTGATTTGGATGAGACCTGGACATTTTCTCTAACAGCAGAGACTAGAAGTTAGGGTTGAAATTATTATTGTCAAATGATGTATGAAAAGCAAAATTTTGCATCAATATGCCATTTAGAGACATCCAAGTTTAATGTATGAAAGCAAGGGTTATATGAAAGTCAAGAGTTGGAAAGCCAGGGATACTTCCCTTTAAGATGCCAATTGTAATTTTAAATATGCTAAGAGATTTCGCGTTCTACATTTTTTTGTCTTTTAATGTCTTAAAATGTCTTGTAGTCATGTTTGTTCCTAAAGGTTGTCACTCTGTTATTTTTTTCTTGCAATTATCTAATATTCCTTAGGATTTATCTTTTTAAGCCATTTCCATTACCCTCTGACTCCAAATTCTTTTGCCCTATGGTCTTCCATAAATTGATCATTCTCCTGGAAGAGCTATTCAATGAATAGGTTTAATGAGAAAATTTTAAGTTGTGTGAGAGAGATTACTTTTCCTAACTTTATGTAACACGCAAACGTAATACCAGACTTGTCACTCTTTCCCGTTGATATGGATGGACGTATTTGCAGGGTAAACACTGCCTTCTATTTCTCAGCATGTAGTTAAAGACTTGCTTTTGCAGAGATTTTTAAAGGTCATCTCTTCCGCAGTATTAAAGAAAAGCATATTTCACAGATGTTTTGTTTCCGTATCTGACTGAAGAGACCCTCCAACATGTTACTGGGTGTTTGCTACTTTGGGGAGTTTTTTTTATTTAGCTGTCATCATTAAAAATCTAAAGCACTGTATCAAAGAAACAGGCATGGATGATTTCTGCCCATTTATGGCTGTACACAGATGAGGAAAAATGGAATTATTTGCCTTTAGGAGTAATCAACTTCAGCTTTTTTTTTTTTTAACAGCTGCACATTTTGATCAAAGGCTTATGGTAGGAAAAATTGTTGTCCATAGATTTTATTCAGGAAAATGAAGTTGGGAGGAAAAGTAGTTAAAAGGGAGTAACGTTTCAGGCATTTGGAGACACATAAAGAAATACAGTGACTAATGGATGAACTTTAAACCTTGATTAATATCTTACACCAAACCTATTGCAGGCATAGAATGAACAGAACTGAGGTGACATTGGCTTCACTTGCCTTTCTTTTCTCTTTTCTCTCTTTCTTTCTTTCCTCCCTCCTTCCCTCCCTCCCTCCCTTCCTTCCTTCTGTCTGTCTGTCTTTTCTGTCTTTCTGTCTGTCTGTGTTTCTTTCTTGGGTGGGGGTTGGGGTTTCTGATGTATTAAAAATTGCCTATCCTTGGTAACAAAGTATTATTTCTGTTACAGAAATCTTCTAGTCCTGGACTGGGTATGATACAAGAGACCAAAACTATTTTCAAGGCTTCCACGTTAATTATGGATCTGTGGATTCATGTCTCATGATCTATAATCAGTTAACAGCAGCAAAGGCTCAGAAAGAGTAGAATAGGTCAGAGACCAGATGCCAAATATTGTTCTCCTACTGAAACTTGTTTCTAGCCCTCTACCTGATCTAGTAAGAACTAGAATCTACATAGAAATGTTAAAACACACACACACACACACACACACACACACAGAGTTAAGGATCATTGTTTTCTGTAAGCCCCAGTCTTGAATGAACAAGCAAAGTTGCTGTATATTTTCATGAAAAGTGAATACTATTCTTGTAAGAAGGTTTTGGAGGCAGCAAATGGCAAGGGTTTCATGAAAACAAACTTTATCCTGCTTATAGCTGAAATTCCAAATCTCATGTTACGAAAGAAAGAAAGAAATTTTCTCTATACCCAGATAAAGAGGTCAGCAACAACACTGTTATAGACTGAATTGCATCCTCCACAATTTCTGTCATCTTGGCTAGGCCATGATTCCCAGTATAGTGTGGTTGTCCACCATTTTGTGATTTGATGTAATTTCCCTATGTGTTATAAATCCTAATCTCTGCTTACGGTTAATGAGGCAAGATTAGGTTATGTTAAAGAGGATTAGGGTGGGATGCAACGCCTTACTCAGGTCACAGCCCTGATTGATGTAAGGGGAATTTCCCTGGGGTTGGCCTGCATCATCTCTTTTATCTTACAAGAGCTATAATGAGAGAAGCAAGCAGAGAGATAGGGACCTCATTACCACCAAGCAAGAAGAGCCAGAAGTGGAGCATGTCCTTTGGACCTGGAGTCCCTGTGCTGAGAAGCTCCTAGACCAGGGGAAGATTGATGACAAGGACCTTCCCCCAGAGCCGACAGACAAGAAAGCCTTCCCCTAGAGCTGGCGCCCTGTATTTATACTTCTAGCCTCCTAGACTATGAGAGAATAAATTTCTATTCTTTAAAGCCATTCACTTATGGTATTTCTCTTATGGCAGCACTAGATAACTAAGACAGACAGTATTTATCTGGGGGAACAAAGAGGCTTAGAAAATTATAATCAATTCTTAGCTGCTTAAATTGATGTAGGAGACCTATGGAGCCCTGGTGGCACCAGTGGTTAAGTGTTCAGCTGCTAACCAAAGGGTCAGCTGTTTGAATCCACCAGCTGCACCTTGGAAACCCTATAGGGCAGTTCTGCTCTGTCCTATAGGGTTGCTGTGAGTCAGAATCGACTTGATGGCAATGGGTTTTGTTTTGAGTTAGGAGACTTCTAACACAGGTTATTATAAACCTGAGGTGATTGGCTCTGCATATCCAGCAGTAATTCATAGCAAGCTACAACGTTTCCCTTGAAAATGCTGGATAAGCTCTTCTTACTTGATAATGCAGAAATTAACTATGCAAATTCCTTCAAATACTGCAAAGCACGGTAAAAACTAGAGCAACTACTATTCCATAAAATTTAAATGCACAACATGTACTTAACACTATTAAAACCAAGTTATCTAATTAAAAATGAATTTTTTACAGCAAAATATGTATGCTTTTATGGGAGAAAATATTTTATCAATAACCTAAGAACCATAACAATGAAAACTTCAATTTTCATTTATTCTCTCTAATTAAAGTTTGAACATACCAATAATAAATTCTTCCTACAAAATCCATTTGTGGGTTGGAAACCTTCCACTGAACCTGGAGCAGGAAGAATTAAAATGTAATTTTGTTTAGTTATTCTAGTGTTTGTCTAGAGAATTTACTACCAACTGGAAAATGAAGCCATGACCTCATTCAGTCTTGATTTGCTGGTAGCACTAACAAGGAATGAACAGAGAAAGAAAACACATGGAAATTTGGGAGAAACCGTTAATTTGGTGTTAGAAGACAGTGAATATTCATAATTTTTACATTTCAGCAAATATTTGCTGCTCCTATCATTTTTCCAAAATATGGCCTATTTAGTTTTCCGACCCTCCTTATCCTGTGAGATTCCTGGCCTCATCATTATTATTCTCTTGCAATGCCCCTTAACTCCCTTGTCCCTCTCTTCCTCATCCATACCCTCCTGGCAAAACCCTAGCCCTGGATAAAATCCTAATATCATTCCTAAATCCTCAGATGAGCCACTGCTCTCACTTTAAAAACCCAATCCTCAATCTCAAATGAGATCTGAATAAACCAAAACCAAGCCCGCTGCCATCTAGTCGATTCCGACTCATAGCGACCCTATAGGACAGAGTAGAGCTGTCCCACAGGGTTTCCAAGGAGCAGCTGGTGGACTTGAACTGCCAACCTTTTGGTTAGCAGCCAAGCTCTTAACCTCTGCGCCACCAGAGCTCCTTCCTCTCATTGCATAAAGAGAACTGAATACTGACTTTTAATCCTATAACCATTCTGAGTGAGCCTGCTTCCCAGCTTTCTTAGGCAGTTGTACAACTTTACCTCTGTCCTTCATCCTTCAGCCTACTTTGGGGGCAGGATAAATGCTGTGGTGCAGCCCGCATATCTCTGCCCTTAGGACTGAGCTGATCATTCCCTCAGCTGCTGGGATTATTGTCTGCTGGTAACATAGAGCTGAGTCTTTCCCCAGGAACTGCCTTCAGTAAAAGAAAACTACCTTATCCAAGTATGTACCTTATACATACTCCCCTCAGGAGTAACCCACTTACAATGACAGGCAATGTGCAGATGCAAAGGCCCAACCCTTTACCTCAATTTAGGACAACTCTACAGGGTCACCCAGGAGGTCTACGCTGCAGCTGTTTCTCGGCTGTCTCACCTCCGTCTGCCCAATCCTTCATTCACTCCCTCACATGTGCTGTTCCCGTGAGCATTATCCTATAAAATTCACGCAGACTTTTGTCTGTTTCCCAGGGAACCCAATTCAGCAGTGGTCCGTAAGAGAAGAATCTAATGGGATTTTGGAGTTGGATCACCGTTGTGTCAGCTAGCAATGAGGATCCCATCACTGGTGGTAGGTGGGATTTGGATAGTCCCTGAACTTGTTAAAATTTTCACTCTTGGTGAACAAAGGATGGAATACCAGTGGAAGGAAGTACACTGCCAAGTGCAACATCTCAAGTATTAAAAGGACATTGTTGTTATTGGTTGTCTTTAGGGATCACTGAGTCGATTTTCCACTCATAGTGACTCCATGTGACAGAGTAGGATAGCCCCATAGCGTTTTCTTGGTTGTATTCTTTCTGCAAGTAGCTCCCCAGGTCTTTCTCCCTTGTAGCTGCTGAAGGGGTTCCAATAGCCAACTTTTTGGTTAGCAGTGAGCACTTAATTTTGTGCTTTGAGCCTCCTTAAAGGTCATTGAGAAATAGGAATAATGAAGACAATGTAGCTGGATGACTCTTGCTGAAAACCACTGGCCTATATTGGATAAATACAGAGATACTTCGAAAGGCTGGGTGTGATTAATCAATAACTTAAAACAAAGTACTGAAGAGAGAACCTACTTGGCAGCATTTACAAATACTCCTATCTCCTGCAGCTTGAGGGTAGAAAAAACTGAGAAGCAGGCTCAAGATTTAATTACAAGGGTAGCAAAGCTCCAGAGAAGTTCGATTTTTAAATCTTCAGGATACAGGACCAGGGAGATGTGGGATCAAGGGCCAAAATATAAAGTTGGAAATCTTTACTGACTTAGAAGCTTTTCCATGACAAAGGATATAGCGCCACAACATGAACCCTGGGTGAAAGTAATATTATGATTCTGGGTTGACTTTCGAACATTTGACGACTAATCATCTTCACTAAGTGAAGTAGGAATCCAAAACTATTTTGTCATGAGTCTAGAATTAAATCTAATCATATCGATAATTACATTAATTATGGTTTAAACATCCCATTAAAAGACATTATCAGACAAGTATAAAAGCAAAACCCAACTACGTATAGGTATAGAAGAAAAACATTTTAAGTATGAAGAAGTGTGAAGATAGCTTAAAAGTAAAAGGATGTAAAAATTAAACCCTGCACATGCTAATCATAAGAAAACCCGCAGGTTTCTATTATTATCAAGCAAAACAGGCTTCAGATCATCAAATGTTAACAAGGATAGAGTAGGGCACTTTCTAATGATAAAAAGCCAAATCGGCATAAAAGAATAATAATTATAAATGTGTAGGCACATAAAAACAGACTTACCCTGACTACTTTTTCTGCACTTATAAAATTAGATGGACCTCAAGAGCTAATTGTCCAAAACATTTAGGAGAGCATATTTTACAGCCTTTCTGTATAAAGCCTTTATCTATGAAAAAACAAATAAACAAACAAAAAAAATCCAACTTTTATTTCTCAAAAGGCTTTCTCAAGCTTGACCCATATTACTCGGCTAGCTTATATTTTTTTCCATAGCCTCACATTACTAAAACCAAGGACTGGATGTTGTTGTTTTAGGGTGCAACAAAATTGCCTGAGCCTTCTCCTCTTTGTCCTAGTTATGTTAGAGTCTACTTTAACAAAGACAGAGAAAATATATAAAGGAGGAAGGAATTATGTCCCATTATCATAAGAAAATACTGATAACATACTCAGAAATATTCTTTCCATGGTAGGGACCAAAATTGCCTCATCATACACGAGACAACGTGATAATATATACCATTTAAGTAATTTTTTTCTTGACTATGTTGAAATTTCAGAGAACATAAAAATTTAAATTGCCTATGAGGTACTATAGTAATGGTATTATTTCAGTGCTGTAGCATTTCAAAAATGGATTATTGTTTCCTATCTTTTCATTGTTATCAAAAACATACATTTTAATGATATTCAGGGAATTTTTGGAATACATAATATGTTTTTTAAAACACCCTTATCCCTTGCCTTTCTCAAAACTTTTACATTGCAATTATTTTTTAAGTATCATAGTATCTGTTATTCTCTCCAGGGGCAAATTTAGTTATCAAAAGTTTATGGATGCTTACATAAAAATGCCCTTAATAATAATCAGAAACTACCTGTATATTTAACATTATCATTTATAAAATTACCAAAAATGATGAAAGAAGAAAGAAGTAAAATTTGTATCAGATTCTTATGAAGCTAACTATGTGTACCATAGCACTGGAAGAAAAAAGATACTGTGTTTAATATAAAACTAAAGACAGTTTACTATTAAGTATTTCATTGTACAGATTAATTTAATCTAATACTAGCTTTCTTGATTTAAATGTCCCATGGAAATACAATGTTTTAAGTAACTAGTGCCCAGTCTGACAGCTGTGATCATTTGGTAAAAAGGAATGTATAAAACACGCAACAAGATGAAAAGCAGCTATATTTTTGAGGAAAATATCCTTGGTATTGAGGTAAGATCAGGAAAAAAGAAAAAAGACAGGAAATGTAAAGCCTCAGAAGTAATTGCAACTCTAAGACATAGAGATTCTGAAATTATTTTTATTACTAAGATTTCAGTGCTCAGTTATTTTTGAAAAATGCCCTAATCCTAAACAGACAATGTGAGATGCCTTAAGAAAAGCAAAAGAGAATGAATGTTGAAGGGTGGGTTGTTGGCTTTGGACAGGGATATGCAAGCGATGAGAATCCCTGGGTGGAGCAAACTGTTAACACACTTGACTGCTAACTGAAAGGTTGGAGGTTTGAGCCCACCCAGAGGTCCCTTGGAAGAAAGGATGGGTGATCTGCTTCCAGAAACTCAGCCACTGAACATCCTCTGGAGCACACTCACACAAATAGGGTTGGCACGAGTTGCAGTCGACTCCATGGGGACTCTTCTGTTTTGTTTTGTTTTTATGCAAGGATTTGAGAAACAAATGGAGAAGAAGAAAGTAGTGTAATAGGTCACACAGAAGAAGCAGAGATGAGGTATAAATGCTAGTGAGGGACTGCTGTCTATTAGGATAAATCTAAATCAATGGTCTTAAGATGTTTTTACCCTGAAAATATTTTTAGACATAGACATGTGTATCTTTAAAAATAATTGAACAATTTAAGTGCAAATTCTGGAAAATTTTGGCATCCTAATCCACAACACCAAAATTAAGGAATTATGTATACCTTAATTAATAAGAGGAATTTATTTGGTAATTCCAAATGTAAGGAAAAAAAAATTGAAACCAAAGCTAACTTTAAGTCGGCCAGTAATTTAAAGGATATTTTTTGATATAATGATGATAGATAACATTTATCTTTTCATATTAAAATATATTACCAAAACTCCAAATAAAATTTAGGATAGAATTTTAGAACTAGAGTATTCTAGAATTTAGTAACAGTAACCTCTATTTAGTAACTTCCATTGTCATCTACTTCAGTGACCAATTTTGTGTAAAAATTATTTTAGATATATCAAGTGGCTCACCCAAGTTAACACAATGTAGTAATAGCAGATTTAGGACTAAAACCAAGATATATTCCTTCTCCTTTAAAGATCAGTGGTTTTCCAGGGTTCCATAACATCTGATCTCCAAGCCCACAATGTATTTTTCAGGCCTATAGACAATTCAAAATCCAAGAAGACCAAAACTAAAAGAAATATTTAATTTCACCATATCACAAACCATCCTCCCCTCTGGTTTGAAGTACTGAAATAGTCTCCAAACCTATTTCTGTGCTTCCATTCTTGCTTCAACCCCACACCTCAAATTCTATCCACCACTTAGCACAATAAGAGATTTTTTTTTTCCCCAAAATACAAATTGTATCTCATCTGCTTGGAATTCTCTAATTGCATCATCAGATTTGGAATAAAACCCAAACTCCTTATTATGGCCTACAAAGTGCTACATAATCTCATCTTTGCCTAACTCAGA